>JAXCHB010000043.1:3682500-4350000 GCA_036926305.1 Uropetala carovei
ATATTATTATAACGTCACCAACTATGTATTCTGTGCATACGCTACGCCCAGATTTACAATTTCACAGGAGACTAACATTACAAATAAACATTAGTTTATAAGTCACTTATGACGCTGAAATTCTATGGAATTATAAACTAGAAATGTGACAAATTATAAAAATATTTAGTCTATACCATAGAAATAAGTAGCAATATTTTCCTTCGAATGAAATTCTTGATAATGACTCAAAAAAGAAACACTAGCAGACTATTGGTCTTCAGAAAATTAATCGCAAAATCCAACTTAAACAGGGCATGGTATAACAATATGATATTGTTCACAACAATTAAATATTTTAAAATTAACAAGAGCTTTAAGTATTTTCCAATTTACATTGTTCACACATCCTTTTCAGATTTTTCAACCGTCGAAAATGAATTGAGTAAATTCCCAAACATTAAAGCATACGAGCCTTGTTTTAAGTAATTTCACACGCTACTTACTACAAAACTTAATAATCTCACGATATTGGTGTGCATACATGAATCACATGTCACATGAAAGTTACTTAAATTCTTACCAAATTCCACAAAAATATGGATAATATGCATTAAAATAATAGTTTCAGCTGTAGAAGAAATCATTTAGAGATCATAAGAACATATCAATCATTACCAAACTTCCTCGACCATAGAATCAAAATTTGCTCGCGGAATGATTTTTCTAGGAAAAGGCAGTATCAGATTACCTCATGACTTTAAAAGCTTTTCTTTAATATTGCTATAATCTCGTAATTTAAGCAATTTTGTTAACGATTGTTACAATACATATTAACACAATAGCATTTCAAGCAATCAGTATACCAACTCAATACAACGCTATCTGTCACCACTTCATTTCACTGGATGCTTGCATCCTCATCCAATCTACCTCAACATTTTCTATGCACTAAACCGTAGTTCAAAACCACGACGAAGTGATCAACGACTTATGTACGAGGCAGAAAGTAACCATTATCTGTAAGACGTAAAATACCGAGAGTATGATATCTAAGAACAAAGAAGAAATATTGCTTTTGTATTAAGCAGATAGACAGCATACACCACCTAGACGTTTTCTGTAAACCAACAACGAAAATGTTCACAACTAAAGTGATTTAAACCACGAGGAGTATCGGCTATGGAAACAACTTACAATTGAACCGCTTCTTTTTCCATTTGTTCAGAATGAAATTAAAGAACAATTCTTGTATAAAACAAAGAGTATTTAAATCATATGTAACAATTTATCCTCAAACGTAGTCGACGCCAAAACTGTAATACCATACTAATGAAGGCTTCTTCCCACTTTCCCCAAAATCGGAAGCATTATGACCAACATCATCATGATGTATAACTGGGTCAAACTGGGTAAAAACTCCCAGGTCAAAATTTAGACCACGTTTCCTATGCCGATCGAGTTCTGTAACAAATTT
This sequence comes from Uropetala carovei, assembly GCA_036926305.1. NCBI lineage: Eukaryota > Metazoa > Arthropoda > Insecta > Odonata > Petaluridae > Uropetala > Uropetala carovei. Next base: position 3,683,957 of record JAXCHB010000043.1, read on the forward strand.
GTAGGTAGCGCTGGGCGCTACTCAAACCAAATAGTGATACCCAGACACCGCTAGATGGCAGTTGTACCGGTATCCCGCTTGCAGCCCTGCCCATGGAAGAATAATAATTTCTTCCAGGCACTGGCCTCCATATAATTCCGTTTATTTCATTGTATGTTACTACTCGCTGGCAGAGGCAAGGTAACAGAAAGAAGAACACAATAGTGATTTTAAAACGAGATTTATTAAAAAAACATTCAATTACATGAAATTGACATATTCATGGAAAAACAATACCGAATGCTCTTAATTTTTGACGAAACGTCGATAAAAACACACCTGTCCTCAGTGCCGTATTTCAGGTTACTTTAATGTATTTTATTACTGAACTAAAATCAAGAAGAGATCTTTTCTTACACTTAACTGGTGAGGTGTGGTCCCTGGGACCCCTGACCATATGTTTTCATCCCTCAGTCCCCACCACTCTCTACCATGACCTTGAGCTCTGCAGTACCTTCTAGTTAGTCAGTTCATGTTTGCCAGCAGTGGTGGTTGTTTGCTTTCTTCACTCAGTTATTCTGCTTTAGAATGTCCGCGATCCCTGGGATCTCACATCACTAGTTACATAAGTAAATTCGAATTATCACATACTCTTAATTTAATTAAATTTTCTTGAATTTCTTTAATTATTAGTTATATTTTATTGTTACAGTTATGGATCCATCATCGGACCTTACTCAATGAAGAATTGATGATCCTGGTTTAGATGAGCAAATACATTTGTGGATGGAAGATGAAGTTGATGACAATGGTGATTTACCTTTTATGGATGATTCAGATAACGAGGATTTCATAGTAGAAAGTGACCATGATTCTGAGTCCGAATTGTCAGGAGATAGTGATGAAGACACCTCAGAAATGGAGAGTGGTAGGGTCTCTGATTTTTATTACGGAAAGGACAGATTCAAGTGGATGAAGAAGGAGGGCCTAAAAAACACGCGAACCCCATCACATAATATTGTGCATTTACCAGGTAACAGGATAGTTCGTGAAACAGTTGATGAACTTTCTTCTTTTAGGTTAATTTTCAATGATGATATGCTCAATAAAATAATTATTCACACCAATGTAAAGTTGCTAAAAGTGCGGGAAAAACTTAGTGATGCTAGCCGAGTTGACTTCTGTGGCCTCAGTATGGAGGAACTAATGGCTTTTCTTGGAATTCTCCTTTTTAGTGCAACATTTAAATCAAATCACGAAGACATCGGAGCAATGTTTGCTACAGATGGCACGGGGTGAGAAATATATAGGGCTCTTATGTCAGGTAAAAGGTTTTTGGTACTTCTTTTAGCTCTGAGATTTGATGATGCCACAGATAGAGACATAAGAAAAATTACTGATAAAGCTGCAGCAATCAGCGAACTTTTGGGACTATTTTTCAAAAATTCCCAAAAGGCCTATACCATCGCCACCAATGCCACCGAAATGTTGGTTTCATTTAATGGCAGGTGTGCCTTCAGGGTTTATATGCCAAATAAACCAGCTAAGTATGGAATCAAACTTCAAATTTTAGCTGATGTGAGAACCAATTAGGCATTCAATGGTTGTATATACAGCGGAAAGGGGAGTGGTGGTGCTGGTCTATCAGAATCTGAACTTAAGTATAGCATTCCGTCTCAATCAGTGGTCCAATTATGTAAGCCATTTATAGGCACTAATAGAAACGTAACAGCTAATAATTGGTACTCTTCAAAAGAATTGGTTGAGATTCTAAAAAAGCAAGGTCTTACGTTTTTAGGGACACAAAAGAAGAACAAGAGACAGATTCCTAACGAATTTTTGCCAAGTAAATCAAGAGATATTAGATCAGCCCTGTATGGCTTCACGAAAAATATGACTTTGCTGTCCCATGCCCCGAAAAAAAATAAATCCGTATTATTAATTTCTTTGATGCATCATACTGCCACTGAGGATCCTGCAACTGGGAAAGCGGATATGATATCATACTACAATTGTACCAAAGGAGGTGTTGACAGTCTGGACCAAAAATGCAGTTTATACTCCTCTGGTCGAAAAACCAACAGATGGTCCATGGCTGTGTTTTTTTAGAATAGTAGATATGTCAGCCGTTAATGCGTTCATTATTTACAAATCCACTGTTAAACAAAACAGTAATACAAGACTTCAATTTATGAAATCATTGGCTAGAAACCTAGTCGAACCACATATGAAAATTCGGCCAGCTAATACGCGGATTCATAGAAGCTTGAGGATGTCAATAACAGCAATTTTGGGATTACAAGAGGAGCCTCAAAGTGAACCTGAAGAAACCCTCACCAGGGAAAATAGAAAGACCTGTTACTTGTGCCCTGAGAAAAAAAGGAGAAAGACTGTCTATGTTTGTTGCCATTGTAAGAGGCCCATTTGCCTTCAGTGCAGCAAAAGATGTGTACAGACTGCCAATGCAGGAGTGATGAATAGCACTTTGCATATTGCAATTTTTCTATTTTTTTATATGATATCAAAAATATTTTTCTTTCTTGTTTATTATAGTATTAAAGGCAGAAAATCACTGTGTTATTAAGTTCATTCTGAAACACCTAAAACTTTTTTAAAAGCATTTTTTAAAAACCTTGGATAAGTTTGCCAAAAAATGGTTTAGTGCAAAACATTAAAGTTCTGTGATTATGTAATTTTTTAAAATTTAATCTGTTGAATTTGTCTTACTATTTTGATTCCAATAAAAGGGAATTGCCCCTCAGATTACAGCATTTATCACCCTGGGGGCCAAATTTTAAATTTAAATATTGCAATCTATAGGATCTCACCTCACAAGTTATGTTCTAAAATTCCACCTCACCAACTAAGGGGTAATGAAAATGTTAAACATAAGCAATGAAATATTGAGTAACTTGTTATATTTAATAATATCTAAAACATTACTATATTTAATAATATATAAATAATATGTTATATTTTATAATATATAATATTATTTTGTAGAGGAAATGCACCAAATATTGAATACCATTTGTTTTGATTGATAACATTATTTTTCATCTCACATAATTATTTGAAGCATCATTGTATAGTTTGTTTCCAATATATATATTTAATAATTTATAAAATTATTTTCCACCTTTCACTCTAACATGTGCTCAGGTCTTCTCTATAACTCTTTAAATTAGCCTAGCTTCTGTACTTTTTCTAGTCTTAAGATGTGAACTGTATAATATGGAAACCATACCATATAACAATTATCTTGTTACTTTCTCCATACGTAGTAATGGGAAAGTATTGTGATCACAAAAAAATCGACTTTGAGATTTCAATGGAAATACACACTTTGAGGTCCCTAGAACACGTTTAGACTATTTTCGGAATGTCTGTGTGTGTGTGTACACGTGTGTATGTGATTGTGGGCGTTCTAACTCAAAAATTACTTGCCATATCGTTACCAAACTTCATATATAACATTTTAGCATGAGCACAAAGAACTGATTAGCTTTTGGACAATAACGGTTAACTGGAAGTCGAGGTATATTCGAAACTCGATTCGGTTTTGACGAAATATCTCCATTAAAACATTATTATTGTATGTACAATCCTATACGAAGGTTATAGAGAATGTAATTTCCTACAACTTTCATTTGAAACAATTTTCAATATTCGTTATTATTTAGGAATTATTTATAATTAATCGGTTTTTTCGGTTTCCGTTAAAAATCTCCTTAAAAACGTCGTTATTGGTAATCTTCGTAAGGATCAAAGTTGTAGAGAGTAATATTTCTTCCAAGTTCTGTTTGAAACAAATTTTCGTAAAACCATTCATTTCGGAAATATTTTTCTTTGAATCAAAATATAGCTTATTCAGATGGACGAATATGCCTTGCGTATTTAGACAAAAGTATTAGGCTGCGTAACAAATTTTCGGCGCAAAAACGAAAATTTCATCGCAAAATTTCACGATGATTATAATATGTTAGAACAATAGTAAAATTACACGTCGTGCATGACTAAAGAGGCCATAGCTTCCTCTATCAAACTAGGTATAGCTTATTAAGATGGACGAATATACCTTGCGTATTTAGACAAAAGTATGTGGTTGCGTACCAAATTTTCGACGCAAAAACGAAAATTTCAAAGAATATTTTCACGTTGATTATAAAATGTTAGAACATTAGTAAAATTACTGGTTCATCATTTCTCCAACGCTTCCTCTATCAAACACCATATAGATTATTCAGATGGACGAATATGCCTTGCGTATTTAGACAGAAGTATGTGGCTGCGTACCAAATTTTCGGCGCAAATACGAAAATTTCACCGAATAATTTCACGTTGATTATAAAATGTTAGAACAATAGTAAAGTTACGCTTCGTACATTACTGTAGATGCCAAAGCTTTCTCTGTCAGAATTCGTATAGCTTATTAAGATGGACGAATATGCCTTGCGTATTTAGACAAAAGTATGTGGCTGCGTACCAAATTTTCGGCGCAAAAACGAAATTTCACGTTGATTATAAAATGTTAGAACAATACTAAAATTTCACGTCGTGGATTTCTGAAGAGGCCAACGCTTCCTCTATCAAACTCCATATAGTTCATTCAGATGGACGTATATGCCTTGCGTATTTAGGCAAATGTATTTGGCTGCGTACCAAATGCTCAGCGCAAAAACGAAAATTTCATCGCATAATTTTACGATGATTATAAAATCTTTGAACAATAGTATAATTACATGTCGTGCATGACTAAAGCGGCCAAAGCTTCCTCTATCAAGCTAGATATGGCTTATTAAGATGTATGAATATGTCTTGCGTATTTAGACAAAAGTATGTGGCTGGGTAGCAAATTTGCGGCGCAAAAACGAAAATTTCTCCGAAAACTTTCACGGTGATTATAAAATGTTAGAACAATAGTAAAATTACAGGTTGTACATTACTGAAGAGGCCAAAGCTTCCTCTATCAATATACATATATCTTATTCAGATGGACGAATCTCTCTTGTGTTATTAGCGAATTTTCTGGGCAAAAACCAAAATTTCAACGCAAACCTTCACGTAGATTTTAAAAACTATATTAAAATTACAAGATATGCATTACTAGAAAGGACAAAGCTTCCTCTTTCAAAATGTATAAAGTTTATTAAGATTTACGAATATCCCTTCGGTCAATAGAGAATAAAATATGGTGACGCTCCGTATTTTCTGCGCAAAAATGGAAATTTCATCGCACATTTTGACGTAGATTATAGAATATAGAAACAATAGTAAAATTATTTGACATGCATTACAGGAAAGCCCAAAGTTTCCTATTTCAAATATATTATGGTTTTGTAGATGTATGAAATATTAAGTTTGTTAAACGGTAAAGAATGCAAGCACTACCTCGGACGTGCATGACACGTCGCTCGGCGACATACGAAGTTCTTCTTGTACGTGCAGGACACGTCGCTCGGCGTTGAGGGGTTAAACTTGCACGGAAAAATGCCGACGATTATAAGGTGTGCAGTCGTTGGTTGCGGGAATACACAGGAAATTCCTGGCATAAAGTTTTTTAGTTTCCTGAATGAAAAGGAGTTGTAATTTTCTATTTTTTCGAGTAATTGGTGCCTGCCGGGCGAAATTCTAGCAGAATAAAGACACATATTACTTGTATATAATACTAGTTAATTGTGCATTCATTCTGAAAGCATTTTCTCTTACAATCAGGTTAACATAAATAGTATGAGCTGGCAAGTAACTTTTAAACGCAAATTTTAAACCTCTGCACTGTTTTACATGTTTCTCTCTTTGGGGATATTGGGGTAAAAACAAACCCAAAAATTTATAATTGTAAATGTTGTGTAGTTAATCATCATTTTACGAATATCTCCCATTTATGCAAAATTTCATCGATATAGCACGTCTATAAGTGCAATTATGTATATTTAATTGTGTAAAGTTTATGAATTTTTCACAGACACAATAATAAAATTTACTGTAGTTTTTATGTTAAATCGTGTTAAAACACTATTCTCTAACTTTCTTAAAGTTTTCAGTTTCCTAGCTAGACGGAGCTGCTTGTATTACACATTGATTTTCTACACGAATCTGCCTCTCTTCTACACTTTCAGCTACACTTATTTAAGCCAATTTCTTTGCACCTGCAGCCTTTCTTCCTAGCTGACTGTTTTTTTACTGGCATAATATTTTTATAAAATTTCTGCAAGTGATTTTTACATAAAATGAACCTTCAATATTCAAATCTGATGCTTAAGCAGATTTGAAAAATCCCCCCGCTGTATTACGTCATGTAAAGAGCGACGCTATTGCCTTCTCGTGCGAGGTCCCCGCAATATTCCGTAAACATTTTTTTTCAAGGGAGTTGCCACCCCCTGATTATGACGTACGTCTCTCCGAGTCACTCATGGTATTTTATTTCATTTTATTTGTTAGTTTAGCATGCGGTGTCCAATAGAGCATATAAAATTGTTACAATTTATGTAAAGGAATGTTTTAGATAAGTTAACTTCAAAAAACAGCTATCGAAATTTGATTCGATAACCACAACGTCCGGTCATATTCTTCCATGGTCCGGTATGGTCGGGTATGGTACAGCTACAAGTTGAGTGGAGTTTTTAGGTTTGGTTTATTACGCCTATTACAGTAATGAAAGGAGTTTGTCTATTGCTCGCATAACGATTAATTTTTCGAAAACCTATGCAGTATCCTAGTTACTTTCCCTTGTATTTTTATGGAATAAGGTTTATAGTTCGATGGTAGTGTGTACAACCTAACGGTTTGTGATGGCGTCGTTTTCTGTTTTACGGGTACAGAAATTGTATTCATTGTGCTTTTCTAGTGAGAAAGATGGTAAAGTTGAATCTAAAGTCTGAGAGGCTGAATCTAGCGATTCATAAAACCAGTTCGGCAACTTTGTTTGATCTGAAGCAAAATACTGATGAGTTTAGAAGTCAGTTTGTGGCATAACTGTGGGATTGATCCATGACAAAAATAACAAAGTCAAAGTCAGTTATAGTAATAGTAAATGGCAGGTTTTTGTTTTGAGATTAAAAATGTAAGACTAGAGTAAACAAGCTACAGTTGTAATTCATTGAAAAAAATGAAATCTGTCCAAATGACTTGTTACAAGTTTGTGAGATGTATTTTGTGAACCATTTTAATAGTTAATTTAATTGTGCCTTTTTTGTGTGAAAATATTGTAAAAGGTTATATTTATTTCGTATGAGTGTCTTGTAGTGCATTTTTGTAATGTTTAACTTGCATCATAAATATGCGAAGCTTTTGAAGGGAATGAGCTGTTATTTGAAATTTAATTTTTCTCTACCTACATACAAGACATAGTGAAATAGGAGGTTGGAGATTAAATTATCACTCGTTTTTTCCGTAAGAATTTTTTGATTTGACCATTTTGTGTTGTATGTCATTTTTTAGAACTTCTGAAGTTTGTGGTACTTGTAAAATACAGGAGAATGCAATCATTGAAAGCTTGCACAGAAGAGTTTGAAAGAGTATTGATTTATTAACTCAATTTGAAGTGTGTGAATTATAACACGACTTTATTATCCCCAGTTAATTAAAGCCTTAAGTATTTCCTGTATAAGACAAATGGTAATGTTATTTGTCATTATTTCCTGGTGTTAATCTATTTTGGTATATTGTGAGTATTATACTGCTTGTAATTGTATGATCTCTTTAACTTGTTCATGCTTTATTTGAAAAATGTTTTTTTTTGTGTGGATGTGGCTTCTGCTGGTTTAGTGTGTTTTAAGACATTTTTCATAGTTTTAAGTTCTTTTGAATGGTTGTAAGTTGTCAACAGTAACCTCATCCACTTGGTGCGCAATTTCATATTTATTTTATCCTTTATCCATGCTGTGGCACAATCTGTGATTTGTTGTTTTGTAAATATGTTGAATATCAGTAGAATGTGGTTAATTGCTTTCTTTTGCCGGTTAGTTTCAATGTTTTATGGCTAATGGAGAAGCTATATTAAAATTTAATATACTCTATTGAATGTGGATTTAATAATTAAATCCACATTCAATAGAGTATTATTCTGCTTATAATTGTTTGACATTGTTGAATATATTCACATGTTAATTGACATATATGGTAATAATGTAATTTATGTTTATCTGTTGGAACTAAATGGAATTTGGTTAGTTGCTTTCTTTTGCCAGATAGTTTGTGGTTTTTTGTCTAATGGAGAAGCAATATTATATTTATATTCAGTATAATATTATTCTGCTTATAATTGTATGACATCTGTTGAATTTATTTGTTTAATTGACAAATATGGTAATATATTATCCATAGATATGGTTTCCGCCGGTTTGACCTTTTTAAAACTGTTATTTTTTCATACTTGTACGTATGATCATTCTTATGAATGGATATAGATTGCAAGCAGTGAATCCATCCACTCAGTGTGCAATTTAATATTTTTTTTATCCTGGTATACATGTTATGGCACAATCTATGATTTATTGTTTTATTAATAAGTTGAATATCAATGGAAAGCAGTTAATTGCTTTCTTTTGCCAGATAGTTTCAATGTTTTTTGGCTAATGGAGAAGCTATGTTAAATTTATATTCAATAGAATATTATTCTGCTTAAAATTATTTGACGTTGAATTTATTCGTTTAATTTGACAATTATGGTAATATTTTGACCATAGATATGGTTTCTGATGGTTTGACCATTTTAAAAGTGCTATTTTTTCATACTTGTACGTATGATCATTCTTATGAATGGATATAGGTTGCAAGCAGTAAATTCATCCACTTGGTTTGCAAGTTAATATTTTTGTTATCATGTTATACATGTTATGGCATAATGTGATTTATTGTTTTATTAATAAGTTGAATATCAGTGGAATGCAGTTAATTGCTTTCTTTTGCCAGGTAGTTTCAATGTTTTTTGGCTAATGGAGAAGCAAAGTTAAATTTGTATTCAGTAGAATATTATTCTGCTTAAATTTGCATGACATCTGTTGAATTTATTCATGTTTAATTTGACAAATATGGTAATATTTTATCCAGAGATATTGTTTCTGCTGGTTTGACCTTTTTAAAACACTGTTATTTTTTCATACTTATACGTATGATCATTCTTATGAATGGATATAGATTGCAAGCAGTGAATCCATCCACTTGGTGTGCAATTCAGTATTTTTGTTATCCTGTTATACATGTTATGGCACAATCTGTGATTTATTGTTTTATTAATAAATTGAATATCAATGGAATGCAGTTAATTGCTTTCTTTTGCCAGATAGTTTCAATGTTTTTTGGCTAATGGAGAAGCAATGTAAAATTTATATTCAATAGAATATTATTCTGCTTATATTTGTTTGACGTATTTTGAATATATTCACATTTAATTTGACAAATGTAATATTTTGACCATAGATATGGTTTCTGCTGGTTTGACCCTTTTAAAACACTTATTTTTTCATACTTGTACATATGATCATTCTTATGAATGGACATAGATTGCAAGCAGTGTATCCATCCACTTGGTTTGCAATTCATTGTTTTTGTTATCCTGTTATACATGTTATGTCACAATCTGTGATTTATTGTTTTATTAATACGTTGAATATCAATGGAATGCAGTTAATTGCTTTCTTTTGCCAGATAGTTTCAATGTTTTTTGGCTAATGGAGAAGCGATGTTATATTTATATTCAGTAGAATATTATTCTGCTTAAAATTATTTGACATCTGTTGAATTTATTCGTTTAATTTGACAATTATGGTAATATATTATCCATAGATATGGTTTCTGCTGGTTTGACCTTTTTAAAACAAGGTTTTTTTTCATACTTATACCTATGATTATTCTTATTAATGGATGTAGATTGCAAGCAGTAAATCGATCCACTTTGTGTGCAATTCAATGTTTTTGTTATCTCATTATACATGGTATGGCCAATTTGTGATTTGTTAGATTTATTTGTGGCGTATTAGTAGAATGTTATAAATTGCTTATTTTTGCCACACAATTTTAATGGGTTTTCACTATTGAAAAAGCGATATTTAATTTGCATTTAATGTAATTACATTGTTTCAATTCATATAAGTTTATATTTAATAAGAAATATTAAGTATATTACGTGTTTGTTTCTTTTGTCAGAAGATGCCAAATGAAGTACCGTATATACTCGTGTATATGCCGACTCCATATATAGTACGACCCCTGATTTTTTGGTGAACAAACCTGATTTTTTCATAATCTCGTTTATAGTTCGACCCGAGCTTTCCACCATGGTCGATATATTTCGTTTCGATAGCTCGATGGTTACGAGGGAGATATATCGAACAACCTTGATTTTCCACACAACCATAGAATAGACCGTAAATGTCGTAAATATTATTTCTTGCGAGTACACTAAAATTCGGATAAGCTAAGCATCTTACTCCTAAAACATTTAATGAAAAGTGATATGAATCATGATTGCACAAGATGAAATAAAATCGTTTCAATTCTAGTACGTCTTGATTACGTTCCGCATACGTAATGGTTCCACTCGCTCATCTATTTAATAGGTAGGGATAACGGATAAAAAGAAATTACTTTGTAATATTCCACAGATTAGCCTACCAATAGAATGCGTGCGGGTGGCATAACTTCACCGAAAATGCCCGTGAAGATACATGAATTTTAAATCCTCAAATGCATTACTCGTGTATAGTACGATCCCCAATTTTTGCAATAAAAATTTGGTCGTAAAAACTCGTACTATACACGAGTATATATGGTATATTTACAGTCCAAATGTTTCCATGCATAAGAATATTTAAGGCGGTGTGTAATTTAGTATTTTTTTGGTTGTATGTTTATTTTCATTTTTATATTATATAATATTTTAAATTAAGCCTTTAACAAAGGTTTCATTTGAACTTGTGCCAGATTTATGCAAATTATCTTATGTTCATTGATATGAAAGCATTTAATTTATTTCAGTCTGCTGTTGTGGTACTTATTAGATCAATGAATTATATAAGTGTGCCTAGTTGTAAAGTGTACGTTTGGAATAGGGAGAACTTGGCTGATTATATATTTATTAATTTATTGAGTATAAGATAAATAGCACAGTTTAAGTAGTATATGAAGGGTATTCAGGGGACTTGGATCATAAAGAAAACTCACTGATGCTAAGCAAGAAACCGTCAAGCTAGTTTGAATCTGTCTTCAGACAGATATGGCACAACTTCATATTGCATCTATCTACCTAACTGGTACTTAATATGTGATTTTGAAAAAACATGAATATAAAATTTTTGATGCAATTTCTACTCTGGTCCTTTGTTGTATTGTGAATCAGCTCCCCAATTTTCTGTTTTTGGAGCAATGTTTGTATCACTATGTTCCTATCTCTTGAGGCTTGCCTCTCACCCTGCTGGCATGATACGAGGTCTGACAAAAAAGTAATGAGACTAGTTCCAAACAAAATTTATAGTGTCAATTGATCTACAGTAATGTGGTCTCCTTCAAAATAACACCCTTCTGAGTGTTCACACTTTCACCAACGGTCCTGCCACTGTCTGTAGCACTTCTGGAAGTCATCCTTTGAAATGCTGTTCAAGACCTGGGTTACGGCTGGTTGGATGACCATTGTTGACTGAAAATGGTATCCTTTCACCACCGACTTTACTTTTGGGAATAAAAAGAAGTCACAAGGGGTAAGATTCGGCAAATATGGGGGCTGCAGCAACACTGAAATGCTTTTTGTGGCCAAAAACTGCCTACTGATGGCAGAATGAGCCGAGGCATTGTTGTGATGGAGAATCCAGTCTCTGGCGATGTTTGGACGAATCCGATTGACTCGCTTTCGCAATTTCTTGAGGATTTCCACGTAGTACTGTTGATTGATTTTTTTCCAGGAGGTACCTCACTCTTTGTAAATGATGCCATTGTAATCGAAGAAGCACACAAGCATGCGTTTCACTTATGATCTGGACATGCGTGCCTTCTTCGGCTTTGGTGATCCCGACGAGCACCACTGTGAACTTTGACTTTAGGTTTCCGGATCGTATTGGAAAAACCAACTCTCGTCACCAGTGATCACTTGGTTCAGTAACCCTGGGTCGGCTGCCACACGTTCCAACAAATCGGAGCACACACTCATCTGTGCTTCCCGTTGTTGCTCCGTGAGATTTTCTCATTCTCAAATCTTCAGTCAATATCATAAGTATGGTTTCCCGATTCATGAAATGTCATCATCATTATCATTATAGTCATCATCGTTATTACTGTCTTCATAATCCTTATTATCATAGAAACCAGCCGCATTTATGGGTTTGTAAAGCGTGTCGCAAATTGTAAGATGTAAGCCATGATTTAAACAAAGTTGGGATTCTAATGGACTGTCTCTTGCATATTTAATCATAACACTGGCCCCGTCATTTGTAATCCCAACAATATCATTTTCGAAGGAAAGACCAAAACTTTTTATATGATAGGTAACAATAGATACTGTTCTTGATGCACTGCAAGATTCAATCATTCGTAAAAGTCCAGCATTAATAACTTTGCCATCTCGATTGTGTAAATATATGTTTATGTAGCGATGTCCACTTTTATTGACCCATTCGTCTAATGTTATACTATATTTGCTTCCATTATGTTTTGCTGTTTCCAAATTTTTAACTACCTCGATTCTTTGTACTTCATATACTTCGTGTACCAGACGCATAACTCCATTTTCACTTCTGGGTAAATTGTAGTTCTTTTCAAACAAACATTGTCAAATGAATTGCGATTTTGTGATCCCCCGAATTGTAAAACCATACTGAGCAGCCAATCTAGCAACAATTTCACTAAGGTTGCGTTTCTTAACAAAATCAAGCTTGGTTTTTGATGCACGTTGCTTATAGCTTGTTGATGGTTCATAGTCTGCATCTCTTTTTAGAACTATCTTGTGAATATTTCAGAGATGATTTATCATTGCCGAAGTGGAACCATATGAGTTTGTAATTATTGTTTGGCATTTCTTACACTGTGCTCTGTTATCCTTTTTATTTGATGACGTAATATTTTCAAAATAATTCCAGCCTGGAGCAGGAGCCACTGATGATAACCTATTTTGGATAGAAATATGTTTAAATATATAACCATAAATATATAAAAATATATTTTAGAATGATGTTTATCAGGAAAAATAATTTAAATAAAATATTTTACCAAATTGTGTTATTCTGTGTTGCCGAATTGAAAAACTAAATTACAGTGCACTTTTACTCTTTCTGTTTTTTTTTCCACTACACTTCATCACGCACATATGACATTCCGACGCTGACCAAGAGGCAAATGAAACCGAAAAATCTAAAAGTCGCAGTCATGTCAGAGTGTTTTTCTTTTTTGTTATTAGATGGCATTCTACTATCTCCCATACTTTAACACTAAATAGAGATTGAAGACAAAGTAAGAACTTAGTTCATATCTTGGGTTAGAGAATGTTACAATGTTGCAAATTATTATTTTTTCTATTTGGCAGACTATTCGAATTCAATATAATTTTTAGGTTTATATTTATATGAATAAATTAAACCAACAAAAGTTAAATAAGTTTTCACAATCAGTTGTTAAGTAAAACTAAATTTCAAAAAATAAAAACCTATTTTTAATTAAAATTTATTTAAAAGTCTGTTAGTCATTACATAAAATTTTTTATGTATAATCGACTCTTCAGACTATCAATCTGTGGTAAAAAACGTGCAGTATTGGATGAGAAATGGGTTTTCATCAATGCTAGCCACACCTGGTGAATCGGCTTGCCATCGCATCTTGACGTTCCGGTTGGCGAGTGCGGAGGCTATGGGAGTCTGTGTAGGGCAAAGGCAGCTCTGCCAAGAGAGGACACTGACATCAATATGGTTCCATCCCAGGACCTAAAATGCCTTTTTAAGAGCACCTTGATTGAAAAATGGCAAAGGTCCTGGGAGGCAGTTACAAGCAATAAGCTGAAGAGCGGTCAAAGCAAGCATCACTCCATGGCCATCCTCGGTTAGAAACAGCCGCCAGGAGGAAGTTGCAGTCGCCCGACTAAGAATTGGCCATTGCCCTTGGACACACTCATTCTTCTCATTCTACCTGCAACTGCCCCATAATCATAAGTCACCTCTTGACAGAATGTTCCAAGTATCCGTCAAATTTGAAATATGAGAGGCACTCTCTCTGAACTTTTAACAGACGATCCTCTTAAAATTGACACTACTTTAAAATTCCTAAGGATAACAAATCTTTTAAGCACTCTTTGAATAAACTTTTTTTCCATTTTTATCTTATGCCTTTTATTATATATTTAACTTATTTATTTTATAAATTCATTTTATCATTTTTTATCTTATTTATTTTTGTGTTCCTTTTTAACTCGTATTTATTCTATTTAACCTGCAAGTTACAGTTTTGATTTCGGAAGGTGCAAAATGACAATAGCTGTCGAAACACCTTACAAACAAATACTACTACTACTACTTCCAGCATTCCCACTGATAAAACCTCCTTTGTACTGAAATTTTGGATTGATATAAATCTCATCCAACTGCAGAATAACTGTCTTTTTCAGATCAGAGAGTTTGCTGGCTACTGGTTTGAAGAAATGAAAGTTGCATGATTCATTGTTAGGTGAAATATTAAAAGAAGAAATCAATTTTTGGATGTGTTTAGGATGAGGTAGCTATGGAAGTTGGTTTTCACGAAGAGCACCGTATGCTCCATGAGATTGTTATATCATGAAAGAGTAAAGTATCATGTTTACAGAGTACTTCTTTTTTTGCATGCCACATAATAAAATTTGATCACAAAAAATCTATGTGGGTACTATTTGTGTTCTCATCATGAAACTCATTTTCCAGATATGAAACGGACTTTTAATCTAACAATGCAGTCATAGTTAGAAGTTTCACAGAGGGCATCAATGTTTACATACCTATTAAGTATATTTTCCAGTTGTGACCACCTGGTTACTTTTAATGTTGAAGGTAATATCCTCTTTAATTCACTGGAAGACACAATGTTACCATCAACACATATCTGAATGTGGAGTTCTTTATCCACCCTTACACTTATGCTAATTTTTGGAATACCTTCCACTGACAATTTATAAAAACATATTGTTTCATTTATCACAACATTATGCCATTTGTTTATCCCCATTATTTTTTGCATAAAATTTTCATACAAATCAGAGAAATTTTTTATTAAATCTCCAGCCAACCACTCTTCATTCCTGTTAGTTGTATGTTCCTCACGCTTCCTTCTTCCCTCTTCAGGGTCTTCTCTAGAATTATACACACCACCGATCTTTTTGAAGGAGTCCAGTCCTCTCTCGGAATATTTCTGAGTCATGCACTATGTGCGTCAGGGTCAGTAGGAAATCTGAAGACTGTGCTGCAGCCATCTTTATAGGAGGCATAATTGCTGTTACAGTAGTTTTAAAAGCTTACGGCGGTCAGATGTGCGAACTGTCACGTGACATGGAGGGGAATGGTCAGGAAGGGGGAAGCTTAAGGGGAAAGCAAGCTGCATGATTTCCCGCTTGCCAATGTTGCCAACCTAAGGAAGTAATACTCGGTCGTTTGTCTACAGATCGTGGTAACACAATTTTAAATTGAATTCATATGATACCCGCAATTTAATGGAAAGTATTTTTAAAGGAAAAGTAAAGTGAATATTTTACATTTTTATTACATTCACATTTTCATGACTATTCTTTTATTCAGATTCATCCAAATCTCCCGATTCCAAATCTGATGTTATGACTATTTCGTTTACAATATCATCCATTATCATTTCATTTTTATATAATCATTTTCAATTTTTGTAACACATTCACAGACATTCTGCCACTCTGCTACCCCAATGTGTGCACATTTTTCTTCGATTAATTCCTTTACCTCATTTAATTTAAAATTTACATTTCTTGACCCTACCCAATTCTTTAATATACCTCAAATATTTTCGACGGGGTTAAAGTCCAGATGATACGGCGGCAGCAAGTGTCGAATGTCCATGCTCAGCTGATATCCTATCCCAAGCAAACATTTTATGAGCTGGCTTTTTTTTTTTTGTCGTAGAGCTCGGTTTTAGTTTCAGCCATTGAGAAGAATATGCCTTTTGTATTCAGCCAAGCCTTCATTACATCTTTCCTGGAACTGCTGCACAGCAGGCGGTCAAGCTCCACATTGTGGTAGGACGCATTGTCCATCACAATGACGGAGTCCTGGGGTAAATTGGGATTAAGCTGGTTTCTTAGCCATTTTTCATAGTTTACACTATTCATGTCCCCATGGTAATCTCCTGTTTTGAGACCCGATTTAAAAATTAGGAGTGACTGGGGCACAAATCCAAATTCTCCAGCTTAAAGAAAAATGAACGTATATCCTCTCTGTAGTCAAATTAAATCATATGAGTTCATTCACATGTACTTTAATATAATATATACCTGCATGAATAATAATGAGTCGCTGGCCCTTCGATACGGGAACTTTTAATCCCTTGTCATCTGTGCTCAACCACTGATATGGAGTAGAGTGTGAGGAATGTATGTAACTTTCGTCAGTATAAACTATTGACCATCCTTCCTCCCTATATCTCCTTATTGCCCTTAAATATGCAATCCATTTCAAACGGATGTCACTCCGTTCGCATAAAATGCTCTTATTGGAAGCAGTTTTCCTCCACCTGAAATGATATGATATGTATTATTGTGAGATGTTGTTATTACAAAATCTCAACAGTAATAATTAATAAGTCATTAATACACATACCTGAATCCAATTTTTTAAAAAAGAATTCTTTGCCTTTGAAGCCTATGTTCTCTTTGATCGCCAGGTTCACAGCACCAAGAGTCGGATGTTTTCTTTCCTGGGTATGGAATTGATGCACTATTCTTCGAATCACTTGTTTGGCGCTACGTCCGCACCCTCTGCCAAGATCCAACAGACGCAGCCCTGATCCAGGCCCCCCAGCCTCTATATACCCGCGACAACCAATATGGCTGCCACGGATTTATAGGTGCTGGATGGCCCACGAGGGCTGGTCAGCTGGGTTGGCGTCGGATGGGACGTAGTGCCAAGTGACTCTATGGTCACGATTCTTTATTAGCAGAAAAATAAACAGCTTTCGCACAATGTTATATTCAAATATACGGCCTCTTCCCTTACGGAATGAATACAAAATAGCCGTGTTAACAGTGTACATAACAATTTCAGTAGGCAATTGGCCTTCTAACTTAGACAAAATAATATACAACCCTACGAGTGCAGCAAGCCCCTCTGACAGCAAAATGGGTAAAGCCCTATGGATATAAATCATCCCCAGATGCATGACAGATGATACATTGTAAAGGTGAAGGCGCCGTTTCTCTGAAATATTTCTATCCCGTAGAAGAGGACCATGTGCGACTCTGGTAGATATGACTTTATATGCCATTTTGTTGGCATGCTTGACTTTCACAACAGAATCTTTAATAAGGAGTTCTTTTTTCTCATATTGCAGACATATCATGCAGTATTTTATAAAAACTTCATGCTGACACCATAAAAACAAAAAAAGATGAAGGGAAATAGTCATAACAAAGCAAACTATCAGACACTGGAAAACATATCACTAGATTAGCATTTGAATATAATATATAAAGGAACTATAAAATAAACTTTAAAAAACATAACAAAAATGTAAAGATAGCAAACAAATTAATGGAATGAAATGACATAATACAGAAGAGGAAGAAATGAAATGTTTAAACAAATAAAGAGAAGCTAGAAAGAAGAAATGGAAGAAGATAATACTAGATTAAGCACTGGAAAAATTATATATCAGAGTTTTTCAAGTGGTGCATACTCCGGTGATGACATCGTACATGTATTTCCTGTATTCATAAGGATTAAATTTTGATTTTGTACATTGTCCTTTCTGCATACCAAGCAACAAACATCCCACAATTGTGGCCATCTTACGCCGAAAATGTTTATTATTATGTAAATAGCAAGTTAATTAGATATAGTTAGTTTTATTTATACATTAAGAATTAACCTGCCAACACATGCATTTGTCCTACGCTTTATGTAAACTGCCATTGTAAATTACTGTCAGCACGGTTGGAGAGGGAGAAATTACTCCCATAGCAACCGCCTTATTGGGCTGCGGTCTGCCACCACAGGAACAGGAACATCATACATGACCTTCCAAAGAAATGCAGCATATATATTGTCATATAACCAACCTCGATGAAAGTCGAAGAAAGCCTGTTCAGTTCTTCTGAGATACAATAATCCAATGACTTTAAATGCAGCTGACTGACTGAGAAGGGACCAACTTTGAATCAACTACTAGTAAGAGTAACAGTGTCTACAAATGTCAAAGTAAAGCTGTGATTATGATTACTTGACAGCAGAGACTCTTTAGTTTCAGTCGTTCTTGCAGCATTAGGTTTCTGAAAACGATGTATAGTTGGACGCCTCTCCTTCATCATCTGATAAAGCTTGCATTGAGGGGTAATCTTGGTATTAGGAGGTATAGACATTGGTTCCATAAAATTAGGTTTGTCCTCTGACAACTCACTGTTAATTAAACCTTCACACCTTTCAACAACTAATTTAAAGTATTATAAATGTACTGCTGTAATTCCTCAGTTTTTCTGTTTTCGCTTAAGGTCTTCACTTTATCATACAGATTAGCAATAGACTGGATAATTTCTTTTCTTTTGTCTTTACCATCACGTTGATGAGAAGGATTGCCAATAGAAACATTTCCAGATTGTTGAGGAGAGGGACTCTCACCTACATCACAAAGGGAACGAGCTATAACGGAATGGACTTTGTGGATGTGTTTGCACAAAGAATGACAGTAAGGACAAGAACAACTGTAGATATGACAACAAAGAACATGACATTTCACAGCATTTTATAAAGCATGCATCTGAAAGATTGCATCTGTTATTGTAACAGGTAACTGTGTATGTTAACTTTGAATTTGATTGAGATTTTACTTTCCATGATATGCCATCACCATTCACCACTACATTGTCATATGATATTTGCATACCTTTAACATGTCATTCACAAACTGATTTCCAAATCCCAATGGAGGTTCTTCATCATTCTTTTATAGGATAAAGCCAAATGATTAGTTTTGTGCATTCTCAAAAGCACTATAATTATAGTTGTGCCGCTATATAGTGACCCATGCCCCGCCCATTTGCTTATTGTGGCAGTGGAGGCCTTGTTGCCAAATTGTGCTTTTCGAGATAACTTATAATAAAAAATATTTTCCTCTATAAATTCTAACGCGGCATTCATTTCTGGTATTATTCTTATCAAAATGTTTCTATTTAATTTACAGAATAATATTTTATAGGATTTTCCTAATATCCGTTTTTCATTGCTCGTTATTATTCCTCAAGTAAACACGGAAAAATGGTACAACCTTCTAGATTTAGAAAATTATATTATATTATTCATTGCTTTATCTTACCAACAACGTTTATTTATTGTGCATAAGTTGAATTGTTAAGATGATAAAAAATCTTTTAGATTAGTCCGGCGCAAATTTTTGAGTCAACGTCATGACAAAAGTAGCCTCCTGCTAAATCTCATTCTATCAAAGTGACACCCACACATGATTCGTATGCTGTTTAAGTGAATAGCGAAAATGTTTTTAGTGAAAGTTTCATTCCGATATCTTACTCGAGCCTCGAGTTATGGCTGTTTATAAAAACGTCACATGCGCGCTGACGGCAACCCTTAGGAATTACACGGCGCGCAGCGGCGTTGCAACCAAGATTTTATGTAAAACGATGTTATGTCTTGTATGATTCGAATATAACTTCTAAATATGTTTATGACCATGAAAGGCTATATGTAAAGTGTTGCCAACATGTTTCCCTTAGTCTAAAAAGAGGCTTTTTCCTTCAAAAATACCTACATTAACCTTCGATTACTCTTCAGAATATATATATTCGCGTTGGATCGAATCGACCAAATGTATTTTGTAGCTTAAAAAGATAGATTTCCAGAATATTTTAAAAATTATTAGAAATTCCACAACTATTTCAATAGAAAAGGAAAACAAAAACAAAATACTTTAAATAATTTATTGAAGAATGTTTATGCAAATATGTGTGAGACCAAAAATTTTAATTCAATCGTCATCCAAACTTTCAACCTCCTAAAATATTGTCCTTCGAAAACAATTTACGCAAATGGTAGAACAATGCTCTTGGAAAATATATTAATACAGTTTTGACAAATTGTTTTGGTTTTGATGTCCTTTTTCGTCTCACACAGTTGGCACACTTATTTTGTTAGCACAGGAGAGAAAATGTTTTTTCAGGCACTTTCTGGAGACCACCGATTACTCCCTCTCTTTCTTCAGATCGCCATGCCAGTCGGTAGACCCTCACTCAAAGGAAATATAACAAACACTCCATTCCCATTCCCCTCCGAATTCCTTTGTTTCCGACACTACGGAAAATTTTTACCCTTGAACACGTGGCACCATAAAATTTTATGATAGGTTATGGCCGCACTGGAAAGAAGTTGCGAAAACCAATGCAGAGACAGAAAAGAAAGTGGGTAAAGGATCCATACTCTCGGCCAAAATTTTCTTGCTGCCGTCCTACGTAGATTGCTGCAAGGGTGCAATGCTCCTCGGGCTGGCACATTCTCATGCAATAAACGAAAAAAGGTCGGTTTTGGGAGTTTGGGAAGGGTTTTGGTGAGGGGTGGTGGGATTTTGGGGGTGGGAGAGGGGTTGAGAGGGCCAGAAGGGTGGATCGGTAACGGTTGTCGATTGAAGAGCGCTTTCAGAGACAAGAACCTCCGGGTTTATTCTATTTGCCGGCTAATCCGTCGAAATGGATTCGCGGAAACATTCTTGATTTAATCGGATAAATATGAGACACCTAAATCTTCATTCACTGAAGCATACGAAGTAGAAGCACCCGACTCATCCACTCGCCTGAAAAAATATTAATACTATATAAATAAAAGAAAACTATAATAACAAATTTATTAATATTAATTTGCTCAAGAATTATTTGTACCTTCTTATTACTGGAATAAATTCTTCATCTTCGTCGTCCTCTTCTTGGCTTTCGGCTTCACTCTCGTTACTGCTACTACTCGACAGCTTAACAATCATTTCCTCCAGGCATTCTTCGAGAATACCTGCAGTTTTCCATGCTTCCTCTTTTGGGTGTGCCTTACTACGTCTGCCCACCTCTGTGGAGTTACCTCTTCAATTCCCTTATAAATTAATTTCTCCACATCACCCAATTTAAAAGTCTTATTGTTTCTCGCAACATACCCTTTCACCTGTGCCCATACCATTTCAATAGCGTTGAAATGGCAATGATAAGGCGGTAAACGTAGAACTTGGTGGCCGTTGTCTTCTGCAAGTTCATCTATGCAATATCTTTTTGATGTTTCTTTGTACATGGCAACGTATTGGAGCATTTCCGCTTTTGTCATATTTTCCTCCACAGCACTCACATTTTTGTCTTTAAGCCACTTGAAAATTTCTTCCTTTCGGCTTGCTTGCGTTGGGGCCTTATTGATTTGCACTGAATGATACGAAGCATTATCCATAACTATCACTGAATTTTTGGCAATATTAGGTAATAACTGCTTATTAAACCATTCCGTAAATCTGTCAGAAGTCATTTCCTCGTGATAATCTCCAGTCTTTCTAGATCTAAATAAAAGAAGAGCGTTCGGAACAAATCCTTTTGAAGTACCCGCATGTAGCAATATCAATCTCCCACCTTTTCCCACTGGAGTTTTAATTGTACCTTCACTTGTAGAGTCCGCCCAAGTTTTCTTAAGGCAATGTCCAGCATTCACCCATGTCTCATCAAGCCACACAATTTCTTCTATTTTTGTTTTCCCTATACATCTTAAAAATTTTCCGCGCCAAGAAGCAATATCCTGCCGCTCTAAAAGAATTTTTCTTCCTGAGAATGTTTGCCACTGGAATCCCAGTTTGTTCATGGCTAACCTTAATGTTGTTCGTCCTCCGGAAAACAATCCAGCTTCCTTCAATGTGGCGAGAAGCTTTTGGATCGTGGGATATTCCTTTCTTCTGAAGTACTGATACACATGTTGACGTATCGCATTTTCTTGGAAGGAGTCCATCAACGAAATTCTTTTCTCTCTCTGCCTCTTCTTCCCAGGGGTGCGCAGTTGCGAAGAGGGTCCCTCCTCTCCGCCGTACTTCTCTCTGCTTATTCTTTTAACTGTTGAGGGGCTAATTTTTAAAGCTGCAGCAGTCCTTTCAACAACTTGATTCACAGGTAAAAGAGGCTCGTTATTGTTCTTCTCTTCCTCAAAATACATTCGCAGTTTGAAAATCATCTCGCGGGCCTGACTACCGAGAACTCGCTTGCGACTTGATTTTACTTTTCCCGCTGGCTCTTCCACTCTTTCACACATTTTAACTTAATAAATTAAAAGAGGGAAATAAACTAACGAGCCACCTATAACAGATTATCAGAAGGAAAACATGAACTCCTAAAATTATATTTCAATTAAATCAACAACGAAGCGAAACTGAAAGCGTATTTAAATTATTTAGAAAGCTAATAAAAAAACAAACAAATTTTTGAATCTACCACAAATAAAATAAAATATATAATCAAGCAAAATAATAGACGTATTTAAATTTATGATATACCAAACTAAACTACCGAACAAATATATGTAATATAAGTAAAATTAAATGAGAGCAATAAAATAGAAAAATTTACGGCACACTTAAATCAATGAGTGACCTAATGTAATAAAACAACCGAAGAACTGTTCGTAAATCTACTATAAGATAAAAATTAAACGAAATTAAAAATATAAGCGAAATTACTGAACAATGGCAAAAATAAAGGAATTCCTAAATGATTATTAAATAAAAGCAAAATAAAATCGAATGTAAAGATTAATAATCTACCTAATCTATTAAACGAACAAAAAGAGGATTATAAAATGAAACGAAAAATGCAGCGAAGCGAGCTCCCGAAACAGTCACGACAAACGCAGAGATCAAACTATTCGGACGGCAACGCTGAGGGTTTTCCGCCACGAATCGGCACTTACTATTGGCTACGACTCCCCATCCCTTCGAACATCTAGTAGGCGGGGCATGGGTCAAGATATAGCGGCTCAACTATAGATCATCTAGCCTATGATTCACTTTTCGAGTAAAGTAATGAGGTTTTAACTTGTTGTGGAAAGTTTCCACAAACATGTTCTGGCATGAGGAAAATTTTGATAACAGAATGCCCACTTTTCCCTGTTGTGACAATAATTATCCTTAAAATATTTAATGAAGGCACTGGCAGATACATTATAGCGAGACAAAAATGCTTCAAGCATAGAGTTAAACTGCTGTTCATTTTTTTCCTCCATCAATGTCTCCAAAATTTCATTGACTTCCCGTATTAATGTGTCGTTGCCTCAATATTTTTTGTGCAGATTCTTCTTCCAATTTCTTCTCACGTGCCAAGAACAGAATAGATGTCTGACATCCTCACCAAAAACATTTCTAACAGCATTTCCTAAAGCTTGATCCCCATCTGTCATGACTGCATTTACTACTAGGTCAGGACATTTATCTGTAATGGAACTCAAGAGACAAACTAGCATACCTTCATCCACATAATTAGTTATAAAGTGCGCAACAGGATATCCTACC
Organism: Uropetala carovei; assembly: GCA_036926305.1. NCBI lineage: Eukaryota > Metazoa > Arthropoda > Insecta > Odonata > Petaluridae > Uropetala > Uropetala carovei. Next base: position 3,707,636 of record JAXCHB010000043.1, read on the forward strand.
CCACACTCATCAGGAACTATTAAGTTCAAGAGATGATATTTTTAATGATTAGTACCATGAGTGGAATCAGTGCACAAGACTCGAGTAGAGCCTTCATCCATTTCTTTTAATTGCTGCTTCTGCTGAATTCCAAGAAATAAAAGCTGAGGAGAATGAGATAAATCATCAAGATCTGTTCCTCCATTTTCTGTGCATTTACTCAATGGTTCGTATATTAAAACTGAGTCATCATCTTTTTTCATAGAATGAACAAACAAATGAACTGCTAAAGCATCATCTTTGTTTAATCGTTTTTTCACGTGCAGTCCATACTTCATTTTGTTTATATCTGTTGTGGATATGAAATGCTCCTTCAGTGGAATTTCGTCATTTACATCTGTAGGCTGAAAAGATTCCTGAATGGTATGGACAGGGACACCCTGTTCCCAGCAATGCATTAATTTTTGCTTTAGTGGATTCATCCCAACGATAGAATTTCACATTTCTGAACTTGCGCTCATGATTGTGAGTATTGAAATACTTAACATGAATGCCACCATTTGCTTCTTTCACAATCATTCGGGAAATGCAGTCAGTGATGGGCATGCAACCAAATTTCCTTTTCCTGCTTGTCTTGTTCAAAATCAAATCATCCTTGTGACTATTATTAAATTTACACACAAAATACTGTATCGACTTTTTGTCTCTACAAATGATTCCAGATTGCTTAATTATTGAAATATTGAACTTTCTACATAGATCTCTTTTCCAAGAGTTAAATTCAACCATGTCTGTAAACTGATGGTTTTCTACAGAGATATCCTCCTCATGAAACACAATCAAATGGTTAACCAAATCAGAATGGCTCTGAAATTTCACATTACAACCAGGACATGGGCAATTTATATATTTGGGTCATTCCATGCTACATGTCCAGACTCGATAAGTGATGGGTCCTTCGAATTGGACTAAATTTTCAGGATCATTAGAACATCTGACTACCTTTCCAAAATGCACAAGGGTTTCCCCCTCCGATGTGCTCCCGGGCGCTGTGTCAGCCTCCGGGTAATGTGACGCCCTCTTGTTTATCGCACAGAGATAATTTTGATATCATTTCATTCGGTAAGGATTCCACTACAAGTGCATGCGTAGGTTTAGGGGTCTGAGCCACCTTTGAAATCTGGGTAAAAAATTCAAGATTTCCCTATTTTTCCGACCCCATACGGGCCAGGAAATTTTTGAAGGGGCCAACACACATATCATCAAAAACTAGAACTGGGATACTCTTAACTCGCTCATTACAAAGGTTCAAAAGCATCTCACGTGGAAGAAAATCGACTCTGAACATGGTAGAGGAGATGGTCCAAATATGGGCTACCATTTATATTTGCCTTCATATTCTGAAAAGTGTTATACCTACCACTAATTTGAGTGATGGAATTTCTAATATAGACATTCGGGTTCATGCTGGGAACTTCAGATAAAATTAGCACAATTATTTTTAGTAAATCAACATTTTTTGTGGAATATATCAAAACTACGATTTCAATAGACAGGGTCCAAATATGGGCTACCTTAAATGTGTGTAATTTAATCAGCAAAACATTAAATGCTACAACATATCCTTAACTTCTTAGTTGTAAAAAGGTAAGAAATAAAACAAAACGTTATGTATTTTTGTCAAATAAAAGTGATTGGAATGGTTACAGAGCTTTGTAATCTTTAGAAAGTAAACAGCTGAAATGTCTGTAAGCTACAATAAAAATGAACATTTTAAGATAACGAAACTCAAAAATTCAATTAAAACTAGCAGTTATTAACAGAAAAAAGCAATCATAAAAGATCAAAATGGCATCAAAAATAAAAATTCAAATTTTGCACAGAAAAAATTAATTAATGATATCTAACAGTGGAAATGAACTTTAAGAGACTTTAAAAAACAAATTAAAATGAAAACCTTATTTGCACTTGAAGTGTCATTTTAGACTTGGAAAAAAACTGATTACACAGAGAGACTTGTATAGTAACGTCCATTAAAGTTTTCATTTGCAAAAGTTACAAATATAGTCATCTTTTTCTGCGTCTGCACATTCATTGTGAGCCCAGTTACAACAATTGAGGCACTGTACCCACGGTTCTCCTCTAGCATCATCTGAGAAACGTCCACCGCAGAAAAGACAACTACAGTCATCTGCGTCTGGCGTAGATGTTCCTGCAGGAATGTCAAGATCACTGTCACCAGAAGGTAGATCCATTAAGACATCTTCTTCAGATTCTGAGGCAGACTGCAGCTTCTTTTTCTTGGTTTTACGTTTCTTTGAATGTTTAAAATTTAATCGCCTCTTCGTCTTCTTTTCCTTGTTCGACTGTCCTTTCCTTTTCAATGAAGCAGAAAGCTTGGCTTTGTAAGGTGATGCAGCGATAACTTTAGCACAACGTGACTTGCGTCCACGACCTGAAGAGGTACTTTTCAATACTCCTTCAATCTATTTCCCAATGCTCCCTTTATGGATGGCAGCATGCTCTCAACATGAGGAAAATAATTTGGAATGCACATTCCCACTCCTTAATTGCCAAAAAGATATAATCTTTTGGCAGCAAAAGGTTGCCAAAATCCCCACCCAATTCCTCATAGCCCTTCAAATAGGAAAAGTACTCGTGTTTGCTGGTCACCATGGTAGTAGAAGGATTTAGCATTGCTTCCTTGCAAGATGAACAAGCATGCCGTTTGAAAAACATCTTACACAGAAAGCCAGATACATAATATATAACATTTAACTCTTCTAATTCTAAATTAACATCAACAATATCATTAAAATTAACATCTACTTCCTGAAAATCAGATCTACAACTATTATTACTACAATTATCACTACAATTAGAAAGAAAATCACTAATCCTAACTAAAAACTGCTCTAGATCTAACTCACAGTTACTATCATTAGACAGTTTGGAAAGAGAGGTGAGCAACAGATGCTTGAATCCTCTTCCAAATTGTATTACTGTTGGGTTATTGTTGCACCCGTGTTGCTGTCGGATCACAGAGAACATATTTTCTAAGGCATCCTGATTCAAAACTCTAGTGCAAAGTTTTGGGATACCAAAACGATCCTTTAACTCTGAATACAACCCTAACAAACTATTTATGTTAATGAGCCACCCATTCAAGCATGCAGGTTGTCGCTTACATCCAACAAAATAGCTGGCCTTTAACTTTGTGAGGGCCTTTCTTAAAAATTCCTCATGAGGACTCCCCTCCATCATTGCAAAGCGATACTTGAATGGATGGCACCTTAACTGACTACTAAACATATCAAATAAATTATCCATAAACTCAAAGAAATTAGCAGTGTTTAGTGCATTGCTACTGAGTTTTTTCATCGCAACAAAAGCACAAATGGCAACACTCACACTTCGACTGCAGACTTGAGATGCCAGTTTAACCTTCATTTTTTTAAAAGCCGTGACATCAGTGTGGATCTTTTTAATCTTTGGTATCATTTTAAGCTTGAGAGGATCAGTCAACTCAAACAATGTTTTGAAATGACACCATTCAACTAAAGTACCATCAAAGTTAAAATTATATTTCACTAAATTATTCCGGATTGATTTAAGGACCCCCCTGCGGGAAGGGGGGTAGAATACTCCCGCAGCCCCTCTGCTGGTCGTAAGAGGCGACCAATGGGCGAGGAGACAACCTCGTAAAAAAACCCAAAGTTAACTCAGGGTAGTTTCCAAACAGCATGTGGGTCTGCTGTTTGAGTTTTAGCCATAACATCCGGCTATCGGCCCGCCCGCGTGTTTGCCGTGCGTGGAGACCCGTAAGGTGGGGAAGAGATGCCTGGTGGTTGAGCTCACTGGACCTCATCTGGGTTTCGGATGCTCAAGATGCGATCCGTGAGCAAGACACCACTTTGGCCTCGGACTCAGTGTAAACGGGACGTCGGGTGCTAGCCACACCCGACGAATCGGCTTGCCGTCGCGTCTTGACGTTCCGGTCGGCGAGTGCGGAGGCTATGGGGGTCTGTGTAGGGGGGTCAAAGGTGCATGGGTTTGGAGGGCCCATGCACTGGAGATCTTACCCGAAGCAGACAACCTAGTCAGAGGTGCTATATCCTGCTGGTTAGCCCTGGCGTCTGCATCAGTTTGTGGTGCGGCGTCCCATTTGTGGCTCCGTGGTGGGTGGGGAGACCAGAGGACGAATCTTTAAATCTTTAATTATGGCGGAAAACTTTCCTCCTCTTAAAAGATCCCGTCCGGATGCGGGCGGGGGAAGAACCCGTCTGGTCACAGACGGGGGAGAAACGGTTAAAAAGTGCTTAAAATACCTGGTAATGAAACGTGTAACAGAAGGTGAGACCTTTACCAAAGTGTCTCCCTTCTTAATTTATAATGCTCTGTCGTCACAAGTACCTGGGCCTCTTCATTCAGTGAAGAAGCTCAGGGATGGTACTCTATTGATTCAAACGTGCACTGAACTCCAGAGCACAAAAATACTGGGAATGACGATGATGAAGGACATGCCAGTCTCGGTGGAGGCTCATAAAATGCTGAACACCTGCCAGGGGGTCATAACCAACTATGACCTTCTGTACACAGACATCGAGGAATGTAAGCGAGAGCTGGCCCCGCAGGGGGTGATAGACTGTAGGAGGCTAACAATAAAGAGGAATGGTGAGGTCATCAATTCCACCTCGATGATCCTCACATTCTCCCTCGATAAGCTGCCAGAGAAGGTCAAAGTTGGTTATGAGGTCTGTTCAGTCAGACCTTACATCCCGAGTCCTCTGCGCTGCTTCCAGTGCCAGAAGTTTGGCCACACTGCGCCTCGTTGCAAAGGCAAACCAACCTGCCCCCGGTGCAACCGGGAAAAGCACGAGGAGGAAGTATGCAAGGAGGCCCTACCCTGCGTCAACTGTGACGGCCCACACCCGGCTTTCTCCCGAGACTGTGCAAAACTGAAGGAGGAGAAGAAGGTAATGGAAATAAAGACGGTAGAGAAACTATCCTATTTCGAGGCCCGTAAAAAATACAGGACTCTCGTTGCTCCTGTCTTCTCGAAGTCCTTCGCGTCCTTGGCAGCAACACCAGTGAAGAGGAGTACAATTGCCACCCAGACGGATGATCCACCAATCCAGGTGGCTCAGAAAAAAATGCATAAGAAAGAAAAAACAAAAGAGAATGGCAATAATGAAAAAGAAAAATCAAATACATCTAAAGCAAGCACACCACAGAAGGGGCCCAATGGCAATGCCCCTACTGTGACCCATTTAAAAAATGGGTCACCAATAAAAAATGGTGGAGGAAGACCGGACAAGACTCCTTCTCCTGGTCCCTCCCGCAAACCTCCTCCTGTATCCGAAGAGAGGATGGAGGAGGACACACTTTCCGAGGGTGAGTGGGAAAACTCCCTCCCAACTCTCAGGAAAAAAGGGGGGAAGGGGAAGTTAAAGAGATAAACTTCCAGTGTGACGGACTTTTTAAAAAAAATAACTTTTTAAATTTTAACTCATATTTATTTATTTATTTTATTTTAAACATGTTTTTATCTATACAGTGGAACTGCAACGGTTTTTACACGCACAGGGAAGAACTGGAGATCCTAATTTCTGATCTCAACCCTGCGTGCATATTTTTGCAAGAGACGCATTTTAAAGAGCAAGATAAGGTTAACTTAAAGGGTTTTCACGTTTTCCGAAAGGACGACCTAAGTGGCAATAGGGCTCAAGGGGGAGTGGCTGTAGCCATCAGGGAGGCCCTTTACACCTCCCAGGTGAATCTGCAGTCGCCCTTCCAAGCAATAGCACTTACCATTGCCACCCCGCAGGAAATTACCTTTTGTAATTTATACCTGCCGGAAGGGGCACCAGTGAACCGGAGGAACCTGGAGGATCTAGTTAATCAGCTACCGAGGCCATTCGTGTTGTTAGGGGATTTTAATGCCCACAACACCCTATGGGGAGACACGATGGCTGACAACAACGGTAGAGGGCGTCTCTTGCAAAAATTTTTAGAAGATTTTAACCTGATTTTACTAAATGATCGTGAAAAAACACGTTTTAACTCTTTTAATGGAGAATATTCCTCCATCGACCTTTTTATTTCTACCAGTGCAATAGCTCCACTGTTCTCTATGTCCGTCCACACAGACCTTTGTGGAAGCGATCACTTCCCCATTTTAATAACCAAGCAAGGTCCAGTGATTAGCTTTGACTATCCTAGAAAATGGATTCTAAGGAAAGCTAACTGGACAGATTTTAAAGGCGAACTTGATTTTAATTTTGATATGAGTCACAGTTCTTTAGAAAACATGAAATCATTTACTGCCACCTTAATGATTGCTGCAGAGAGGAACATCCCTAAAACATCGGGAAAGCCACGCCGTCCATCAGTCCCGTGGTGGAACGATGACTGTGCAGCAGCTATAAAAAACAGGAAGAAGGCACTGCAAATCTTTAATAAATATCCTACTGCAACAAATCTTAGAGCATTCCGGCGACTGAGGACGAAAGCTCGACAGGTGGTAAAGGATGCCAAAAAGGAATCCTGGATGAAATACATCTCATCCATTAACCACCGTACACCCATAACACAGGTTTGGAATAAAGTCAGAAAGATCTTGGGCACCCATCGAACATCACACATTAGTGCAATAAGTTTCGATGGGGAGTTAATAAAGGCCCCTGACAAAATTCCAGACGTTATGGGTAAGTATTATGCCGAAACAAGTTGTACAAATAAATACTCGGACCCGTTTCGCGTAATAAAGACAGACCAGGAAAAGAAGTTCTTAGACTTCAACCCAGGGAGTAAAAGGGATCATTACAATGACCCTTTCTCTCTGAGGGAACTAGAGTCGGCTATAAGAGAATCAAAAGACACCTCGCCAGGTTATGATGGTATACATAACGCTTTCCTGAAAAATCTACCCGACAGAGCAATGGGGGAGCTTTTGAAGACGTTCAACCAGCTGTGGGAGGAAGGATGTTTTCCCGATGCGTGGCGGGAATCTGTGATTATTCCAATTCCAAAACAGGGAAAGGATAGGTCCTTACCAAGCAGCTACCGTCCCATCTCTCTGACGAGTTGCCTATGCAAAACGTTAGAGAGAATGGTTAACCGACGGCTATATTGGTGTCTGGAGAGCCGCAACTTATTATCAAACATACAGTGCGGCTTCAGACGAAACAGGTCTACGATCGACCACTTGGTAAGGACCGAGAACTTTATCCAGGAGGCCTTTCTTCTTCGCCAACATGTTGTCGCAGTATTCTTCGACCTCGAAAAAGCTTACGATACAACATGGCGATATAAAATCTTAAGGACACTGCATGACTGGGGTTTCAGAGGAAACCTCCCCCTTTTTATTAAAAACTTTTTAACCAATCGAACGGCTAGGGTACGGATAGGAACTGACCTATCTAGACCCTTTACCATAGAAAACGGAGTTCCACAGGGATCGGTTTTAAGCGTGACCCTGTTTGCCATAGCAATAAACGATATAGTAAGCTGTATCAAGACTCCAGTAGAGGCATCTCTCTTTGTAGATGATCTGGCAATTTTCTGCAGGTCATCCCACTTGTCCACTGCAACAAGACAGATACAGCTTACTATCAATCGTTTAGACAAATGGGCACAGGCAAATGGTTTTCGTTTCTCAAGCGAGAAAACCAAATGCCTCCATTTTTACAGGGTGAGAGGAATCTTCCCTCATCCTGTTTTAAAACTAGGGGGCAATAGATTAGATCCCGTGGAAACAATCCATTTTCTTGGTATGGTTTTAGACAGAAGACTGAATTGGCGGAGCCACATAAGTATTTTAAAAGATAAGTGTTTTAAAGTTCTGAACATTTTAAGGTTTTTAACGAACTCGTCATGGGGTGCCGACCGTACATCAATGCTCACTATTTACCGAGCATTGGTAAGGTCCAAAATGGACTATGGGTCCTTCATATACGCCTCATCACGAGCTTCGTATTTGCGCCCTTTGACGTCCGTACACAATTCTGCTCTGAGGCTGGCTACTGGTGCTTTCAGGACCAGCCCCATTCCCAGTATTTACTGTGAATCGGGAGAGCCGCCCTTAGAGATACGGAGAACGCTTTTAATGTGTACATATGTTTCAAAAATTTTAGCATTAAAAACCCACCCATGTTTTAACTTGATTTTTAAACCACGTTTTAAAGAACTTTTTAGTAGACGACAAAGAGCAACTTTACCCTTATGTATTCGTTTTCACAATTTTATCGAGGGTGAAAACCTACAACTTCCGGAAGTCCTTCCCGGAGGCTTCCATAAATCTCCTCCATGGCAGGTGCCAGTCCCAACGTGCCTGACTCAATTGTCCGGTTTTTCAAAAGCCGAAACGTAACCACTATTTTTTAAATTAAAATTTCAAGAAATAATGACGGAGTATCAACAATATATTCACATCTATACAGATGGTTCGAAATCGGTGGATGGCTGCTCAAGTGCTTTTACGTCAACAGTACACGGCACTCAGGCTTTTAAATTGAATCCCCTATGCAGTATTTTCACTGCGGAACTAATCGCAGTCCAGAGGGCGTTGGAGAGCATTGTTCCCAGGAGAGCGAAATATATCTTATGCTCGGACTCCATTAGTGCTCTGAAAGCCATCGCTAACCTTTACCACAGCCATCCCACGGTACAGCGGATCCATATCTTACTTTAGAGTCTAAAAGCAAATGATGTGGATATCCTCTTCATGTGGGTCCCTGGGCACGTTGGAATTGCAGGAAATGAAAAAGCCGACTCGGCTGCGAAGGCAGCTCTGTCAAGAGAGGACACTGACATCAATATGGTTCCATCCCAGGACCTAAAATGTCTTTTTAAGAACATCTTGCTGGAAAAATGGCAAAGGTCCTGGGAGGCAGTTACAAGAAATAAGTTGAGAATGATCAAAGCAAGCATCACTCCATGGCCATCCTCGGTTAGAAACAGTCGCCGGGAGGAAGTCGCAGTCACCCGACTTAGGATTGGCCACTGCGCTTTGACGCACTCCTTCTTATTTACACGGGAAAAGGAACCTCCCACATGCTCTACCTGCAACTGCCCTGTAACCATAAGTCATCTCCTGACAGAATGTACCAAATATAGAGGTATCCGTCACATTTTAAACATGAGAGGCACACTCTCTGATCTTTTAACAGACGACCCTCTTAAAATTGACACTATTTTAAAATTCCTAAGGTTAACGAATCTTTTAGGCACTCTTTGAACAAAGTTAATTTCCGTTTTTATCTTATGCTTTTTATTATGTATTTAATTTATTGATTTTATAAATTCATTTTATCCTATTTTACCTTATTTACTTTTGTGTACCTTTTTAACTCTTATTTATTCTATTTAACTTGTAAGGTACGTTTTTGAATTCGGACGGTGCAAAATGACCATAGCTGTCGAAGCACCTTAAAAACAAATACTACTACTTGATTTAAGGAGATAGGGAAGATCAAACATAAAATATGTTTTCTCCCTACCAACCTCAAAAAAAGGAACGTCTAAGGTCACACCCAATTTCCCACACAAGCTTGAGATTGTGGGGACCCTGGTCACAAATCAAAATCTTAACCTTGAAACCTATGGAACTAACTTCATGAATACAATCTAAAACTATTCTATGTAATACATCTACATTTGTGCTGTTGTGGGTTAACCAATAGCCTAAACATTGTTTCCACTTCTTATTAATTCCTTTGAGTATAGAAACTAAATATTGATTTCCAGTGACAGAATTGGTTACATTATTACCATAATTACAAAAGCCTACAACACTATCTATTCTAGTATCATAAAATAAATTTTCCTTAATTGCAACTTCATCTATAACTAAAGCTACAGCTAAATCAGTCTCGGTAAGGTTTTTGGAATAGTCCTTCAGTGCAACCAAAGCATTATTATCAATGCCTGGTTGAACTATAACCTGTTTCTGCCAGTTTTGTAATGACCTCACTGACGGAAGACAAAGTGTTTTCTTTAGGAACCTATATGCTCTAGGTCCATGATAATACAAACTTAAGGCAAAATCCTTCATAAATGGTGACCAGCGCCTACCAGAATTCTTTCTCATGCTCAACCTCACTTGGGCCATGAATAAATTCTGACAAGACTTTGGCAAATATTTTTTACAATTTGCCATAAATTTTTCATTTTCTGTGCTGGAGCTCTCTGTTTTTATTTTATGCTGCCATGATCTAAGCAAGGCCAATTTCATGTGGTATGACACCAGCCGCCTAGCGGTCCTTGGAGTAGGTCTGCTCCGATAACACTTTGGTGTTGAACTCAAGCTTGCTGTAACAAACATTTCATTGATAAGGAATCTTTCTGATATATTCACAAGCCTATAAATGCAAAACATTTGTTGCATAAACTTACTCATTACATTCCTCTTTACTGGGTGGTAGGAGTTTTTGGAGCATTCAAGACTTCATCTGAACTCTGCTGAATAATGACTGTAATAATAGTAGTGGTAGTAGGACATTAGCAATCACCAAGGATACACACTTTTTAACACTTTACAGAATACTTTATTCTCATTAATTTGGGTTTATCCCAAAAAAAGGAATGACTAAATTGGTATATGTAGTTTACAAGGCAACCTCAAAGAATTTGAGCTATTTCTAATAAAACGCAAAACTTACCCATTCCTTCTTCAGTTCTCCTGTCAGGTGATTTTTCTCTTTCCACCTCATAAACACTGGGTGTATCAATCACTTCCTCCACATTTTTGTTATCAGCTAATAGATAATGAAAAGTACATTAATGTAAGCAATGAAGCGTTTATAATTTATAGAAAATGTTACAAAAAAGTTAGAATTATTTACACAAACCTAAAGCATTGGTTATGAAACAATCCATTTGCAATGTTGATGCATCATCCAAATTTGCATTAACTAAAAATGAGGGAAAGAAAGCCCTTGTTTATTTCAATACAAAGCAGAATTAAACTTAAGTCGCTAACAATAAGTAAAACAACAGTCCTCCTCAGTAATTTGTAGCAACATTAAACACAGTTAACTTTAAAATGATTTTATTATTTATCATTTAACACAATTATAACATCAAAATAGTTCAAATTAAAGCGGAAGGCTCAAGTGTTGCCTATGTCCTTTTGAGGTCGGAAAAATGTTTCACTGAAAACATCATTAAAATCGGTTGGCTAGGTTTTTTAAATTTGTTCCAGTAAACAATTACCTCATTTAATTCAAACGAAAATCATATTTAAAAAGTAATGCCTCATTCCGCAGCAATGGGAGAAATTGCATAGTTTCAAATACCATAACTTTACTGAATCCCAAATATATAGTATAATTTGCATTAAGATTGCTAACTATACATGTTAAATACTAGTGCAATGCATTAGTACACGTAAGTTATAGGAATGCTTAACTGAATAATCAGAAATAATTTTCATATGTGTACCATGTTGAGAGCATGCTGCGGTCTCAGTCACGCTGGGGATTGCGTCTTGCTTCAGTAGCATGTGAGGATGCCTACATTTAAAATCATCTTCTTTAAAATGATTGCTACACAAGCGAAGGTTTTTTATGTCGGAGCCAAACCGATCTTCACGGAGTGAGAATGTTAACCATTCATTGGCTCTAAAAATAAATTTCATGTAAGCACATGGTGCCAAACTATCAGTAATATCCTAAACTATTGCATAAAATAAAGCCTCATAAAATACTTACCTCTTTTGATCCTTAGGAAAGTAAAAAAAGGATATTGGCATATCTGTCCTATATCTGAAAAAGTTCCCACACCATGAAGCTGCACAATAAACACTGTGTTTACGTTTATTGTTAGTGCAGTATATCTTGCTGTCCGTCATGGTGGCCATAGCTGAAAAACAAGCACAACTACCAACTACTCTTCCTTACTTCCAGGCTTCCAGGGAGAAACTGACAATGCCAAATTGGCGTACAGATGTTGTTGTTGTTGTTTAGGTAAGTTCAGATCTCTCACCAAATCATTCAATTCATGTTGAGTCAATAGCTGTGGGATGGTATCATTCACTTCGGGTTTATATACATCCGTTTCTACCTCTGGTAACAATTCTGAAAAAAAAAGTTTTATGACATATTGCTTTTTATATTTCAAATTAAATGTAATTTTAATCCACTGCGGCCAATTCAGTTTTTATTGACCCGGTTCATCCAGTTCATCTCCGAAACATCTGGTTGGCAGGGAACAGGAACATCACCTCCATGAGGCACCAGTCTGATTGCTGATTGAATGTTGGGGTAGAGAATATATTTCGTGTTTTTTGCACTATACCCTTCTACTTTTATAAGGCAAAAATAACAGTCGTCGCTATGGTTCATCGGTTCCCTCCATACCATAGGAATTGCAAATGGCATTGCCTTTTTCATTCCTTTTGTCCACAATCTTAAACCTTTGACACAGGATCGGCACACTTTATGCGGCACCCACGACTTGTCTTGATCCCCTAACTTTATTTTAAAATATGCAAAATAAGCATTCTTTACAGAAGCCGATATATTCTTCGTTTTAGCACAACATAGCTTCCACAAATATAACAAAATATGTCTGGATTGTTCAGACAGCCACGTGAAGTCATTTTCGCACTGAGGACGAACTGTAGAACGACTGACACCAAACGTGACTTTCTCATTCAACTGCTATCATTAAAAGAATGATCAGTCTACAGGACAGCCAGTCAAGTGAACTGCAGCAGTGTTTCTACATTAACACACAAAATATAAATTACACGCAGACATAACATTTTGTATGTAATTTGTATACCATGTGACGAAATTCATAAACACAATGTATAAATTACTCACAAGTGACAATGTTTATGTTTAATTAACATATTGTGTGAAATTTGTATATTAAATGAACTTAGGTATGATTAGCTCTATGTTGTGAATGCAATCTATGTGGGTTAAAACATTTGAATTTCAATTGCACTGCTAAGCCCTCTTATTCATTTCTGAGTGAAATTCTGAGAATAAACATTTGCCTTTATCAAAAGAATCTGACGTGATAGAAAAAAACTGCCTCCATTTCTTAATTCAGTAGAAAATTTTTGTTAAGAATCAGCACATACTTTTCAGTTATCAAAATCCATGCTGACCAGAGTTATCCATTAGGGCAGTGGTGCCCAAACTTTTTTATCAGCGGGCCGGATTGAACTATACTCATGGGTAGGTGGGCCACTAAGATTTTTAAATATATAGTCATGTATATAAAAATACATTTTTTATAATGAAAAATTACATATTTATTGTATAATTTAAATTAGAAAATATTTATATTTGAAAATGAAACAAATATACTTCATGTATTCGTAATCAATGCATAAAATCAACAACATGTTGACTATTAAACTTTATATAAAAAACATATACATTAACAAAGTACGAATAAGTTTAATGAAGATTTGGAAATCAATAGGTAAATACATAAAAGCAATAAACACATCAATGTGATCCATCTCCTTACAGAGTTGCAAAAAATTAGGATCCACCTCAGTGACCAATATTCTCAGAATATTTTGTAGATGATCGTTGGTCAACTTATTTCGAAACTTACTTTTTATATATTTTTGAAAATATTAATTCATACATATATGTACTACCAAAAATAACAATCATTCGTCTAGAAAATTTTCTTTAATTGGAGAAGTCTTCCTCTGATAAATGTTTATAAAATTCTGCAAGATTGTTCTGTTTAAAGCGAGTCCTTAACTGCTCATTACTTTGAAGCTCGATTAACTCCATTTGGAGTTCAATTGGTGCAGCGTCCACAGGAAAGGAAATTGGATCGCCAAATAATGTAATTCTATCTGCCATAGCTTTAAAATCTCCGAAGCGTTCATTCATTTGCTCCTCTAGTAATTTAATTGCTTCCAAAAATAAATCTTTCGGAAAAGGTTCTTGCAATTCGTTTGTTTCCAATAAATTTTGGCATGTTTCAAAATGTGAAAAAATTTTTTAATATTTGACTTCAAAAAAGGGATAATTTTGTTTTGAAAGCTTTAACATAAGAAAATATAACACTCACTAATTTATCTTTCACTGAAGCTTTAGATTAATTTCATTAAGATGTTCTACCAAATCTGACAATAAAGCACGTTTCCAAACCCAAAGGGGGTCATTCGTTTCATCAGCGTCATGCCCTTTTTCTGTCATAAATATTTCAATTTTTCTTCTTAACTGAAAACATCGGCGGAGCACTTTTTCTTTACTTATTGTTAGCCATCTTACTTCTTAATGATAAAGAATATCTCCATAAGCCGTTTTGATCGAATTTAGAAGTTCTTTAAGTTGTCTGTGATTCAATCCATTTGATCGTGTGTAGTTCACAACTGATATCACTGTTCTCATTGTTTCTTCAAATTTCAGTGCTTTCCCAATTGCAATGCTAATGGCTTTTCTATCCCAATTTCGTGCATTTTACTATTAATTCTTCCAACTAAACCTGCACCAGTCCCACACATGCTTTTCGCACAGTCGGTTGTTACACTTACTAAATTCTCCCAGTTCAATTTTAATTTCTCTAAAGTTTTTTCTACATTGTCAAATATATATTCGCCAGTTTTAGTTCCCTACATACTGCAAAGAGTCTTGTGTAACATTAAAATCTTTATCAATTCCTTTGACTATTATCATAAGTTGTGCAGTATCTCCAACGTCATTACTTTCATTCAAAGCCATAGAAAAAACATCAAAATTTACACATTTTTTAAATCAATTGGGATTGAAAATCTTGACCAAGCTCTTCTGTTCTTCGAGTCGTCGCCATTTTTGAGAGCGATATGTATTTTAAAAGCTCAATCTTTTCTGGGCATATATGCTCCACGATTTTTAACGTACACTCACAACTGATCCTTCAAATCCACTCCACCCATATTCTGATTGTAATCATTCACGGAAGCAGGAATAACTTCATCCTTCCCCTTTAAACATACTACTCTGGTATCGTTGTTATTAAAGGTAGTAACATTTTTGTTGCACTATTTGATTAACGATACTAGACCTGAATCCTGCGCAACTATTTCTCCTTTCCCTAGCTTCTTTTCTTTCACATACTTCACATACAGTTAAATATTATTTAAGTATTATAACTGTCACAACCATGATTTGGACTTCAAAAACGTGAAGTTTTATAGGTGAGATGAAAGCACCACAAAACAAATTAATTCCTTTTTGGAACGGGGTATATCAGCTCATACTATTCAGGAATATTTCTAGCCTCCTGATTTTGTTGTAGAAAATGTATCCCCCATCAAAGAGATAAGATAAGATAAGATGCTTTATTTGTCCAAAGATCTTGAAAAGTGAGGTACAATTTAAGACATAGGACACGTCAGGGTTAAATAATACAAGCATATAAACACTTACGTTGGTAAATACAAAAAGAAAATATATATATATACATATACGTACACATATACATACACATACATACATATATATATACACACATACTCATACATACACATACTCATACATACACATATTCATACATACATATATATACATACAAGACAAAATATATAATCAGTCAATATCATCCTCAAGGAACTCTTTTATAGAATAATATAATTTGTTCTGCAGAAATTTCAATAAATTAACTTTGAAAGAAGAGATTCCATTAATAGCTTTCAAATTTTTTGGAAGCTTATTGAATAAACACAGACCTACCCATTTAGGTCCAAGAGCAGTTTTACAGGTGCGCACATATGGGATATGTAGATCGTTAACTTGCCGGGTGCTATAACAGTGCATACTTGAGTTCTTAGTATAGTCATGAATATTCATTTTGGTATGCAAGATGACGGTCATTATGTATACACAAGGCAAAGGAAGGATATTCAGTTTTTTAAAGATAGCTTGACATGGTACAAGATAAGATTCATTTGCAATCAAACGAATAATTCTTTTTTGTATTCTGAATATTCTAATTGCGTATGGGGAAGAACCCCAAAAAAGAATACTGTACAAGATATTAGAGTAAAATTCACCAAAGTATAATAAGTGAAGAACATCTGTAGAGACAGTAGATCTAATTGACCTAAAGAGATGACATAGGCTACAGAGTTTAGCTGCAAGCATATTAATATGGGATTCCCATGACAGGTGTGAGTCAATTGAAACACCTAAAAGTTTAACAACTTCAGCTTGTGGAATAGCTTTATTATTAATGTCTACTGAGAGCCTTTTAGGAGGTTTATTTATATTTGTAAAGTAAATTAGTTGAGATTTGCCAACATTCAGATTTACATGATTGTTGCAACACCAATCACTGAGATGTTGCGATATGAGATTTCCAGTTTCTACTAAACTGTCAAATTTTGAAGAAGAAATAATGAAATTTGTGTCATCAGCATACAGAATTGGAGTGATACTAGGTCCTGAGGGAACAAAATTTGGCAGGTCATTAATAAATATTAAAAATAGTATTGGACCTAACACAGAGCCCTGGGGAACACCTCTGGTTAGTAACTTAGCAGGAGAAAGAAACTTATTACCATGATTAGAAATCACAACTTGTTGAAGTCTATTATGTAGATATGATTGGATCCATTTGTTAGGGAGTCCCCTGATCCCTAATAAATTGAGCTTATGCAAAAGCAGTTGGTGATCGACACTATCAAAGGCTTTTGAAAAATCAAAAAGCATAGCAGAGACTTCCTGTTTGTTATCAAGTGCAGTGAGGATATGATCAACAGCTTTATAAACTGTGCTAGTAGTGGATCTATTCTGTCGAAATCCATGCTGAGAGTTAGACAGCAAGTTATTTGATTCTACATGAGATAGTAACCTTCTATAAAAAACTTTCTCAAAAATTTTACCAAACTGATTGATAACTGAAATAGGACGGTATGAGTTAAGGTCCAGAGGACACCCTTTATTTTTAAATAAGGGTATAACTTTAGACAACTTGAGGGGTTCTGGGAAGATTCCCTGGGTCAGTGACATGTTAATAAGGTACAAAAGGGGAGACTTTATAAGATTAAAACATAATAAAATTGGGTATCTCATCAATACCAGCAGTGAATCTGTTACCTAAATTTTTTAATAAATTATTAAGTTCGGTTTCTGAGCAGGGAAATAGAAAGAGGGATTTGACTGAGGTTGCTGTAAAACATGGGAGTGTATTATTAAAATTTGTGTCATTAAGTGCAGCGTTGACAAAGTACTCATTAAACTTAGTAGCTAACAAAGATTAATTAGTAATAATATCACCTGATTCGTCCTTGAGTTTTAAAACAGGAACAGACAGTGCTTTTTTGGATTGGTTTATAATTTTCCAACTTTCCCTGATTTTATTATGAGCATTCATTATTCTTTGATTATTATATGTGCGTTTGGCTTTAAGAATATGATTCCTATATTGACGTTTCAGATTATTATATTGAGTTCGGACAATTGCGTTATTGCTCATCCTACAATAATGAGCAAAATCTTTAAGATAGAGTGAAAACTGCCTAATTTCGTTGGTAACCCAGTTATTCTTTGAGACATTACCGGGAGAAACTTTTTTTAGAATAGGAGGGAAGGAACAGTTGTAATAGAATAAAAATTTCTGGTAAAAATTATTAAAGGAATCATTAAGATCAACAGAACTATAAACATCATTCCAGTTCTCAGAAGCAAGTAAGTTTAAAAAACTCCTTATATTAATTTCAGAAAAACAACGTCTTCGGGTAGCAACACGAGAGTCAAAATAAAAATCGAAAGTAACTTCAACCAGAAAATGATCGGATATGTTCAAATCAAGAACGTCAGAACATGTTTTTCTGTGATCATAATTTGACACAATATAATCCAGAAGAGTCACAGAAGAAGCTGTGACATGAGTTGGTTTATTAATTAAGCATCGCATTCCGTAAGAAGTGAATAAGTTTGATAATTCGGCTTTTTGTGGAGAATTCACTAAGAAATTACAATTGAAATCGCCAGCTATAATTAAGATCGGGTTATTTCTACATAAAAGATAAAGAAGTTCATCCAATTTGCAAATAAAGTCACTGAAGTTGGCCGAAGGAGAGCGATACAGAGAAACCACTAAAATAACACCAAACTGGGTAACACAAGAGCACACTGTGCATTCAAAAACTTTTTCTTCGGCCATTGGCACATCAAGTGAACTAATGTCACAGTTTAACCTCTTGTGGATATAAATATATAAATAGCTACACCACCATTTTTATAAGTTGTGCGACTGAAATGAGACACAAGTCTAAAATTATGAATAGGAATAACTTTTATTTCATCTTCTCGCATCCAGTGTTCACTAATGCATAAAATGTCTGGTTCTCTATCAAGTAATGCGAGTTCAAGCAGACACGTCTTATTTCGCAAGGACTGAATATTAATATGGGATAGTCTGAATAAATTATGAGAACTGTTTGAAGAACTTAACCTTTTGGATGAATCGGGCGTATTCTCGGAAAAAAATACCGATTCACTAGCACATTTTCGGGCCAAAAGGCGGGATCACTTAACACATTTTTCAAGTCCATACGGGTGGAAACACGAAAAGAAGCATATGCTCCTTTTGATACTGTTAATTGCTCTATTTCAATGTCCTTACCAGGTAGCTTGTCAAGTATATACTTTTCCACCGCTTTGGCTGTTGTTCCTTCGACGAACCTCCAAACATGCAGGTGACACTTCTGTGGGACACCAGAAACTGAGCCATCAGCGATAGCAGTCCCAACGATTGGAGGGCTTCATTTTTTCCCTCTATAAGTAACGTTTGTGTAACCGTTAGTGTCTTCTTCAGCCTTGTAGATCATCTGTGATTCCGTCTTCCCTATTTCTGTGCCAGCGGCCACTGCATAGGTTAAATGGTTGTCAGCAACTTGAGAATTAGGACTATCCTTCATGGAATCCGGCAAAAGTTGAGCAGGTTTGTAGTCAATCCGAAGCATTGAGGGTTTTTTCACTTTTACATTGCTTTCCAAGGGTAATAGGGACTTTTCGTTCAAAATTCTATCATTTGAAGCAGATGTCTTAGCAGAATGATTGCATATCTCGCGATGTGGTACGAAGTCTTTTTGTCGCTTTAGCGAAGCAATTTCAATACCCTGGCTTTTAATAACATCTAAACAGGAGTTTAACTTTCCTTGAAGATCACTAACTATCTTAAGAACGTCATCTTGTTTACTCTCGATTCGTTTTATACTATCGCATGGTAAGTACGAACACTTATTGCACCGAAAATGTAAATTCAGGTTAGTAATTACTGAATTTGCAACCGTTTTTGTTAAACCAACACAAGTTGAATGAAATGCTAATTCACAACCGAAATCGCATTTTAAAATTGACTGATTTTCAGCGATATTTTCAGAGCAAATACCACAACTAGTTAAGGACGCCGCCATATTGGAAGTGAAAGAGCATTTCATTAGTACTGCTCAGATAAATAAAATGAAATATGAGTTGAATATGAAGAAGAGACTCTGTAAGGATGGTGCTGAAGCTGTTAGTCTTCTTGTCCATTCCATGAAAAAGTAGAAATTCCATTTTAATTTATAAACCTCAGGGAAAACTAACTGAAATATGAGATCAGAGACTTGATAACATGCCACAGAGTTCACAGCTTTGTGTTCTTAGTATTCAGGAGGAAAGGCAGTTGAAAGAAATAGTAGATGGCTGCAGCCGTATTTTATGTATAGATTCTACCCATGGAACTAATCAATATAAATTCCATTAGCTTAATCTGATTGTTCCTGATGAGTATGGTATTGGATACCCTGTTGCTCATTTCATTACAAATTATTTGGGTGAAGAAACAGTTGATTTTATTGTTTCAGAGTATTAAAAGCAAATGTCCAGATTTAAAAATTAATGCTGCCATGACAGATGAGGAATTTGTCTTTACTGGGAGGCGGAAGTTACAAGAATAAAATTTATCAATCAGAAGGCACTCTATAATTTTGACCACCTGCTTGTCAATGACAACGGTGATGTTTTAAGATTATCAAAAAAGAAATTTGGTACTTATCCATTTGTGTTATAAATAGCCCATTTATAATACTGTTCTTGATTCAGTCGTCAGTTTTACAGTTTATGCCATTGCCAAGGGATTTGTACAGCTCCCATATAGTACCCTGAAAATTCCTGTCGTATCTTCCACACATCTCTCCTGTAGTGGTTACTGCCTAGCCTCCCTAAATCCATAATCCCATTACCCTGAGCATCTGCTCTCCACTGTCCAGGCTGTAACTCTCCATTTTCATTTTTTGTATCTGTAAATCCCAGAGGACAATACATTCTATTTCCTCTACCCTGAAATATAAATTTTGGTAGTTAAGTTACATTGAATTGCCAGGAAGCATCTTAACTTGAAAATTAGTGCAATCTCAGTATGAATAATTCAGGGATATTTTTACCTCATTTTTGATTATCCAATTATGAAGGCATACAGCTGCCTTAATCTGATTTTCAATACTTTTCGTATTTCCCAATATGGGTCGTCGAAAAATGCGAAACCTTGCACTCAAAATTCCTAAGGCATTTTCAGCCACTCTTCTAGCCCTGCTTAATCTGTAGTTGAAAATCCTTTGGAAATCAGCAAGATTCTGGTCAGGGAAAGTTACCTGAAATAATTAAAATGGAAATGAATTTTGAAGTAAATGGTTCAAATACCTAAGGTGAGACCAATGACCTAATGACCATTTCTCAAAAATTTGACTGAAAATCTGACCAATAATGTGTTACATAGTCTTTCAATCATCCTCATGCAGCAAAGATTTTCATTCCATCCGTAAATAAGCTGTTACTTCATAGAGTGAATCTGAGATGGAACTCACATTTTTTTGGCCGATGCATTTCCATTGATGGAGAAGGTGGAACTGTTGTAAGGCAAGTGGGAGAAGCCGTTGATGTTGATGCGGATGAGGAAGAGAAAACTGCAGAAGATGGTGAAAAGGAAGGCATGTAATACTTATGGGCAAGTCCAAGTGTTTTAAAATTGTTAACTGGCGATAATTACTTCTATACAGTTATAATTCCATCCTTTCCAAATATTCCACATTTCACTACCTCATCAGCTGATTGTGGTATTTTTTTCAAAATCGCCAGATAGACTTCGTGCAAAACATGCATCGAAAACAAAGAAACAGGATAATCAAATTGAAATAATTTTTAGTTAACGATTCTAGTATGTATGATTAACAATGTAAGTAATTTAAAACCCGTAGAATGACGTATATGAACTTAGTCTTACCTGTTGTGTATCGTGTTTCCAGATTTGTTTGTTACATTTTTGTGTTATTCCTTCTGTTAAACAGTTTTGGAATGAGATAGGAAAGAGAGAACCAACATCCACTATAAATCAAAACTCAATCTATTTTACAGAACCCGTCTGATTTAAAAGGATTGGCAACAGTGGTGCAGCGGTTTTTTACGCGGTATCAGTTGGCTAACTTACTGTATGAAGTTGCTGCCATCTAAACTCAATCGCTTTCATTATTGATGATGTCCCTCTAATTGTAAGATAATGCGGAGCTTATTGAACGTAATACTTATGGGCAAGTCCAAGTGTTTTAAAATTGTTAACTGGCGATAATTTAATGCTTTAACATATTTATTTATGGTACTTTAGTTAATACTTAACATGACAATATAATTCTAAAATTTTCATCTTATAGGCTCCGTGCACGGGTCTGCAGTCAGAGACGCCTGGCGGCCAAATCCTCGTTAGTGCGATGAGTCGTTGCCGTTTGGAAAGGCAATGAAATGTTGCACTACATTGTCTTGTATTTACGATAAAATTGAGATTGCAATATCTAATCTCCTGTTAAGCGAATATTCCAGAACTTAACCTCATTCAGTGATTTATTCTTCCTTAAAAAAGAACTCGTGTACCTACATTTGTTCAACTGTATTTGGCTGTTATGTTTTAATTTCTGTGCAGTCCCTAGTGTTAGGATAGTTGCTTTTAAATGCAGGAGGCATTGTGCTCTGTACGGTTGACTTACTGAGCCAATATATTAACTCCTTTGTGTCAATGAAAAGTCTGTCTAAGGTTATCAAGAATATTCTTGCAGCAGTTGTTCGGTGGATTGAAAATAGATTCCCTAGAATAGAGTAATTCAACCCTAATTTCAATTTCATTAGAGTTAAAAGTAAAACATTTTCTTTTTTTAGGGTTATCGATAAACTATTAGGCAACAGTGCCAGCAGGAAGAGAAACACATCTTTTGCAACTCCCGGCATTTCTCTCAGGGATTTCTCACTAGTCACAGACTCATACCCATGAAAACCAGAGCAGGTGTTGATTGGCTCTGAAACTCTGGAACCTTGTTCCTTTGTTAGGGGTTTTGTACGCATCTTTACTGCCACCTTACATTGTACCCCAACATTGCTCGGTCCCTCCCTGTCGCAGGTAAAAATGAAGTCTTCATCTTCGAAATCCAGTGAACACTGAACTTGCACGGACTCTTTGAAAATACACAATGAAGGTACAAGTACTGGAGATCCTGAAGTAGTTCTCGCCTCATTTGGTTCGTTTTCCGTCGTTAGGCAAGAAATCGATGACTCTGCCTTTTCCTGTCGTATCTGTCAGTTTTTTGATAAATGTTAGATTCAGAGCACGATTTTTTATATGATGAAGGGAATAAAGTAGGAATGAAGGCTGGGTGACTACTAATGTTACTTTTCTTTTCGCCAACGAAATGAGCACTGCATATTTTGCTGTGCTTTTTAGGTTCCCATGGTGTTCCGTCACGGCTGTGGAAATGTAGTAAATAAGAGTCAAGAAATTACTACTATCAAAAACTCAAACGTCTTACTCATATAATATGACTAGTTCAGCTGTTAACATTGCAGAATTATATAACAAAATGATGTAACGAGTCAAGATTGTCGTTTTTATTAAGAAATCTTTTAACGCAGTGTTTCACAACCGGTGGGATGCGTTCCACTGGTGGGACTTGAAAGCAGTCTAGGTGGGACCAGAGCTGGCTGTGAAGACATTTTGGCACTGCAATTGGCTAGATTTTCTGGCACCTTCTCCTTTATATAGTTAACAGTATCAGGCGTAACTTGATGGAATTTCTTCATATTGTGGAAATAAAAAAGATTTACTTGGTAATTCCACAAAAATTAATTTTTAAAAATAAATAAATAAATTTTTGTGGAATTACCATGTAAATCTTTTTTATTTCTGCCTTCTCCTTTGTGTCTACCAATTATTAATGTACTACTTATATGCATATAAACGTAGAAATACATTTATTAGAAAAAGTGAGGTTTTTCTTTATATCATAGTGGGACCAGGATTTTTGAAAAGGTGGTAGGTGGGGCGAAAAGTTGAGAACAACTGCTTTAACGTACATAAATCGACGCAACACGGTTTCAATAAACGTATTCAACTGAAGTTCATAGTCAAATGAAGAATTGAAGTCTTGAATATCACCAAAATTTAAAAATTTGTGAAAATTTTAGCATTTGAGAGATATGCAAACCAATACGTTCATTGAGAAATGAAAGTAAGTTTGTTTACATAGTTTACATTGAAGCAATGCAAGTCACATAAATCAGTACACATAATGTAAGATTTTTTCACTTAGTACTTACTTTTGTCTTTTCACTGCCCTAATCCATCGCTCCTTAACTTCTCTTAAAAACTCCCTTTCAGGGAAAGACTAAAATATTACTCCTCCATCAGTATTCCTGAGTGTATTGCTGCACCCGACCACGCAGCAATTACGATTACCCTTGGGCATCGCAAGCAAATTGCTATTTTCCTTTCTCTAAAACACTTCTGTGAAAAACGATGCCCTTCCTGGCCTAATACTATTCACTTAACAAACACAAAATCACTTTCCGTGCACTGAGATATACTGGTCTCACGAATCCACTCCCCGTTCTAACTCCGAAACTTGCCACTTGCGGCACTAGTTGTCCCCGTGCACAGAGCCTATACTCCACAAAAATCAAGGCTGTGCATATACACGGTTTATAAGAGAAAGTCTGGATTTTTTGGCAAAAAGTACAGGTACACATTATACACGAGGCCGCAGTATACATGAGTATATATGGTAATTTAATTCTGTTATAATAAAAAAATTTTTTTATTTCATACAAAACACTTACTAAAGCTTTTCACAGTAGGTAATTTAGAAATAGTTTAGTAATAATTTCCATATGACTTCTTTATTTTCATTTTACACCTCAGTACTTTCCTGTAAATAAACACATCACACTAACACACAATAACAGCTAATCGTAGTAAACAGACGTATCATCCATTCAAAAGACATTTGTCGTTCTCGCCTTATTCCAATAAATAAAAATTAGATACCTCCCAAAGCCATAAAAAGGGTTTGAAAACCTCATGGCATTTATAAAATTAACTGCACTAAATACATTAAATGTTACATATGACACACTAAAAGACAACTAAAAACTCCCTTTTCAAGTTAAAGTAGATTATATCATCTGTTAAAATTAGTTTGTTCAACTTTATAAGTTGTACAAAAATCAGTCATAGATAAAACCGAGAATACCTGACAAATCAGTGAATTTGTCAGCTCAGGAAAATTAAGGAAATAAAACACACGACCTTGACAAAATTCCCCTATTTTATCTTCTTATGTATTATAAGGCTTGCTAAATATAGAGTTCTGTTATACATTATCTTAGGTATTTTATTACGGCATTTCAACCCATTACAACATCACAGTTTATAATGTATTCTACATTTGCAAATACACCATAACAAAAAAAGGATGAGTATCACTTGCTTGATTGTATTGTATCAACATATGTAATCACAGGCCAATCAAAAAATTACCCATATTGTTTGTCACAAAAACAAATATCTTCCATTGATTCTGAAAACGAATTGATGTTCCAACATAATGTGATTTAACATTCAAATAGTCCTTGGAAAACACCTTTCATTCTAATTCACAAAAAAGATTTTGGCGAAGTCTCCTGAAAAACTAAATATCATTAATATTAAATGATGTACAGATCATATTTAAACTTATAAATATCAAATTTTGTTAAAATACCTTATACACTACTTGAAATTCTACATAGTATTGTAAATTTCATGTAGATCTTCATGCAAAGTAGTCATTATACTTATCCAATTATAAAGAACATTGTAAATGATGTACAGATTATAATCAAACTTCTAAAGATCAAATTTTGTCGAAATACAAGTCAAATGGTTCTCAAAATAATTATTTGTAATATTGTAAAATTCATGTAGGGTTGTTATGAAAGGTGGTCATTGTAATATCCGATTGAGACCAAATTTGTGAATGGCATACAAATGATGCTCAAACTTCTAAATATCAATACATTCTGTTCATATTCAGAAATGTTTAACTTATTTGTGACATCACATTGTTTTAGATATAGTCCTCCTGTCACAAAATGTCACATGTCCCAAAAAACCCCCTTCCCGCTGAAGTGTGACATCATTTAAGAATGTCCCCATAGAGGGTTCAAGTATTTCAATGATTTAGAAAAGACTACAAAACAAAATGATTTCTAAAAATTCAAGTTAATCATAAAAGACTTTTGAGTATCTATAGAGACTAAAAAAATTTAGTATTAACCATTAAATTCACACTAGAGGTGTATTACTCCTTCGGTCTCTCTCTACTCCAAGCCGTGATTTCACTAATGGATGCTCTCATGCTTTCGATGCTCATCTTTCCTAATGGAATTAGCTCCACTCCACTGTACATATTCCCTACAGTACCTGAGGTGTAATATCTTCAAATAAATGCACCATGAGTGATTATTCAATATGTCATGCAGTTCAGATAATCGAATATCCAGATAATCAGGTTCCGGATAAACGAGTTTCTCCTGTAGTTCCATTTATGACTTCTGCGTTCATATTCTCCCAATGTAATACATGCAGTATGGATAAATAGTCATTCACTATACCCTTAAATCATGGGGAAGCTGCCTTGAAATTAACAATATCTTCGCACGATAGTTATGGGATTGGTGACTTTCATCCGTCCTTGGTGCCCCGCCACCTTTTACCATAAAATGTAAAAGGTGGCGGGGCACCAAGGAATTAGCACGTCAGAGTGGCGATGTCGCCAAAACGGTCATGTGCTGGCAGCGCTGCCATGTGCGTGAAGTATCGTTGAATTCCTACTTTACTGATTAACGTCTCTGCCAGCAGAGCTGCTGTGGCATCCCAGTGCGATAGCGGGCTAAGAAGGGTAAAAACTCGAAAGGTAAAAACTCGAAAGGTAAATACTAACTGCAACGGACAACAATATGCACAGTCACTAAATAAACTTAGTGAAACATAAAAAGGGCCACTAGGATAAAAGTGACAAAGCCCTGAAGTAAGAAGGACTTGCCACTGGAAATGGAACTGCTTCACAAATGATCATTGTCCGGAAGCTCTATCGCCCACACCATTTAAGGGATGCAACATTCTGAGAAGCGCACAGTTTTATTTCCATTGTACACACCACGCAGCCTGTGAGCACTCGCAACAATTTGTTACAATATCGTGACAACAGATCAAGATTATCATCTGATCCGAGCACCGTTCATGCGCGAACAGGATTGTCTTCCAGGAAAACGGGGTGGGGGGCGAAAGTGACCCAAAATGTTTCATTGTAGTCTAATTCTGGCGCCCATTAGATACGTGATTAGGTGCATTTCCTTACTTGATACATTTCATAACTTGTTGTCTTCACAATTAGGTGTCTTTCGTAATTTGGTGCCGTAGGCAGTTGCCTATGTTGCCTGTGCGTAAATCCGTCACTGCCAAGGTCATTATCATATTCCAATTTTAATCTATAATCAAATAGAGTGGTGTTGTTTTTCACAACATCAAAGTTTTTCACTAACAGATAACCGTCTTTTGGAATAACTATATTTTCTGCTAATGATCTTTGGCGAATTTCTCCATACAGTCTATCACCAGCA
Source organism: Uropetala carovei (assembly GCA_036926305.1). Classification (NCBI taxonomy): domain Eukaryota; kingdom Metazoa; phylum Arthropoda; class Insecta; order Odonata; family Petaluridae; genus Uropetala; species Uropetala carovei. The sequence continues at coordinate 3,734,539 of JAXCHB010000043.1, forward strand.
AGAAGAATACTGTCAATTGTAAGCCTGTTCCAGTTGGATGGCATTTCTAACTCTGATTAAATTATTGACGATTTGCATACTCTGAAAAAATTATGTTGCTGCCTTGACTGAATGAAGATCTCAAAATTCTTGAAGTATCATCGGTAATGGTCCAATTGTTATTTGAAGTTCCTCTATCTTCTAAATTGTTTGGTACATGTTCAGTTTCAAATACTATGTTCTGAATGTTATGTTCTTTGTTTAAGGCAACGTTTTCCACATCTCTATACAACGGATTATTATTGATTAGCCACTTTAATGCACTGTCAATTTGGTTTTTGTTGATTTTGAACTCTCGAACTATATTTATGTTCTCCAATGTTTCAACTACAATTACTAATCCACTTGGATCTGCGGTTCTTGGTAATGTTTTTGGTAACTGTTCTTGAATTTCAAATATGTCCTGTGCAAACAAAACTGACTGACCTTTAAAACCATATTGCCCGAATCTGCCATCAAATTTTATTATTTTGATAAAGGGGACGATTCTAGATATTAATCTTTTTTCGACTTGGGTCAAAACCTGCAATTCTTCAGGAATACTTCCTGGATCCAAATTGTTCCATTAAGATTTTGACGGTATATATCTTTGCTGCTTTTCAAATGAGTGAGCCATCATTGGCAAAGCTTCAGTTTTCCTTTAATGGCCAATTCAGGGGGGCAATAGATTTTTGATTTTAAAATTATTGCTTTCAAGAAATTTCCACTGATTTGGATAGCAGCGCTTTTTGCACATCTCACAAACAGTGTCAGCGAACAATTAAATTTGTTTATCAAAATCGACTAAAATTTTTAACACTTTTGCATATTTGACAAACGTTGCTCATGTTGTTCTACAGTTTCCGATAGTAATCGATTGGTCTGATTAATAGACAACTGACTCAGTCGTTGCTCACGTTGTTCTTGAGTTTCACGTAGTAATCGATTGGCCTGATTAATAGACAACTGACTCAGTCGTTGCTCACATTGTTCCTGAGTTTCACGTAGTAATCGATTGGCTTTATTGATAGACAGCTTATTCAATTGTTGTTTGCATTGTTATTGAGTTACACACTGTAAACGTTTGATCTGATTGATTCAATTGTTGTTTGCATTGATCTTGAGTTACACACTGTAAACATTTGATCTGATTGTTAGATAGGTGACGTAATCGATGCTCCCGGCGCTTCGGACTTTCATTGTCTAATCGTTTTCTTTTATTTAATAGTTGTACAGTCAAACAATTTTCATGTTGTTCTAAACTTTTGTGTGCTAATCGTTTTCTTTTATAGTTTTGTTGCCACTTTAAACGTTCTTCACGTTGCTCCACAGTTTCTAAAGATTCCATATTTTCACAGCGTTTTTCTTTTTTTGCAGACGTGCTTTACGTTTTTCTTCTTTTTCATCAAGGTTTCCCTTCAACTGGAACATTTTTTTACGCTATAAGTAAGAGTGAAGTAAAAATAAAATTGCTAAAACTCATAATATCTGTATAGTAATATTTTGTATACAGTGGATACTTACAAAACTGTGGTCAGCGTGTTAAACTAACAGATATATCAGCAACTCCGATGTGATTTGGCAGAACACGGAAAGAACTCCTACCTTGCCTTGTTAGGATTTTAGTCCTCTACTTGGCAAGTGTGTGAAGTAAAAAATAAAAGTTATTGATAAAACTCATAAAATCTGTATAATAATATTTTCTATGCAATCGACACTTACGGAAGTATTTATTAAAACATAAGAAAATACATTAAACAATAATGCGTTTTAATCACAAATGTTGCTTGGAGAATTGCCTGCACCAGCGTGCTCCCTGTGTCTGGTGCTGGAGACGTGTTCCATATGAATGTCTCTAGACCACTTTCTTGTCTCCGACACCATCTTCTTTGCGGCAGCTGCTGCCGCCGTTTTCTCAATCTGCAGCCTCCGCATGACTCCGTCATTTTCTGGGTCCCATGTCCCCAAGGCTCCCACCACAATGGCGTCGAGACTGACTGGAATCTCTGGTATCCATGCTTCGCCCACACCTTCTTCGCCAGGTCTGCATATTTTCTCTCCTTTTGGCCCCTCGCTGTGGCCAGTGCTTTGTACCTGTTCTCGAAGGGTATTGCGACATCGATTATGTGGGTCTGGCCGGAGTGTGGAATCTGTCCCAGGGATCACCTTGTTTATCTAGACCTGGAAACCCCACGGTAGGGCCTCCACCAGATGTCGTAGGACGGCGTCATGTCTACTTGTCCATGTGGCTGCGTGGGGTAGGCAGCGGTTAAGCACGTGCGGCAGCGTTTCCCCCGTATTGCTGCTGTGGTGACAGACGGCGTTCCCTGTCTGTACTCCTCAGTAGGCTCCTTTTAGGCTAGGCGCACACAGGATCGAACAAAAACGTTTTTGTGTCACGATGTTTCGAAGGGAACAACAAGTTAGGAAAGTGTACAACGTATCACAAATGGGCGCGTTTCGTGCAATGGAGTATTAGAAAGAAATTATATACCTGTACGTAAGGGAAATAGCGTTTTAAAGTTCTTTTCTTCATCATAAATAATCCATTTTCTTCCTATTTTTAAATATTGCATGTACACGTAAGGAAATTAAACGTTTGTTTGTGAGACTCTTTATGTTAGCAACAATGAAGAAGTAACCATTCAAGAAATTTTCTAAGTTCAACTCGATATAAGACTTTCTTGTTTGATTTTCTTGATAACGGCTACTCCTACGATAAAAATATATAGGAAAGGAAATACTCCTCTTTACCTGTTCTACAACTTTTATTTGAAAAATATTTTGATATGAGCAATACTTTACGAGATATGACGAAAATTTAATTTGTTGTCACCAGTAAAGTGGTACCCCTGATTGGCATACGTGATTCATTTTTGCTATTTTCTTATTATATTTGATTGTAAGTCCTTAATATCAAATTTCATGAAAATCCGTTCTGTAGAAGCCGAGAACGAACGCGGACGGACGGACCGACCGACGATAATAGGCGCTCACGCTGTAAGCGAAACGCGCCTAAAAATGTGTCAAGGCATTTTGGTCGATGGAACACAATGGAACAAAACCCAATGAAACATACTGAATCCTCTCTCATAACACAATCAGTATTTGTTGAGATGGCAGATAGTAAGGTTGGTGTGTCTTCAACATTGTCACTGAACAGTGATGAAGTAGTAGCCTTGTTGTTGTGGCAGTGGCTGGTGATGCAGGATGTAAATGTTGGTAAAAAGCATATGTGGGTTCATCCAATAAACAAAAAATGAACAGAAGAAAAAACTCTAAATAAATTTATACTAGAGCTTAGGGGCTACCCAGACAAATTTTCAAATTTCGCTCAAATGAGTGTTGGAAGTTTCGATTACATCCTTCAGAATATTGAAGATATCATCAAAAAGGGAAACAAACTGGAGAGAAAGTATAACACTAGAGGAAAGACTTTTCGTAACACTCAGGTAAATAATAACTTTTAATTGTATTTTCTTAATTGTGTTATTTATTTCTTTAACTACAAACATTAGGAATGTGAACTGCTGCTTTCATACGATTGATAACAGTCATCGTTGAAAGAAGGACCAGCAGCATTTGAGACGCTTAAAAGTGATTGAGTGGTGGTAGAGGGGGTAATTGGTGGGTATTGTAGAGGATGAGTTTGTTGACTGATAAGGGATACTTGTTGGAATAGATGAGGTTGTGGGTAATGAGGGCTAGGAGCTGGGGATAGGCATGGGGAAGGCACTGGGGAGTGAGAGGAAGGGTTTGAACATGAAGATGTCTGAGATTGGGTAAGTGAAGAATATGGCATTGAAAAATAAGCGCCACGTTCATTGTCTTGTTCGTCCAGATATTAATTTAATTTTCTCAAGACGTCCTCCTTAAATTTACGCTGCTATCTTTCATCGAGTTTTACCATATCTGGAATAATGCTCTAGAAGAAGTTAAGGTGGGTGTTGTCGTTATCTTGTTGTGGCTGACTTCTTGCTTTGAGGAACTCAATCCGACTACCATTTCCGTAGGATTTGGTTGAGGTCGAGTTATTTTCCTTTTTTTACTTTCTTGGTTTTTCGATGAAGGCGGCTGGCTGTAATGGTGGTTGAGGTTGTGTTGACGCTTTTCGGCCATTACTATCATCTATGTTGCCCGAATCTTGAGCGCCGTCGTCTATTCTCAATAGGCGTTTCTTGAGGAATCTCGTTATCTTGAACAATGTCAGAATCATCACCCTGACTTGCTTTACAATCAGTGCAAAGGCTGCTACTCATTTTTCTGTTGGCCAACGTAATTTCTTAGAAACGCCAGTATATCAGCAAGATATCATCTTTCTTTCTTCGAAGCAGCTGAACCACTGGGCTAGGGTTTTTTTTCCTATCTCAAATACCTTGCATAAGCATTTCGAAGTGAGTGCCATTTGCTCCTGCATTCAGCAGCTATAAGAACAAAAGGAAAAATATTATATAACCTTAAGTAACCTCCTTCGGCTCTTAAAAATAAATTGTGTTACAAACACATAGTACATACTTCCTCTTAAAGAAGTTCTGTGGATTTCCGAAGTTTTCAAACCCTTTCTACTATTACTAAGCTTTCTTAATAAAATTTAGCAGAGAAAGCAATAAAACATTAACATTGGCTTATTAAAAACTGTAATGAATATCATTAAATTGTTGTAGTCTTATTATATTTTGAATAAAAAATAACTGCATTTTGTTACAGCACTTATATGCAGTGTATTATATTAGTCACAGTGTATTTTTTCAGGTTTTTGGCCACAGGAGAGAATTTCCAATCTTATCACTACTACTTCCGTGTTGGGGCAACAACAATTGGGAAAATTGTAATGGAAACATATGAAACAATAGTGCAGAAGATCAAGCCAGTATATATGCCTAAACCAACCACTAAACAATGGGAAGAAATAGCTGTGCGTTTTCAAGAAGTTTGGAATAATCCAAATTGCCTTGGAGCTGTTGACGGCAAGCATGTTAGGTTATTGTGTCCAGATAATGCGGGATCTGCATTTTACAACCATAAAAATTACCATTCTATTATTTTACAAGCAGTAGTGGATGCCGATGCGGGCTTTTTGATAACAGATATTGGTGGCATTGGATGAAACAGTGACAGTTCGGTTTTCAATGAATCTCCTTTTGGAAAAGGTCTCATGGAAAATAAACTTGGCATACCAATGCCAACCCAACATGGAATTACCTTTCGTATTTGTGGGAGATGAAGCGTATCCACTTCTTGTCAATTTTATGAGGCCCTTCTCCAGAAATCACTTCACAAATGAGAGGCATATATACGATTACCGGCATTCAAGAGCCCGCTGTATTGTTGAGTGTTCCTTTGGCATAGTAGGAAGTTTCGTGTGTTTCAAACTTCTATAATGGTGAATCCTGATAAGGCCCAAGTGATAACAGAAACCTGCTGCATACTGCACAATTTAATAAGGAAACGAGAACGTATGGACATGGCAGACATCTTTGAGGAACTGATGAATGTCAGAGAAGAAGATGCCAACAGTACCGTTGGGAATGGTAAAAACAAACCTCCTTCTCATGAAGCTTATGCAGTTCACAACTACCTGGTAGACTACTTCAATTCACAGGAAGGAAAAGTCTTATGGCTTACTGGTTGTAAGTTATTTATATATATCAAGTGAGGTTAATATAAAAGTTATTAATATACAGAATACTTCAAAGAAATTAAAGTTTACAACATAGTACATGTAAATTCAATTTATAAAATTTTACAAAAAGTAAAACTGATAAAATTGCACTTTTTAAAGAAATTTTCAATAGTTAAAGTTATCAAAAGTTAAAGTTATAAGTAGTAAAAAATAGTTTCCAGTTATCGTAAGGTTCATTAATAATAAGGTGCATATTTCTTATTATTACTATACAGTACAAAATTAAAAATATATGGAATAACTCTGTAAGTCAGGACCATACTGGGCAATTTCATCCTTCATATCCCCCAAGTAATCGCCTACTGGCGGGGACCACTCTCCAGGGCATTCAGTGAAAATGATGCTATTGGTGTGAAAATAAAATACCCTTTCGTCTAGTTTTCTCAAATACTCATAGTGTACGAGTCTTGCGTGCACTGTCGTATAACACGCAATAATGACGTTGCTAAAGGGTGTACGCTTAATTGAATCTTCTCATTCGCCCCAGCTCACAAGCACTGTCTGCTCGTTCACCTCAACCGTCCGATGGACCTCTATCCTGGGGTTGGCAAATATTTTGTAAAGTTCATCCCCACTCCTTAAAATTGTGCAATTTGGCAGATTTTCTCTCTGACCGAATTTACCCCAGAAACTATTTAACATTAGTTTCACCAGAGATTGCATCCCTGGGTTACGGGATATGGATTCTTTTCACCGGGTTATTTTTTCTTTTTTGGTGAATAGTCTTATATATTCCTCTTTTGCCTCATCGGTCGTGCACTGGGCCGGCCACCCACTTGCTTCCGGTTTCATTTTCAGGGAACAGTTTATGTATACTGTGAACAGGCCTCCCTTTCCTGTGATGGGGTTGTAGTCAGTAGTGGCCTAATGCTATACTTCATGAATATGGCGTACTTGGTACCCAAAGGTCACGGCCACTTTGATTTTGTCCGTTACCCATGTGCCTGATAACGTTCTCTCCTCATTCTCATGGTAGCAGTCAGACTGATTTTCCTCTAATGCATGCGTTCAACATAGAGGAAACATCAGCTTACCATTTACACGTATCGGTAAAATGGGGTGAAATAAGTTAGTCGGCAGGAGCACATCACACTTCATGAGTCCCACAACCTATTCTAGTGGTGGTCAATCATCGCCGATGAAGATTTTTGGGTGCCCAACTGAATATTTTTTATATTTATTTATATAAGGATATAGCGAGCATATATCCAAGTATCTTATTATTTCGTCCGCATCACTGTCGGCCTTATGGAAAAGTTTCACGGCATCGGTGCGACCGCCGTAGAACGTGTCCCGCAGGTTTAGAGGAATCTTTTCGGACATGGGATGTTCATTTACAAATTTCCTCATTCCACTATCACTCCTCATTGTCCTCTCGAAATCGCATTCCCAAGTCTCAATGACTGTGTAGCCATTTCGGAGGAAAAGACTCCGCCTGTTTACTGTGCTTTCATAGCATGTCCCCATCGTCTCATTCGGACTGTTAGATACCTTATCGTCTCTCCTCGGTAAGCACGTCAAACAACCGTGAAAATATCATCCATGGAACTCGAATATGGTTCCTACCCCGTCGGAATCATAGATTCCATCGACTTTATGTCCTAATATCCTTACTTCTCTACCACTGGATGCATGGCGATTAAAATACCCCTTTTCTTCTCCTCCCACAACATCAAAAGAATGGCTTTTTTAGATTGCCTATCCGCCCATCGAATACCGCCTGGAGGTACGATGGCAATTGAGTCTTGTCGCAGATAAGACCGCCGAAAGACCTCCATGCATGCACTGGCTATGGTTAGGGACTCTTGAAAAGGGCCCACACCAGTGCAGGTCAGAAATTGGTCGCAGAATCTGAGGCATGCTAATCTTAATATGTTTACATCATGCATGCAGTAATCTCTTATGACCGTTTTCATTTCAAAAATATAGCCATCCCTTTTTAGGTTTTCATACCATGTGGTGAATTTGCATCTATCCCCTGCCGTCATATCGGCCACACCGTAGAAGTGCAGAGGGAGTAATGGCCCAACGTATGAAAAGTACGCCGCTTTATTAAAAAATGCAGGAAGTAGCCCTTCATTAATGCGGAATCAAGCCCTAGACCGGAAGGTAATTTTGCTAGCGGCATCGGGAGATAACCCAAGGATTATATAAACCAAACCCCTACAAAGGATACGCACAATAATTTGGCACCGTTCATCAAAATATCCGGTTTCCAATCAGTGCTTGCGAATATTGTTTTTATAACAAAATTACTGTCGTAACCCTTGGAATTATGTGCAGTGCATATAATGCTCTTGAATCCTTGGTTACTCAATTTCTGGATATACTTGACAAAGTCTAATACGGGGTCCACCTCGTCAAAGGCCATTGGTCTTATTCTGCACCCGTTGCAATTCTCTTGTGAATCGGTCTCCAACCAATTTTTCGTCCTGTGTACATTCTATATTGTAGAAAACAATAAGAAAAAGCTCAGGTAAAGCGCACCTTTGTCTCACCTTCATGAGTCACTCATGTCCGTTATCAACCATTTTTTGACAAATACTGCAATATTTCTCATTGCAACGATGAGGTTTACCATTCTTCAAAGTAGAGCTATTGTAAACTTTTGAGCATCGCTCGCAGTATTTAATCATCTTGCATGGAGATTTTCCACCCTCTCGAGGAAGTAAATGCTTCCTCGAGCATTCATCACCATAGAAAAACGCTTGCAATTACTACAGTAATGGTTATGCAAGGCTCACATAATGTAGAAGAGAGATAATGGAGACGCTCCTGACTACATTTATGGCCGTACATGTTGTTATATGGTGTCCAGCACGGCCTGCAATAGTAAGTGCAACCGAATGCACCTATCAAATAAGTAATTAAATTAAAGTGGCCCTCACCATAAATAAGATCAATGTTTTTATGGGACTCGCCCGTACCCGTTACAGAGGACTCTCCCTCAAAAATGACTTCTCTCCCCACCCTATCGCTGAATACCATGATTTTAAATCTATCCATGTGATGCTGGAAGAGGCTTAATTCCTATACACCGCCTTCGCTGACCCTGATTATAACACCTGAACTTCGGGAGAGAGCGAGGGTTCTATCCTTCAGCATCTGCTTTGCTTTCCTCAGCCATTTATACTCTGTGGGAGAATCCTCATGTTATGAAATTCCCACACAACGCGTGTGGTAAACAAAGGTTATCAGCATTGTTAATAACCACTATCGATTGTGTCGTTTTGCAAAAATAGGCGAATTTGGAGATGAGAGCCTGCTGTGGACAGCAACCAACCGGGACATTTACATACGAAAACGAAACCCTTAAGGAACCGTTAAGGGGAAACGAATCGGAATTAACAATTTTCCCAATTCTTTGCAAAATTACATCGGGATGAAGTTGATCAGCTCGCCTATATGAACTATTGATGCAGAGCCCGGGGTCGAATCGTTCTTTATTGTCATTGCAACTCTTGCATCATCGCTAACCCCAGTTTTCAATTTTTCTAGAATGCTCTTCATTAAATCCCCAACCTATGGCAGCAGATTGTACCCATTGGGAAGGGGGCGAACTGAATTAAAAACCTCTCTCCCCCAGAGGCGAAAATTTCTGAGAAAACTCCTATTCTCACTTAAAACTGTGAAATATGGAGAATTCTCCTCTCCACCGATTTGATCCATCTGAGGGAGCACTATAAGCAGTTCTGCTATCAACTCCGGAATGGAAGCATCCAACAATGCATCGTCATTATATAGTAGGTCGTTATTTTTGGCGCCCTGCTTTGATAAAGGAAGCAGTGGAGTGGTTCTCAGCCGAGGAATATCGGCTTCAATAAGTGAGTGCGATACTGCCTCAGGAAAAGGCAATAATACCGTGGTAGGAACCTCTTGGTGCTCATCGAGTATTACGCCCGATAGCGGTTTTAGCATTGCAGTCGGAGCATCCAGATTTTCCACAGTGGGTGTGTCGTAAACATTATTATCAAAATCATTGAAATTCTCCAAGCTCTGTTCGCAATGGCCAGATTTGGATTGATTTCCTACCCCGATTGTAGCAGAAATCGGTAATTCGACACTCGAACAAACAGGTGAAAACGGACCTCGCGAATGAAAGTTTCGGTGGGAACGATAATCATCATTCTCACTCGTCGAGGGCAACAAAGACACAAAATTCACATCATGGCTGGCATTATATATCGATATCTCATTTACTTTTTCAAAAAAGCATGCATAAGACCCATCATCAACGCACTCATTCATCGTACTCAAATGATAACTCAACCCCTGAAGGCACTCAGTAACAATTTTGGCGAATTGTAAACCCCATTCATAAAACAACGGATTATTTCCTGAGCAGGAATATGTTTAAATATTGAATCCATGGTCCTCAAAATTTTATTCCGAAACTATAATTACTCAATAAAATGCGAGAATAATTGAGGAAAATTAAAATATTTCCACCAGTTACAACCTAATATCAGACCAAACACAGAAACGAGAAAAGTCTATCAATAATATAAATGCAAGAATAATCGAGGAAAATTAAAATATTTCCACCAGTTACAACCTAATATCAGACCAAACACAGAAACGAGAAAAGTCTATCAATAATATAAATGCAAGAATAATCGAGGAAAATTAAAATATTTCCACCAGTTACAACCTAATATCAGACCAAACACAGAAACGAGAAAAGTCTATCAATAATATAAATGCAAGAATAATCGAGGAAAATTAAAATATTTCCACCAGTTACAACCTAATATCAGACCAAACACAGAAACGAGAAAAGTCTATCAATAATATAAATGCAAGAATAATCGAGGAAAATTAAAATATTTCCACCAGTTACAACCTAATATCAGACCAAACACAGAAACGAGAAAAGTCTATCAATAATATAAATGCAAGAATAATCGAGGAAAATTAAAATATTTCCACCAGTTACAACCTAATATCAGACCAAACACAGAAACGAGAAAAGTCTATCAATAATATAAATGCAAGAATAATCGAGGAAAATTAAAATATTTCCACCAGTTACAACCTAATATCAGACCAAACACAGAAACGAGAAAAGTCTATCAATAATATAAATGCAAGAATAATCGAGGAAAATTAAAATATTTCCACCAGTTACAACCTAATATCAGACCAAACACAGAAACGAGAAGTCTATTGATAATATAATAAATAATTTCAAGGAAATACTAATGAAGAAAAATCAAAGTCGCTGCAGCTCCTGCAGGTAATAACTCTGCAGCAATTGGCTGCATGTTTGTTATCCTCTTCAGCTAATTCTGCTCTTATTCTATTAGCTGTTGTGACTGGCGCTGGATAGCATTCATACACGTTATGACTTCGTGTATTGCAAGCGCCCATAACTCCGCTGGTTAATTGGATGTCCAATTGGATGTCCACTTCTCCAATCCTAACAGTCCTTCTACTCCTTGGAATAGCGATGTCTGGAATATTGACTCTCCAATGTTTGCCATATCCATCATCAAAGTCACCAATTGTCTGGAGATACTCATAAATCTCCATAGGTTCCAATACTTTGTCTCCGTTAAGCATGGACCTTAAGTCATATCCTGCAGCACTCGATTGCTGCCCTGTTGTTTCAGCATATTCAAGCAAAGCACACCAAAACACTTCCATCATAGCATGCTGATATACACTGAAGGGCATTGTTCTTTCAATGCGGTTATCTGCAAGTCGCAGTGCTTTATACGATTCTGTCACCACTGACAGAAATCCACCAAAGTCCAAGTTCACTGGTGTGTACTGGACATTGGGTGTGAGACCTGGCATGTCTGGCAGCTCATAAAGGTCTCCATCTCGGGGCGGTGTCTCCGTTGTCGATCTACGGGTCGCCCTATCCATATCTGGCCTTGCATCTTGTTGTTTGGCAGGGCCTCTTCTCTCCTCAGGGATTTTGTCCCTGGTGTCTCTGCGCTGGATCCTTCTCTGCGCAGGATGCATCTGAGGTCATCCATCAGATGTAGAATCGAGGAACCTATCAAGAGGTCTTCTTTCTTGAACTGTCCATCTGTTTTCCTGGCGTGGGCGGGCTCTGGTTTTCCTGGAGTTAAACTCGCTCATCCTCCTCCTACGAATTGTCTCCCAGTAGGACCAGGTATATTTTGTCTCCCGGTCATTAAAAAGGTCGGGACCGAATTGTCATTATCAGGATTAAGTTCATGGCCTTCCCTAACATCAAAACATAAGGCATAAATTATAAGTTGTTTATTTTAAAAATATCTCTGAATAACAAAAATGTCATAATAAAACATATTACACATACATATGCCAATAATAATGCCATCACATTGTCAACCAAGTTAAACATAGAAATATTTATAGTTCTTAATCCAGAATATTTTTTTATTTTAAATTATTATTTCAATTGAGACTTTAAAATGATAACAAATAGTTTTCACAAAATCAATATTTTTAAAATTTACATTTTGGTCCAGTTCTTTAATTTTTTATTCTACAAAAGCTTTTCTTTTCAATACATTAGCATCGTTTATTTTCATTACATTATCAACACTTCTGATTTTAATATAAGTGTGGATTTGAAAATCCAATAAAAAATTTAAAAACTGATGTATATTGGGATGTGGTGTATAAAAGGATGCATTATATTTCGAATGGAAAGACTCGCATGCGTTAGTAGTTCTCTGCAAGGAGGAGGAATGTTCAGCCCACATATGTGGAGGAAATCGGGAATTTTCATCGATGTAGGTATCCACTAAGTAGTCCGAAAATCTTGTCACTAATTCATTGTCTGGTTTAAATTCAGCGAAATCCAGTCAAAACAATCACATCTTCTGGCTTTAGAAATGATAGGCCAAAAACGTAGGTCAGGTATCTTGACACTTCTGTTTCTTTCTCCATTTTCTTTTTATATTTGGTGGACAGACCTACAGTGGATTCTAAATGTGTTTGTCATGACGTATGCCTACTTCCACGTGATTCATGACGTCGACCAGTGTGGAAGGAGGTAAGGTAGGGGGCCTTGCCGCCGACTCTACCCGATGTACTACGAGAGAATCCGATGACCACTTCCCCTCCATCGCTGCATGCAGACGAGCGACAGATTGAAGCAGTGGTTAAATATTTGTCACTAGCGATTTAAAATATCTTAAAAATGAGATATCAGTATGGGATTTTTGCCGTTTTACGAAGAACTCTATGAAAATTCATTTTAAAACATTGCATTAATAATTTTATTAGCTTTTTTATGCTTAGAGTTTGATTTACTTTGAAAAATTCATAATGAATTAATTAACAATATTATTCAAGTGGTTAAAATTAATAAATTTCAGTTAAGAAAAAGTAAAATGTAGTTATATTTTAGATTCATTATATACATAAATTAAATAAAGAAATACATAAATACATATTAAATAAATGCAAATCAATCAGACTCTGATTCCAGAGTAGCATCACTGCTATCATTATCAGCATTAATTATAACTGGTGTCATCTCTTCCACCAAATCGTCTAATTTTCAAATCTTCTGTTCCTCCACCTCAACAACATGCCTCACACAGTTTCTCCAATTATCTCTTAATTCTCTCCAGTAAAATTCTCTTTACATCTCCTATTTTTAAATTGATGCTTTTCATTGCTACGTAATTTTTAACCTGGGCCCAAATCAATTCAATGGGGTTCAACTCGCAATGGTAAGGAGAAAGCCTCAATATAATTTTATTAGATGACTTAGCCATCTCATCAATTACATATCGCTCATAATGTGGCCTGTGCCTGTTAATTATATCTAACAGCTCGACTTTTAAAAAACTTACATCTGCCTCGATGCTCTTGCTTTGGAGCCAATCAATAAGCTGGGCTTTTGTGTGCTTTGAAGTAGGTATCCTCTCAATTTTTACGCTGTGGTATGGAGCATTGTCTATCACAATAACACTGCCTTCCGGTAATTTGGGTAATATTTTGCTGAACCATTCCGCAAAAGCATGACCATTCATATCCTCATGATATTCAGCGGAACTCTTAGATTCGAACACCCAAAGTCCATCCTCAACAAATCCGTCTTCGTTACCAATGTGGGTAATTATTAGCCTTTTCCCCTTACCTGATGGCTGCGACAGTCAAGTAGTTAGACCTTTTGAATGAGCATCCCTTCTGCTCACCACTGTTTTGTCCACCCACACCTTGGTTTTTGTATGCCCTGCATTTACCCACATCTCGTCCAAATAAAAGATATATGTCCTTCAGCTCGATACTTTTTTATTACTCTCAAAAATCTCTGTCTCCAAATTGCTATGTCCTCCCTATCTATTAGAACACTTTTTTGATTCCTTTTACCGGCGACGCTGTGTGCGAAATCCACTATATGCGGAATGGGGTATCTGTCCGGAATTGTTCTTGCATTGAGGCCGTGGTAATCGCTGCACGGACGCCACTCGTCACCTTCTTTCGGCACGAGGTGAAGTGCCGAGGACCAGCTGCTATCGGACCTCCTGGCTGTACCAAGGCGAACCATTGCCTCGAACTCCTTTTTCGCAATGGCGAGCTTGTCGGGAGCCAGACGTCTTGGTTTGCAGTAGACTGGCGGGCCGGGCGTCATGCATATGTGGTGGATGGTGGAATGAGAGGGCACTCTGTGCACACCCGCAGGTCTCGTAATCTCCGGGTAGTGCACTAAAAGATAGTGGAAGTGGGAGGCGCCACAGATTACTTTCACCTATGACTCAAGGCATCAGGCGATGCTACCAGCGATGGACAGCATGGTGGTGCTATCGACGAGGCACTGGTTCTTCATGTCCACCAACAAACCGTAGTGCTGCAAAAAGTCGGTTTCCTGACGTCCGCGACCACGAAACGCCACGTGAAGTCCCTTCGCAACCCGAGGTTAAGACACAATGCATTCCACCCGTACGTTGAAATGACGGAGTCATTCGCCATGTACAGATCATAGTCTGTCTTTTGCCTAACACCATGCACATATGATCGGGGATATACACATAAGTCTGACACGGTGTCCACCACTTTGGAATTGGATTCGGTCACAAACAAGCGGCATGAGCTTGGGCAGCAGTCGGTGGCCGTCTCTACCGACTGGCCCTCTAGTTTTCCGCATTGATAGAGCATGGCCCCACACACTTACGGGCTTCTATGCCAAAATGCCAGTGATAGCAGCACTGCCTGCTGCCCTGCGCAAGCAGCTAGATGAACGGCTGTGGTTGCGGGGGCGGGACTTCGGCATCCTCACGCGATTCAGCGTGTTATCTCACCTTGCAGACATGGCAGCGATTTGGCGCGAAAGTTCCTCCACCTGCATTCGGAGGGATACTACCTCGGATGGCAGTTCCAACGCTGCAACCTGATGTCGCGGGACGACCTCATGGACTCTGTCCGCTCTCTGCGCGAGTGCGTCTAACTCCACGTTGTCCTGAGTGCTCACCATGGGCTGCAGGTGCGAAGGCAGGCACCCCATCCACAGGGAACGCGGGAAACTATCCGGCGTGGTTGCCCCTCTGAGGCTGCGAAGATGGCGGAGGAATTGCAAGGGCTTCCTATCTCTCATCTCCTTGTGCTCCAAAAGCTGCCGTATTCTTTGCTCGTCCGAGACAGGAATCCTCCGGATGAGCTCCTCTTTTATCTTCCGGTACTTCCCTTCCGACGAGGGATTAGTTGTGATGTCCTCCATCTTAACCATGTGCTTCGGCCTGAGGAGACCGAACTTGGTCACGTCGTGCGTTATTCCGCTAAGTCCGAATTGTATCTCGAGGTGCGAAAACCAGAGCGCTGGTTTCTCAGGTCAAAACGGTGGAGCTGAAAAACTAACCTTCGCGATGGTGGGTGCCGAAACCGATTCGCTAAGCATGACGACAAAAATATGCAAAAAAAACTGCTCCTACGACAGTCACGAAAAAACGATCACATCGGGGTCACCACTTTGTCGTGAAGGTGGATAGAGCAGAATAAGAACTCGCAAAGTGGATTTTGGTTTTTTATTTAACACCTAACTATAACTCACGAGTCACGGAACGGCACATGTCTGCAGATTCCGGTGCCAGTTAACCCGCTCAGAGTTGGTTTTCTCCAGTTTTCTGGAGTTTTGACGTCAACGTCAACTCTTCAAGTTGTTGGTGCATATGTTCAGGAAAATTATCAACTATACACTTTACAATCTGCGGCCTCACATTGCAGTCAAAAGGTATCACAAATTCCCTGCCAAACATCAGGAAATTAGGGGTAAAGCCCGTTGCATGGTGTATGGCACTCTGATAAGTGGACACCCAGACATCCGAATCCGTTCCTCAAGGGTTTACATAGTGTACCATGTTGTCCAATAGGGTTCAGTGTAGCTGCTCCACATGGCCGTTCACCAACGGTCAATAAGGCATGGTCTGAATCTTGTTCACCCCGAGCATCCGGCAGGTGTGCTTAAACAGTGTCGGCGTAAAAATAGTCCCAGTGTGAGCAGTGTCTCTGGAGCACCGTGTCTTATCACAAACTTATCAACAATGACTCTTGCAATCGTCCGTGCTGTTACCTCGCGGAGACACTCTGCCTCTCCGTAGCGAGAAAAATGGTCAACACAGTTAAGAAGGTACCTGTTACCTCTGCTGGTAGTGGCAGGGGTCCTACCACGTCCATGGCAACCATCTCACCAGGCCGAGTCACTTGGTATGACTCGCAGATTGAAGCCTACAGGGGGTTCTTTCGCCTGGCGCACTCCCCACAGCGTTCGACATGAAGAGTTACATCCTGCCTTTGAGTCGCCCAAAAGAACTGCTCCTCAGCCCGCTTCAATGTCCAACCTATGCCGCAGTGACCTGCGTAAGGTTCGTCATGTAGCCGAGTGAGCACCCTGGGAATGAGGACCTCTGGTACAACTATTCGCCATCTATCACCTTGCATGTGGTACAGCATCCCTTCGTCGTCGACCCTGTACAGTTCGGGTGGCAGAGTGTCTAGTCCACGGCAGAAGGGGTCCTGCCGTTGACCTTCCCTAAAGTGGTCTCCGGTCAACGTTCCTGGTTCACAAGTCGCCACGTGAATGGCATGGCTCAGCGCATCTGCGTTCAAGTGGCTTCGGCCAGGTTTGTACTCGACAGAGTATGAGAACTCTGCCAGCCTCATCTGCCACTGGCTTAGGCGTGATAACGGGTCTTGTACGTTCAATGACCAATGCAGGGGGCATGGTTGGTAATTACTGTAAAGTGCTTCCCATACAAGTAGCAATGGAAGTGGTTCATGGCCCACATGATGGCGAGCAACTCCCACTCAACTGTTGAATAATTCATCTCCGCTCTATTGAGCTTCCGGGATGCATAGATGACCGGCTGCTGGACTCTGTAGGTCCTCTGAGACAAAACGGCCCCTAGGGCCACTCCCGATGCATCAGTGGCCAACAGTAAGGGTTCTCGAAAGTCAGGGTACCTCAGAAAGGGTTCACCAGTGAGGAAATACATACATACATTTTCAAACCAATTGGCAATAATAACTCTCCTTCCGGCAAGTTTAAGCTCACACTCTCAAAACGGAACTACACAAAACCTTTCTCTGTAGCGTTCTTCTACCCCAGTTATGTTCTGTCTTCACTACATAAGGTCAACTCACACGGATCCCGTTTTCGCGCCCGCTCTAAAAACATCCTTCCTTTTCTCTCGCAAACGTGCCACACCCCAAAACAAAAACGCCGCGCCTTCCGCCCCCGAGAACAGCGCTGCCCCCTGTCGGCGACTTACAAACCCTAAACACATCGCATGTCATAATACTCTTCATTTCAATACTCCCTCCCGTAGAATAAAGGATAGCTTGAAGGCTTCCTTTTTCATGGGTCCGTGGAGTACCTTAGTGGTGGCCACCGTGTTCTGGGAGGAAACCCGGGTAGTCCATCTGGTTCATCAGCATTCTCAAACCAACGGTTGTGGGATACAAGCCTTTCCTCAACGGTTCTCAAATCGTTAAAGAGTCCAGCTTGGTACATGTGGCTTCCTTGTCGTCGTCCTCTGCTGCGCTTGTGTCGTCCTGGCGGCTGTGTCCTGCCTTTGTATATTCACTCGGTGGAGTGGGGTCCAGTGTGTACCTCTGAGGGATTGGCGGTTCCGCTGCGGTCTGCGGTCTGGTTTCCACTCTGCAGAGGCTTCTTCCTCACTCTCCGTTCCGGTGCCACATTCATCTGCGTGCTTGGCTGCCGGCGTGAGGTTCATCTCAGGCGACTGGGGGGCTTCAAGCTGCTTCAGAAAATGATTTATATCATCGGAGCCATATACATAATGATCTTCATCTCCAACCAAAAATACATTCTGGTAGTTGTCGGTGGCCTCTACAAGAGGCGTGGCGGCTCCCGGGTCTTGAATCTCCAAAGGCAAGGAGGGCGTCCTGTGCCTGGGATCTTCCTCGCCAGGGTATCGCTTCAACCGGTCTGTGCATTGTCTCTTGTCGACCAGGCAATTGACAATAATAACTCTCCTTCCAGCAGGTTTAAGCGTACACTATCAAAACAAAACTACACAAAACCTTTCTCTGTAGCATTCTCCTACCCCAGTTATGTTCTGTCTCCACTACATAAGGTCAACTCACATGGATCCTGTTTTCGCACCTGCTCTAAAAACGTCCTTTCTTTTCTTTTGCAAACACGTACCGCACCCCAAAACAAAAACGCCACGCCTTCCACCCTGAGAACAGCGCTGCCTCCTCTCGGTGACTTACAACCCCTAAACACATCGCATGTCGCAATACTCTTCGTTTCAAACATTCTTGGTGGACTTTTCATAACACATTTCTCAGCACTTTACCATGTAATTGGCGAGAGCATTCTCTTCTGTCAGTTTAAAACCAATCTGTGTTTGTAGTTTGCAGCTGTTCGGTTCTTGTATTACGCGAGGATCGCAATAATTCACTCGAACCTTGATAAGTGGACTGCAGAGAGCACAAAAATCATAAGATACTGCCCCGACAAAGGTCACAAGAGTTGGTATTGCTTACCTTTGTAAATCCTTCTGCCCGTTGAGCTTCCTCCGTTCGTGTCACTTTCTAAAACTCTTCCACTCTCCCTGTGGGTAGGGGAGTAGAATTCTCCCGCAGACCCTATGCTGGTCGTAAGAGGTGACCAATGGGCGAGGGACAACCTCGTAAAAAAACCCACAGTCAACTCGGGGAATTTTCCAAACAGCATGTGGGTCTGCTGTTTGAGTTTCAGCCATAACATCTGGCTATCGGCCCGCCCGCGTATTTGCTGTGTGTGGAGACCCGTAAGGTGGGAAAGGGATGCCTGGTGGTTGAGCTTACTGGACTCCATCTGGGTTTCAGATGCTCAAGATGCGATCAGTGAGCAACATACCACTTCGGCCTCGGACTCAGTGTTAACGGGACGTCGGGTGCTAGCCACACCCGATGAATCGGCTTGCCGTCGCATCTCGATGTTCCGGTTGGAGAGTGCAGAGACTATGGGGGTCTGTGTAGGGGGGTCAAAGGTGCATGGGTTTGGCTAGCCCATGTGCTGGAGGTTTTACCCGAAGCAGACAAGCAAGTCAGAGGTGCTATATCCTTCTGGTTAGGCCTGGCTTCTGCATCAGATTGTGGTGCGGCATCTCATTTGTGGCTCCGTGGTGGGTGGGGAGGCCAGAGGACGAAAATTCAACTCCTTATGGCTCTTTTTACAGCCACACGATCACAGACATAGTCACGAGCCAGTCTAATGGTAGACTATTCTCTCTTGTGCCCACGGTGTAAGTTTTCGAGAACTACTTTTTGTAGGTTGGGAGGTATAAATATTTTATTGCCTTTCAATATCATACCTTCGTAATAGGCTAACTGCTCTCAGTAGGTAATCAGTATAAATAGAATCTACTTGAGATCCATGTTCGAGTGACTCCAGCAAAAACTGTTTATATAAAATTAGGTTGGTACATGTAGATCGTCCAGCAGTACAACCATGCTGTTCCTGGATTATAAAAGACATAAAACCTAGTTAAATAATCAGTCATAAGTGATTCGAAGATTTCCACGATATGAGATAATTTACAAATAGGTCGATAATTTTGAACAATAGTTTTATCGTTTTTATGAAGAGGGCTTAAATAGCTAATTTTCTAGATTTCTGAGAAAATTCCAGTATTTAGAGAGATGTTGAATAATTTCACTAAAGGTTGAATCAATACAAACTTACATTTCTTAAGAAGAAATGGGGAAATGCCATCAGGACCTGCAGATTTAGAGATTTTTAATTGATCCAATTTTTTAAAAACTAATGAAGGTGTTATGGTAAATGAATTAATATAGGAACTATTTAGAAAATTAATTGGAGGAACATCACAAACATTTTTGGAGTATTTTAAAAGATAAGTGTTTTAAAGTTCTAAACATTTTAAGGTTTTTAACGAACTCGTCATGGGGTGCCGACCGTACATCAATGCTCACTCTTTACCGAGCATTGGTAAGGTCCAAAATGGACTATGGGTCCTTCATATACGCCTCATCACGAGCTTCGTATTTGCGCCCTTTGACGTCCGTACACAATTCTGCTCTGAGGCTGGCTACTGGTGCTTTCAGGACCAGCCCCATTCCCAGTATTTACTGTGAATCGGGAGAGCCGCCCTTAGAGATACGAAGAACGCTCTTAATGTGTACATATGTTTCAAAAATTTTAGCATTAAAAACCCACCCATGTTTTAACTTGATTTTTAAACCACGTTTTAAAGAACTTTTTAGTAGACGACAAAGAGCAACTTTACCCCTAGGTATTCGTTTTCACAATTTTATCGAGGGTGAAAACCTACAACTTCCGGAAGTCCTTCCTGGAGGCTTCCATAAGTCTCCTCCATGGCAGGTGCCAGTCCCAACGTGCCTGACTCAATTGTCCAGTTTTTCAAAAGCCGAAACGGAACCACTATTTTTTAAATTAAAATTTCAAGAAATAATGACGGAGTATCAACAATATATTCACATCTATACAGATGGTTCGAAATCGGTGGATGGCTGCTCAAGTGCTTTTACGTCAACAGTACACGGCACTCAGGCTTTTAAATTGAATCCCCTATGCAGTATTTTCACTGCGGAACTAATCGCAGTCCAGAGGGCATTGGAGAGCATTGTTCCCAGGAGAGCGAAATATATCTTATGCTCGGACTCCATTAGTGCTCTGAAAGCCATCGCTAACCTCTACCACAGCCATCCCACGGTACAGCGGATCCATATCTTAATTTCGAGTCTAACAGCTAATGATGTGGATATCCTCTTCATGTGGGTCCCTGGGCACGTTGGAATTGCAGGAAACGAAAAGGCCGACTCAGCTGCGAAGGCAGCTCTGTCAAGAGAGGACACTGACATCAATATGGTTCCATCCCAGGACCTAAAATGCCTTTTTAAGAGCATCTTGCTGGGAAAATGGCAAAGGTCCTGGGAGGCAGTTACAAGAAATAAGTTGAGAGCGATCAAAGCAAGCATCACTCCATGGCCAACCTCAGTTAGAAACAGTCGCCGGGAGGAAGTCGCAATCACCCGACTTAGGATTGGCCACTGCGCTTTGACGCACTCATTCTTATTTACACGGGAAAAGGAACCTCCCACATGCTCTACCTGCAACTGCCCTGTAACCATAAGTCATCTCCTGACAGAATGTACCAAATTTAGAGGTATCCGTCACATTTTAAACATGAGAGGTACACTCTCTGATCTTTTAACAGACGACCCTCTTAAAATTGACACTATTTTAAAATTCCTAAGGTTAACAAATCTTTTAGGCACTCTTTGAAAAACTTAATTTCCGTTTTTATCTTACGCCTTTTATTATGTATTTAATTTATTGATTTTATAAATTCATTTTATCCTATTTTACCTTATTTATTTTTGCGTACCTTTTTAACTCTTATTTATTCTATTTAACCGGCAAGGTACGTTTTTAATTTCGGACGGTGCAAAATGACCATAGCTGTCGAAGCACCTTATAAACAAATACTACTACTTCTACTAGGTCGATAATTTTGAACAATAGTTTTATCGTTTTTATGAAGAGGGCTTAAATAGCTAATTTTCTAGATTTCTGAGAAAATTCCAGTATTTAGAGAGATGTTGAATAATTTCACTAAAGGTTGAATCAATACAAACTTACATTTCTTAAGAAGAAATGGGGAAATGCCATCAGGACCTGCAGATTTAGAGATTTTTAATTGATCCAATTTTTTAAAAACTAATGAAGGTGTTATGATAAATGAATTAATATAGGAACTATTTAGAAAATTAATTGGAGGAACATCACAAACATTTTTGGAGTAAACGGAGCCAAAACATGAGGCAAATAGATTTACAACATCTTGTCCATCCCTAGCAAACTTGTCATTAAAATATACATTGCTAGGTAAATCCGTATTTGATTTCTTAGATTTTATAAATGATCATAAGTGCTTTGGTGTCAATTTCAAATTATTTTCAACAGAGCATAAATATTCTTTATAACATGTTTTCGAAAGTTCTTTACATTCTGCCCTCAACTTAGCAAACACTTTATAATCGGCTATTCTGCCATGTTGCTTAAATTTTTTGATATTGTTTTTTATCAAATATTTTATTTTTTAATTCATTTGTATACCATGTAGGGAACTTTGGGTTTTTATATTGCTTTAGAGGTACAACTTGGGCTGTACCAGATGTGATATGTCAGATGTATTTTATGTCCATCTACAAACAAAATTACTGGTAATTTGACAAAAGGATGAAAAACGCAAATATATTCATAAAAAACTTCTGCAGTCATCCATCCATTATCGCTTTTTCCAATTCCCCAGGCATCTGGAATTGTTTGAGCGATTTTTCTGGGATCTTGTGGTAGGCATACACTATCATTGGAGAGTAAACTAGACCACTCACAGAAAATGCGAACATAACCATCAAATTTTCCTTTGAGGCACTACCATCTACCGAATATACATTTTTGCAACCCTTTTGTGTAAGCACCTTCCCTGTAGTAGGACACATCTGAAAATTAGTTTCATCTCCATTAAAAATTCTTGAGGGTTCAGCTATGGCCTCTTCCAAATTATTGTCTTTGGTGTATTGGTTAACTTCTCTAAACCAACCCCTTATATCCTTCTCATTAACACAAGAACTTGTGGCTGTTACTGCTTCACTTGTCCTTCGAATGAGTCTAGGATGTCTCCTCAGGAAAGCCTGCAAATTAGGATATAAAGGAATGATATAAGAGGTGAAAGACATATTCCTGAACTATATATACATCATTAAATTAACAAAATGCCCACCTTAACCCAACCATCCCCGGTCGGTTATTTTGGAATGGACTTGGTCGGGAATTGGCACCCAAAAATTCCTGGACGCTTGTTTGTAGATCTTCTTTTTTCCTTGGAAATTAATTCGGAATTGAAGACTTGTCCTTGGGATGCCAAAAGTCTTTGCTGTGGAGCGTACAGATAACCAATTCAGTTGAACATGTTTCATAGCTTCGTCCATAGCCTCCACATTATAACCTTGCATTGGAGGTTTAGGCATTTTAAACAAATTCCAAACACCTGAATAGAATAAAATCAACATACAGGTATTAGCCACCTAGTATGACAGTGATTGGCCACGTGGCCAATCACTAAAATCATATCATTATAATGATACAGTTATTGGCCATCCCGTTTGTGAGTGTTAAACCAGTAATGCAATTCCAAGACAACAACAGATACGTTGTTTCATTATTGCAGTATGTGTTTCATAAGTTTCAAATAGATTTTGGTAAAGAGAAGTATAATAAAAAGTGATATTTAAAGTTAAATGCTAAATAAATTTTGCAAGACTTACCTTTGAAAAGAGAAACAACACCTTTACCAGTAATACCCACCATTGCTGTGTGCTGCTATCTGGTGACATTAATGATAAAGCAGTATAAAGAGAAAGGTAATAAGTTGCCATCTATCACTTAACCCTATAAAGCCCAAGCCTATTTAAAATTGAGTAATTCTAATGATTTTTTGTAGACACTTAAGAGGTATATGTAACTAAGATGTATGATTTTTTTCAAATTTTTTTTGTTTTTCATAACTTTTTTGTAATTTATAAAAATTTGAGATATGTGCTGCCAGTATTGTGTTCAACGATCATCGGAGTTAATAATGTTTGAATGGGGATATGATACTCTGATCCATGGGGTGGATTAAGGATGTTGTATTTGGTGGCAGGAAACATACCCTATCATTCTCATGAAGATTTTTAATATGTGGGATGTGACTAGATGCATTGTCAAGTAGAAGCAATACCTTGAATGCGATGTTTTGTTCACGACAATAACTTTCAACTTCTGGGCAAAAAAATTGCATAAACCATTCTTCGAATATAGTACCAATCATCCACGATTTCTTATTTGCCTTCCAGTGTACAGTTAGTGTGCTCTTGTTTACATATTTTAGAGCACGGGGTTTCTCTGAGTGATAAATCAAAAGAGGGTTACATTTAAAATCCCCTTTTGCATTGTCACAAAAACGTAGAGTTAGTCTATCTTTAGCAGCCTTGAATCCAGAAGATGTTTTCTCTTCTTAGATATAAAGGTTTGCCTCGGCATACACCCACATTTACAATTCAATTAAATTTTGATTTATTCCTTATGTACATACACTGATGAAGAGAATAATGAAATTTATAAAAATTATATATTGACAGGAAATTACAGTTAAATGCTATCTCGATTTCCTTATGTACATACATACATTGATTAAGAGAAAAAAGGAAATTGATAAAAATTATTTATTGAGAGGAAATTACAGTTACAGTCACCGAAGCTTGCAGGCTCTATACTGTGCATCACCAGATTCCAATCCACTGATGAATGCTTGGTACGTTTCCAGTTGTCAATCTGCCACTAATCCCTCATTTCTTATCAGTGCGCAATGCTTACTTGCCAATATCTTCCTTTGAAATTGGTGCAAAATAATTCCTGATATCTGCCAGATAGAGCATAAAATTATTATATGTACATACACTGATGAAGAGAAAAAAGGAAATTGATAAAAATTATTTATTGAGAGGAAATTACAGTTACAGTCACCGAAGCTTGCAGGCTCTATACTGTGCATCACCGGATTCCAATCCACTGATGAATGCGTGGTACGTTTCCAGTTGTCAATCTGCCACTAATCCCTCAATTCTTATCAGTGCGCAATGCTTACTTGCCAATATCTTCCTTTGAAACTGGTGCAAAAAAATTCCTGATATCTGCTAGATAGAGCATCAAATTATTACAAAGTGATTTCTGCCACAATGTTGTTCATCGTTAAATAAAAATGTGCGATTGTAACTGAAATTCACTGGGTGACAGCTGTCCCCCACGCGCCTACTGCAGGGTTAAAGTGTCTTTGATTTCGTAAAATAACCTGCGCATCGTTAGCCCCTTCTAAGACCACCTTAATGGGCCTTGTTTTGTTGTCATTAAATCTGCCCAATCTATGCACTCGGATATTTTGCAATAACTATTATGGCACAACACCTAATATCTCCTTAACCTTGCCGGTATCTTCCTCATTACACGTAGATGGGTTCACATTGGCACATTCAGGAACATTAAATAAAATAACATTAGAAGCCCTGTACTGCCTATCTGTAAATTCGGAAATTATATCCTCTATCACTTGAGGATGTAATTGCTCTTCATTTTTCTTACCAATGACAGTTTTAAGATATTCTAGTTCTGTTTTCAGTGTTAGAATTAAATTTCTGAAGTCAGTGATATCTTTTGACTTTTTACATTTATCACAACTATATGATACATGCCTATTTTGTGCACCTAAGCATGCCACTTCCTGCCTTGAAAGTCCTGCACAGGATACGTAGATAGGTAGTTTACAAACATCACAATTTATTATTTTGTCCGTCTTGTTGTCTTTTCCGCAATTCGTCAGGCATCTGTTTTTGCTGGACATGGCTGCAGACTACCTCTCCATGTAGATGTCAGCACAATCCAATTATAATGAAGTCCCACACAGTCCTTCTCAGGGATATAGAACTTAACCCTGGTCACCAACGGCTCTTCAAACCGAACCCTCTTCTTGATGTTCCTTCTTTTTTTAATTATATCCTGTGGCCCCTCTGCCTCCAGCATTTCACTGCAGCAGCAGCAGATGTCAGCACAATCCAATTATAACG
Organism: Uropetala carovei; assembly: GCA_036926305.1. Classification (NCBI taxonomy): domain Eukaryota; kingdom Metazoa; phylum Arthropoda; class Insecta; order Odonata; family Petaluridae; genus Uropetala; species Uropetala carovei. The sequence continues at coordinate 3,760,343 of JAXCHB010000043.1, forward strand.
AAGTCCCACACAGTCCTCAGGGATATAGAACTTAACCCTGGTCACCAACGGCTCTTCAAACCGAACCCTCTTCTTGATGTTCCTTCTTTTTTTAATTATATCCTGTGACCCCTCTGCCTCCAGCATTTCACTGCAGCAGCAGCAGCATAAACTCCTTAGCCGTATTAACTCGCGTTAAAAATTAATTAATTATTGTAACAAGTTTTCATTAAATTTTTGTTTACGGGCAATAGAGAAAGCATTATAATCATGAAGTGAGTGGTATTCCATATATAAATGATGCAATTTTTTTTTCTGAGTGATTGATATTTTTAATTCAGTAGTAAACCAACAAGGATAAGTTGAAGGGACTATTTTCTTTATTGGTGTCACCAAAGCAATATTATTCAATAAAATGCTAATCACTCTAATGAAAGTTGTTTACCTGTAAACCTAGGAACTCAGTATCCAAATCACATTTTAATAAAATAGAGTTAAGCTTCATGAAGTCGCAATGGTTAAAGTTGAAGATCTCACAGCCATTTTCAGTCATTGTGTTGAGTTCAGCACTGATCTTTAAAGTAAGCAGAGGGTGATATCCTTCAGCTGGTAGAACCAGAGATGGGCAAAATACATCTTAAATGTATTTTAGATACAAAATACAAACTACGCTCAATAAATGTATTTTGGATACACACATTCAAAATACTTTTGTATGAAGTATTTCAGATACAAAATACAAAGGTATTTTGAAAATACATTTCAAAATACATCTGTTGATTCCATTAAAAAAACTTATTACCTTAAATAAAGTCCATATTCTTATCTTTGAAATCTGAGGTGTGCACACATTCTTACCACATATTTACATGTATTTACTTGTCTGTTGGATTAGGTTATTTTTCAGGATGGGTAAATTTAACTCAAAATTAAAATTTTAGATGTTTTTTCATAGCAAAAAGTGATGCATTTTACAATAAGAAATAAAAAGTTAGACAAAATTTTCATTACCCTTCAGAAGTAATAGTCTCTCTAACATTGAGTTGGTCAAATTATGCTGCTTAGTGTTGTAAATAAATCCAGCAAAAGAAAAGTCTCTCAACTGCACCACTAGATATGTTTAGTCCCTTTATTCCAATGTATATTCGAAATCAATTGGATATTATAGTGATAAATAATGCAATAAAGATGCTGCATTGCACGAACTAAAATGTCTCAAATTAGTATACTAACCTTTTGTTTAGTACGCTATCTTTATACGGGGCAAGTGAAAGAATGTTGGTGACCTCCCTGCACATAAAACAGTTAATTAAATCGTTCGAACGTTCTTTACCTAGCAAATAATCTTCATAAAAGGCATTTCTCACTGACAAGGATAAACTACGAGACTGATGTCGCGGATCTGGTTGGTTGTCGTCAAATGTGCAAATAGCCTTAAGCAATATCTGCCGCTACGTCTCAACGGGGCCAAAAAATCGCTACTTCTGGCCACACTGAATATGGCAGGAATTTGAAGCTCATAGGTTAACGAATGTGTACGAGAGGTTTCAGCTGCGTAAAAACGACGCGGAAGATTTCTATTCGGTTAAAATCAAATGTGCACATGTGTACTTACAGAAACAAGAGGTTAATGATCTTCCTCCTTTAATATAATGTATTAAATTTGTAAATGTAGTCTGAATAGCTAAAGTTTTCATGCTATAACAAAGAAATTGCAGTATCTTTTCAAACTAAGTGCCTCTTCGTACGAGATGTTAGCGCCTCTCGCGGTCAGTTTGTGAGTTGTACCGGCGGATATCGTTTTCGCTACAGTGTTTTGTTTGTCAATGTTGTGGTTGGAATGACGGCTATGTGGCATAAGTAAATTGTTTAGAAAGAGAAACAATAATATAAGGGACGTAATTTTTTATCTTTGTTACCTGTCATCATGAATTTTAACGCGAGAAATCGTAAGTATCCATCATTATCTCAAGAGCAGTTGCCGCAATTGCTTAATTTTTTTACTATGGTTTACTCAAATGACACCCATGTAGGGTGGCTAGAATGCCAAAATGTAAAAAGAGGACATATACAAAAAAAGAGGACAGGTATGGGTTTCTAAAAGAAACTTGATAAAAAACGAAAATATTCAACATTTTTACTTTACAAGCATCAAAATCCCCAATAAAATAAATTTCAATAATAATAATAAAACTTGAATTTTCTTTTTTTTAAATAGGATTTACTTTCCTTTTGTAGTTTACAAACAATAATGATAAAATAATTTTATTATCGTCATCGGACTCTCATCATATTTTAAAATAGCTACCAGAAGATGTTTCATTTTTATTTAATTGAAAACTTTGCGTGTAACATTTTTGTAATTATATCTTACAGTTAGAGTAGCATGAACTGTTGGCATCTTCAAGCGGTTTCGTTCTTTGGTCCAGTGTGTATATCATCGAAAATAATCTCTCTACATTACAGTTTGTCCAGGGATGGTAAAAAAGAATTGACAGATTTTCAGAATGAAAGTTAATGTTTCGTATGTTGAATATATCTTATCCACTTTATACTTGATAATAATTTCTTAAATTCAACATTTCATATTTTAAAAAATTGTTTTGAATTACAGTATTGGTTAAAACATTTTACATCATTAATAACGATATCATCACATCTTGAATTAATAAATAAAATGGAATTTTCAGTATATTCCCATTTGAGAATTATTTAGTGACATGCACTTAAAACAATCCAACTCATCAAATTGTTCTGTCCATAATTTTATATAATTTAGTGAATTTTTATAGCAAAAAATAACATCTTTTTTCAATTCATCCTCATTTCCTTCTTTTGCCATGGTTTGAAGAATTAATTTTACTTTTAATGGCAAAAAAGATTCCTCTTAACCATTGTTCTAGTAATTCTGTTAATGATTTCAAAGTTATCATTATTTCTAACAAATTTTTTCAACTTATAGCTCCATCGTTTTTTCATTAAACACATACATAATGGAGTGGGTGAACAGAAAGCAAGCTTCGCTTAAATTAGAATTAAAAAATAATTTTAAAATTCTTGGACAGCCATCAGTTGATAAAAATAAGACTTTAAAGCTGGAAACATTTGTAGAATACAATTTATCACTGGATATAAAGATAGCCATCGAGATTCAGTATCTCTCTATACTCTACCTCAACAAATTTACAGAATTCTTTCAAATTCTCTGTTCTGATTGCATAAGTGGAAAAGTGGCTGTAGATTTTCATTGCTATTGATTCAAAATTGAACAGAAGTGTGTCTAACCCGTGTTTTGCAGCATTATGAGTTATGTGGACTGAACGGCCAATATCAGTTAATTCTTTACTGGTTGCAGTTTTCAAAATATTATAATGTTTCCTCTGCCTGCTCTCTTGAGTCCACCAAAGTTCGTATTACAGTTGTATGCTGAAAAGGCACATTTATTTAGGATATTAAACATTTTATGATATAACTGGATATAGTTTCAGCTGCCTCACAGGTTAATGATTCTAAATTTATCATTTTTGTGTTTATCCTCTCATTTACAGAAATATATTGAATCAAAATTGGAAACATTTTTGCTGCTCCATGATTGCTAATGTCTTTTGAAACTGACAGAAATGGAAAATCTGATAGAGCTTCGGATACATTCCTTATACAATAAGGAGCAATAACATTCGAGGCAATTGCTCTAGTTTTTGTTGATGATATCTGTTGATCAGTTTCAGAATCTCGAAACATTTCTTTCAACAATTCTGTTGTACAATCCGTTGCATGAAAACTGAAGTGGTGTTTTAGTGTATGAAATACCAAAGTCCCCTTAATGGCTGCCACAATGCCATGTATTTTTGAAATTTTGAGTTTTATAAAAGCATCTAGAGTTTTTGATGATTCACCTGCTTTAATGACTGACTTATGTTTATTTGATTCAACGTGTTGTTCAAGATCATACTTTCCTTTCTTTCCAACAGAGATTTTACTTTACAAAGTTTACAACATGCTTCATACTTGGAATTTTCAACTGTTTCAAAGCACTTGTATTTTGCTTTTAAATCATTGCTAACTGTAAGAGTAAATTTTCTTTTACTTATGGCTAAAAAGAGAAAAGAATTTTTATCTTTGATAATTATAAAATATGTATAATAAAAACATTTTCCAATTTTTCATTGAAAATTATACGTTGAGATTTAACATTTTATAATTTTAATCCATTTATATATATATATATATATATATATACACACACATATATATATATACACACATATATATATATATGTTTAAAATGTCAATTAATTACTCCTTATTAATTGACTAATTAGTAACTTCTATTAATAATGTCAAACAAACTTCAAATGAAAAAAATACCAGCTAGAAGATAATCTATTCACAGGATGATATGAGGATTTGTTAAATAGTCTGGCACACTATTTATGGTAGGAATTTGAAAATCTAGGAATATTCCAGAGATTATTGTGGGTCCATCCTCCCAGTATTTGTTAAATAAAATAAAATACTTCTTGCAATTCTTTACTCACAATTTCATCTTCCTCACTAGAGTTGGCTATATGTGAAATATTTAATGTAATATTGAAAGCTTATGGCCCATGAATGTGCAAAAAGTCATGTGATTGAGGGGAAGGCAATTATGGAGAGGAAGCTTTTTGAAGATGAAGGTGCAGCTCTGCAGGATTGCCAACATATGGGAATTGGAGTGAACCTATGCGAAGAGATTATTCCAGGTCTTCTAAAACACGAGATTGAAAAGTATCACAAAGTGGGACATACACACATTTTGAAAGACGAAAATGAAAAATTAATTGGTTTTCCGTAGACATTTATTTACACTACATACATACATAACACTAAAAACACACAACTAATCTTCTTCACTTTCACAATCTGATTCTAAATTTATAATAACTTCAGTGTCATTCATGTGATCAATTTCATTTTCTGCTTCTATATACTCTGCTTTCCTCACATGCTCACAAACGTTTTTCCACTCCATTGCCCCAATTTCCAAACACTTCTCCTCCACTGACCTTTTCACTTCATCCATTCTAAAAGTTACATTTCTGGAAGCCACCCAATTTTTTATAATCCCCCGTACATTTTCAATGGGATTTAATTACGGATGATAAGGGTGGCAATCTAATCGCTGAGTGCCCAACATTCAGGCAGCAACGTCTCAACTAAAAATTTTGGAGCCTTGGAATTTTTTTATTTTTTCATAGAGCTCTAGTTTATTATCGGCCATGGAGTATTGAATCCTTCGATTCCAGCCATGCCTTCATATCACCTTTTCTGGAACTCCTGGAAGGCGGTCGATCAAGCTCCACGTTATGATATGCCGCATTATCCATCACGACCACCGAATGTGATGATAAATTCAGGATTAGTTTATTTTCCACCCATTTAAAATAATTCTCACCGTTCACATCCCCGTGATAGTCTCCCGTTCTGAGGCCAGATTTGAATACAAGGAGAGCTTGCAGTACAAATCCAAAGTCTCCACCTTTTAGAAAAAAACGAATATATAAACTTAGTAGACAATATAAAACTTTTATGACATTTAAAGTAAATTACAAATATATACCTGCATGAACAGTTATTAAGCGCTGACCTCTGGAAATATGTGCTTTCAGGCCATGTTCATCCCCACTCGACCCCTGATAAGCTGCGGTGTGGCTTGAGTGGACATGCTTTTCGAGAATGGACTCTTCCATACCAAATTCATGTTTCTGCGCATGGGCCATAAGCTTTCAATACTACTATAAGTAAATTTATAAACGTGATTGGTTGGGCTAAGTTCAGGCAGGGAGGTCCTTTAAAAGCTTTCTAAATTTCCTCTCTACTGCACCTTACAAAACCACAGAATCCACCTTCTCGCTTCACTACACTTCAAAATTCCTTTTCTGTAGGTTGGGGGATTCCTGAATTTTGTAATCTTCCCTTGAGTTGCACAAAATTTATGGCTTTTCAGATACAAATAGTGTGCTTTGTGGCACTTGGAATGCTGCAGTCGTGTTTCTTCAGGCAAGAAAGCCATATTGTTCAGGAAAATCAAGCTTTTCCGGAACATTAAAATTCTGTTGTTGCAGCTGCCTAAAATCAAAATAGTGCATTTATATATGATTTATAATGCATGCACATTGATTGTTAAGTTATTTTTGCAATAGCACTTTCATAGGAATAACAGTTTTAATTCTAACTTCTTGTATTAATTTACTGAAAAAGAGGAAAAAGATCTGAGCAAAAAAGAGACATTCTGGCCACCCTACACCCATGGACTAAATTTCATTGTCATCTATCTTCGTTTTTAATTTTTTGCATGCCAATTTCATTTATAATTTCTTGTTATTCTCCCGATTAACTGTATTTTCGAGCCGAATATTTTGTTGGTCTTTTTGATTCCGATGTATTTTGAATCTTGCAAATATTCTGTTGGCAAAGTTGTAAAACTTTTAAAAGTTGATACCAAGTGTCTCAATCCATCTGTTATTGATTGCTTGTCACCTATATGTTAATTAGTTTCATTTATGAAATTATAAAAAGAATGTTTTCTTAAACCTGTTCAGTCTCTCAATGTATTTTACACCTGACAGTCACTAATACTTGATTTTGGTTTGGACGTAGCATTATAATCTATTTTAGAGCATAAGAAATTTTGAAAGGTGCAACCATTATGCTGTACGTTTTTTATTGCAGCTGCTAAATCTGGTGGAAGAAAGCATAAGCAATATAATGCTGAACACGCAAACAATGCTTTCCCGCAATATAATCTATACGACCCCATGGCAAATCCTAATATGCAGCCTTATGAACAGCCAATGGCCAACACTCCATTTCCAGGTATTTAACTTAATGTATAATGATCTATTGTCCAAATTAATGCATTGAATTTTTATAATCTTAATAAAGTACTAGTGCCATTTTTCTTGTGCCTTCTACTTAAAAAAATTAGATTATCAACAAAATGCACATCAACGACACTATCAGAGTCAACCAGATCAGGGGTTTTCGATACCGACCCAGTTTCTCAATGAACCTTTGGTGGCAAACGTTGCAATGCAATATGGGCATACCATTGTTGGGCATGGTAGGCAAATTGTCGATCAACACTTGGAAAAATATGTTCCTGTTTCACGTTTGAAATATTATTTTGCTGTGGACACTGGATATGTTACCAAGAAACTTGGACTTCTATTTTTCCCCTTCACTCATTCTGTGAGTAGAATTTGATAAGCATAGAAATAAAATTTTCTTAATTGAAGCAGTTGATGTTGAATCTAGGCAACATTCAAGGGTTACACTCTTTGTGGTTGTATTATTTTAGTATACTGTCTCCTTGTAACTGTTCTTGTTGTATTTTTAAAGGATTGGTCGGTGAAATATGAGCAAGATGAGCCTGTGCAACCACGATATGATATTAATGCCCCTGACTTGTATATTCCTACCATGGCATATGTGACATACGTGGTAGTTGCAGGCTTGGTTTTGGGAACACAAAATAGGTAATTGTATTCCTGTATGTTATGTATTATACATAAATTTTATTATTTATTGTTATAACAAGCATTTTCGGTAGTTTGTGAGGAAGAGGTGTCAAAAATCATTTGTCTCTGAATTACATTTATGTTAGGTTTACAATTGCTTTAGTGATATTGTTCCTTTTTTCTAGTTTTTCATTCATTTTCTATCTTAGCACAGTCTTCAAATGCTTTTGTATCCGTAATTAAAACTTCAAATGAAGTCAGGGTATATTGTACTGAATTTTTCGTGGGTGCTTTAATTTTGTCTTTTCATTCCCAAACAAAGGAGAGTGCAATTAGGTAAAACACATTCACAACAATTAAACGATCTCCAGTTTTTTGTATTGTATCCTATTGCTGAATCTATCATTTCTTCGATAGGATTATTTTGTTATTTTGTCACGTTAATTTCACATTATTTTATATACAGGGTGTCCCGCAACGCAAGGTCGATACTTCACCTATGTTTAGGGGAAATCATTAGAAGTGGAAAATAAGAGTAATCATTTTGCCTATTCTCAATAATGAAGGAGTAATGGACATTTGAAGTTGTTTATGGAAATAAGAAGAAAAGCAAGTTTCTGTTTTACAATGTGTATTCAAGCAATTACTCATTACAATAATTACTCAAAGTGGCCACCATCTTCTCTTAGGCAGGTTCTGGCTCTCTTTAAAAGAGATCTTGTTGCTGTGCGAAGCATAACGCTATCCATTTTGATCTGAGCTGTGGCATCATTGATGCGGTCTGACAGTTCTTCTACAGTTTGCACTTTCGTTTCATAAACAAGGCTTTTCAAAAGGCCCCATAAGTAGGCTGACCATTCGTCCCGTTTTTGCTGGAACGGTCCCGTTTTTGGGCCTTCTCCATACCGTCCTGTCGTTTTCTGCAAAAAAGTCATTTTGTCCTGTTTTAAAGCCTTTCGCGACTAAAATTCAGATTTTCCATTTTTCTTAAAATATGGATCATATTAGATCTTAACTGAGCATTTTCTCAGTTTAGGAAAGTGAGAATAAGAGGAGGTTGACACGTCATTGAGCAGGAAGCACAAATTTACTCGCCTGCCCGTTTCTGTGAGCTCCGGATCTTTCAATGTTTATGCTGAATGGGCTCTCTTTACTTGCATCATTGTAGCAGTATTAATCGAGGTATTCAAACAAACCAAGTCCGAAACTTCAACTTTGTTACAAAATTAAAGTTGTGTTCTAATTGGCCTAAAGAGAAACTATCTGTGCAAGGCTTTGATTCGGCTGTAATATTTTTCTTGACTTTTACCCGATCATATTACCTTCTAACAATAAGTTCAGTAGTCGTGGAATACTGTTGCGCAGTATAGGACCCTTTCGAGGAGGGCCTAACTATGGAGCTCAAAATGGTCCAGCGTAGAGCAGCTAGATCTGTAAAGGGAGAATATCGGTATGATGCGAGTGTATCAGAGATCTTGAGTGACCTGAAGTGGCAGACGTTGAAGAGTAGAAGAATTGAGTACAAAAGGAAACTATTTGAAAGTTAGTGAGCGTAATCTTAGATCAAAGCGTACGAGCAAATACATTGAAATAGTTGCTAGAACCGAGAAATACTACAGTTCTTTTTTTCCAAACACGATAAGACAGGCCAACAGAAACATTAGTTAGAGTTCATTTGGTGCCGTAACACCCCCTGTCAAACGCTTCTGGCGGCTTGCAGTGTATTCATGTAAATGTAAAAAAAGTGTAGCAAGCAATGGAAGTGATACACATTGTGATATTGAGAGAAAATTAAGCAAAATTCCTGTCAAAGGTAAGACTACTAATTCGCTTATTTTAATGGCAATATATTCTTATGAAATGTCATCAGAATTATTAACTTCTTTTTTGTGAAAATATACATACGTAATAAATGAGAATATTTCTAAAAACTTGAACCACTGAAAATAACTTTTTAAACAGAATTACTTAATTTGCTTACATTATATTCTTAATTACCATTTTCCATTGCTTGATATTGAGCAAATATTAGTTACTTTCATTCAGAGAATTAGAATGTTTATCTACTTTTTTATACAATTGTTTTCCTTACTATTTCATACTATATTGCTTCCGAAATGAGGTCAAAATCTAATGGTAATATTTAATTACAAAACCCTATGTGCATTGTAAATCAAATAATTATTTAAAAATCGACTTTGTTTAAATATATTTGTAATGAATAAGTAGCATTTCTATCTCTTTAATTGAAACTTATCGCTCGACTTCTAAATAAAAGACAAAAATTCTAGATTACAATTATTTGTTATACATTTAAATACTTCGTAATGATATTTTACCTTGTATAATATATTAAATATAAATATTTGGCAACAGTTATAACAGAAATCTCATGCCTTGTTCACTATTATATTAAAATTGAAAGCTAAAAAGATGAGCAAATGTTTTCCTATTAAATTTCATTCATGTCAGGATTACTGTTTTCATGAAAACCCTATGTTAACATAGCAGCGAATAGTTTTTCCTTTCAAAAATGGACATTTTGGCATTAAAAATGTTTTCAACTCTTTTTAATGTATATTGCCAAGCTCATATGGAGTATGAAGTATGGGCCCTTTCTCTCTATTTAATATAGGTAAATAGGTGTAGATAAATTTCTTATCTACAAAATAATTCAGTTTCTTTCAAATGATGTATTTATTGTAGTGATGAAAGCCACCCCCTTAAGAAAATCATGCAAAAAAACTTACGTTTTCTTGATGGGAAATATCCTGTTTGGATATGGCCAGCCTACCCATAAGTATTAATCTAAAGGGGTCAAATCTGGCGTCTTTGGCGGCCAAGCTTGTGGCCCTCCCCGGCCGATCCAGCGACATTCAAACCATTGATTTAAGAATAGTCTTATACATCTTGCAAAGTGTGCTGGTGCACCATCATGCTGAAACCACATACCCTGTCTAACCTCAGATGGCACATCTTCCAGAAGTTCTGATAGACGGTATTCAAGAAACTTTAGGTATCTCTCTGCAGTTAAACGATGTTCCAACACGAACGGTCCAATAAGTCTCTCGTCAATAATCCTGCACCAAATGTGTACAGAAAATGTGTTGAAAATGAGTTTCATTTCGATTCTCCAAGGCCCATGGATGGGAATTTCTACAGTTTGTTATTCCATCCCTAGTGAACATCGCCTCATCGGTAAACAAAATTCATGGAATCAGCTGATCATTTTGAAGGATCCAGTTGCAGAATTCTATACGTGCAGGATAATCTTCAGACTGAAGAGCTTGCACATCCTGATGGTGAAATGGATAATAGCCCTGATGGTTAAGAGTTCTCCATACACTCATTCATGGCACGTGGGTCCGTTCAGATATCTACTAACACTGGTTGTTGGACTATTGTTCATCATCTCGAGTATGACCTCTTACTTGTCCACTGTTTACTCTATGAGATGCTCACTCTTTGGCTTCGGAAATGCACCATTTTCTCGTAAATACCTGTGCACACATGAAAACACTCGCTAAACAGATGTTCACCAATTTGTCATTCGCCTCTTGTATTCTCAGACAGCTGCTGCCACATTCCTATCGGAGAATCCATAAACAAAATGAATGTCGGCATACTCTTCATTAGTGTACATGGGCATTGGTTGCTTTTCTTCTAGCTACTGTCGCATGACCTTGTGTCGACCTGTGTACTCAGCAGTGTTGTCAATGGTTGCTGATCTTCTACCTAGCTACTATCGCATGACCTTGTGTAGACCTGTGTGTTCAGCAGTGTTGCCAATGGTTGCTTTTCTTCTTATTTCCATCAACAACTTTAAATGTCCATTACTCCTTTATTATTAAGAATAGGCAAAATGATTACTCTTTATTTTCCACTTGTAATAGCTTCCCCTAAACATAGGTGAAGTATCAACCTCGTGTCGTGGGACACCCTGTATAATGAATAGTCTGTTACAGGAGTTATCAATATTTTAAGATTCACAGAACTTTCAACAGAATATATATTACCATGAAGCACCATTTGTCACATTTCTTTAATCTTATTATCATCAACCTCCAAGTTGATTCTTTTGGACCACTGTTACAGTCCTAGCTTTGTGACAATCACTTTTATCTTTTAACTTACTTTATTGAGTCACTGGCATGAACCACCTACACAGGGGCACACCTCACAGCTGCCCGTGAGCAAGGCTCTCATTGGCCGCCCGTGTACAAGCCTCTTATTGGCCACCCTTTTGCAAACCTCTTATTTGCCACCCATTTTAGACATTCTTCACAAAAATTACAAAGAAAGCCTTGTGGTTTGATAAATTTCCGTAGCCAATAAATGTGAAAGAATATACGGCATATGATAATATAATCTGCATTACTGTTAAAAAGTACTGTGTATGTCTGATGATAAATCAGCTGCCTCTGTTGTTTGGCCACCCGTGTGCATCACACATATGTGCCCCTGCACCTACAGTAAATCTGTAGCTGGTAAATTGAGAACCCCTTTCAAACTAATTCATGACACAAACCTGTGTGATGGTCATTCCAGAAAACATAGTTTCTGTTTATTTGCATTGCAATTATTTAATATTGTACAGAGCATGAATGACTGCATTTCAAATTGACTTTGGAGTGTATCTATCATTTACATAGGTAAAAATCTATGTTTTGCCACGTGTGTAGTATTTACCATTTTAAAGAGGGATCAGGAAGTGAAAATGGAAGGAAGGGTAAGCAAGAAAATTAGCCAATGTTTGGTCTTCTCTTAATTTTGGTCTGTATTATATAGAATATTTACATTACACAGTGTAATTTATCAACACTTCTTCTTTGAAAATGCCTTTTATTTCAACTTTTTCTGATTTATAGTTTAAGAGATATGATTATTTTTATGAATTTATTTCAATTCCATCAGAATGTGGTGTTTAAAGGCTAATATGATTTATGACATTGCCTAAAAATGTAAGAGAAGGGTGTTTATTAGAACCCATGTTGCATTACACTGAAGTAGCTGTACTGATTGTTTTATTATTCCTACTGCATTTGTTGGGTATCTGCTTAAACAATGTTCCTATGGAAATTCTTTGTGAATCTTAAAACATTAGTTCTCTATCAGGAAATGATTATTTATTATTATATTTATGCTTAAAAGATACAAAATAAATAAAATGGGGAAACAGATAAAAAGAATCTAATTTTCCTGTTTATGCTTACTGTTTTGGTTTCCTAACTCACAGCCCATCAGATTTATTATGGTTTTATTTTAATTTTATTGAATTCATGCAGGTCAAACTACCATATTCAATTAAAGGTATTTTTTGAGTGCTAGTCGTACAATTGTTATCTTTAGTCATTCTTATGATAATGATGAAATTCAAAAAGAAATGATGAAGTAACAATTTAGAAGGTATGTCATAAATAAGATCTGGGCTGGGCTACGAAAAACATTCCATATTGACAACTACTTTTTAACTATTAGTCAATAGAGACAAGGAATTTTGTCTCTGATCATGTTGTAAAATTTATTGTGCCTGAAATGGGCAAGTGCTCTTCCAAACATAAAGTAGAGAAAGGCATCATATAGCACCACAAATAAATTTAAAGATGTGCTGGGTAGACTATAGATGGGCAAATTGTATTTTTGAATATTCTGATGATAAAAAACTGTCTTAAGTTAAAAAGTGAAATACAGGTAGACCCCGATTTACGTTACCCTATTTTATGAAGTTTTGAAGTTACAAAACAAATATTTTGTCCAGGGTTTCGTTATACAAAATAAAACTCTGAAGTTACGAAAAACTTATTTTTTCATTGCAAATCTAGTGAAGAAAACAAATAACAGGAAAAATAATAATGTTACCAATCAATAATAATACAATAATAATAATTACGAAGGGAAAGGCTAGTTTCAAATACATGTAATTTAAAATAGATTAAAGTATTATACTTTAAAATCCTAATTGAAACAATCATGAAAGGATGAAATTGCGAATAGACAGAATCTCGAATGTATGGAATTCTGAAAATTAATACGTATTTATTTAAAGACAACCCTTTAACAGCATAGCGTTAACTACTTTTATTTTCACCTGCTATCTTGAAACAAAATAGTGCCTGTTTAAATATTTATAGTCGAATAGTCTGGACGAAATTTGCTTTCTTTGGAAGAAAACTGAAATCTGAGTGCGTGCTCTTGCAAGGGTTTGTACATCATATAATATTGTCGAAAATAGTGCGCAAAGAGACATATTTTTTGCCTTCAGCTGATCGCGGGATCAGATAAAACTTTTATCATAATGGATGGCAGGTGTGATCATATTATGTGCAGGATATTTCGTGTTACAATAATTTTTTGTTTTAGAATCTGCATTTGTTTGCAACAGGCGGCTGTTAAAAATACTGATAATAATAATAAGCGGCATCTACTCTAACCTGGAGGAACGTAACCTTGCCTATTATAGTTATTTCTTTTGGAGAAATTTCTTTAGCTTAACATATTTTTGCTGAGAGTTGCATTTTTAAGGAACTCAACTATGATGCTAAGAGACAGATACTTGTAAGATTAATGGATGTTTGTTTTCCGTAATAAATGTCTTAAGTAACGTATAGTGTCATTTTACTATATTTAGAGGAAGATTTTTTGCCATAGGAACGTATCTCGCCTTCTATAATTGGAGTCAATGAGAAATTATACCTCGATTTGCGAAATTTCAATTTACGAAAGATTTTTGAAGAACGTAACTCTAGTAAATTGGGCTTTACCTGTACACACAAAATCTCAGTTATTCCATGAAAACCTTGTTTGGAATTAAACAAGTTAGGAAAGCGTACAACGTATCACAAATGGGGCGCGTTTCGTGCAATGGAGTATTAGAAAGCAATTATATACCTGTACGTAAGGGAAATAGCGTTTTAAAGTCCTTTTCTTCATCATAAATAATCCATTTTCTTCCTATTTAATAGTATTACATGCACACGTAAGGAAATTAAACGTTTGTTTGGGAGATTGTTTATGTTAGCAACAATGAAGTAACCATGCAAGAAATTTTCTAAGTTCAACTCCATATAAGACATTCTTGTTTGATTTTCTCGATAACGGCTACTCCTGCGATGAAAATATATAGAAAAGGAAATACTCTACTTTACCAGTTCTACAACTTTTATTTGAAAAATATTTTGATATGAACAATAGTTTACGAGATATGACGAAAATTTAATTTTTTGTCTCTAGTAAAATGGTACCCCTGATTGGCGTACGTGATTCATTTTTGCGATTTTCTTATTATATTTGATTGAAAGTACTTAATATCAAATTTACAAAAAAATGCGTTAGGTAGAAGCCGAGAACGAACATACGGACGGACCGACCGACGATAATAGGCGCTCACAAGCGAAACGCGCCTAAAAAGGGAACAATTTAATTGTAATAGTTACAAAATATAAACAAATAATAGAATGGATTTCCTTGAGATAAAACATTTTTTTACATAAGATATTCTTTCTATAAATTTTTACAAAATATTGTTACAGTAGGAGGTATGGAATAAATTCAAGGAGAAAAAGGTTAGTATTTATTATATATATTAAATATCCATAACATTTCAAAAGCTGATTAATCAATTAAAAAAAACTTTTGTTGCAGATGAAGAAATTTCATTAAAATATCTGTTTGAACAGCTACATTTTGATATGTATATTTTCATTTGTGGCGTACTAAAAGAAATTTATTTGGTCGATCTTTATCATAGAATCCAAATATTTTAAAGTCTTCAGTAAAGGTGCTGCAAATGAATCATCGTTTAAAAAAAATTCTGTAACAAATATCTTTTATTATAGTTTTAGCTGCAACTTTCGAAATTGATCTGAGTGGTCAAGAGGATTTTTAAAAGTAATAACTGTATGTGCTGTTATTAGGGTTGCCAACTCATGAGGAGTTGATTACGTGAGATTTCTGCTTCATGAGTCGGAAATTATGGGAGAATCCGGGAGAAGTTTCACAAAGCTGAAAAAAAAACCTTTCAAGCGAAAAATGAAACTTGTAATATTTTTTGACGAGAAAACATTTAACGAATAGTTAATCTTATTTTATTTTTATAGTACTGTATAGAAGCTAGCCAATTCTTCATATTCCGATCTAGGATGATTCCCTATGACAGTGATTTGAATCTGAATAAATACCCTGCAAGCCACCACAATTTGTGTATGGTGATGGCAAACCTCCTATTGCCCATGTGCCAATATTACTGAAATTGTCGAATCTTTTCCTCCTCGTACCACAAAAAGTCCATGATTTTTTTGCGTGCCAACTAAATTAAATTCATGATCAAGACATAAAAGATTTAAATTTGTAACCGTAAAACAATAGTTAACTAAATGACACAAATGTTTTTGCAGCACTAAATCAGTACGATAATGCTTTGATTGGTTTTCACCTTTTGTTGATGTGCAAACCAAAATCCTGGATGTGAGAGGGCAGGGCAGTTAAAAGCGATAGTTTTTATAATTTAAATACGTTTGCCACTAGTCATGCAGAGAAAATCTAATTCTATGTATATAAAATGCCAGTGTACTTACCAGAAGGCCTACCGAGTTGGAGCAAGAAGTAAAAACATTTCTAATATCATTGAAATACCGATACCTCATCTGTAGTTAATCTTATTGACTGGCTTATATATGCACACTGCTCTAGACATGAATATATCAATACTTCTTCGCTGCTGCATGAAACTTAGTGGAATTGTCTTCCAACTCCTGCATTACGCACTTGTTATATTATATATGTACACATGTTGAGTCCCTCTAATTTTGTAATACACTTGTATAGTGATTTAAATATGAAGATGTATGAGACCCACCCAGCCCATTGCTGCCAGTTCTTCAACAGCATTGTTAGGTCAAATATGTAACTCACATGGCGATTACCTTATTTAGTGAAAACGAGAAAAAGGCCTCAATCCGGGAGTTGGGAGAATTTCTGAAATTTTGCCCTATTCCGGGAGACTCCTGGCGAATCCAGGAGGGTTGGTAACCCTAGCTGTTATACATCATATACTTGGCATGAATGAGCATCTCCATAGATTTAAATAGCATAAGTCAATTCCAGTAGGTTTGGAAATGTGTATGCTACTCATACTATGAATTCATCTTCATTACAACTGCTTCCTCTGCTGAGTTGGCAACTGGAATAATTTCACCATCAGATCTTTCAGGTATATCTTATTCAATTTGTAGCATATATTTCAACTAAGTCATAAATTGTGATACATTTTGAAATTTTTAGGCGTTGTTTATTAGGAATAAAAAATATAATGTAATTATTCCAATCTTATCATACTCTATATTCATATTTTACATTAGTTTGACAGATTTTTGTGAAACTTAAGATTTTTCATCGTTTTTCTAAGGTATACCCAAATCCTCAGTTAGTGTAAAAAAATTAGCGATTTCAAACAGCTCTTCAAATATTAATTTAGGAGAAGGTAGAAAATACATAACAATTTTAAGATGTATTTTCACATCTTTGTGCATGAAATTTTTGAAAAAATATTGTTCACCAAAAAATAAGCAAAAGCTTTTTTTAAGTAATCATTTTTGCATAGAATTGTTGTGGCTTATGTTTGTGTTTTTCTCACAAATTTGTTGTCTTTTATTTATTTCAGCTGTGCCTTTTAGCTTTTACTATTTAATACTTATGAGTGTAATTCTTTTCCTAGCTTTCATAAAAGTTGGTGTTAATGCTTTAGAAAAGTAGAGCAAAGCAATGAATTGGTTCTGTAGAAAAAAATATTTTCATCTAATACACGTTGAATTTTATTGAGCAATCCATAATTCCTTCTGTTTTAGGTTCTCACCTGAAATGCTTGGAATTCAGGCAAGCTCAGCTCTTGCTTGGTCACTTGTGGAAATAGTAGTGGAATTTCTTACATTGTATATTGCCAATATCAAGACCAACCTGAAAATGTTGGATCTACTTGCATTTGCTGGGTATAAATTTGTGGGGTGAGTGTCAATATTCTAAAATATCAAATTTATTTGCTTAAATTGAGTCCTGTCCATGGATTGATTCTAGTGTGTCGGCCAGTTATTTAATGTGTTGGCATTTTAAAAAATAATTTCTGTATTATCATTTTAATTAGCATTTGCATGCAAGATTCTTTGAAACAATTAGTATTAAGGAAAATTGCTGTATAAAATGTATTTTTACTGATACTCATGTTTCCATGTTTTTTTAGGATTATTTTTGCTGTTTTACTGAGCTTGGTGTTGAAAAAGCCAGGGTATTACATAGGGCTGATTTACTGTAGTATAGCTCTGGCATTTTTCTTGGTGAGTGCAATAAACTTTTATTTAGTAACCCTCAGTATATCGGACCTTGATGGAACAGACTTAGGATATAATAGGCGGACTTTCCAACTGTTACTTTCTCCCAAATTTCCACCAGGCTCTGGAAAAATGTAAAATCTCGAAAAAGTATCCCAAGTTCGATTCCTAAGAATAATTCCATTTCAAATAAGAATACATGGGAAAATCAATTTTAATTACGCAAGCCAATTTTCTTATGGTCAACATAATTTATTTCATTTTTAATTATGTTCTGATATAAATATGATCCTGTTTACAAACTGCAAGCACCTTTTACTGGTAAAATATAAAAATGAATATGGTATTCATACAATTCATATTTTTTGTAAATTAATTAGAAAAACTCTGCACAATTATTGCATGTGCTCTAACAATTTGTATAAATATATAGCAGAGCAAAACATTTTTTTTCCAGCTCATCACTGGGTTAAACCACTAGATTTTTGTTTTTGGCTAATCATCTATTCTTGGGTAAAACAAAGGCATGATGTTTTTAGAGACGACATTCAGTATTACTTCGTACAACGTTATTTAAAGATTGGTTCAGTAACAAATCAATATTACATCGTCTTTTCTGGAGCATATCACTTTCTCATGAGAAAATCTTGCCCAGGTTTGGGAAAGCATGAGGATTGAGATAATAGGGGTTCTTGCAACTTATGTTCATTTCAGCTTAGTTCTCGAATTTTGCTATCCGATTGAGAATGTGAGCATTCACAGTGATGCAAGGATAAGCTGATTCATTTATTTGAATCATCTACGAATTTTATTTCACTTTGACTATTAAATAGGGTGACCTTATTCCAACAAGGTGAAAACGGGACATTTCCCATCATTGTAAGAAAAACAGGACACAATTTTTGCATGATTTTTTAATGGTGGATCTGTCACTATCACGATCTATAGCGAAAAAGTCAAATACGAACTTTCCTTACAGTCTGGAGCATGCCAGACTAGGACTAGCTCACAATTAAAAGAGAATCCAACTAGCGTCGTCATTGTTGAAACTCGAAGTGAATAAATTAGGTTAAACCAGGGCAGGATATTATATGCAGAGACCAGGTTTGTCACCTCAAATTTATCAATGACCCTGAGGTTTCCTAACCTGACAATTGCGACTATAATTAACATTTATTGTTCTTTTGGTAACTTACATGTTTCCGAGAATCCTACATTTCTACTAGGAATATCAGCTATACTATCAGATAATCTAAATTTTTTTTCAATGGGCTTCAAAACGGTACAAAATGACTTTTTTGATTAAAAAAATGGGACTCCCAGGGAAAATGGGATGTTTGGTCATCCTACTATTAAATAAGTAAATGGGAGTCACCTGTTTGGGGCACTATATGTATTTCGTGTGCGAGAAATAGGGATCAAAAACGTGATATGATGACATGCGCGCAAACCTTCCGCTTATACAGGATCGAGATTTTGAATTAAACAAACTTTTCATGAGTCATCGGACCAGATTATGACTTTGAATTTAATTGTAAGCATATTTTGAATAATCTGTACCAAAAAGTATGCAAAATCGTATGGTGTTGGCTGGGGACTGATCTTAGCTTTGAATTACACCATACTTTGAATTATCTGGAACCGAAGCAACGGGGTTTTACTGTATATGCCAGATGGTAGGTCACCATATATACCAAATATTTTATATAACAATAGCCGTCGTTGGTTGGTTGGTTGGTCGGTCACGCTATGCAAACGCTAATAACTCGAGAAATAATAATGATAGAAACTCAAAATTTGGTAGGGATGCTTGATTAACACTTATTCAGAGAATGACAAATTTAAATCATGAAAAAATTCCTTGGTTCTTCTCCAAGAGAGGCACGTCCATTTCCCATTACTTAACATGTAAAATGCGATTTTTCGACGTGCAGACTTTTATTCATTTGGCATTTACTGGCTGTCCAATAAAAAGGCTTGGGTGATGGCATCTTTATTTCTGGAATGGTTTCATAAGTGCTTTATTCCAAAGGTTAAGTGCTATTTAGAGGAGAAGGGACTGGAATATAAAGTGTTTCTGACCATCGACAATGCACCTGGCCACCCTCTTTCAGTCCAAATCGCGCATCCCAACGTCGGAGTCGTCTTTCTCCCCCCAAATACCACCTCCATCCTCCAGCCTCTCGACCAGGGTGTAATTTGCTGTTTCAAGGCCATGTACATGCGCCTTACTTTCACTCGGATACGCAGCGCTATGGATGCCGATCCCAATCTTGATGTGATGATTTGTTGGAAGTCCGTCAACATTGCCGTTTGCATAACTTACATTCAAGAGGCAATGCAGGCAATCAAGCCAGAATCAGTTAATGCATGTTGGCGATCTCTTTGGAGTGAACGTGTCATTGATTTTAAGGGCTTTCCAACCATCGATAATGAAGTTAAGAGCATTGTTCAAGTAGCCAGGCAAGTAGGTGGCGATGGCTTTGTCGACATCCTCGTGGAAGAAATCGAAGAATTGATTGAAGGCCACAAAGAAACATTGACCAACGAGGAGTTGGAAGAACTCGTAAAATCTTCCACAGAAGAGGAAGATGAAAAAGAGGATGGTGAAGAAGAGGAAGCACGTTTGAGTCTTCATAAATTTGCTGCAATTTTCCAAACTGCAAAACAGTTAAAAGATTTAATTTTGGACTGTGATCCCTCTATGGAACAAAGCCTGAATGCCACACACGCGATTACACAGGCTTTAAATCCATATCAAGAATTGTTTCAGCAGCTTAAAAGACAACAGCGACAGCTGCCCATCACCATGTTTCTGAAACAAATATCACCAGCAGATGGCCCTATGCTGGGGGAAGAGCAAGAATAATCGTCACAGTTCGTACAGCGCCCGTCTTCATCATCTCATCATTCATTATACGAGCGCTGTACAATTCATCATTCTCGTAATCGTCATTGTTATTTTCTGAGTACTGCGAAATTAAATGTACTGTTCTATTGTCCTTTTTATTTTTACAAAAGTATACTTTATTTATGCTGTTTATTACTGCTTAATATATTCGTTACTCTTTAATATATACAAACCATGTATTTTAAGGGCGATTTAAGTAATTTTCAAGGGTTGCTTTGACTATATGTAGTTTTGTCTTTACGCGGTTTGCTCGGAACGTAACCCCCACGTAAGTTGAAGCATTATTATACTTTAAATTGATTTTGTAATAAAATGTACCTTAATATAGTTAATCGTCCATTGACTGTTGTTTCTTCTAAAATTCCCAGAGTTAACATTTTTAAAAGTCTTAAATTTAATTAACCTGTTTATTTACATTTGTTTTTATGACTTCGGCCATATTTACGAAATTAATTGGAGGAACAACAATGTTAATTCATAAATCTCCCATGATCTATGAAGAATTTAACGTAATAATGTTTTTTATTTCCAGTTTAGCTAAATTGACACTGTTGATAGTTTAAATATTTTTTATATTAAAATTTCCCTTAATATACTTATTTGCTTCCTTCCCTCCTTCCCTCCCTCCCTCTCTCATATTAAAAGCATACAAAGCATGCTTATACACCCATAAGGATTGATACAACAATAGGATTTTGAGGTCTAACAATGTAATTGGTAGCCAAGGCAACATTCCGTTAAAATGGCAATATTTCCACAAAATATGTGAATTAAACGTATAACCTGAGCGATTTCGAATTGTATGCGGAAAAAGATGAACAGAATAAGAAACTTTGTAATTTTTTCTTCAAAATTGTTCAGATCCGAAGATCATAGGTTAATTCCTTCTAATTTTAATTTCCAAAACAATAAAAGCCTGCACATCAAAAAATTGATTTCTACATGTTACCTTACGGAAAATGGAAATGTCTTCTTTGGAGTCGAACCCAGGACGTTTTTGGAGATTTATTTTCACCATTACCTTAAAATATGTGAATCAAGCATCCTTGCCAAATTTCAATCTTCTACCTATTCTGGAAGTTTGTTAAAACGCTCTATATTGGCCATCGTGAAAGCGTGACCAACCAACCAACAGACCTGGGCTATTATATTATAGAATAGTGAATGGTAAGTAAAATTAATAAAAAATAAATGTTATTTATTTGAAATCATAGTATTTTAATCCAATTACATAAATGAATCCAGAGAAAAGAAGAGAAACAGAACCACAGCAATCTCTGTTGTTATTTTTTTCAAAAAAAGCAGAAATCTTTTGGGAATGAAAATGGCGGACAATCAGATGTATCGGTGGATCAGAGCGATGAGGTCCTGCCGCAAAATCTCATCACAGGAACTTCAAGAGAAATGGACCAAAATCAAACGGACGATACCAACTCTGAAACAGGAAAAACTGACAATGAAAGTTCTACCGCAGCAGCATCTAGGTTATTGGATATCAATAGGAGAAAAAATGACATTTCAAACTTCATTGACAATGAATTCCACTTAATGGAAATGAAAGTTTAAATGGACTTTCCATGCTTTCTATCCGCAGAGAAGTAACAATTCACTGTGATGAAGTGTTGCAACAACTAGAAAAGAGCAAAAATAGAAGATTTATGTCTTAACTTAATAAAGTATTGTTATTTTTATGCTTTTTAATTCAAACACCCCCCCTTTTAAAAATCCTGGCTACGTCCCTGCCCGTGACTCTTTTCACGGGTGATTAAAATTGATACATGCATATGTAGCAGTGATGTGTAACTTGAGAATCACGGAAGAATTGACTGCTGGTGCTTGTCGTTGTTTCCTTTTAGAAGTGGACCGTAAATCTGAGTGAGTTGAAATTGTAGGGTCTGGCATAGATAATAAACTGCGCAACCTAACTTCAACTTAAATTGTGCATATTTGTTGCATTATGATCATATTTTGGCGACTTTTTCGAGAGGCCACTACGGTGGTTGCTTCAACGGGAGAACCGTGTACGTACGTATGCATACACCATCGACTGATTTCTATTGGTTATTCACATGCAAATTTTCACTGAAAACTATCTTAATTATTTTATTCGTAAACAGGAATACATTATTTTACTATTAGGAGGTTTTTTATTAGGGGTGCATTTTCCCATTACGAAATACGGAGAATTACGAAAATATGGAGGTACGATGTTAAGAGGTTTGCCTATACCGTTACATACAGTTTCGGCAGGACCCAAAAGATATTACAAAATATGGAGGTTTACAGTACGTGGAGGTTCACTAGATAGAGGTTTTACTGTATAAGTTCTAAAATATTTGACTGTTAAAGAAAAATAAAGCTGTACAAAGAGTCATTTTTAATTCTTTCCTAAGAGAAGACTTAATATACCATTTATTCTTCTTTGAACTAATCTGATCATTGACTTGACTTATTCTCTTGCAGGTACGCACTCTCAGAGTGCAGATCCTTCCAGAGTCTGGACAAGGAGCTTATATGAGTGGATGTGGAGGGAAACGGCGACTTTATCTACTGCTTTTCGTTGCATTCTTACAACCTGTCATGATGTGGTTCCTATCGATGCATCTCGTTACTCACTCATAGCCATAGGATGCAAGTGCATTGGATTTTCTTGTGCAGCTGTCCTGTGTACGTTCCTTAGGCACATCACTGGTGCCTTACAAGCATCAAGAGTGAATGGTGAAGCAATGGCTGGTACATTTGGCGAACAATGAAAATGCTTAATGAGTAGTTGTTTGGTTTACCAAGGTCTTTATAGTCGAGTGCTATGGTAGAAGACGGTCATTCTTTTATATTTAAATGTTGTTGTGATAAATCCCTCATCCTGTTCAGACTGATATTTTGTGGTAATTATCCTTAATCATGAAATATGCATATACATGTTATCAGGCATGATAATTTTTCTTGCATAAAGCACATAGCCTGCTTTCGTTATTAATAACTTATTATTAAAGCTTAGTTGCATTTTTCGCAAATTCACTCGTATTAAAAATATTCCACATAGATGACCTCCCCTTGCCCTAGTAATGATTCTTTGTCTTGGTTCACTACATTAACCAATTATTTATACTTTGATTAGGAAATCAAAGGAATTTGATCCAGGCTGGATTTTGATCGTGAAACGTTAGTGAATTTTAATGAAATAAAAGAAAAATCTTTTTATACTCATTAAGTGAACGCATTTTTGTAAAAATTGTTAAATATATATAGAAAATTAAATGTATGAATGAGAAACTGTGAAATCTTTTATTGAATTTTGGCTGAAACTTGTCAACTAGAAGTGAAGGTTTATTTATTCTTGCCACTTTTCCATTTTTTCCAAATATCTCCTTGAGAACTCAATTTATGTAACTTTTTGTCATTATAAAAGTTGAGCATGAGAAAACAGGTGAAAAAATCTGCCATGACCGGGAATCAAACCCTGGCCTTCCACTTGCCTGGCGGATATTCTACCACTGAACTACCGTAGCAGACTAATTCTCCCGTTTCAGAGCGGTAATATATTCTTACGTTGGGACCACAGTAGTTCAGTGGTAGAATATCCGCCCGGCAAGTGGAAGGCCCGGGTTCGATTCCCGGTCATGGCAGATTTTTTCACCTGTTTTCTCATGCTCATCATAACAGCTTATGCCTGCTTGCATAGTGATCTTCAGATCATACTTTCTATCAATTTATTATAAAAGTTGTTGAGAAGTTAATTTAAAAAAATATTTTTTCATGAAATTGACTGTTTAAGGGATATTTCAATTTATCATCTCAATTTGCGTTAAGTACGTTGCAAAGTGAGACCTTAGTTTCCATTGCTATGATAAAATTTTTTAATTGTTGATAGTAATGCATATGCTGCCAAGGGTAATTTTAATTGCGCATCAATATTTTGTTATCCATAGCAACAGTCAACAATTTTGTTTACTTATTGTTTTTTCAATGTTAAAATTATTCTGTGTTTAATAATTACAGTCATGCCTCGTTTAGCACAAAGGATACATTCCGAACAGTCTTTGCGCTAACCAAATTTGCGCTAAACAAACCGATTATAACATGTACTTAGTAGTGATCAGTTCGCGAAATTACAAGGTTCGCTAATGTTACTTTTTTATTTATTTAATATTAATTATCATTAAAAATCAATATTAAATACAGTTTTAAATCTTTCGCAGCGGTGCTCGCATTTATGCATAGATCGGTAGTTTCTGCGAGTTATCATTTTCGTCACTGCAGCGCTCAAATCTACGAGTAAATTACTTATTGTATGTTTGTGTGGGGGTATTCACCATTTTCAATAATTGCTTGAAATTCGTCAGGAAACTTGATAGCTGCATCTTTATCAGTGCTTGCTGATTCACCTGTAAAACGAACGCTATATATATTTGTACGGCGTTTAAAATTTTAAAACCAACCATAACTGGCATGAAATGTTTATGAAGAATCTCTACCCTGTTCCTGCTTTACACATTCAAACAGGGAAAGTACTTTACTGCAAATGATTGCTTGACTAAGGGGCATGTGTTCATTAGAATGCTTAGAATCAATCTGCAACACTAGTAGTTTCTCCATTTTTTCAAGCATATTACTAACAATAAGTGATCATGTGAGTTTCTTTGCAGTTACTGCACTGGCTGCTTCAATGGAACTTTTTATTTTGTCTTTATTTAACAAAATTGTATGAATTGTAGAAGTTGTGAAGTTAAACTTATGTGCAATATTGCTCTGATGCTTACCTTGTTCAAAACACTGAATCACTTTAAGTTTTTCCTCGATTTATGTTTTCCTTGATAATTTAGGATTATCTTCTGCACTTTGAATGCCTTTACTCAATTTTCTCCTTTCTGCCATGATCGCCATGATTTACTGAAATTATTTCCCACTATTTACTGTTAAAATGTTATTTTGCCATAGATACCATATTTACTCGTGTACCCCGCATACATTTTTCCCGAAACGCTGGGAAAAAAGGGGGTGTGCATCTTACACGAGGATTTCTGAACAGGTTATATAAATTGTAAGTAACGATAGTAAATTCTCTGCAATATGCTTGCGTCTACATTTATATTCGTAAAAGACGTCAAATTCTACAAAGTGTATGCGTATTTATGCGACCAAGCAAACGTGTAAGTTATGCCCGCGCTGCAGGCAAAAACTTGAAAAAGTAGGCAGAAAGAATACGCCGATTAACTGATAAATATAGTTCAATGACTACTGAGGGTTTGCTGGCTTGAAAATAGGTAGGTACAAGTTTGGTCCTTTTCCCTCATCCACTTCAAGGAATTTGGAGTGGTGAAAAAAACTTATTCTGGCTCAAATTAATTTTTTCCCTCCGAACCGGCCCATAAAATGAGTGCACGAGGTACATGAGTGCGTGGGTTATATGAGTAAATACGGTATTTTAGAAGATTTATAATAATTAATTTTAATACTGTATTTACTCAAGTAATACACGTCCTCGTATCTGCTAGTATCGTCATAAAGAGATCATCCAATAAATTGTGTCACGTAGAAGGGAGAAAATCCTTAACTTGAGTGGAACTTGTTTCAGGGAGTGGGAATCTGTGACTTAAAAAAAAAATATTCTGGCTCAAAATAATTTTTTCCCTCCGAACCAGCCCAAAAGTAGGAGTTTGCAGGTTACATGAGTAAATACAGTATTAAACAAAACACCACAAATATGTCATTGGAACTGATTACATGAAAACAGCTTTCCTGTATTTTTTTAAGCAAACTTGCGCTAAACGAGACGACTGTATTCACAGGTGTAACTGCTGATAATTATTCTTGAGGATGCTGGTGTCAAGAGTCATCATATTCATTACTCTGTATGTAGAAAGTCTGTGTTACACTATCAGAGTTTTTGTTAAGACTAGAGGGTTTCACCCCTTGTTTGCTACGCTCACAATCTCCATTTTGCTCGATATAGATATATTACCATTTTGTAATGAATATGCATGCATTTGTTGTTAATTTTCCAAAAGTACTTACACAAAATTTCTTTTCCTAGTCCATAGCCCTCTGAAATTTTGACTTTGATGCCTTGTAAGGAAGAAACTCCTGAAAAGCGAATGTATAGTTGTCCATGATTTAACACTGACCCTGGTAAATATAAATCAGACATGTGGGCTTGTTTTTATTAATAAACTTTAAAAATGTAGAATATGATCATTTTACTTATAAAAAAGGTAAGATTCCAGTATGCACATGATCAAAGAATATTCAATTGCTTGGATCATTCGTTTAAAATGCTTCCTACATGCAGTTTCCTAAATAATTATCGGTAACTATTTACGTTGCCATGTATAAAGAATAACGTAGTTACAACAATAATTTTGAAGCTTAACCCTTAGTACCCGACATATTTTTCAATCATAACAACTGGTGGGGGCCATTGCTTTGTCAGAAATGTGAAAGAAAAGGCCATTAAAACCATTCACTAATTGTATAAGTGAGAGAAAAACTCCCATGGGAAAGAAAATCCATACCTATAAACGAGAATTACCGTAATTTTCCTATTATAATATGCATTTTTTTCTCAAAATAGTTGACAAAAAGTGAGGGTGCGCATTATATTTGGTTATAAATGCATACAACTTTTTTCAGTACAGAAATAATTTATATTTTCGAACACTTGTACCAATAAATTGTATATTTCAATGCATTTCGATAACATTCCTTTAAATATTGTTTTTCAAAACAAAAATAAGAATATTTATTTATTTACTTTAGCTGTCAGAATTACTAAAGCCTAGGAATTCATTACCACTCCCCTCACTGTCCTCAAACATTTCCTCGGCGTTCTTGTGTTTTCGCACATCGTCTGCATAAATTGCATCACCGAGAACATTTTACACACTTCGATCGGCTCATATGAACTGGACTCGATGTTCACATAAGCGATGTCGCAGGGCGGCAAAGGTCGAACTGTTATTCCAACGGAACAGGTTAATACAAAAGGCAACATTGAGGGAGTTTTTATACATCGTATCGATCTTTAACGGGAGTCAGAACATAACGTGATATTTTCGTAAACTCTCTCAAACATATCTAGTTTGGCAGCAAAGCGCGAACTCGTATTCCAACCGATCAGATTAATACAGAAGGCAACATTGAGACAAAATGTTTTTCTACAGCGTAGAGTAGCGTAACGTGATATTTTCGTAAACTCTCTCACACATATCTAGTTTGGCAGCAAAGTGCCAACTCGTATTCCAACGGACCAGATTAATACAAAAGGCGACACTGAGACAAAATGTTTTTATACAGCCTAGCAATCTTTAATGGGAGAGAGAACGTAACATGATATTCTTCTAAACTCTCTCACACGTATCTTATTTCGCAGCAAGGTGAGAACTGTCCCTATACTACAAATGGTCAAGTAAAATTACATTGATTTTTTACAAAAAAAATAGGTGCGTATTATACATAGTGATAAGAGAATTTTCTCATTTTACTGGTGAAAGCATGGGTGCGTATTATATAGGTTGTGTATTATAATTGGAAAATTACGGTATGTACAAATCAGTTACGTACAAGTGAGTATGTGTAGGCGTGGTTTTGCATAGTGCTTTGCTGGGGATTGCAAAAAAATAGGGATAAAAGAGTAAAAGGAATGTGAAGGCTAACAATTTTTGTGAAAAAGTTGAGGATATGGTCGAATGGATGTAACTAGTATCAGTGGTGGATTTAGCAAGCATGGGGCCCTAGGCACAAAGAAATGTAGGGACCCAAGCTCGAACTAAAGCAAGGTTATTTTATAACAATTTATTTTATTATTTGTTTGACAGAAAAAGGTACTAAAAAAAAGTTAATAAAAATGTATGTGGATAGAAGTAGGATAAATATAAAAAAATAACTACCGTAGTTGCACATTAAATTGCAAACATTACTTAGATATACAGGGGAATTCATGACTTTATGTCAATATTTCAGGAGCTTATTCCTGAGGCCATTCCCAGTTAGAAATGTCAGATGAACATTGGTCCAATTCTCAACAGTTACAGACCTATGGGTAATAATAATAATATTTATTGGTCCAGGAGATTTGATACAAATACAGGATATGAGAGGAACTCTCTCTGAACTTCTAACAGACGATCCTCTTAAAATGGACATTATTTTAAAATTCCTAAGGTTAACAAATCTTTTAAGCACTCTTTGAATAAACTTTTGCCCGTTTTTAGCTTATTCCTTTATTATATATTTAACTTACCATTTTATTAATCTATTTTATCCTATTGTGTACCTTTTTTTTAACTCTTATTTATTCATTTTAACCTGCAAGGTACACTTTTTGATTTCAGACGGTGCAAAATGACCCTAGCTGTCGAAGCACCTTACAAACAAATACTACTACTACTACAAATACAGGACAAGTCAACAAACATGCATATTTTGCAGTAATCCAAAAGAAAATGAAAAACTTTTACAGAATAAAAGGTTGTGACAACAAAAATACACAATTAATAGTTATGAAGTCCATCACAAAAATTCCTCTACAGAATAGTAGCTTTTATTGACAAGGTAAGTTTTTAGTTTCTTCTTGAAAATCACCTTATTGTTTATTTCTTTCAAGTCATTTGGGAGTTTGTTATATAAGTTTGCCCCAGAATAGGAGGAGCTATATGTAAAATGTTTTAGGTTGTGACACCGATTAGCATAATGTATTTTTGTTTCTTGTGTTGTAATGATGAATATCTGAGTTGTACAATAAGGCCGGGCGCACGCTGATAGAACGAAACAAGACGAAACTGTCCCAAGCTACGAAGAAAGGAAACTTCTCGACACGTTTCAAACACCGGAGCTCGCACACTGGTTAGGCGAAACGAAATGATGCAATTTGTACAGAAAACACTCACTTCATTTCAGGATTTCAAGCAATGATGATGAGATTCCCATTCTGTGGGGCTGGTTGGTGAAAAAGTCAGTAACACTCATACAATAATAATGTACTAATGTAATTAATGCAATTTAAATACAGTTAAATGCATTGTATTTAAATACTCACCTGTTGCCTTCATCTCAGTCGCTATCTCATTCCACAAGTTATCTATTACTGTTCTGTTGCTATAATGTTTGCTGGTGAAGTCATAAATTGTGCTTCTTTCATGTACAAGGGACACGAGTTTATCAGCATCACACTCCATGGCTTGAGAGAAATACTGAAACGTTTTGATGAAAGTAAGGGACGAGAAACAGCATGACACATGAGTCATCTTGTTCTAAGCAGTTTGGAGCGGATGTTTCGCTTCGCCTTATCTATGTGCACACGCTCATTCATTTCTATGTAATTGTCGTCTCTTGAAACTGCTTGGGGCAGTTTCGCCTTGTTTCGCTCTATCAGTGGGTGCCCGGCCTTACTGCTGATGGAGAATGGCCCCAAGCAACAATGCCATATTTCATGTAACTTTGTATATAAGCATAATAAACAAGCCTGACAAATTCCAGGTTTGTAACTGACATAAGTCGCTTAATAAGGAAACAACCTGATGCAATCTCTTTGCTCAGGGTTTCTATGTGAGCTGCCCAGTTAAAGGATTCTTCAATTTCTATTCCTAAAAATTTTGTGCTGGTGCTGCCAGGGATGCATGATCCTGCAGGCTTTAATAGAGGGCTTGACAGAATTTTCTTTTGATGAGGATGAAATTGTATGAACGTTGTCTTTTTGCTGTTGATAAAGACTTGGTTACTGTCACACCAGTCATCCACAGATTGGATAGCTCGTTGTACATATATTATGGCATTTGTGCTTTTGGAATTTTTTAGAAGATGGTTATTGTCATCAGCATACATAAATATATTCTCATTATTGACCTGAGAAGGAAGATCATTAATATACAGTATGAATAACAGAGGCCCAAATATTGAGCCCTGAGGGATCCCTCTATTGACAGGAAGTGATCCTGAAGTACAGTGACATGGTAAGAGCTAATATGAAAACAGTCATCTCTACTTGAGAGAAAAGATCTAATCCAGTTATTCACTACACCTGTAATACCATACATATTGAGCATACTGAGCAATATAGAGTGATCTATAGAATCAAATGCTTTGGACAGATCATAAAAGATACAAAGGGTATTTTCATGGTTGCCCATGTCCCTCAGAAGTGAGTCAACAAAATGGTATATAGCAGATTCTGTTGATTTACCTTTTAGAAAGCCAGACTGCCTGTTAGATAAGAGCCTGAACGTAGAAAGAAAGGAAATGATTTGTTTGTACATGATCAACTCAAATATTTAAAAAAATACTGATAATATGGATCACCATGGCAATTTTCAGCTTTTGGAGAAAAATTCCTTAAGATATTGTCTCATTTATTAGATGAGTCAGGGGGGATAAGAGTAAGGTCTTTATATCCCCTTTCAATAGTTTGCCTTACTTCCTTGTCATCAGTTGGATAAATAAAGATGTTAGGTAATTGAGGAAGAGGTGTATGGTAGGATATTACTTTGTTCATTTTAAGGGACAAATTGTCAACTGTGTTCAGAAAATGTTCATTGAGTTTCGTCAGACATTCCTGTGGATTTTGAGTTTTTGACAGTGTGAAATGACCTATGCTATTGATGCACCATACAATTTTATACTAGTACTACTACTCCTTTGGATTGTTGTTAAGAAGAGTAGATTCAATTTCATTTGATCACTTTTTCATGGAGGAATGAGACTTAATAATGTCCCAACCGGTTTTTGAGCAGTTACTGGATGAATTAATTAATCTTTCATTGTAGTCCTTTTTGGCCTTGGAGATGAGTTTATAGTAGGTTTTCTTGAGGCTCCAATATTTGCTCAAGTCATTAGCATCGTTAATCAGAATGTGTTTCTGATGAAGGTCCTTTAAAAGAGATGACAAACACCTTATTTCTTGACTTACCCATGGTTTAGAGTTATTATATGACGTTGATTGATTAGCAAACCTTTTAGAAGTAAGAGGGAAGCATTCATGGAAATATTGGTAGAAAGTTAACCAGAAGTTATTACATTTTTCATCTTCTGAAGTAGCAATATAGATACTCCCAAAATTCAGTCATCAGACAACAGCGGAATTTCATACGGGCACCAATAGAAAAAAGTCTTATTAGGCTGTGCTTTTCAGTCTCAATTCCAGAAGGGAGGGAGTCTGACAAGTAAAATCCAGTGATTTGTGCATTGTGATCAGAGAGAAGGGTACTGATAGATTCTCCATCATGGTCTTTTAGATTAAAGAAAATATTATCAATAGTTGAACAGGAATGGCTTGTTATTCTATTAGACTGGAAGACAGTTTGTGCTAAATTAAATTATTGCAGAACATCAAGAAGTTGTGTTTTCATGTTATTCTCGGAGCTTAAGTTCACATTGAAATCCCCACAAACAACAATAGATTTGCATTTTCTATCACACAGATCAAGGAAACAAGTTCACCAAGATATCATCTGACTGGGGTATAATATTAATGCAGTGTTGTTGACAATCAGCATTTATAAGGTAAACTGTAGTGATTGCAGTGTGACATATTGGCCAAACTGCGAGAAACTTCCTTATCAGATGTGATGAACAAAAGAAATGTTTCCTCAAAGATTTTCCTTTAGCTGACTTCACTAAATGTTTCTTAGACCATAGCTGTAAAAGTTGTCCTGCTTAATAAATTTGAAGGACATAATATGACTTGTAAAGCTATTTTACCCATTTAATAAGGTTTTGCTTTGCTTTTGTTTCAGACAAAGATGTCAATTATGTAGCAATTAGTAATCAGTTATTACTAGTCAATCAATATTGCACTTGTTGCAATGGAAATTTTCAGGTTGAAGTGCAACAATCTAGTCAAACCATCTATTAAGACTATAGTATAGTGTTTTCAAACCCCATGTAACTTACCATTGGAATTATGATAAGGTACATTTCACTGATGTCAAGGTGATGTAGGAGTCTTACTGTTCCCTGACATGTGATGTCATTTTTATGTCAATGCTTAAATTTTCAGTTCTTTTTTTGATTATTTTCAATTTATTTATTTTAACTTATAAAGTTCAAAACGGACTTTGATGGTGGAAAATGACCATTGCTGTTGACGCACCTATAAAAAACCAATTACAACTATTACTTCAATTATTTAAAAAAAATAGTTTTCAATTATTTATTTTAAGTAAACATGAGCCTTGGCATAAATATATCATGCACCAAGAACGATAGAAACTCCTTCAAAGCGAAAACATGGTCAGCAACGGTGAAACAGTTAATTGGCTGTATGGTCACCCAACGTAACATAATGTCATTAATTTCTTCCACTTACCAGGTGGATATTCTACAACTGAACTGCAGTAGCAGACAAATTCTCCTCTTTCAGAACAGGAATATTTTCTTAGGTTAGGTAAGAAAACATTCCTGTTCTGAAACAGGAGAATTTGTTTGCTGTGGTAGTTCAGTGGTAGAATATCTGCCCAACAAGTGAAAGACCCCGGTTTGATTCCTGGTCGTAGCAGATTATTTCTCCTGTTTCCACATTTCCCACCTGTAATTAATATGTTAAACATTATTTACTACAAAATTTAATCAGATGTAGATGGTCTCTACGCATTCGTATTGTCTTTTTTGAAGAAATCGGAAAATATCTATTGTATTGCCATTTCATAATAATGTTCATCATTTCTCTTAGAGCATTCAAATATTTTTTGAATTCCTCGTAAGAATTAGCAAATTTAATAAGAGTATCAAGGCAGCTTCTGGCTTTGTGCAATTTAACTTTTGTTTATTTTCTTCTTCTTCACTTCCCATTTCACAGAAGGCATTCCGAATTATAGAGGGTCTGATTTAGTGAGGTTTTACTGTATTTAAGTAATTCATTCAGTGCTTCTGATGTTTTGGAATCAGAGCTGAAATACCACAGGTAAAGAGTTTTTTTTATGAAACTCTCCAAAATATACTAAGCAATCCACTCTGGATTACTTTTTTAAAAATAATTGTAATCATTGAAAGTGAACTATGAAGTTCTTCAAAATTTTATGTAATTGTTTTCTTATTATCTCAATTTTTAGTATACTAGTTATTAACTTAAACATTTTGCTATCTTAAGAAGTTTTCTCGCAAAAGATCCCTTGGAAAACTTCTACTGTATAATTATTGTTGATTGTTGAGGAAATTCTTAACTTATTGCCTACTTCCAGTGTTTCGTGTTACATTTATAATTTTATGCTTAATGACCTTTATTAACATAAACAAAACTTCACTCCTGAAACTTGATTCAAAGAACTAAGCACCTAGTTCCATTTAAAGCATTTGCATAGTTTCATCTTCATATCCTAGTGAAAGTCTCATATTTTTCACAATGACTGCAATTGAAACAGCGAATAATTTTTTGCATAAAGAAGTGCTTGTTTTCTGCATTTAAGTTTTTGGATTGACATGTTTCTCATACCTGGAGTGAAATTTGTTTAATATCCCATTTTTTAATTGAGAAGAATGTATGCACCCTGTGAAAATTGAACACATCAACACAAAAAAATTGACCATGGAGTTGGTGTGTATTTGTATTTATGGATAAGGGAGTTAGGTTAGGAAGCAATGAGGAATGAATGAAGAATAAATATATTATTTACAATTGGGAGCCTATTGAGGAAACTATGATTGCCTCTAACTGCTCTAGATGGGTAATTTTATTGCAGTCTGAATAGCTTACAATGATTATTAAAATATCTGGTTAAAAGGTAAACTTTAAGTTATTAAGTTTGAAAAGGCAGTAATGTAACATTAGTGGTTGATAAATTTTTGTCTGATGATGGACCATTATCATGTGATATAAATATTATTCTTGTTAAAATGATGTACCAATGGAATGAAAGATTAAAGGTTTTAAAAACATTTAGGTTTACTTGAGAATCTCAATTCGTGCTACTCTTTCCATTTAAACTAAGGCAGAAGATCGTTGCTAAGAAAATAAATGGAAAACAAATATATTATAAAGCTGGGATGTAATTTATCAATTTCTGTAACCCATGATCTCATCAACTACGAAAATACTTAAACAAAGTAATCGTCATAAAATCACTCAACTACAATATAATTGCCAACTCAAGTACGTTTGATTTTAAATGTATCACATGAAATTATCGCTAAACACCATTCTTTGTTCGAAAACTATCACAGAAACATTTCTTTAAATTTATAGAAGTTGTGAGTTGGCGTTTTTATGCAAATTGAAATATAAGAGTAGCTTTTTATAAATTTGCGTGATGTCTCGCGAAACAAGTATACTGGTGAAAATTTAACTCCAACATTCACCTCCATTAAATAGTTAAAATTATAGGAAAATAACTAAGAAAGCCTTTGTATCGTGATATACCTAAATATCATTATATAATTTGACACTGTTACGTACTACATAGGTTTAATAATTATGGTATGAAACTCAGACATCCACTTGTATCGTAATTTTACACTACAGTTTGTGTGAATGGCTTTTAATTATAGTTTTTCTATTATTTCAGCAATGTGCATTAGTTTTGCTCCTTAAGTTTCTTGTCTCATATAAGTGCAATATATAAAAAAATATATATTTTAACTTTCTGCTAGGTGAAATTTAATTGGGTTTCTTATCAATGCATAATATGGATATTTTAAATTGGTAAACTTAATATATTCGAAGAAATGCTTATACGTAAAACCTTGATGTTAACAATCAAATAATAACATAGTTCAACCGTATTATAACGAAATTTTGAATTTTATCATCGCATACTCTGTGAATTCAAGTAGTTCAACGGTATTCAAACAGATGTCTCTGCTGCGCTCCGACCGAAACTCTATTTGCGAAGGAGCTTATTCCGTGAGGCCTGTGGGAATATTTCGTCAGTGTAAACATGGCGGAGAAGGCGAATAAACCACCGCCGATCATGGGGACGAAACCCGTGCCTATGAAGTTATTTGCCACCTGGGAAGTTGACAGGACTCCACCAAATTGCATACCAAGGTAAAGTGCATTTTGTTATCAAATTTTGGCTGCCGATACATTATCTATTCCATTATGTTCGGTTCA
Organism: Uropetala carovei; assembly: GCA_036926305.1. NCBI lineage: Eukaryota > Metazoa > Arthropoda > Insecta > Odonata > Petaluridae > Uropetala > Uropetala carovei. The sequence goes on from JAXCHB010000043.1 coordinate 3,796,088, forward strand.
AAACACTGATTCTCTATTGTTTACTATTGAACAAACTGTCATAGTTACCTAGTGTGCAGTATGCGGAAGTATGTTTGGAATTAACAAATCGACCAATTGGTGTATGTATTGTATACAAAGAACGTTATTTTGTTTTCGAAATTTGTGTTCTGTGGATGTCGAATTGTCAAACTCGATGAATTTGTAGTTTGGGCGTTGTTCCAATGCATACTCGATGTTATATGTACTCTTTCACTCAAATACGATCAACGATATACATTTTGCGCGTAATTTCGGTAGCATTCGTTCTCAACGATTACCAGTGTGTAGCTCAATAACCGAAGCCGATGATCGTAATGAAATAAATACTCGATTTCGAGTGGTTTAACACTTTCAGAGCATTTTGGTGTCTATATTATATTCAGTGAATGAAGAATAGTGCATGCACATACGGCGGTTCAATTAAGCGTTACATTGCTCTTTATGTCAACGCTTCAATGTTGGTGTGAATGACCGCTACAGATGCACTCGTTCGATGTAGTGTCGATCCCGGACCGTTCTTAGCGATCGACTCTCTTCCGCGTGCCGCCTTACCTCACTCGCCGATCATTGAGACTTCGGTGCATGTGTGTCAACTGCGGGGAGAGTGTGTCACGGGTGCCTCGAGGCCGCCTTCTCGCTGGCCGGCACGCGTACGAGATCCACCCCCCCCCCCTGAAGACACGCCGCGCCCCTCGCCAACACCCAATGCGGAAGAGGACGATCGGTCCGAGTGCAGGAAATCAGTGCAGTCATGACTGGCTTTAACCGCCGTTTATAATTCCTGACCGTAAATCCAGCAGATTTAATGTCAGGGCCAGTGCATGTTGGATGTGTGACCCTTCGTGGTATATTGTCCTGCCGTGACGAAAATGTCATCGTATTTAATTTAATTCGAGGAAACGTTTAGGCATCGATCAAATACTAGTTACTCGCTGATTGTGCTTTGACGATAATTTCTTAATAATAATAATGTCTTATACCGTGTCGACTTGAATAAAACATCTGATGGTCGTGCCTCTGACAACGACAAGGGGTTGATTTTGTAGGATTTCCTGCTTGTTAGATTATATTTTTTTGCTAGTTTTGCTTTTTAAGATCTGGATGAGTGAGTCAAGCTTTGCCCACCAAATATTCGCACGCTTTTCACGGTCAGTTATTATCGGTACTTAAAAAATGTCTCGCAGCGTATGTATTAGTTTCGAATCTGGAGACGGGTGCGAGCTGGGTTGCCACCTCTCCGGGTTTGACCGGAAACCTCCGGGTTAAGGATATAGTTCTCCGGGTCAACAACGTATGAAGCGGTGTGGAATATATCAATAAATAATATAATTAACTATTGCGTATCAAACAATTAGAAAAAAAATACTTTTCCTTCCTCGCCTATGAGTATCTCCGGATCAAATTATGAAATCTCCGGGTCTTTGACGAATTTTAGGTAGCAACCCTGGGTGCGAGGCCCCAATTTCCATGTCTCGACCCCATCCTAGTGCTCGCTTTGGAAATGACTGGGGTCCGGCTGGGCGCCGTTGTCTCCGAAACAGGCCTATGTGCAAGTCGGTTGGTAGGTGGGGGTTGTGCCAAAATGTATGAAATTTTATCTATTCGAGTTCCCGGTAGCATTTGGTGTATAACTCGCTACTTACGAAAGATTAATGTGAAACATAAATGCGGCAGTTTAATTCGTTAAATTAAATTGACATTCTTGTAGACGGAGAGGCGTAATATAGCGTAAAAAGTTCGTTGCATTGTAATCAGTATTTCTTGCGAAATCACCCTAATTACCTTTTTGTAGCACGTAGCGTTTTCTCCATTATATTGAGCCGTCTTATTCTGCTTTCACGGCTTAATTAGTCCTCGTAATTGGACTGCTTTCTTTTCCGAAGACTTAAACAACGCTAGAAAAATAGTTCGGATTCCATTTATTAGAAAATGTGGGGTAATTAATTTTGAGCGTGATTGTAAGATTTGTTGTCGCGTAAATAAATAAATATGTATATCAATAAGTATATAATTTGACTGAAGAAACGTATGGTTATAAGATATGTTTACCCCTCTCTCCTTACTATACTATTTTCTGAAAAATATCCCATTTCGTCTATAAATTGAAATTTGCCAGTGTTAAAAAATGTTTCCTTCGATATTATAATCGGATTATATATAAATATATAAATCATGGACGTACATTAATCGTCGGATCAAGATGTAGGCTCTTTTCCTTTAGGTATTTCAACCGCACATTTTATTGTATCTTTGGCTTAAGCATACGCGAGCCGTATCGCATCCCTCGATGCGGGAACTGGGACGCGGTTTTCTACATTCCGAATGCCTGCAACAGCTCGATGCCAAGATTTTCCCCACACTTCGATTTGGATTGTATTCATTTATTCATTTTAAAAAAACAGTTACAGAGCGCCTCAAATTACCATCTTCAAGAAACCTTGGAAATTGAAATTTACATGCTTTCTCGAAGGCTGAGAAATGTTTGTCGCCGTACATTACGTCGTGATCTGTTAAAAAATTTTTTTTTTAACCATTTCCCGCGAATATAAAGGTTTCTGAGCGTAAAAAAAGATTTTACGTTGGTAAATTTGAGTTATTTTGATGCGGCGGAAGAATATAAAAAGCTGCTGTAGAGAGATCTTGTTTGTTTTTTTGGAACGTGACGTCATTTGCACTTCGTTGGAAGCTTCGTAGGGTGTAATCGTTTGGCTTTCGTCTATTTACTTTCTCCGTACGTAGTATAGGAGAAAGTATTGTATTCGTGAACGAAATAGAATTCGGGATTTCAAGGAAGTTTTGAGGTCCCCCGAGTACGTTTTCACTAGTTTCTTAAGAGATTTTGTCTGCACTCGAACGCAAAAAATCATAATAATATCAGCACGAAACTTTATAATTAATTCAAGATCTGAAAAGTCCTTGTTTGAAAGTTTATTCTTGTCGTTTCTCCATTTTTTCCAAATGTCTCCTTTAGGACCCAACTTGTGTAAATATTCGTCATTATCAATGTTGTGGAAAACATAATTTTCTACAAGTTTTGTTCGGAAAGTTTTTCCTAAAAGCGATTGTTTGAGAGATGTTTCGACGATTCGCCTGAATTTATTCTAATTGCGTCGCGAAGCGATGAATTTAGGGCTCCCTAAATCTATCGTCTTTTCCGTTCCGCGGTCCCGGACTCTGCGGTGTTATAGCTTCGCTACTGTATACCTACTGGTGGTTTAGCGTCTTATCTCCTGGTGCTGTGGTCGAGGGTTCGAATCCTTCCGATGGCGCGGTCATATATGTTCGTCTTTTTGTTTTCGTTCGTTACGCTCGTTGCAACAGGCCCTTAAATTTCTGTTTAATTGCTAGTTAAAAATAAATAAAAACTCTTTATGCCGTTTTCTCGCTCTCTTGATCGTCAAGGAACTTGATATATATTTCATTCTGAATGTCATATTTTCCATTTCGTGCCGCCAAAACGACGGAATTGCTTCACTTTTGTTTGATTTATTTTTTTTACGATTGTAATTTTGCATAGCATCCCGAGGAAAGATTGTTGTTATTAAAAAGTAAAATCCGATCTTTTTCAGAAGTAGTTCGTTGGGAATTCTCGTATTTTGTCATTTACCGGATATTGTGTCGATGCGTAGTTAATAACGACGAGAATCTTTTGATCTATCTCACCTTGTAATTTTTCGTCGCAACAGTTTTAATTCTCGTACGTTTCTTAAATTGCAGAATTGTATAAAAAAACACAAAATCATCTCGCAGTTGAATTTTTTTACGAAATGTATTTAGGGAAACGAATCCTTTGCATAGTACCGCGAACCTGCTGCGGCGGAATGGCGAAAAAAATAAAAGAAACGCGCCTGATTTCTCCCTTGAGCGATTCCTTAACCTGACCTAGGTTTTCGCTCCAAAGCGGCATCAGAAGGTGAGAGATATTTATTCTTCTCCGCCCCGACCTATTTCTATCTACTTATACCGAATACCGGATTGTTTTTTCCCCCGGCTAACGATCCCACACCGCGGTGGTGAAACCCAGATCGCGAGAACCTCTTGTGGCGAGTTAAAAAAAAAGCGTTCACTTTTACGTGTTGCAGTACCGGATTTGACATATTTACGCATTTTTACGGTCGGATTTGGTAGCAGTATTGTTTTAAAAGGTGACTCCGTAAATGGTTATGCAGTGTGTTGTATCGAGCGTAGCGACAAATATATTTCGGCGACAGAAAAAGATCATTTATTTTTTTTTACATTGATCCGCGTGAAAATGTTACTGCACACTATATTGTATGTTATAGTAGAGCGAGAGAAATACGAAAAAAGTTATTCGCCTTATAAGTAATGAAGTAATAATTAATAATCAGACTGTATCGAGTGTAGCAACTGATATATTCCAGTGACAAAAATGTACCATTTATTTTTACCTTTATTCGCGTGAACAGGTTAATAAACGGTATGTTATGCATCTTATTGTTAGTATAGTGAGAGAAATGAGGAAAAAGCGTTATTCGCTTTTAAAAAAAGCATAGATAGCCGTGGAATTGTAAATTAAGCGGGAGAAGTGCCTACAGAGGTGACGTTTCCATTTGAGAGAACGATTCTATTAAGATAATTTTCTATTTTCGGTGAATCGCCACCGAAGACGGCTGATTTGTAGCCTAAATGCGCATCTGGGTTTTTTATAATCATGTTGAGGCTCTTGAAGATACCTAAGACTAGTTTTTTTAAAAGTGCTAGTTCTTGAATTATGAATGAAAGTTAAAGTGATACATAATAAAAAGAAAATTACAGGAATTTGCACCTAAACGCCTTTTTCAACATCCATTTTGCCTTTTTATTTAGAAAAAACGTCCCGGACGTTACAAGTGGATATATTTCCTAGATGTGCCTATGACGTTATCTCATTGCCAATGGAAATGCGTGTAATGATATTTAATCGTGTTTAAGAGTTTTCAGCGCTTTTAATAATTTCTGTATTTATGTACAGTTAAATGTTTTTATTTCCCTTCCGAGAAATTAATGTTTTCTTTGAGGTGTAATCTTAAATTAGGCTTTGTAATTTACTTAAAATTCAGAGCGTAATGTTGCAGGACCTAATGATGTAAGAATCGATGTGATCTACCTGCAGCAGAGGCATTGATTTCCAGTCGGTATAGTGTTGCCCTTGGTTTTACGTTTTGTTATTGACAAAAGTAGCATTGCTGCTTAGGATTCTTTTTGTGATCTTTGAGAGGTTTATGTCGCCGAAATAATTCAGATAATGTATTTCCCTCAAATTTAATCATTTTTTATTGAATTGGTAAAATCTGCGAAATGGCGAACGCTACCGATTTTTTTGTCTATATCTTTTCTAGTATGCTATTTATTATTATACATATGTGTTATTTATGGATCGACTATGTCAATAAGGACATCGCTTAAGATGTAAGAGTGTCTAGTGGAAACTGTGAAATAAATTTGATGTTTATCTGAGATTTCGGTTTAGGTTGAAAGTAGGTACGGATTTTCTGGGATTACGGATCTGTATACACCTCGGCACGAGCTTCGTATCTTCGGTCTTTGGCGTCGGTGCACAACTCCGCTCTAAGGCTGGCTACTGGTGCTTTCAGTACTTACTGCGAAGCAGGAGTGCCACCCTTAGAGATGGGTAGAATGCTTTTAATGTGCACATACGTTTCGAAAAATTTAGCGTTAAAAACCCACCCTTGTTTTAACATAATTTTTAAACCGCGTTTTAAAGAACTTTTTAGCAGACGGCAAAGAGCAACCTTACCCTTAGGCATTCGTTTTAACAATTTTATAGACGGAGAAAACCTCCAACTTCAAAAAGCCTGTCCTGGAGGCTTCCATAAATTGCCACCGTGGCAGGTGCCTGAAACAAGGTGCTTGACCCAACTATCTAGTCATTCCAAATCTGAAACGTATCCATTATTTTACAAGGTCAAGCACCAGGAAATAATGACTATATTCCCATTTACACGGATGGTTCGAAATCTGAGAATGGGTGCTCATGTCCATACGCATCATCTCGACATGGCACTCATGCTTTTGAATCCCCTCTGCAGCATATTCACTGCCGAACTAACCGCAGTCCAGAGGGCATTGGAGGGCACTGTCCCCAGGAGTGCGAAATACATCATCTGTTCTGACTCGATGAGTGCACTTAAAGCCATACTACATCCGTACCACAGCCATCCAACGGTACAGAGGATACATATCTTCCTGTCGCGACTGATGGCAAAGGATGTGGATGTACTCTTCCTGTGGATCCCTGGGCATGTCGGAATAGATGGAAACGAAAGAGCCGACTCGGCTGCGAAGGCAGTTCTGTCAAGAGAGGATACTGACATCAATATGGTCCCATCCCAGGACCTAAAATACCTTTTTAAGAGCATCTTGCTCGAAATATGGCAAAGGTCCTGGGAGACAATTGCAACTAATAAACTGAGAACGATCAAAGCAAGCGTTTTTCCATGGCCAACCTCGGCACATAACCGCCGGGAAGAAGTCGAAGTCACCCGACTAAGAATTGGCCACTGTGCTTTGACACACTCGTTCCTTTTTACGCGGGAAAAGGAACCTCCCACATGCCCTACTTGCAATCGCCCCGTAACCGTAAGACACATTTTGATAGAATGTGTCAAATATGAAGGTACCCGTCAAAATTTAAGTATCAGATGCAGTATCTCTGACATTTTAGTTGACGATCCTCAAAAGATTGATATTATTTTAACGTTCCTAAGGGACACTAAACTTTTAAGTGCTCTATAAATATTTTCAGTTCTACGTGATTGTTTTTATTACCTTTTAACTATTTATCTAACTTATGCACTTATTTGTCATTGTATTTATTTCAATTTAGCTATTTATTTTAACTTATTTATTTTTACTCGAACAGAATTTGATGGTGCAAAATGACCTTAGCTGTCGACGACCAGCTAAACGTAATTACTACAACAACATTTTCTGGGGTGTTTTAAAAATGAACCAACAATTTAACAGATTTTATCCTAAATCAAATGAAAGACGGCCCCCAAAAATATTTATTAAAAAAAGAACTCCGACATCTTTAAATAAAGTACAGTAAAATTGCAAACAAAGAAATTCGACCGTAATAATGTATTTTGAGCTTTTTTGCCTCATTATATCCCAGTTTGTTTCCATCCCCTTATCTCAGAATTGCGATTTTTCGGCAAATGAGAATGTAACGAACGATTAAATTTAAAATTAAATTAAACGAAATAATTAACTAAGAGCGTATAATTAGGCTTAAAGAACATTTAACGTCACAGTTATTGGAATGTTAACTGCCTATCTTTGGATATTATTCGAATATACGAAATTAACGTGCAATCTCGATTGATTGGCCTTTTTGTCTTTTGTACCTAGTGCGTGCGTTCTAGCTTCAAGATCGTATCTCGATTCTGAATATTTTTGTATACATATTAATTATGTCATACACTCGCTTCGATGGTAATCAAACAGAGAAAAGAATGTTTGCTGGAGTCGATATCGGGACTATTTTATGAGATTCTCGACATTTTTTCTTAGTCGTAACGTACGTTCACCTACGCGCGGTAACGATAACGATACGGTAACGCAGCTTAAAAGTTAGCTCACTAAAGAATTATCCAGCTCGCCTTATGGCTTAAAACAAATTCAAGGATACTATCTTCAATATTTAGAGAAAATGGCAACAGTGCAAGTGCTAATCGCAGGTATCTCAGTTAGATCCTTAAAAGAACCTTTATTTTCTTTTAAGAATCTACTTTAGGTGAATTACCGCACGGGCATCTGGTTTTCATAACCTTTTTATGGTTATTGAACATACCTATACTTACTTTTTCAATAAAAAATTATATTGAAGCGCTGATTCTCGAATGAAGAAGAATGTTTACAGATTGAAAGCGTTGTTTTTACCTTTGGAACACTTTGCATATAAGAGATGTAGACAAACAACTCCCTCAGCCTTTTATACAATGATCTCGTCAACAGCTATTAACAACGACCAACACAAACGTACACGCCCCTCACGGGATTCGAATCCGCTACCTTACAGTAGTCGAATGGAGGTGTTTTTTCAGAAACCGCAACAAGTCGGTCGCTAGGGAAAAAAGATAGTCCTTCCCTATCGCCGGCTAGATCCGTTCGCGTGACCTAAGGCGGCCGTCGTTTCAGCGCGGTTCCGAATCGGGATAGCGTTATTTAGACAATCATGTCCAATCTTGCATATAACTGACGACACACAAACATCCATTTCCGAGGCGGGATTCGAATCCGCGACCTTGACATAGCATAAAGTCGGAAAAGATAAAATTTACCCAATCAGACGAAGTTGAATATTATCTGTATAGTTGTCACTTTTTGGGCAATGATTTTGAAATTAATTCTGCAGCGAATGAGTTAAGACGACCGGTGGTTTTTGCACTCTGCGTCCTTTTCAAGTCAGCACCTCACAACGTCACATAGGCTATTGCGGGAGCTCGTTGTCCCTCGCGCGCGCGGGAAAGACGCGGGGAGAGGGCGGGAAAAATAGAGAGAGAACAGAGCCCGGCGACGGAGCGGTCTTTGGCCTGGGGCCACCAAGTGTCGAGGGAAAGTGAAGTGCGGGAAGGGGGTGTAAGGAAAAAGAACTTACGAACGTTCTTATAGGAATATTGGAATGGCCGTTTCGGTTAAAAGCGTCGCCTGGGTCGATCCCGGAAGTGGGTTAAGTGTATCATGTGGGCAGTTGCGTAATTCGCGGATCGATTTTTTGGTGCGAATTCCTACGTGTCTGTGTGTGTGGAGGGTATGTTTTTTTGGAAGCGGCGCTAAATGGGCTCGTGGATGGGGTTTTGGAGGATGCGAAAGGGGGGGAATGAGGGACGAGCGTAGAAGTGGGTGTTTCCAGGAAGAATTATGGAGTTGGTATTTTGGCTGGAGTCATTGGAGTAGCAGACTTTTTGTGCGTCGTATTTTTTATTTTGACAAAATTATCGATCTTTCAATGAGAAACCAACTTTTTACCGTTCATCGATGCAACTTTCTATACGATAATAGAGTGGTAGCAAATAAATTTCAACTGTTTTGACGAGTCTCGCTAGAAATGTCGCGATAATCGAAAACAATTTCGTGTAGACCTCTCGCTCGACAAACGGAAAAATAATGACGTCGAAGGGTTGGGATAGTAAAAAAATGAATTACAGAAAATAGAGAGAGTAATATATTAGTATGACAAAACAAATATTTTTTTGATGGAATGATTCTTTTTTGTAGGAGCCCCCTTGACTTGGGACCCTAGTTCATTGCATCGGTTCGCCATTAGTACGCTAACCCACTGGCTGCAGTCTATTTGAAAACTACGCTTCTCTAATAGCTTGGCAAAAAACTGGAGAAATCATAGCGATTATGCTAGAAGTAGATTTCAGAATGTAATTTCCACTGATGACGGCTGCTGCACAGCCGAAATGCGCATCTGGTTTGCCTCGATCATTCATTAGTTATTGGATAAACAGTCTGTCGAAGATTAGGTGTCTTGGATGGTAGATAAAAAGCAGAATCTTCGATAAATCGAGCCTCAAGGAATGACAAAATGTTCGATCTATCGAATCTTCGAACTGTGGAACTTCATTTTAACGTATGTCATTAGTACGAACGGGAAAATATTTCTGCTTCTACTAAAGGAACATTCAGGTTGTGGACGTTCGAGATTTTTTATTGTACCAATTGTTTTATATTTTTTCCGTTGCTTTCGAAAAGTATTTTTGCTATTTATGAGCTAAAATTTTATTTTCGAAATTATATTTTTTTCACAAAACGTATGTGACGTTTAATCTTTGCTTACCTATTTAAGGCTTAAAGGAAGTAACAAAAGATCTTAAACGATATCAGAAATGTGAAGTTTAAATGAAACGAAAAACTGCGCGTAATAAGATTTGCAGTCACGGAGAAACCCACTCAAATGGAATCGGTTGTAGAAAAAAAAACTGCGGAAAATCCTAGCTTAGCTCGGATAAAGGATACAAGCGTTTACGCAACGTGTATTGCGGCAATTTCTCGCACGAAGACGTTTAATCGACAATCGAAAAACCGTCGTTATGCGAATTTTGCAATTCGGAGCGTCGTTATGCGAATGTTGAACTCGCAAAGGAAGCTTTGAAGAAAAAAGATTTTCCAGAGTCGCGGGATCTTTTCAAAATTGTGGCCAGTTAATTTTAGAGCTAACAATCAGAAATAGAAAAAAATAAAGCAGTTGAGCCGTACAAATGGAGGAATTCGAGGAATCTGATAATCTTAAGCCTGACGTCAAAGTGACGCAGTCCCCCGAAACGAACTAGTAAAGCGAACAGGCGACGCGTATCGTGTTTTATTTATTCGTCCATGGTCCAACGCACGGTTGAAGGACTTGTCACCGAGTCGATTACCGCGACCGGAAACGCGCCAGCGTCGCAACAGTGATTGAGCCGCGTCGCAAGTTAGAGTAAGAGTTATGACAAGACGTCGTTACCCGAGGGATTTTCCGTTTCTGCACAAATAGACGCAAAAATACTTCTACTACTTGGCCAAAAATAAATCGTGATATTAGGATTTCGCTGTTTCCGTTCCGCTTATGGGTCTACCGTGAGAAAATTTAAAAAGCGCAGTTAACATTGAAATTTTTATTACAACAGGAAAATCACATTTACTAGATTCAACTGCAAGCGTTGGTCATTTATCTTATTGGTTGGTCCGTGAAATAGATTGGTTAACCTCGAGTTAGGGTCTTCACGTGCAAACGTTTATTGCGTGGTGTTTAAATAATTTTTTGTCACTTGGAAGAGTAGCACATTGAAGTGCATTACATAGCAGTCGCCTTTCGAAAGAATACTCTTGTTCTTGAACAAAATTCAGCAACTTAAGCAAAAGGCGATTTTTATCCACGTTCTCTTTTTTTGCGGATTTGAAAATCAGGATCGCGATCATGATCATTGTACGGAATACTACGCGAATAAATCCTCAAATCCGTACACTCCGCGTATAAACATCTCACCTCCCCCCTCCTTTTCTCTCTGGCATCCGCTAAAAGGATGTTGCATAAGCGTATTTTTAAAGTCGGTTCTCATCCACTTCCTGTAAAGGTTGTGAAATCACGAACGTGCTCGTTCTTTGGGAGATCAAGGAGCAGCGTGTCTTATTTTTAGAAGTGTGAATGGCGAGTCTCTTTAGTTCGTACTAGCCTTTAAAAACAAGCATTTAAAATGACATCGATTAATCTTCAACAATTATTTTTAAACGAGAATTTCCACTTGCATTGAATGTTAATTTAGCGATGTTACAATTTATGTAAGCTTCATAAATAGGAGCAATGAATGAACTGTAGTGGCGTAACTAGGGTATGGCATTTGCCATAGGCGCCGCCTGCAAAAGGCGCCAAACGTTCCCTCTAAATCAGGGATAGGCATACTTTTCAACTGGGGAGGGGGGGGGGGGGGGGGCGCATGCGCATTCAAGATAGGAAGCACGGGCCGCAAAAATATTTCCAGATTCACCAAGATAAGCAGATAATTTATCAATTGAAGCGTTTGTTAATAATACAGTTTAATAGATAAGTAATATATCCGTAAGTTACATTTTGTATACTGCAACGGAGGAAAGTAATCTTTCAACAAAAAAATTTTGACTTGTCCATTGATAAACACCAAATTTGACATGAACTATGCCCGATTAAATAACAGACGAGTATCAGAAAAGAAAAATTATTTTACCTTTCATAAGATTTTTATGCTTAGTATAAATTTCGATTTCACAAAATCCTCACGGGCCACATAAAATGCTCTCGCGGGCCGCGGTTTGCCCATCCCTACTCTAAATCATGCCAAAAGTTCTTTTTCCTGTAAATAATTATTGATTTAATACTCAAATGTTAAAGTTATATTTAAAAACATGCTAATATATTCTATAAAAACACAGGAAAAAATGTTTTACATGCTGTATTAAACATGTTCAAATATTTTGACCAAACCCTTTTAAAGGGACGGAGGATAGTAAACAGACGGACAATCTGCTGGATAAGTACATATTTCGATTTTCGTTACCGAATTGAGATAAGAAGCTCGAGAATCTTTCGCCGAGCACGTCGCGAAGTTGAAAAAGTCTATGATCCGCGAGAAAACCGGGAAAGAACAACAGTAAATAGGTAGTTAATCAATCCAGCTCGCCTTATGGCTAAATTCAAATCCACCCATTGCGTTTCTCCAATAGCCGTAAAAATACGATTAGGAATACCGGATGCGCACAATATAACGATTCTTTTAAGGTATTTTGTCGCTGGTTTTATATTCGGATTTTGCTTGAGTGTGCATGCAACCAAACTTTCGGGATAGTTTCGACTGGCGACAGTCATGGAGCCTCTTGAGTTTGGGGTCCGTCCGTATGTCCGTTTGCCTTATAGCAGGATTATAAACAAACCTTATGAACTCTCTGTACGGGTCCGTTACCTCGGTAATTTTTTGTTTTGTTTAATCTATATTCCATTTATGTCATGATAAAAGAAGGTGATGGCGATTTTTGCCCATACTGTATTATTCTCTACCCTACAGTGATGAAAGCGAAATGTAAATACGTTAATTTACTTTCGAAAATGATTGAAGATAATATTACAATTGCTTGACTGCGGTGAGGTATATTTTAAATGATTCTTGATCGATTTGGTGTTTTACGTTTTGTTTTTAATGCTAAGTTTCTAGTGAAACTACGGTGTTACTTTATAATAACGTATGCCTAGATTTTACGTTTAAAATAAACACGGCCTGATTCATCAGTTCATTCCTTACTTGTTATCTACTGTGTGTATGTGTGTTATCTCTACCCACTTTCACTTTTTGCCCTGAGATTTGTTTCTCGACCTGTCGTCTTGCTAACAAGGTTCATCTTCTCGAGAATGTTGGTCATCTCTGCCTTGTCTGATGTTAATACTAAGTTGGCTAATCATTTTAGCCCTTTTAAAGATAATTCCTTCTGGCGAAATTGTTTTCTTTTTTTCGTTGCGATTTTTATCGCGGTCGTCCATCCGTTGTCGTAAATGTCTTCCGTTGTGTCATCCGCATCTGGCCTTGAGGCGTTCTCTTGTCGATATTTCGAATCTGGCACACGCATTGCCTAGGTCTAAAACTAGGCTGCGTGACTATACTATGTCACGGTTTTTTGCGTAGATGCGTCCTTCTCCCTTTCTTCGTCCTCTCTTGTTATTAAATACTTTCTCCATACATAGTATAGGAATCGTGAAAAGAATCGAATTCGGGATTGCAACGGAAATACAAGTTTTACCATAAAGTCAGGGGCGTTTTTAACGTCGGTGCAACGCACCGACGGACCCCTCATATCGAGGGCCCCAAAGTTATTCACGGATGTCGAGACTGCATCTTGATTCTTGCTCAGAAGCTTGCCTTTTTGTTCATAACATTCGGAATCGATGTCAGTAAGCGATTCTTCCTCTATTCACACATACAATATTTTATTCTAAATGAAATCAGTAACGTAAAGTAATATTTTGAAAATGAAAATTCGAATTTATATAGCAGATCGGTACAAACGGCTCCCCTGGCAAAATCGCACCGAGTACTTCTAAGTCTTAAAAGCGCCCTGAATACGATTTTATAAGTTTCTCGATGATGTGTGTGTGTGTGGACGTTCTAACTCAAAAACTAATTGTCAGATAGGCACAAATCTTTGTAGTACTTAAGATTTTTATCAGGATTTTAAGGTCTGATAATGTTTTGGCTGAAACTGGTCAACCGGGCAGGGATGTATATTCTAGTATTTTTTTTAGTTTTTTTCCAAATATCTCCTTCAAAGCTTAATTTATTTAAATGGCAAAGTTGTAGACAATGTAATTTTATACAAATTTTGTTTGAAATATTTTTTCATAAAATAGATTGTTTAAGAGATATTTCGATTTTTCGTTTTGAATTTATATTAAGTACGTCGCCGCTAAGTAATAACCATTGTTTCTGTTGCTGTGGTAAACATTTCTATTTGCTGATAGCGATGTGAACGCTGCCGAGGGTAATTTTAATTGCGCATCGATATTTTGTTATCCACAGCAACAGCAATTTTGTTTACTTATTGTTTTTTCAATGTGAAAATTATTCATTGTTTAAAAATTATTCACAAGTGTAATTGCTGGCGATTGTTATGGAAAAGGCTGGCGTGGAGAGCGACGATATTCATTACTCTTTATGGTGAAAGTTATGCGCTGGACACGTCAGATTTTTAAAATTGCGATGCGGCAGCGCGTTGACAATAATTCCTTTGTCTCGTCAATTTTCCCTTTTATAATACCTTATCGAGGTCGTTTACCCGAAGTATGCTTTATATGTTATCGAAGTATAGGGTATTGCCCAACATCACATACATACGTGAGCTTTTTGTGTCGTATATTCTTCAATGTTGCGCCCCTTTTATTTTTTTCGTTTGCTTTTGAAGCACGTGGGAAGGGTGGAGGAGTTAAGTCAACAGAAAATATGTTTAAAAGCAGTGGTGAGCAAACTTCGGCTCGCGGGACGCATATGGCTATCGAGAACGTTTTTATTCAGCCCGCGAAGCTGCGATTAAAAAAGAGATTTAATTCAGATTAATATAATATACATACATAATTACGGAAATAATACACTTTAGATTTATATGTTATACTCCTCGCATTACCCCATACCCCTACCCAGTGCGTCACTTCGAACAGTACGGTTCTCTCCGTCGCTTATGAAAGGCCCTGAAAAGCTTCCGAATTTGTGTGTTTCTGTTTTTCGTGTCTTCAACACCCCTCAGCGGCTCTCCAGTTTTGGTAAGTGTCCACTGGACTCCCTCCAACACCTTGTTGCCACTAAAAACCTAATTTAGACTTGATTTTCACTGAAGTGATACCTCAGAACCTCCAGTTAACGTCCGATTTAAAGTATAATCTTGCCCGCCGGAGAGCGTTGACAACTTGTAAAGCAGAAAAGGCTGTCCACCACTGGGTTAAAGGGAAGATGTCGAGTATAGGATCCCGTATTCGGATAATTTTTCTCATCGTTTCGTTGCATCGTCTAATGAAAAGCCATTGGATTAAACGTAGGGAGTCGGTCATCCCAAGAAAATGGTGTTATATTGTCTTCTTCTTCACTCAATGGATTAGGCAATTTGCCTGTTCCGTCTTCACATTCGTCCACTGGGCTTGTACTCCAGTATTTTTTATAATCTATCATCACCCATTATATCTATATGATGTAGCCACCTCTCTTTCCCTTATTGTATTGTTTTATTTATCGAATGCATATCCAATTCTTTCTTATACCTTCGTTACGTGTTTGATCTTGTATTGTACAACCCTTTACCTTTCTTAGAAATTTCATCTCAGCTGCTTGTATCCTACTTTTGTGTTTTTGAGATAATGTTCATGTCCAACTTCCATAGGTTAGAACAGGAGTAGCCATTACTTTGTAAAATTTTAGTTTTGTGTCTTTTCTTGTTTTATTTCCTAATGTTTTGTGTATTGTGCCACACACCATATGATATTTGTGTAGATTTTTATCAGTATCATAATCATAGCTTATATCACGTCCTAAGTAGTTAAAATGGGATACCTGTTCAATGATGACATTATCAATTAATATTTCGAATCGTAAAGGGAATTTTCCTGTGAATGCTGTATTGTCGCGATCGAAATTTAGAATCTTTTTGAAGCCCTGCTGGTGGACCGTAACAAAACAAAATATCCCGTTTCCTGAATTCACGAGTTTGTATTTTTTTTACCGCCATGTTTTATGTTTATGCCATTTTAATGAACGATTTTTTGTTCAATAGAGAATTGTCAGGGTCGCCTCTTGGGTAAAATCAAATTGACACGATGTGTCTTACAATAACCATGAATAGGTAGGGTAAACCAGATTTCGGCTACACGTCTTCAGTGGCAGTCCGCCGAAACTAGATTCTAACAGAATTATTTTAGAATCTGTGTTGTAGCCGAAATGAGCAACTCATTTTTATAAATGAGAAAGTATTTTTAATAATAATAATAATTCGACTTTATTTTCAAAGGCAATATTTAGACTATTTAGTCCATTCTTACGTACAACCTATTATGACGAACACGAACATCCATGCATTCAGCTGGATTCGAACCTCGACCTCAGTAGATGCCCCCTCTCTCCTGTATGCACACTTTATCTCATCTACTCAATGATTGACCGCCTTGAAGACGCACCGCGAGACAAGCTGCTAGGGAATTATTTCCCGCGTGTAAATGCGTATTAATCAGCAGTCCCACATATTTTCTTGTATGACGCGTCACCATGTCAGTGATAATGTAGCTTCGAGGGGAACAGCTTCGAAGCTAGATTTTTGTAAGTGAATTGTTCTCGGGTTTCACACCAGGTGATGTCTTGAATAGAATTCGACGTTTCGGCTTATGTCGCATCCGCCGAAACGTCGAATTCTATTCAAGACATCACCCGGTGTGAAACCCGAGAACAATTCACTAATAATATTCGCCGGGAAAGTTATAAATCCTAGATTTTTGTACGTTTACATACGGTTGTTACAACATCCATTTGTTGCTACTACGCCGCGTTTAATTTATTCGAGGAAAATTCATTTCCCTCGTTGCCTGACAACAAATCCAAATCGTTGATTTGTTCACTATACCGAGTTTTTCGCGGCAACCCTAAATTAGAAATCAGCTTCGGTACCCAGTTTGGGAACCACTGGTGTTAATGTAACCTGTGACGATAATATTATGGACTACAAGCAGGGCCGACGTTATACCTTCGGAGACCCGCGTGCAAATTTATTTATTTATTTTTGGGGCCCTCGAATTATCGTTCATAGAAAGTGTTCGAACTTCTGACGTTATGAGATATGATGTTGCTTAATACCGTTGTTTTATTATTAATAATAATAATGTTATTTAACACAAACAGTTTTTCCACAATTACATGCGTTGTAATAGAATTAAGACACGCACAAATGACCATGCTCTCGGTAGGATTCGAACCTGCGACCGGCTGGCTTCGCGGAAACGTAAAATAAAAAGTGCATAGTTGCAGTACGTAGAACAGTAGTAAATAAACTTGAATTTGCTTTGATTGTAAAAAAAAAGGTTTTTATGCAAAAATTTGAGGCTTCATAAAACCGCTTCAACGATCCGGATAAGGGGCACAAGCCGTAGGTTGCACCTCCGTGTTTTTAAAGGAATTTTCCAAACTTAGAAGTTAACCGGACTTGGATTAAAACTATTCTAGTCGCTAGTATAATTCGTCGCTAGGCCCTAAGAAAAGTTGTGGAGCCTAGCGACGGACCACCATGGACACATTCCAAAACAGTGGCTCGTGACTGAATACTTAAATTGTAGGATCGCGTCATCGTGGGGTTTGCCAGGGATTTTTCTTCAAATCAGTCAGTCGAAAATACGCTCCTATCCTTTTTAAGTCTATTCTAGTTCACTCCTATGAGTCTTTCTTTCGCGGTTCTCTTGCGCATCCTTTTTTCCGGTTAAGTGCCAAATTATTCTTTCGTTTCTTCCGATTGTTTTCCGTCGGCCTTAGTCACGGGTTCCCAACCTTTTAGGTGCGGCGAGCACAACGCTGTGACGTAGAATATCAAAGGAGCAACGCTATACCTCCGCAAAAAAAAAAGGAATGATAATGAATAAAATCAGAAAAACATCAGTTCTCACTGGTCTTGAATGCGTTTATAAATAAAACAACCGAACTTATTAAATTATTGGTACTTACTAAGAAACGGAATTTTAAGCACCGTAGAAAAAGTCAACTTGTCAAAGACGCAAATTATCAGTCTTCCAAAGATCACGGTGGCGCTCGCGAGCACCAAGTTGGAAACCCCTGATCTAAGTGATTAGCCGCACTGATTTATTCCGTACTGTATTGTTTTTGACCATCATTGGCGCAGCCAGGAGGGGTGGCAACCGGGCATTTACCTTTATATTAACAAAAGCATCGAGTATGCAATCGTCATCGCCGGCCGTAGTAGTGGGAAAGGTCGCTGGTTCGAATCCTGCTTTGAGCATGGATGACTGTGTGTCTTTGTTACTGTTAAAAAAAGCCCTTTGTAAAAGATCGGTAGACGTGCTGTAAGAACTATTGAAAATAAATAAATAAAAATATGGAAGTAACGTGGATTGTTAATGTCCAAATTAGAATCAGTACTTTTTTATTCATTAGCTTCTATCATTAAATAATGGTTCTTGCAGGCAAATCAATGAGCAAGTATTCAGATAATAATGTGTTGAGGTATTTGTCCCAAAATAAATTTCTGGCTGCGCCACCATTGAAGATATTCTACTGATCGACTTTCTGTAGTGACTTACAAATGTTATAATTTCTTATTCGATATGTTACGTTAATACGGTAACTTATTAGTATTATGATATCCCAGATTTCTCTCTATAACACTTTTAAACGCCGTTTTTGTAACTGTATAAGTAACTTAAAATGATACCCCTTGATAGGATGACCTTTTATGTCATTCGTAAAAAGAATGATACAATAATGTTTCTATCGATTGCATAGTCGATGCTCGAAATGTTAACAAAAGATGTTGTCGTGATTTGCCTCATTCTCCAGGCAGTAATCCCGAATTTGGTCCTTTTTTTGTTGTTGGCAGAATTGCCTATTGCACTGTATCTCATTTTCCGGCGTAACTTGGTGTATATACGAATATTCGATATACGCACCATGTTAAAATTCGGCATTTTCACCTGATGATATTGCTATGTAACGAAACCTTGGTCGGTTTGAAATATATTTATGTGGGATTTACAGTGTATTTTTTTAATCCATAATTTTCCAATCATATTGATTTAGGCTCGAGAAAAATAATTGTCATCCTACCGTACCTACTGTATCTCATCCTGTCAGAAATCTCTTTTTTTAACACCTTTCTCGCTCGCCTTTCCCTATAAAACAATAAACTAGCGACGTACCCATCTCAGTCTCTTCACGCGAACAGGAGGAAGTTTCGAGAGAGGGAGAGGGTGGGAGAAAACGGCGAAATTTCGGTAATTTTTGTTTGGAAACCAAGGTTACGGCTCTCGACTCTCTTAAAGCATTTCGAGCGAAATTTTCTCTCGTCCTTCCAAGAGCTTCTTTGGTCGCGAAACCTTTGTTTCCTTCACGTTCTGGGAGGGAGTATTTTGGGTACCTTGTAAGCCGCTCATCCCTCGATCTTTTATTTTCCTTGTTTATTTTTTTTTTAACTTTGTCGTCGGGGCCGAGAAAGCTTCGATTCCGTCGTAAATTTTTCTGTTCGGAAATGCTGGTCTTCAGCGGAGTTGACGTAATAGATATATATACGATATAGGTTGTTCGTGAATGAATATACCGAAAATAAAACTGAATAATTACTCTTTTGTTTCTTGAGAGATAAGCAAAAATTAATGACATGAAGAGTTGAGTTTGAATTTTTACTTTCATTAATCAATAGACCTCTAAATGTCTTCCATTCATTCGCTATTATAGTAAATCTAATTCTGCCTTAGAATTCCTCGAAAACATTTTCCATCACGACTCTAGGAATGGATAAGATAGCCTCACGAGGCAAAACAAAAAAATAATTAGGAAATAATGGCAAAAAATTAATTAAAGTAAAAATTTCAAACTCGACTTCTATTTATTGTCGGATTTTTAGGCGCGTTTCGCTTACAGCGTGAGCGCCTATTATCGTCGGTCCGCATGTTCGTTCTCGGCTTCTACTGAACGGATTTTCATGAAATTTTATATTAAGGACTTACAGTCAAATATAAGAAGAAAATCTCAAAAATGAATCACGTACGCCAATCAGGGGTACCACTTTACTGGTGACAAAAAATTAAAATTTCGTCATATCTCGTAAAATTTTGCGCATATCAAAATATTTTTCAAATAAAAGTTGTAGAACTGGTAAAGAAGTAGCCTTTATTGAGAAAATCAAACAAAAACGTCTTAAACCGAGTTGAACTTACAATTAGAAAATTTTTTGCATGGTTACTTCTTCATTGTTGCTAACATAAACAATCTCACAAACAAACGTTTAATTTCCTTACGTGTGCATGCACTATTTTTAAATAGGAAGAAAATGGATTATTTATAATGAAAAAAGAACTTTAAAACGCTATTTCCCTTACGTACAGGTATATGATTTCTTTCTAACACCATTGCACGAAACGCGCCCATTTGTGATACGTTGTACTCTTTCCTAACTTTTCTTTTTCCTAGAGCAACAAAAGATTTATTCGACTTTATTTTTGGTATATTAATTTATGGACCCATGTATATACAAGGTGTTTATAAAAAAGGTATACACAATTTATTCCCTTATTTATTTTATTTTGATTAACAAGAGCTGTAGCTGGACGTAACATCGCTAAACAGAACAGCAGTCCCTTCTAGCTGAATGACTAAATATAGATTTAAATGTATTTTCGTTATCTGTACTATTACGTGTTTTATGTATGGCGAAAATGTGTGTACATTTTTTTTAACAACCTATGTTAAAGCCCGTTTCTGGTTCTTATCAGTTCTTATGCAGAATACGTCCCCCCCACACGCACTACAATTACAGTAATAGCAACGTAAACAAACAAACGTTCTTAGGACAATAATGATAAACAAAATAGGGAGTTTCTACCAAAACATAATTTGCCATTATATTTAGTAAATGGTAGTATTTAGTCATCCCTTCGTTAAAGAAAGATGACAAACCTTGTGCAGTTGCGTCGAGAAGTTAACTGTGTTCACGCAGCAGTAGAATTTCTGCAACGAAAAGAAATAATACACTCAAAAATGAGTTATGAATGGACACGAAATGACGCTGTCGTTCAAATGCCATTAACGATGGAGATACCATTTCAAATCCTGGCAATAAATCACAAAAGAAGATCGGATATCGATCAACTTCCATTTGTTTACGTCACTATTACTGTAATTGTAGCGCGTGTTGGGGGGAATATTCTGCATAAGAACCTCGTGTCGATTTTCCGTGGGAAACCTTTGCCCTTGGAATTGAAATTTCTCGTCTCCGAAGCTTATTCCAGGAAGAACCGTTTAGTGTATGCTTATCTCATTCTTCGGGTAACTCTACGAAATGGTTTACTTTCTTGCCTTCAAGATATCATTGATATCGCCTTTCTTTGGGGGAACTGTATTGCTGCAAATGTCGACGTTTTTGTCGAGCGGCAATGACGACATCTTTCATAGCTTCCATTGCTCTCACTATTAAACTGACGCTCTTTACTCCACTGGCTGCAGGTTGATAATAAGTCTTATCCTTTCAGATAACTAGAGGAAAAAATAGATCGCATCAACCAGTCTTTTTTCACACTTCATATCTAAAGCCGGCGTGGTGTCCATCGTACGCACTGTGTACCGAATCGCATATCTCTGTGATAAAACGTATGCGATGCTCATATCGAGGTCAATTGTCATTCCCGTCAACTTTTTAATGGGCCATTTTTCCGGATTAGCCTTCCGGTGTCTGAAATGTCAGATTCGAATAGGTTATTGGTGTGTCAGACGTAGTAGCGGGATCTTTTTCCAAGGTCGCAGACGTTAAACTTCTCGATTCATTCATTGATTCGCCCTTTTTTTCTTCCTCCGCGCGTTCCCGACCGCATTTAACCTTCCTTAGGCGTGTCGAAATCTGTAAAAACTCCTTACGTCTCAAATCTCGGAACTGTGCGGACGTATAGTCATTTCAAGGTTGCACTTGATTAAAATCATGCCTAAAATTGTGCCACTTTTGTTGGAAACCAAAGAAAATTATTCGAATTTTATGGTTGGTTTTGTGCGGTTGGTTTTATGGTTACGTAGATATTTTAATTAATAATTAATTTTTTCCAGATTTATGAATAATTAAGAATTTTAAAGGATCTTTAGCTTTTTAAAGTTTTGAATGATCACTTTTGCAGTTATCCCCATCGTGTCATTTGAGTAATGGTTTTTAGTTCAAGAGTTCCTTCAACGCATCATCCGGAAAAGTCTTGCTTAAGCTAGTTATTCTATTATTACATTTAGTCGATTTAAATAGTCTGGAAACGCTAATCGTCGTTGAATTTTAATCGTATCGTACAACACTAATAGAGTGGTTTTCCCTCACCTAAAAAATCTTTTTTCACGACTCAATCGGATAACTATACTATATATCGACGGGCTAAGTCATTTAAAGAGGAATTAATTTTCCTATATAATGCAGCATTCGCTTACAGTGTCCTAGTTCGCCAAAGTCTGAAGAAAAGTAAAAAAGATTAGCGAGCTCAGCGCATGACTTGTGCTAAGTTAATGACATCGTTAGCTCCTATAGCCGTTATCAGCTATTGATGATTTATCGTCAAGGACGTCTGCTTCGTGGTTGAAATGCGCATGCATTGTGCGCAGCCTTTTTTATGGCCTTGGAGCCATCATTTCCGCTTATTTTTTTATATAAATATCAATGAAATTTCGGAGAATGGTTCTTCTTATGAAATACGGTAGCGATAATCGCAAAATTTCTAGTTTTCACGTATTAGTGCGTGTTCCGTACGAGCTTTGTCTGTTTCCGCTTGACATTGATGAGATTCCTAACGGAAACGGTTAATTTTATCGGGAAAATAATGTTATCTAGTTTACACTGGAGAGATGTTATCGCAACTGCGCAGGTTACGCTTTCATTGAAGAGTGATTCATCGTATTCTTTACCGTTTCGAGGTTGAGTTCAAAAGTAATTTATTATTCTTTGACTGCATGGGATCGATTCATTTTACTCGCTGAAGTTCAAATGGAAACTTAGAAAAATTGAGTCGTCCCGAATTTGTCGAGGAGGTGCATGGCACAGTTGTATCTTAATATTCATAGAGAGCGTAGAGGTCGAGCGTTTTACTACTGAAAAGACGTAGAAATTATCGCTGAAGTACTGCTAGTATTTTTCCTGCCGGATGGCTTACAAACCTTGTACGAACGATAAAAAAAATAAAAGCAACCCGGAGAGTCATTAAGCCTAAACGGGCATTGCCAAAAAAGGCATTAGGACAATATGGTGAACTTTGCAATATGAAATATAAACGTTCTGTTAATTATCTTAAAATGGTAAGGGGCGCTGTAGAATCCTGTGTTTTTTGAGGCAATAAAAGACTTATAAGTCTAATAAGTCAAGTAGTGGCAAAAATCTAATTCGGGATTTCAACGGAAATGCACGTCTTGAGAACCCCTTAGTATTTGTTTTTACTATTTTCGCTATGATGGCTGTATGTGATAAGAATTTTGTAGGTGCTCTAACTAATACAATCGGTACAACATACATTGTACAAACTTTCTCATATACTAATGCGTCGTTTAGTTATCTTTAGAAAATGAAAATCGTATCAGCAGGTTTTTAGAAAATACAATTTTTGTTCAAGTTGCCCAAGAATAAACTAGCCTTATATTCATTCATTGAGAAAAATTAAATATGTAGTATTATTGTAGATATATACTCAAGTAACTGTACGAAATTTGATCAAAATCGCTCATGCCATTTTTGAGAAAATCAAATTATTGCTAAAGTTGCCTAGAATAAACTAGTCTTATATTAACTTTTTGAGAAATATGAACTATACAGTATTATTGAAGACGTAGACTGAAGTACCTATACGAAATTTGATCAAAATCGTTAAAGCCGTTTTTGAGAAAGTCGATTTTTTCTTAAAGATGCTTAGAATAAACTACCCTTAATTATTGAGCAATGACAACCTTTTCTACATATACTCTGCTCAGTATGATAAAACACCTAAGTACGAGATTTAATTCATTTTCGCTTTACCGTTCAGGCTCCAGAGCCAGTAACAGACAGACAGACGGCATTGCAAAAACCACTTCGGATTCAGCGACACCTAAAACGTATATTTCCGTAAAAATCTCGAGGTCGAATTTTTTCGCGATAACGATACTTTCTCGATACAATTTGCTCGAGCTGTGGAAAAAACAGTGCGAGGAGGCGTTGGTTACCGACGTTTTTTACTTTCTCATACGAAGTATCGAGAAAGTATTGTTTTCGCGAAAAAAATCGACCTCGAGATTTTTACGGAAGTACACGTTTTAGGTATCGCTGAATCCGAAAAAGTGGTTTTCGCAATGCCGTCTGTCTGTCTGTTACTGGCGCTGGAGCCTAGACGGTCGAACGAAAATCAGTGAAATGTCGTACTTAGGTGTTTTATCATACTGAGCAGAGTATACATAGAAATGGTTGACATTGATCAATAATTACGAGTAGTTTATTCAACGCATTTTTAACAACAATCCGATTTTCTCAAAAACGGCT
Organism: Uropetala carovei; assembly: GCA_036926305.1. Taxonomy (NCBI): domain Eukaryota; kingdom Metazoa; phylum Arthropoda; class Insecta; order Odonata; family Petaluridae; genus Uropetala; species Uropetala carovei. Next base: position 3,820,355 of record JAXCHB010000043.1, read on the forward strand.
CTAACGATCTTCATCAAATTTCGTACTGTTACTTGAGTTTACGTCTTCAGTAATACTGTATAGTTCATGTTTCTCAAAAAATGAATATAAGGTTAGTTTATTCTAGGCAACTGTAACAACAATTCGGTTTTCTCAAAAACGGATCTAACGATTTTGATCAAATTTCGTACAGTTACTTGAGTATACATGTACAATAATACTACGTATTCCATTTTTCTCAATGAATGAATATAAGGCTAGTTTATTCTTGCGCAACCTGAACCAAAATAGGATTTTCTAAAAACAGGATAATACGATTTTCATTTTCTAAAGATAACTAAATGACGCATTAGTACGTATATGAGAAAGTTTGTACAATATATGTTGTACCGATTTTTTTATCACTTGTGCATCGGCTCCGCTCGATCTTTTTACTTTCTCATACGAAGTATCGAGAAAGTAGTTTTCGCGAAAAAATTCGACCTCGAGATTTTTACGGAAATACACGTTTTAGGTATCGCTCAATCCGAAAAAGTGGTTTTCGCAATGCCGTCTGTCTGTCTGTTACTGGCTCTGGAGCCTAGACGGTCGAACGAAAATGAGTGAAATCTGGTACTTAGGTGTTTTATCATACTGAGCAGAGTATACATAGAAATGGTTGACATTGATCAATAATTAAGAGTAGTTTATTCTACGCATTTTTAACAACAATCTGATTTTCTCGAAAACGGCTCTAACGATGTTGATCAAATTTCGCACAGTTACTTGAGTTTACGTCTTCAATAATACTGTATAGTACATATTTCCCAAAAAATGAATATAAGGCTAGTTTATTCTAGGCAACTTTAACAATAATTCGATTTTCTCAGAAACGGCTCCAACGATTTTGGTCTAATTTCGTACAGTTACTTAAGTTTACATCCTCCATAATGCTGTATAGTTCATATTTCTTAAAAGATGAACACAAGGCTAGTTTATTCTTGGGCAACTTTAACAGGAACTGGATTTTCTAAAAACAGGCTCATACGATTTTCATTTTCTAAAGATAACTAAACGACGCATTAGTATATGAGAAAGTTTGTACAATGTATGTTATACTTTTTTTTTTAATGGATTGGAAGCCGGTGGTTGAGTGGTACTTAACGAAGATCGCCGCTTTCTTCGGATTTATTCGTTGGAGTTATCCTGTATCGTTTCGTAAGATCTTATGCACTTAAAGCAGCCTAAATGTTTTTCCCCCATAAAGAAAAGACGTCTAGCGCTTTCAGGGTGCTGATGTTCAACATAACATATACGTTTTAGGAAGTCGGTGTACGTATGCATACTGTCCATTGGTGCCCGCGAAAAGAAGGGGCAAACCATAGTCATCCTCCGCAATGTATTTTTTTAGTCTGCCAGTTTATTAGTAGTGGATGAAATTCAAATTGCCTCGCCGGCGATGTTTCTGCTAGAAAAAAACATCAATTTATCCTGAAGAAACTGGATCGCTTCTTTCTCAAATCACGTAAGTAGGGGACGGGGTGATCCCAGGTTGAAAGATCAGAACTCCGCCGGATTCGAGCCCGGGATGGTTGCGTCAACGCTCTAGCCAAAAGTCTGTCAACCTTTTTTCGTCTGCGTCACCCTGTGCTCAGTTTATTCAATTATGCGTCACTCCATTTACAGTTCCGTTATCTTCAAGTCACCTTTAAAGATAACTTAGCCTTTCTCTACCTCATAAAGATAAATTTCTGGCATTTAAATAAGCACTACTGTTTATTCTCCTTGTTTTATTTATGTTTATATAAGCCAGAATATGATTACACTGTGAATTTATAAAATATTCGCGTCACCCCGAGGTGTCTTGTTACCCCATTTGAGAACCACTGCTCTAGCCACTCCACCGCTGCAATTAATGCAAAATTTAACAACACAGTCGGTCTCATGATTTCGTAATTCATAATTCGAGGGCTCTCAAGATTTTATTTTGTGTTCTCCTACTCCCGAGTTATTACATCGGTTTTGTTATGACGTATACAAATCTTATTATGCATAGCGACTGCGGCTTCGTCGTCGTTTTGCGAACGTCGACGTCTTTGCGAATTTTGGAGAGATGGGAGATGTCGAAGGACTTTCTCCAGTCGTTCGTTAACAGCAAAAAATCACCTTATCCAATTTTCTTCCCTCACTTGTTGTATTATTCAGATTGATTGTACAGTTTCGCCAAATCGTTAAAAATTTCATTACAACGATGTATAATTTTTTTTTGTATTTCCCGTCGCAGTATTCCGAGAGAAACGAGTTCTTTTAAAAAAAAAGGTCTACGACCGCAGGAGGGAGGTACCTTTCGGAGCTTTGCAAAACTAGATCGTCAAAAGTTTCATAAAAATCGGCCACAATGACACATAAGGGCCTTGTTTGTGACCCAAATAAGCCCCATCTATCTGTCGAATAATGAGGGGGAGGAGAGAGAGAGACGTGTTTGTGCTACTGACGCAATAACTTCTCATGTAACTTTTGCGACCGCATGCGCGCATCGCCTGCATCCAAAGCAGGGACATTCGAACTCGTTTATAACGAAAAAAAGACTTGAAAAGTTTTGCTTGTTATATCCGTTCCTCGTTTTGTACAAAATAGGAATAAATAATCTGAATGCAATCTTTAATATATGTACAATATATTTTTGCTTTTTCCATACGCACTTTTCGCGAAAAAAAATCGAATTCGAGATTTCAACGAAAATACTAGGCGTTTTAAGGTTCTCTGAGTACTGTTTTCTCGATTATGTCTGTGTATGTAATAGGAATTTTTAGGAGCTCTAACGTAAATACTAATAATCCGATCAGCACAAAACATTATATTTATGATTTTAATCGGTAATTTACATATGATCTGAAAAGCTTTTGGCTGAAGTGACATTTTCCCGTTTCTTCCATATATATCCTTTAGAGCTTATGTAAATTTTTGTCACTACCGTAGTTGCGGTGAATGTAATTTTCTACAAGTTTTGTTTGAAATGCTTTTTTCGTTAAGTGAAATGTTTAAGAGGTATTTCGATCATCTGTCCGAAATTAAGTATGTTAAGCACATCGTTCCCAGTAAAATTATTCAAAATGCGTTTTTAAAATAATTCACGAGCGTAATTGCCGATAATTATTCTCGAGGACACTGATATCGAAATCAATTCCTAATTACTCCGTATGGAGATAATCGTGTGTTGGACATACCAGATTTTTCACGATTGTCAAGCATTTGCTATTGGTTTTCTCGGGAGCACCCAGATTTGATTGCCTACTTTTAGAATTGATATTAAATACCTCATCGTATGTTTAATTTAAGTTGTTATTTTGATAATCTGGAATCCGATTAAAAGTAATACGTCGTTTCGCTCAAAGAATCATCTTCCTCTTAAATGTTGTTTTCGAATCCTGTTAACTCTCTCGGTTCTGCGGAAATACCTTATCTGGATTTCAGACATTTTCTCTCGTAATAACCTCGAGGAAGGACGCCATTATCTTTGAAATTTTTGCAGTTAAAGACCTTCGGCATTTAAGTAGTACTCGTTTATTTCTGTTATCTCGCTATATCAGCGCTCGTTCTACTCTGATTCCGCTTGCATTTCTTCAACTGCATAAGTGTTTAACTCTTGCACTCCTCCTATGAATGCTTTACAAGTGCGAATTTTTCATGCTCTAGGTGCTAGTAACGCATCTATGGTGTTTACGTGAACACGATTAATTTTCTGAAAATCTCTGACTCGTATATGATTATTTCTACGCACTCAATACTGGTCCTGGGCAACTGAAGGTGCAGTATTTCGTTGTTTTATCGAGCGAGGAACGGTTAAAAGGCAGTTTTTCCTATGTTAAACGATAAATATGAGTTTTCCAATTGATGGCAAAATTTGTCGTTAAGAATAAACAACACTTTATTCATTCTTCTTTAAAAGAGTCCAAATCCGAAGATCGACGGTTAACTTTTTATAATTTTAATTTTCAAAAGAATGAAAGCCGGTACGTCATGAACAAGTTAGGAAGGTGTACAACGTATCACAAATGGGCGCGTTTCATGCAATGGAGTATTAGAAAGAAATTATATACCTGTACGTAAGGGAAATAGCGTTTTAAAGTTCTTTTCTTCATTATAAATAATCCATTTTCTTCCTATTTAAAAATAATGCATGCACACGTAAGGAAATTAAACGTTTGTGTGTGAGATTGTTTACGTTAGCAACAATGAAGAAGTAACCATGCAAAAAATTTTCTAATTGTAAGTTCAACTCGGTTTAAGACGTTTTTGTTTGATTTTCTCAATAAAGGCTACTTGTTTACCAGTTCTACAACTTTTATTTGAAAAATATTTTGATATACGTAATATTTTACGAGATATGACGAAATTTTAATTTGTTGTCACCAGTAAAGTGGTACCCCTGATTGGCGTACGTGATTCATTTTTGAGATTTTCTTCTTATATTTGATAGTAAGTCCTTAATATAAAATTTCATGAAAATCCGTTCAGTAGAAGCCGAGAACGAACATGCGGACCGACGATAATAGGCGCTCACGCTGTAAGCGAAACGCCTAAAAATCGCTTTTTACATGTTATCTTACGGAGCGCAAGTTATCCTGGAGTTGAACCCGAGTCTTTTTCTGGGCTTCTTTCATCATTAAATTTTACTGCGTGATTGAAGCATTCCTGCCACATTTTAATCTTCTACCTAATCGAGATGTTTGTTAAAACACGCCTAAAAAGCGTCATACACAGAGTGACAGAATAAACGTTTTATATTGAGAATTTACCTTTAAGATTCCATTTAATACTGCTATTTCGTATCATTGATAACCTTTGACCCCTTTTTAAAAAACAAATGAGGCTTTCGAGGCACGCAAACGGAGCTGACCTGTTATATTAGAGAGAATTCGCCGATATCTCATTGGTACCTTTATAACAGATGAAATTATATTTTTCGAAGGTGGGAAGTTTAAAAGAAAATATGTACATGTATAATAAAAATATGTCGGTTTTGACATTTTAAAAATTTAAGGGGGTGGTCCTAATGTAATTTTTTTATTACGTTACTTTCAATTTTGGATTTTAATTCATTGATATACAATGACATTTCGGATGTGAAAACATTTATACAAATATTTATGAGGTGGAGTATAAAAACTAAAGTTGAAGAACCAGAGAGAAAATTGCTCGAGGAAAATGCTTTGCTCCTCTTCATTCACCTTATAGAGGACTTGCGGAGGCAACTTTTTTTCCGGCACCTGACGATTCCCGCTAATTTACATGCGGGCAATAACAAATCAACCAATGTCAACATACACGGAGGAGGTGTCCGGTGGAAATGAGAAAGGGACTCAAAAGCGGCATCCCGTATTTCCCTTCGTTGCGTGCTGTTGCGAAAATTCGCTCGTAACGCTCCTTCCTCGCCATAAATTACCGCGAAAGTACATAACGGGGTGTGAATACCTTCGCTTCCATTATAGGCTCGCGTGTGTGTATTGTGTGTGGGGGTCTCTTTAAGAGCTCTGCAGTAAACCAATACGTCTTAGAGACTAGGAATGATCCGTTCAGAATTTCAAACAATATCAACGCGACGAGGGATGAAATTTAAGAAATAGAATCGTAACAATGGCGATTGTCAAAAAAAATGAGTTTTTTGTTCGGTTTGCGGAGAGGGAGAAAATTACGGAACGGTTTCCGTCGAAAGCCATCAGCCGCAAAGGAAGGGGGAAGTAGTTAAAATAAACTCGGGGAAATTCTCCCTAGGATTTTATGCGACGCTAATAATCAGATGGCACAAAACAAAGTTTTTATTAGTAAATGAAGATCTGAAGATGTTTTCGGTGAAACTGGCCAACCGGAAGTGGAGGTTTATTCTTGTCATTTTGCCGTTTTTTTCCTCCAAATGCCTCCTTTGGAATTCAATTTACGTAAGTATTTGTCATTATTAAAGTTGCGGACAATGTAATTTTCTACTAGATTTGTTTGAAACATTTTTTCATAAAATGAATTGTTTGAGATATATTTCGATTTTTCGTCTGAATTTATGTTATAGTCGGTTCACTAGCTAAAGTCTCTTGGCCTTGAAGACGCCAGTTAGCAGCAGCCAATAGGAGACGGTTTGTTTGGGAAGGTAGTGGGGAGGAACCCAGTCTCGCTCCTGCTGTCGAAGAGTATTGTGTGTGGGGGTTGCCATTTATACCGCCGCGCCGTCCAAAGTCCGGATCAAAAAGAAGGATGGAAGTATTTTATTTAGAAATTGCGTAGTATATCAGCTGAAGGCGAAAATCCGCAAGAGCTGGCAACGCGCACCGGTAGATGCTCTCCCGCACGAAAGTTGAGAGGGGCGATGGAAGGGGAAACTTTCGTGATTGGCTACTTGCTCGAAGTAGGCCAAGAGACTTCAGCTAGTTTTTTTTTATAATCACGTCGCTAAGTGATACCACTGTTTACTTTATTATAAAATTTTCTACTAATTGCTTTCTAATAATGCGTACCTTTTCAGGAGTAGTTAGTAGTTTTACTTCCGCATCGATATTTTGTTATCCATAGCAACGGCTAAAATTTTTGATTACCCTTTGTTTTTTTCAATGTGAAAAGCGAATTTCACTGTGAAAATCTACAAAAATAGTTGGACACAACTATTCACAAGTGTAATTGCGTATAATTTTTCTTTTGGACGCAATTGTCGAGAGCAATCGTATTCATTACTCTGTAGGAAGATAGTCATGTGCTGAAAACATCAGATTGTTTTTTTAATAAAAGAAACTAAAATACGAAATATGAAACAATGGGAAGAAGATCGGAATTTCACGGTTTAGGTACGGTATGACGTAGAATTATTCACCGGTCTGATTTCAGAGAGACCGTGGTTACAGAGGGGGGAGGGTGGGTAAATAACGAGTTGGATTTACATTTCCCCCTCGCCGCAAGGGGGGAAAAGAAGGAAAATGGCGTATACCGGAGGGAGGGGGGAGGGGCAGTGGGTGAAAAATTCAGCCAGGTGTAGATCGTCATCACGGGCAAACAACAGGTGGACACTCGTTCGCTATAGTAACGAATTCACGCGATGAGGTTGGGTCTATTTGGTCAAGCTCGGCTTCTTCAGCGTGGAAGAGGAGGAAAGAACGATATTTATTCTGTAAAAGCTCTCCATCACGATTCGGGAGCGGTAGACGTTCGTGGATTAGAATATTCCGTCGATTTAAACACGCCTTGCCTTTATTCATCGATCAGTATCGTCCTTGTGCAAGTCTTCTCTCAATCTGTATTTTAACATATTTGTATATCGATTAGTTGTTTTTATTTATTCTATAGAACGATACATGATGCTGGATACGTTTTATGCTGTTTTCTCACGATTTGTAGTTTAACTTTTTTAGTTATCAATTAGTTATTATTTATTTATTTATTCCATTGAATGGGACATGTGACTGGATACATTTTATGTAGTTTTCTTATTCGGCCTATGTTGCAACTTGTTTATTTTTCAATAAGTTATTAATTATTTATTCCATCGAATGGGGCATGTGACTGGATAGATTTTATATATGTATAGAGTTGTGTAAGCATTGTAACGGCGATAACAGTCCAAGGAGCTGATTCGCCATTCAACATATGCACACTCGTCCTAGAGGGGTATTATGAGCGTGAATACTGACTATAATATGGAGGGAGAGTCGTTAGAGCGAACGTTTTCTGCGGGAATTATGCATCCATTATGTACTCGTCGCGGATAAACTCGTTATTGCACGTCCGGCCGTGTGGTACTCACAGTTTTCGCATTATAAAGTTGGTAGTATTGTCGCAGGTGGTCATTTTAAAAATGGTTCATCTTTCAAATCGCGCTATTGTTGGACGGAAAAGTTGTGGTCTATTATTGCTGTTGGAAGGAATTAAACCCGGTAAAGAATTTATTTATTTAGTTTACTTTGTAAACTGAACTTAATTAGTTTACATATACGACCGTATGGTACTCGCAGTTTTCACATAATAAAGTTGGCAGCATTGTCGCTGGCGGTCAGTTTTCAAGATGGCCCCTCTTTCATATCGCGCCGTTATTGGACGGAAAAGTTTCGTTTTGCCGCTGGAAGTAATTAAACCCAGTAAAGAATTTATTTTACTTTGTAAGAAGGCCGACATCCTGGTGTCGAGGAAATTTTAGAAAATATGTAAAGCATGCACACATGGCATAAATTATTGAAACGTATAGTATCCAGTAAGCATCTGAAATAAATAAAACGATCCGTGACTAATAAAAAATAATCCGTGGCAACGAAGAATTCGTGGAATTAAGTTAAAAAAGTACTTAATCAATATGACCCTTTATTTAAAAGTAAAGTGTGTGAATACGTGCCTACGCGCGTTACTAATTTTATTTTAGCGGTAAACTTAATCTCGAGACATTTCTCGTAAATTTCGCATTACTCAAAGTACTGTTCGCGGAGCTTTCTCATTTTGATAAGACGACATAGCTCAAGGGTTAGGAACGCATGCGCACAAAACGTCTCATGGTGGTTTGTAACCGTCACTCATTGTTGCGAACTTATTCCCAATGTCGTCTGTCTCTAGTTTTATTCACAGAAGTCGCTCATTTGCAAAATTTCCTCTTAAAGGAGTCGCCATGTATCTAACGTTCTTGGATTTACTAAAAGCATGTTTCGCTAAAAACAGAGGACGAAGGATTTTTCTTTTGCTTGGCAACCTTATGGGCAAAAAAATACAGTACTTAACAACCCTTTTTGTACGGTTTATTTTCTTTGGGGAGTTTTTGGATGGATAAGTAAAATAATCCGAGGAATTTTGGAAGAGGTCTGTCTGGAAGCAAGAATTGTCTGAAAACTTGAATTTGGGATTCCAAGCGGAAATTCCGTAATGATGAGAGTTCCTTAAAATTTAGAGAGATTTAAGGAGCCTTATAAAGAGGGCTTAATTTGTGTCCTAATATCTCTCTGAACTTGTTGCTAACATTATTAAGTCAATATTTATTCATTTTGGCGAACGAACGCGTAAATCTTTTTCTTGAAGAACAAAACTAGACTACAAGAAGTAGGCGTTATTCACAGCACGGTTTCAAAATACAGGAGAGGAAATGTGCACGCTTAACGTGTGCATAAATGCACGGCAGAGGCGTTCTTTACGAATTATGTAATCAGTTAAAAAAAAGAAGAAAAATATTAACGTCCGATGAAACTATTATACCTTTAAAAAATTCTAAGTAATTTTATTATTACACTGCAACTTTTAGAAAATGAATTAGATTTTTTTAAGCCAGTGATCAGATTTGAACTTAGACTTTATTGAAAAATCTTAAATGAAATGTCTTGTGCTGAGTTAGAGTGCCCACAAATTTCATATCACATATACACGGACCTCATCAAGAAAATGGTCAAAACATACTCGGATCACCTCTAAAAGTATATTTCCGTAAAAATGCCGAATTCGATTTTTTTGCACGAATACAATACTTTCTCTTATACTATATATTTAGAAAGTGGTTATTAAACAAGTCATACGGTTTATGGTGCCTCGAAATATGCATCATGACGCGATCCAGTTACAGTCAACGTCCGATTTAACGACACTGTTTCACTGATGTTGGCGCCATAAAGGTTAGATCCTAATGGAAATAAGTCGTTTAACACTAGAATGCCCAATGCCGTTAATTTGACGGTTTTAAAATTTTGAATCGCTGCTGTTTCGGCATTTTACAATGCAGGACTGTGCCCCACCATGACTTCTCATCATTTTATGTCAACTATTCCTTGAGAAAAATTTACCCTCCCCCTCAGGGCACTTGTTAATGAGAAGAAAGGGTATTTACCTAGAACGCCCGGAGCCGTCAATTTGACGGCCGTACTTTTTTTGACTAATTCGATTTCCACGAGCTCGCGTGTTTTGTCTAGCGCTTACCCACTCCCCCCCTCTCCCACTCCAACATCACCGTCCGACATCCCCCCTCCCGATCTCCCACTCGCTCCACTCTTGCCAGTCAGTCGTGAGTCGCAATCTGTGTGTGTGTGTCAAGTGTATTTGCTCGCGGCACTGTACAACGTGGTGCAGCAGTGAACTACGTTGCACCAGACGGCACAGTGTGGGAGCCACTAGATACTGACCTCATGCTACCGGGCGCCGTTCCCAGCAAAATAATTTGAGGGAGGTCCAACAGCACATGCGAGGCGTAATGTAACTCAAGAAAGCAAAGCTAGCGCTTGGTGGCTTTTTATCGACAAAGCCATGCTCAAGGTTGAAGCACGCTGAAAACTGCAGAACAGCAACTGGACCCTTATCGCTGGAAGAATTGGAAGCATTTATTTCTATTCTTTACGCTCGTGGAGTAAATGGGGCAAAGAATTTGGAACTCCAATCCTGGAGGCTGTCCTTCAAGGAAAATGTCTCGGCACAGGTTTTGTGAAATCATGAATTTCTGAGATTTGACGAGAAGTCAACACGTGCAGCTCGTCTAAAATGTGATAAATTTGCTCTCGTTTCTGCAATATGGGACAGGCTCATAGAAAATTAAAAGTCGCTACAGACCAGGGGCAAACATCGCAGTTGATGAGCAGCTTTTTCCAAGCAAAGCTCGATGCCCATTTACGCAATTCATGGCACAAAAACCAGACAAATATGGTCCAAGTTTTTCTTAGCCGTAGACGTGGGTTCTTAAAATTTATTGAATGCTATCCCTTCCTTGGTAAGGACGACCAGCGCCCCGAGGGCCAGCGTCTATCCGAGTTTATAGTCCTGCATCTCCTAGAACCTTACATGAACAAGGGAAGAAATGTCACCATGGACAATTTCTTTATTTCACTTGAGCTAGCCGAAAATCCCAAAAAAGGGTTCAAGCATAGTGGGCACGGTGAACAGAGCCAGAAAGGAAATACCTGCCACCGTGAAAAAAATACGAGAGCCTAAGCACTCTTCGAAAATTCTTAAAAACGGTCATAACACACAACTTATCAGGGTAAGGCCAATAAGAATGTATTGCTGCTCAGTTCCCTCCGCTCAAGTGTCAGCATTGGCAACGACGACAAGAAAACCTCAGACAATATCATTTTATAATGCGACAAAATACGAAGTAGATATAATTGATCAGATGGCTAGGCTTTACTTTGTGAAAGCTGGCTTCCGACGATGGCCGGTACATACATTCTACAACATCCTGGACCTTGCAGGGATAAATGCATGGGTCATATACAGGAAAGTCACTGGACGACATATTTCCAGGAGAATCTTTCAGAATGTGGCGGAAGAACTTCTTTCCGAATACATGGAGAAAGGACGATCTAATGTGCCGCGACCTGATGTCTCAGAAACAGTAGAATTGGTGCGTTGAATGTTTGGAGATGTCATATCTGCGAGTATAACCTGTAACAGAAATACCGAGATAAAAAATTGATTTTTGAGGTAATTAGTCAGACATCAGTAAAGTCCCCTTCCTAATAATTATTAATTTTTTTAAAACATTGAATTTTATATGGTCTTATATGAGATACACTTCCAGACATTTTTTATGACATTTCATATTTTTGCAGATTTTAAAGTATATACTTAATGTTTCTTACCTGTTTTAACTTCCTTGCCCATGATTTTTGAACTAAAAATATTCATCCTTATATTTTCAAGATCTTGCACTATGGTTGCATTATGTGTCAAACATTTACACGATTTATTGTTTTTTTACTAAACCTTTGTGTTTATTGTATGCAAAATGTGATGCATATTGTAAAGATGTTCCAATAAAGTTCACTTTTAGACAAATAACACACGTCTGTACTTTACTTTTGATCTTACATGCCAAATGAAAGTAAATAGTGCATAGCCGTCAAATTAGCGGCCTCGGGCCTTCTAGGGGGTATACCAAGTCTGGCCGTTCTAGTGTTAATCTTCATGAGGAATAATTGTTTTCACCAAGCACTTATATAATCAGCACTAGTCGAGGTTGGAGGTGTTTCGGAATCGCTAAATAGCGAGTTAATCGCATATCGACTTTAAAAATTTGGAAGAATATTGACCGTAAAAGATAATGCAATAAAGTCTCTTTAATGTCAACTTCGCGAGACCTGAATTTTCTCGCTTTCTGAGAAGGACATCTTTTAAAATACCCATGTTTTCGCATGGGGCCGAATTAGGCTTCGTATAATCGAGCATGTTAAGTATTAAACGATTTCATATTAACGACGTCTTGGCGCGTGTTGCGAGAAAACAGTCTTTTTCGGGATTTATTTATCAGCTTTTTGACCTAAATGGAATCCGATAAACAATCAAGTTGGAACATTACCTCGGGAGAAATGTCCGCGATTTTCATTCCGAAAAGCCTTTGAATTTTCCCGATAGGATCGGAGGAGGCGGCAGACTTCCGTTTTTGGATTGATTATCAGTTAACTTTGACTTTATGTGGAAATGTCGCAAATCATTTTTATCGATGTGCGTTACGTTTTTCATTTAACATACAGTCATAATGCTAATATTATTGTGTGAGATTCCGCCGGAAACGCTCTGTAGAATATAGGAGTTGGAAAATTTTGAACGAGAGGAGAAATGTCTGTCCAAAAGTTCATCGCTTTTGTAGCATCTTGCATAAACTTCGGCTACAAAGCGTTTCACACCATTTTGAAGAAATTCGTTATGAAAAAAATCTTGTGTCCAGCATTTGACTTCCTCCATATCAGCAATAAGTCCGTTTCCTTATCATTGTTAATTGCATAGACGCAGCACTTTTCACTTCATCTAAAATCCTGGCTTTATCTTTAATTGTACTAGCTTTATTAGTACACCGCTCCCCGGTTATAACGTCGTCGGTTATACAGCGGAATCTGATATACCGCAGGTCTTCCTCCCTATTTCTTGGAAAGAAAGTCCTGTCGTTTTTTAGTATGTACTAAAATAAAAACAACAAAATATACTGACGTTTTAAGGAATCGATTAAATAAATTTCTTCTACTCACTGTATATTGTTTTTTATTTGAATTTTGTCGTTTGTAGCAAGTATAGAAATTTAAAAAATGAAAAGTCGTGTCCTCGGTTATACCGCGGTTGCCTTATAACGCGGGTCGCAGCTTCTTCGCCGATACCCCGCGTTATAACCGGGGAGCGGTGTACGTAGAAGCTCAAACTTACTACCTATATCAGCAGTTGAAGTACCATCATCACAAATTTTTATTGTTTCCAAACACACAGGCTTTCTAGAGCGCTTTTTGGCTAAAACAACACATATATGCAATATAATTTTACTTTTTGTCTGCCATTATTAACCGATAAAAAATGCAAGAAAGATACAAAACCACATACCCGGAGCAGGTCGAAATGCGAACTGACCGGCCCCGACGAGTCAACTTGTTCACAAACAGATGAGTAATTATGACAATGTGCATAATAAGCGGATCACGAGGATGGAAGAATGAAACAGTGTTGTCATTTAGGAACTGACGTGTGAGCAGAACGACTGGCTGTATAGCCTAACCATAAATTATCAAATAAAGTTCATGTGAAGTAAGGAAAAGAAAAATATTATATGAAATCATAGAATTATTTTGTTGTACTTTCTTGCCGAAACCGCTTCTCCGCTTTCAAAGTAAGATATAAAGGCAAGGGCTGCGTTAATAAGTTGCTTCTCTTCGTCGGAGAATGAGCTGCTAGCTCACCCTGCTTCCGTTACCTTTTACCGTGCAATTTAAGCTGTTTAATGTAGTTGGGATTTTTATAAATGTTCATCATGAATTTTATGAAGGTACAACGTACTTTCCGGCTTTTAAAACGTCAAGTTTTCGTTAAATTCCGGTTTTCGCCCAATACCGGCTTTCGAATAATTCCGACTTTTGGGCTCAGTACTGTGCAGTTTTTAAAAAATACTCTATCACTTCAATTTGTGGCTCAGAAACCATTTTCTTTAGCGAAACTGCGACGCAGAAATGTTCATTGATCATCGATTTGAAAGCGGTAGGAACCCTTCTAGTGTCTCATGTAATTACCGATGTGAAATCTTACGCGTCTCCATTAAACATTCCCTATCGGTAATGTGTCGCGGAAAAGAGTTTTTGCCCACCCTTTCTTTAAGGAGAGTCGGAAGATATAGATAGAAAGGAGATAGGGGGAGGTATTTCAAGGAGAGAAGAGTGATAAAGGAAAAGAGAGAGAGAGGGCTGAAGAAATACGAGATATCAAGAGATGGGAAGAATTTGAGAGGTCTCGGAATAGAAAAGGAATAAATGTACAGAAGATTGAAAGGGTTTTTTTGGGGGTGGGGATGGGAGGATAGGAGGTGGGAGTGTGTATGTGGGTGTGGTAGGTGAATGAGAGAGAGGAAGGGAGATAGAGAGAGAGAGAGGGAAGTAGCTCCGCGGTGCGGAGGAAAGGGACGTGGGCGTGAATGGGGAGCCCCCGGAAATCGATGGTGCGCGGGAATCGATATTGCACCGCCGCGTGTCGGAGAGAGAGAGAGAGCGGCTCTTCACGCTGCGTAGCGGTGGGTGTAAAGGGGGCGGATAAAAAGGGAGGGAGGCGAATTGAGGGGAAGGGTGCGGATTGAGGGGGAGGTGGGTGGATTGAGGGGAAGGGTGCGGATTGAGGGGGAGGTGGGTGGATTGAGGGGGAGGTGGGTGGATTGAAGGGAAGGTGAGTGGATTGAGGGGAAGGGTGCGGATTGAGGGGGAGGTGGGTGGATTGAGGGGAAGGGTGCGGATTGAGGGAAAGGGTGCGGATTGAGGGGATGGGTGCGGATTGAGGGGAAGGGTGCGGATTGAGGGGAAGGGTGCGGATTGAGGGGGAGGTGGGTGGATTGAGGGGGAGGATTGAGGGGGAGGTGGGTGGATTGAGGGGGAGGATTGAGGGGGAGGGGGAGGTGGGTGGATTGAGGGGGAGGATTGAGGGGGAGGGGGCGGGGGCGGATTGAGGAGGTGGGCGGGAAGTCACGACCTATCCTTCCTTTTTCTTCCCATCTCCTTCCCCTCCCTTTTCCCATCTCTGCTCGCGTTCCTTTTCACCCGCACTTTCTCTCACTCTACGATACAAAGGACGTGGCATTTCCAAATATAGCCATAATAAGGACGGTTGTCCCTCTATGGGGCGAGCCTTTTTTTTTTCTTTCGCTGCTGCCCATCTTGGTCCCCTCATTACGCGGCCATCTACGCGCAAATATTCCTCTCTCTATTCTTCCTACGAGTGACCGAAAAGGGGAGAGGGAGGAAGTTTGTGAAGAGTTTTTCGGGTCGAGTGTTAAAAAAAAGGGGTGAGGGAGGCGCCTGTTATTCTTTTGTCCGTCTTGTCTCGGTAGAAAGTTCCCCGCGTAATGGGACGCATGCTGAGTTCGGTTTATGGCGTCGTGTGAATCTGAGGAATGCTCGCTCGTAGTCTGATATGATTTAGCGTTTTTTCCCTCTTTAAAATGATCTCTAAATTTGCCTGTCCGTCCGTCCTATACGTCAGTGTCAACCCCTTTTTTTCGTTTCTACCCCCTTAATAAGAAAAGCATGAAATCGGTGCAGGGTATTTTAAATTATCTTTTTCTAATACCAACTTCCATTTCCTGTTCTGTCGGCTAGGAAACGGCCTTGAAAGCACCGACCAGCTTACATACATTTATTTTTCGATTTTGTTTGGTTTCTTTCATTTGTACATTATATAATATTGTCATGGGAGTCCCGAGGTACGGGTGAGCAGGGCGGCTGCCCTGGGCGCCAAAGCAGTGATTCCCAAACTTTTGAGCTCCGCGGACCACTACAGCAACCCTCCAGGCCCTGCGGACGACCTCATTTCTGACACAAACGTACATACCGTAACCACATTAATGAAAAGGGGTTAATTTGACTGCGGAGAGGTGAAATCTGGAAATATGAAGGAGTAGAAAAATCTTTAAGCTAACTAGGTACATTACTAAAGTATTGGATACCTGTGATAGTGTAAGAATTGATTAACTTTTCCCAAAAAAAAATTCAACTAAATATGCGGTTCATTCTAAAAAAATTACATTTTGGAAACCTTCGCAGACCACCAACGAAACCTCCGCGGACCCAGACTATGGTCCGCGGACCATAGTTTGGGAAACACTGCGCCAAAGTCTTGGGGGCGCTATACCGATG
Source organism: Uropetala carovei (assembly GCA_036926305.1). Taxonomy (NCBI): domain Eukaryota; kingdom Metazoa; phylum Arthropoda; class Insecta; order Odonata; family Petaluridae; genus Uropetala; species Uropetala carovei. The sequence continues at coordinate 3,836,398 of JAXCHB010000043.1, forward strand.
CATTACTTACAAGTGGATACATATTGGATATCAATTTATATCGCGGAACAGGATATAATCTTGGTGTTATTCCTTTTATTTTTTCATTGACAATGGTTTTTACATAGCGATGACTAATTTAACATGTACTTTGAAAATGTCCCAACAAACGTTAACGGAGGGGGCAATGAAGTGCTATCTCGCCCGGGACGTCAGAATTCCTCCGGCCGCTCCTGCTCAGCATCGCCGATCAAAGTGTAAATAAACAAATAAAAATATATTCCTTGAAAATAAATTTGTTAAATTTTGATTTTCAAGAAATATTGGTCCCCTTTTCATTGTATTAGTATTTTTTAGCGCTTTTTTAAAAAAATAACTTATTCGGTTGGTGTGTCCGTCTGTTCGGGCAGTATCTCTGGAATCCTGCAGCTTAGAGAAGCCAAATGTTTTTATGATAGAGCAGTCTGTACGAGGGCTGTATATGGTACAAATTTGGTGGATCTAGGATCAGCTGCTTAGGAGTAATCGAATTCTTTTTCCAACCCCTTTTTTTCGTTTCTACCTCCCATAAGAAAAGCATGAAATCGGTGTAGGGCATTATTAACACATTTAAATTAGTTAAAATTAATATAGGAGATCGGGACATAAACAGTTCTATAGCTGAAAGATCGAGTCATATATTTTTTAAAGACAGATTCCAAACCCGTGTCGAACGATTGTTTGTAAACCAAAAGTTCCTCTTTTTAGCAATGTGAAATCAAACGAGTCCACTGAATTTAAATGGGAAACATACCTACTATTGCATAGGATTGATATAATGCTTTTAAAGGGGATTTATAGACAATATTATCAACCAAAGATGTAATCTTATGATGACGTCATCATCCTAAAACAAGAAGAAAGAAGCGCCTTGTGCAATTTTTTCTGCAATTCCTCCTTCCCTTGTTTCCATAAAGTATCAAGCTCACTCGACGCGATTTAGTCCATCACGCCTCTTTCCAATGTACGTAATCTCCTCATTTCGCAGTGGACTGCCGTAGTGGTTTTATTTATTTTTTTAAATACCGGAGACATCCATAATCACGTCTATGCCTCTGTTTTATCATCACGTCCTTCTCTCGAACGAGCATTAAAAAAAAAACTTTTTACCGCTCATTTAACGACAAACGACGATTTCTGCGCCGTTTTGCAACGCCCGCCGTCGTTACGATCCCGCACGTGATTCGCTTTTCCGCACGCAGCAGAAAGAGAGACGCAGTGGCGTGTTTTGGTTTCCGATCGGATCGCGTGTTAATCGTCGAAAGCGAATTCATTACGGATTTTGTTCGTCTCCCCTTTTTCCACTTCCTCCCTTCGTGGCCATGTTATGTTTTCGTCGATTAATATAGCGAATATTCTTTCGCGAGTTTCGTGCTCGGATTAAGCTCGAAACGTGTTTTAAATAGGAATCCGTCGTTCGTTTTTTTTAAAAATCCGTTGGCATATTTATCGTACCTTTTATATTCGATAAAGTTAATCGTTAAGCTTCGTGTATTTTTTGGTGTTGGTTGACTGGCTTTTTTTATTTTAAAAAAGAGGTTTTTTTTAATTGCCAAACAATTCGCCGAGGTCTAGCTTACTCATTCCGGTCGATCTGTGCCCATACTCCGCGAAAGTGGAAATGGTAAATATCAAGTTAGTGAAGAAAACAATTTTTAAAATGTGTAATTGAATGCTATTATATAAAGTAAGCTTACCGCTAAAGTAATCCTTTACTACATGTTAAAACTTTTATTAGTTGTAGGACAAGCAAATTCATGCCCTTCGTGCGTACGGAATACAGTATAAAAATTTTCATTTTATAACTTGAAAATATTTAAAATTGCTGCTTATCGAAATTCCTGATAACTGGTCAATTAACATGGTCAAATTAATATTTAAAATATTTTATCATGAATAGGTTAGCGAAAACACCCTATATCTCTATATATTTATGAAAGTTTGTGTGTTTGTTTGTTTGTGCATCTATACATTTCCACACCGTTAAAGCTCGAGTAGTCAAACATTCAACAGATACTTTCTTCAAAAATAGGAAGGCCGTAGGCTACATTTTAATCCCAAATGTTTTATATTAATTGTACAAAAAGCAAAATAACTTTGTATGCTAATGCTAAATGCTAGAGATGGGTCAGAAAGAACGGAAGTTCTTTTCGAACTGTTCTGATGCCTAAACTGTTCAATAAAGTAACTGTTTTCATAAACTTCCTGTTCTCAAATAACAGGTAACTCTACATCTTATACACAGTGAGAAAGGTGGGAAACGACTACTTCCTTATCCGTAATTGGACGGCGGGTACTGATTTAAACTACGCGTATTTTTCGGTCCTACTATTGATTTGAATCAAATTTGGTACGATTGTGGAGGGCTCCCATAAATAATTCATACGTGGTTTCTGTTTCTCTCTGCCCGTTTTATTCAAAACGGCGGCCGAGTGAATTCTTAAATACCATGTATCATCTAGAATTCCTATCGGATTTGAACCAAATTTCCCCGGGCAACGCCGGGTATTTCTGCTAGTTATGTATAAACGTGAATACGGTGCCTAGGTACATACGTACGTAATGCAGTATTTAAAAACTTAATTTTATAACTTGAAAATATTTAAAATTCCGGTTTATTGAAATTCCTGACAGTTGGTTAATTAATACGGTCAAATTAATATTTAGAATATTTCATCGTAAATAGGTCAGCGAAAACATTTAAAAGTATTTAACCTCGACCCTCGTATATTTTTTTCAAAAATTTCGTTCGTTGTTACGGCTATGTTTGATCGATTATAATACCGATGGTAAAATGGAAAGAAACAGGTTCTGACGTCGTAAGAAGTTCAGATTCCATTTGTCGAAGCAGACGATTGCCTCCTTGGGACTTTGATCCATCGGTTTACCTTCAGACAGATAATCCCAGCCGTTCCCTTTCTTCGAAAAGATAAGTAGACATTTTCTTCGCCACTCCGCCTCCCTCCCTCTCTCTATTTCCCTCCCCTCCCATCCCACCTTCCATCCTCCCTCCCAAAATGTGATCGAAAGGAGTGATTATTAAGTCCTTTTCGTACATTCTCCGCGTTGCCTTAGCCACGCAAAGGTCAAGGGTCAGGGTGACATGGTGCCCCTTCTCCCATTTCCTCCTTTTTAACCCCTCCCTCCCCCTCCCCTCCCGCTCGATTTATAAATAGAATCCTTATGTCTTCGAGGCGGTACGCCCCTCCCCTCCCCCCCGCCCCCCAAAGCCCACTGCAGTCCGACTCCTCCAAAATGGTGAATCGGACCCGCGCAACGAAGCCGCATAGGCCCCGGGGAAGAATTTCCCAAGGGGGCCGCAATCGAACGCTGGTTCCGATCCTTTTCTTTAAAGGGGTTGCTTTATTTCGTTCTTTTCTCCGTTCCCTTGATCCCCCGCTACACCTTCTCGGCTGCACACGAGCTCAGTCCCATAATCCGGTTAGCCCATAAGACCATGCATGAATTCAGTCCCGGTGCACGCATGAACCCAGTCCCGGGTTAATTGCCTGAATTGGTTGGGTCCAAGTGTTGCTCAACTCATAGCCGCTGTCTCTGTTGAAATTCTTACCGTGCTTCTTTATTTCTGATGCCTCCCGTATTACCCGTTTTCCGTAAAGTTCTTCTTTCGCGAGAATTCTTGTATTTTCGATCGAGCGATCAAGAGAAAACTAAGCGCAAAACGAGAATATGGGAGAGAATTCTCGCAAAAGAAGAACTTTATGGAAAACGGGTAATACGGGAGGCGTTAGAAATAAGGAAGCACGGTAAGAATTTCAACAGAGACAGCGGCTATGCTATATGCTGACATTCCTTAAGTCTGTGAAAAATGGGAAGGCAAATTTTGTAGTGGGACTTCGGGGACTCAGTTCGTATAATTTTGTAGCCGTTGACAGTGGGACTGAATTCGCGGTGAACCCATGAAACCGTGGGACTGAGTTAATGTGTTTTTCTGACCGCGGGACTGAGTTTGTGCGCAGCCACCTTTTCATTGGCCCTCTTTCTACGATTCCCTTCTACCATCCTACCGCTCTACTCGCCTCTCTCTTTCTCTTTAACCTCTTCACGTTCCTTCTTTAAAACGTAAATAAATTCTCTTCCACCGGGAACATTTTAATTATAATTATGACGATGCTATTATGAATGCTAATACCTGTCAGTAATTTTCCGATGTTTTTACTGTATGTATATGTAATTTTAACGTTATTTTTATATTATATCTCTTTGTATGTATCTTATAATATGCCTTATTATGTAAATTTCCATGCATCGATTATGTAATATTGTACTGGCTTGTACCATATTTTTTTCGAAATAACCTGTATTTCTTAATATATTTACACAGCTTTTCTTACATCTAACTGTAAGTACAATTTATTAGCCTGTAAGAATATTTTAGTGTGTTACTGGCTTTTTAGATAAACGCTTTTTGTTTTATAATTCTTAAATTTTTAAACATCCGAAATACATTTTTCAGTTAAAAAAACCTGTCTCGTTGAACCATATTGAAAAATTTCCCTATAAATATACTCGATAGGGATTTTCGCAGGTTTTTTCAGCCCCCGTTCCCTTAGTGGGTGTTTTCAGCGTGGATTTTTACTTGCGTTGGGCTAACCTGGTTCACGCTAGGTTTTTCCCGCAAACACCATGTCTTAGTTTTTATTGTATTGCAGAAGAATATTATTGTCATTTTACGCGTTTTGTCTTCTAACGATGGGTTAAACGTAAGATGGGACCCCGATGGTCTCAATTTCGCCCAAATTAAGTCCTTCGCCTGCCTGGTTCTTCTTCATATTCCTTCTCTCTCCTCATCCTCTTTATGTCGCCTACTGTCTCTTTCCTCATTTTCTTCTCTCTTTACTCTTCGTGGATGTGGGACATTTTTCTTTGTTAAACAAGGCTGATAGTACAGGACCGGCGCCAAGTGTTTTGTCGCCCTCTGCAAATGTTGACTATGCCGCCTCTGTCCTCCCCCCCCCCCCCCCCCCCCCCCCCTCCGTTCTGTACCGTTACGTGTTTGTTATATAAAGAATTATTAATGAATGACAAGGATCGTGGATGCTAGTTCCGCTATATATCCGTTTTTCTCAGCTTAACCGTTGGTTACCTTAAATTTCTATTTCTGTAGATAATATTTTAATTTTGTTGCACCTTCGAATAAGCCGCCGGATTGCAAATGCACGTGCAGCGCCCCCAGCCGATGCAGTTTTTTTTCGATTCACAAACCTAACATTCTTCTGTATTATCTCTTGATGTTCTCTTGCACAATATGGAACTGAAATGTATGTTATGTCATACATGACCAAAAGGTTAAATGTAAGAAGAGATTGAATAGTGTCAATTTTGTCATTAATAAATTCTTTTCTGTCTGTCTCTTGTCCTATCTCTCCTCTACCAACTCCTCTCCTATTTCCTCTCCTTTCTCCTCTACTATTTCTCTTCTCTCGCCTCATTTCTCTTCTCTCCTCTATCTTCTTCTGTCTCTTTTCTATTCTGTCCTCTCTCCTATGTCCTCCTATCTCCTGTCCTCTCTTCTCCTATCTCCTGTCCTCTTTCTCCTCTCCCCTCTCTTTCTCCTCTTCCCCCTCTTTCTCTTCTTCTATCTCTTTCTCATGTCCTATCGTCTTCCTTCTCTGTTGCGTCTTTCTCTCTTTCATTCCCATCGAATGATTGTGTGTGTGTGTATAATAATTTTTCTCTTTCTCACTATTAACGTAGGGGACTTTATGGTCTCAATTTCGCCCTGATAGTAAAGATGTTTATCTATCTGTATATCTCTCTATCTCCTCTACATTTATCCTCTCTCTTCTCCTGTCTCAATTCCGTCTCTTTTTTACCTCCTCAACACTTTCTTTTTCCTTTCCTTGAGAAGCAGTAGGAGAGGACGATCCTTTATGAAGAGTGCTACGAGAATACTCTTCATCTCTTTCGTACTTCGCCCTCTTCCTTTTTTTCCTTTCTTTGCGAAGTAATGGGGAGAGAGAGATAGAAGATGAACCTATTATTAAAGAAGACGACGAGAATACTACTCGTCTTCACATAATTTTCTCCTTTATCGTTGTTTGACCGACGCGTTCTCTTTATCTCCCGCAAACACGTGACGTTACGAGATTCTGTATCGACACGCGAATGTAAACAGTGTCGTACATAACGGATACGTATTATACGTCCCAAAGAGGCTCAAAAGTCGCCCGTGATTATATACTCCCTTGGCTCTCCGTCGTGATTTTTTTGGCTCGCTTCTCGAAATGGGCTCCGTAATCGAGTCGCCTCGCACCATCATCTTTATCTCGTTCCGTCTCAAGACGGACGTCTAGCGGAGTGATTTTTTCCCGCCGCGTTAAATATCCTCTCCGTCTTTGGCGGCTCGCCGCAGCCCTAGTCGCGATGTCTTTGATTATTATTATTATTTTTAAAATTCTCTTTCCGCAGGTGGTCGGTCGGTTCTTTCAAGCGATGCGTCTTTTCTTTTTCTCCTCTTCCGGTTGCGTAACAGATCATTGTCCTCTTTGTGTTTCTCTTCCGTATGTTTTGAGTTTTATCGATGGCTGCGACGGGGGATTTCTCTACGTGTCACCCTACGGAATGTTAAAAAGTATCGGTGCCTTGATCTGAGGGGGGAGGGGTTCTATCTTCGTTCGTTTCGTGTTTTTTTATAGAGATTTTTTGTTAAAAAAATATCGCTTATGTATTCGGTTTGTCAGTCCGTCCGTCTGTCTGTCTGTTCGGACACTATCTATGGAATTCTGCTATTTGGAGTAGCAATTTTTTATGGTAGGGTGGTCTACACGAGGGCTAGATATGAAACAAGTTTAGTGGGTCTAGAATCAGCTGCTGAGGAGTGAACGAATTCTTTTTCCAACCTCTTTATTAAATTTCTAATCCCATAAGAAAATAATGAAATCGGTGCAAGGGATTATAAATTTGGATTTTTAAATTAGTTAAAATTAAGACAGAAATTTTTGGAATGAACGGTCCTATCCCTGAAAGACTTGAGGTTTATATTTTTTTAAACAGAATTCTGATCCGTGTCGAAAGAGAGCGAAAAATTGCTTTTAAACGAAAATAAGGGAAATTTTTCCCGATTTTTAACAATGAAAAATAAAGCGAGTCCCCTGCTTTTAACTGAGAAACATATTATTACCTAGCACTGATACAATGCCTTTAAAGATAATTTATATACAATGAGGCCGTCGATCTTAACCAAAGATGAAATCTTATGACGACGTCATAATACTTAAACAAGGAAAATGCCGGCTTATGTGATTTTCTCTGCAATTCTTCCCGTAATGCTTTGTCCAGCAAAACCTCGTTGCGACGGATAACGGAAGTATTTATGAGCTCAGGCCGGCTTCCCATGGTGAAATTATTCGCAAACGACCACTTTTATAATCACGTTGAAATTTATTAGTATAAAGTGGTATACAATTTTGTTTATTTTTGTATCCAGCAAGGTAAAAATTAAAACTACTTTGGTGGTAAATATTATAAAGCTTTTTATGAACATTTGTTCGGCCCTTCTACATGTATTGAACAATAGTCGTTACGACGAATTTTCAGTGCGACGAAATGGTTTTAGCATCTCCCAGAAGTTCGTTATGATGAAATTTTACCGTATTAAATTTTAGCAGAAAGTTGTATTGTGGACAGGGTTACCACCTCTCCGGGTTTGACCCGAAGTCTCCGGGTTTTCGGGCTTGCCTCCGGGCGAGAGAAAAAATCTCCGGGTCAACAAGAATATTTTCGAAATTGGCATTAAAGATTACGATTTATTTTTAACTTCTCTAAGAGAATAAAGATTTCATTTTAGAATGGCTGTGCCATGCAATTAACCTGGTCGAAGGTACACAGGGCCGGTCAAAGGGAGGGGGGGGGGGAAAGTGCAGCGGATGCGAGGTATCCGGGCCCCCAAATAGACATTCGTTTATTGCCCCCAGAATTTAGAGATGTCAGTTATATATTAAAGAATCTGCCTTAAATTTTGTGCAAACTTTTATTAAAAAATTATGATTTCTCCAAGTTCATAGAGAAAACCGCATTAAATGAATCAAACATTGATCGAAATAATTATAGTTAATATACCTCATTTTTTGTGTTTACTATATTGCTGTTTTAACATTATAATTATTTTAAATTTTAGGAAATAATAAATTTTTATTAAAAATTATATTTTTCGTCAGTTTTGCATCTTTTTCGTGTGTAGGAGGTGGAGTAGAGCCCCCAAAATTATTTGTATCCGAGCCGCCTTAAATGCTTGGCCGGTCACGAATATACATGAAAATATTTTTTTAAACAGTAATGCAGTACGGTGTATGAAGCAACACAAGCTTCTCTTTGTTTTCCCACATTACATACTTTATGTAACATCATCAGTTATTATACTTACATTTGCATAAAAAATTCAGTTGATTACGTGATTTCGGGAGAAAAAATGACGCATTTGTATACTGGATTATACTCCAGGGCAGTTGAGAAATAATCGTCTCCATGATAATAATCTCGTTATGATGGAGTAAAAATTGCAATTATTAACGCAAAATTCAAAGAAATACGATCGATAAGAAAATTCTACGACAAAAGTTAGAATTTCCATTCCTCAGAGAATAGCGAAAATCCAGCGCTGATATAATTTTTCTTATGTATTTTAGTGCGGGTAGGGAAATAACCCTGCACGATGGGTTTCAGATTTCCCATTTAAATCAAAAGGAAAGGATAATTCATGGAATCGATCCCGGAACTTCAATTTTCGTCATAAAACCTATCCTCATGATCCTGGTCTCTGTAGAAATTGGTGCATTGGTTAAAAATTTGATAGTGAGGACCAGCAAACAAATACAGAATTTTAGACACAATAAAGAAACCATAATTCTACGTATTTTCGTTCTGGAAGGGCAAGAACAGTAAAAAAAAGTTGGCATTTAAAAATCTCCGGGTCAAATTAGGAAATCTCCGGGTCAGACCAGAGAAATCTCCGGGTCAGAATTGAAAATGACCGGGTTGGTGAGGACTTTGAGGTGGCAACCCTGATTGTGGAGCATTCATTCCTTAAATTGGCTTTATTTACTTACATACTAAACCTTAATTAACAGAGAATTTTCGAGTTTTTCTTATGGCTGAGAAAATTTCAAGAACATGCACTTAAAAGATACTAATCTCAGATATCTCCAATAGCCACAAAAAGATTATAGAAAACCAGATTCGGAAACAAAGCAGTCGTCTTCATTGGGAATCCACCGAAAAATGATTCTAATACTTGAAACTTTTGGGACTGTATAGACATTATTCTTTGGATTGTCCTTATCGTCCATTTTGTTCTCTTTTGATTTTTAAAACTTATTTATCAGATTATAAACTATGACGCGAATCGAGGATGGTTAATAAAATCAATTCAGATGTTTTTTTCCGTCAAACAAACAGTTTTTACGGTATTTATTTCAGAGTTGTATACTCATCGGAAAACTTACTTCTGAACGTCGTGTATTCTCCGCACTAATTTCGTGCGATGCGAGGATATATTTATAGGGCATCTGAATGTAAACGGATCCAAGCTTTGGGATCGTGTATCGCCACTCGGCGCAATCTGCTATGTCTCATCGGATTCATAATCTATAACTCGCACTCGTAAGCGGTCAATTTGTCAGGACCTTCGCTCACAGACGAATACAGTAGATTCTCTTGTACTGCCGAAGGTCACTCATTTCTAATGGAAGATGTGCCATGACGAGGTGAGCGTTTATATTAAATGCTAAAATTACTATGTATATTTATATAGGTGTTTATATATAGCACCATGATCTAAAGACCAATAAAAATCTCTATTTTGTGCCCAAAAATCCATTATGATAACAGGCTGTTTTAGAGGAATTCGTGTTTTATTATTTTACAAATAATATTTTTTCTTTATGTATTAAAACATATTTCATAGAGTATATTTTTTTGACATTCTGAATAGGAATCAGTTTTTAAATGTACCTGGAAAACGAAACGATGGAATCGTTGTGTCATTAATATTTCGTTTCTAAGATAATTGGGGTACAAACTCTTTAACTATGGAGGCATTTTATTTATTTGAATTGATAGCGTTTCGTTTAGGTTAGAAAAGAAAGTGGTTCATCAGCTTTATCAGATAAATTATTTGGCATATAGATATTAGACTTGTTACTTAGTTGTAACTGATTTATCGCGCTTATGATAATTTCTTAGAATCTATTAGCTATTTGATATTGAAACGGCAATCCTACTTAATTATGAAATTACATTGGTTACTTAAATAGACTTCATAAAAATAAACATTCAGACATGCTAACTTACTATTTACCAGCTAAATTAGATGGATAAGGAAATCGACATTGAGAACAGGGGATCGTACATCCTTATAAGGTTAATATCACATCTCAAAGTATGCATCGACAGGGACATGACGTGTCGTAGTTTCATACCGTAAGCCGCCGCTTGTGGGGAACGCGAGGTACATGCATCGGGTACATTCGTTCATTAGTTATCGCCATAAGGTTCTTCCCCTTTGTGCATGTATTCTATCGTTGGAATCAGTGTTTGTCATGTCATCGAGTTTGGTGGTTTCAACCCGTTGCCATGTCTACCCCTCATCACCTCAAACCCCCCCCTCCCCAACACCTCCCGTATGCTGCCACCCGCACCCCACTTCCTTCTTGAGCCTATCAACGTCCATCGCGCGCCAACGCCCTCTTCCCTTCCCCCATACTCCCTGCAGATTTCTCGCACACACTTTCCTTCTTCCACACACGCACGAACTCTAATGTACACACACACTATACCAGTGGTTCTCGACCCAGGGTTACACGTATATTTGTTAAATTCACAGTGTATCGTATGCTGGTTTATTAAAATTAAACCAGAAGAAACGAGCTCCTGCTTCTTTAAATATGTGAATTTTTATCCTTATGTGGTAGGTAAAGCCCAATTTATCTTTAAATGTGCCTTGGAGGAAATGGAACTGTAAACGGCGTGACGCATGACAAAATGGGGTGACGCAGGCTAAAAAAGGTTGAGAACAGCCGATGTAGAGACATGCATGCAGTCACACGCACACAGATATAAACACATACATACACACATATATACATGCATGTGGATACATACAGTTACATATGTACATATAAAGTCACACACATATCTACATACGTATACACATGTGTACACATGCATACAGTCACATACACATGTAGACACATTCAGAGTCACATGTATACGCATACATAGTCACATACATGCGGTCACATACACATGCATAGTCACATACTCACTCGTACATACACATGTAGGTACATACATACAGCCACATATACACACTAAAAGCGCACGCACGCTTGAACCGCTCTCACATTCGCCGTTCACTCCCATTTCCCTCCCCTTCCTGTTCTCCTTAACCCTCGTTTACTCTGCGCCATCCACCCGCTACCGCCAGCGATTCTCGAAGAACTACCATAAAGCGTCAGCGCTTCACGCTGCTCGTTTTGATGTCTGCGGTATTCTTCCTCGTTTCGCTTATGGGATACGACACGCGGATTTATGGCAGTCGTTCGTTTTTTTATCCTGTTCTTTTTTTTTACGTTCGTTGACCGGTAGTGATCTCTCTCTTCGTTCGCTTCGGAGAATGTAAGATCTGTACTCTAGTAAGACAGCTGTTTGCTGTTTTTTTTGTGGAGATATTTTACGGCGTTGAACAAATAAATATGTCGAATTTAATTTGATTGGTCATATACGTGGTATCGAACTTATCTAAAAAAAAACCACAGGCAGTAAATGTTCATTCATCGATCTTCGGTGAGAGTGAATACACAGGAAAATACATAACGCCAGTAAAAAAAATATATATCCAGCAAAAGAATTATGCCGATATAACGGGATTTTATATAAAAGTGAAGAAATTCTCGCCATTCGGATGCGAATGAATCTTCGAAGTGATAAATAATAATGATTTCGTGAAACGTGATTATGTATGAAAATTCTTACGGACGAATATCTGCGTGATGGTATATTTCGTATTCGAAAGTTCTCGTTATGGCGACACGCACTCGTTATATAGTAAACAAAGTAAAGGTTATTAAATTAGTTACGAATTGAAAACCTTCCTTTATAACTAAATTCTCATTAAGCTGGACTGTTACTGTTAATGTAAACGTGTAAAAATGAACAGAACAATCCACTCAGCACAGGATTTCCATGTGTTTAATTTTACATATTATAAGTACGTATTATACAATCAATGAAACCAGTCTAAGGATTGAATTACTATTATATACAATATATATTTTAATGTATTATTAAAGGTCATTAAAGCGATTTAATCCTACTGTTCGTATAAAATAATATCAGTTTTCGCTTGCCTAGTAACTACTGACAAATGTCCCGGACAAAATAAACAATCTGATATGATGTATCATATTAATAACACATATCTGTTATAACCCAAGCTGGTCCGAAGCCTCATATGTTCCGCCTCCCAATTTAGCACTTGACTTATCTGCAGTGGCCCAGCCGACGTAGTGCACATGTTCTCTATATATGAGTCGTGTACTACCCGCATTGGCTACCGAAATATGTTATCAGCTTTCGGTCCCTTTCGCTGGAAACGTCATATTCTTCTCCTGTTTCGATTCGATTATTCATCGCGTCTCACCATTTGGCGAGGGACGCATTTCTTTGGTCAAAATTCCGTGGGAGGAATCGTCCTCGTCGTTTTTCGTCTGTTTGGAGATTTTTTCCGTGTTTTGATCTGTTAAACTGTCTTTTCCGCGTCGTTCTTAACTCCGCCACTTACTTGGTTATTCTCGTTCCTTTACGGTTCATTTATGGTTGGCCTCGGTAGACGGGTGGTTGGAGTACCTACCGTGCGATAGCAAGGTCTCGGGTTCGAATCCCGCCGGTGGGGGGGGATGTTTGTGTTCAGCATGCCGGATTAAATGTAAAAAAAATTGATCAGATTATTTAAATCTCGCCCTTAAATAAACACTCCATCATTATGATGCCCGTTGAAAAGCGAGAGAAAAAGTCTTCTATTCGAAAACGGGTAAAAATTTTTTAGAACCAATAAATTTAAAAACTATTATTTTACTCAGGATAGAATCATATTATCTTAAATCCGAAGTTGGAAATTGTGAAAACAATGTAATTCCAGTAGTAATAAAATGGTTGCGAAAGCCACGACGCATTTTTGCTACAAAGCATCCGTCATCAGTGGCGATTCATCTATCAAATCACGGCTGATGACGGCTGCTTTGCGTCTGATTTTCCCAACCTTTTTACGTCCACCGGAGAAAATAGTTTTTCTTTTTCGACGCAATGTTATTTTATAAAAAAAGAGGGGAAAATATATACAGAATATGAGAGAGAGAGGAAATCTGTTTTCTCTCTTTCATCGATGACAGATGGAGGTAATTGGCATGTGTACAATGGTGGATCGTTTGCCACGTTCGCTTTGCCCTAACAAATGCCGACCGAATGGAAGTTAATGTAAACGTTTGCAAAAATTAGAAAGTGCTTCGAACCACCTGTGATGCTTCCCACTCCTTCCTCGTGACGCATTGTTGCGAAAAGGATTTTTGTATATCTCTTAATGACGCGCCATAAATATTCCCCCACGTACACGCGGGATTGTCTCATCCATTGCAGGTGTCCGTACGTAGGCAGTAAATGGGCGGTGAATTAACTCTCCTCAGACACACTCTGTCATAGATGGCCAACTGGCGGCCCGCCGCCTGTGTCAAAAAGTACGCTGAATGTTTCTAATCGTTTTTCCATATTATAACCGTACCACATACTAGAAAATACCTATTATATGTTTGCATGTCGTCACGATATAACATAATAATGAAGAAATTATTTTGCGTCTGTGCATTTTTATTTATTTATATGAGATATATTTATAAAACCTGGCCCGCCGGCCTGTAAATTTCGGAAAAGTGGCCCTTAGGTAATTTTGAGTTGGCCATCCCTGCTCTATGTATTCCTGAAGGTCGGCGCGACGCGTATACCGAATCTTTATTGCTCCGCGAGTGAGAAAAATAATATGCGCGGAAAATCGTAATATATAACACCAGGGTAGAGAACACGGCAGCCATTCATCGCGTAACAGCGTCGTTTATGCTAAGCTTTCATCGGAATGATTCTGTAACGGGTTGACTGGCACATGGCCGAAGGCCATCGGTCACAAATTCACAATTTTCAGGGAAATCAGTCGTAAAACAAGTTAAAAAAGAACTGCGAATTTAGATTCCAAAAATGTTTTTTTTTAAATAGAATCTCCACGTAAAATTTTTCGGAATCTTCGATCTCGCCCTCTTTTTCTACAATAAAAAAATAATGTAACACCGTCTTATCATTCGAAACTTAGCATTAAAAATTAAACGTAAAACACGAAATAAATAAAAAATTAATTAAAATATACCTTGCCTCAGTTAAGCAGTCGTGATATGATATTTATCCTTTTTCGAAAGTAAAATGAACCTATTTACGCTTCGTTTTTATTGTTGTAGTAACGCAAAGAAAATGAAACTTCGCCATAGTAACGGACCAATATTTTAATTTCTTAAGGGGACTTTTAAGTCCCTGCTAAATGACAAATGGACAGACGGACGGACCCCAAAATCAGTAGGTTTCTGGACTGTCACCTGCGGAAGTTATCCTGAAAATCTTAGCTTTCCAGCGCTTCTCGTTGCTTCACAAAATTTCCACACGAAACGACGGGCAGACAAAGGGAAAACAAGCGCTAATCGCTTCACGATCCTTTCACAAGAGTGACGAATTAATATAAAAATGATATGTAGTAGATGGCGCATATGTCAGAAGGTTGAGGGATTGAGAACGCTCGAGTGAATATAATGGATTGCTTCTTACTTTGAACGGTACATGCGATCCTGAAAAAGACCGTGAAAAGCGATACCGTTAATTGTTTTACCCGTTGGAGTACATGGGGTTACTTCTGAGCGTCGCCTTGAGTTCAACATGCCACAGTTTCGCTATATTATATTGATAATTGCCTCCTTTATTATCTCTTACGTATATTATCTTTAAGTCGAATAGAAACATTTAATGATTTTAGCGCATAGAGACCGTTCTGAAAACGTTCTAAGTGAAACTGACAGATCTCTGAAAAAACCGTGATAAACCGAGAACGCGTAAATCGAAACCGCGCCGTTCGAGGGGCGAAAGTCCTGGAGACATTAATTATATTTTGAATGCGAAAAGGTGATTGTAAACGAAAAGTTAACTTATAAACTGTTAAATCATAACTATTTACGTAAAATTGAAATACGTTAAAAGCCCCAGAAATTGATTTTAAGAAAAATATGTCGTAAAATACTGTTGTAGATTAAAGGAAAGCTGTTGTCCGATTTATTCGCGGGACGCATAATACAATTAAAAATTCTTTTGGAAGCTTGAATATCATAAAGCAAGTCCCCGAAACCTTTCCAATGTGATGAGCACCAACTTACGATACATTCCAGAGCACCATTACGCTTTCTTTTAAAGTAGGAGTGATAATAAATTAAATCAAATCAACGTAAAAGTGATTAAAAATGTCCCTTAGTAGGTTTACAAATAAAACAGGCGCACAAATCAAATTAATGGTGCTAGGAGAGACAATTTTTAGCGTAGTAGAAGTGAACACTAAGACTGCTAAATAGCACTAGGTTGCGGACTCCTTTAATAAAGGCTGCAGGTAAAACCGTCAAACTTGACAAATATTTCCATACAGAAAAAAAAACGATAACTCGTAAAAAGCAAACGGAATTGAATGATGTCTACTCGTGCAGTAACCGCTCGAAAAACCAATAAACGAAATGGAATAGGGTAGAAGACTTTTTCAGAAAACAAACAGTTTCTTCCTATTCTTTCTCTTGATATTTCGGCAAATATGATGTCCTCGACCGCTCGAAAAAAACTGCGGCTCAGTCGGTGTCTGCGTCGCATCCGTCTTTCCAGATCAGATAAGTCGACAAAATGTAACTCCTGTTATCAAACATGCGTTGCTCCATAAAATCCGTCCAGACCAGAACGGCGAGATTTGTTTTATTTTTTTCTTTCTGCCAGACCGCGGACCAGATTTCGAGATAGTAGCGTTTTTGGCAGTCGAAGCAGGAACTAGTTTTTGATTTACGTAAAGTGGCCATCTCGTAATGATACCAAATCATTAAAGAGGGACATTTTTCCTCTAAAAAAGCTTAAGGACTTTGGAAATTGTTTTCTCGGATAACAGGGAAAAATTGGTGCAAACTTCTTTTGATAATTATGGAGCCTTAAGTCTACGAGTTGGAATAATATCCGTCGCAGTTTTTGCAATTATAATTGAAGTTCAGTCAATTAATATCAGTAAAAGGACAATTTTATGTATTTATTCATGACAGAGATATAGGATCAACAGAAGATAGTGATTTATTTTAAAATGAAAAATTTAAAGAAGCAATTGAATACAAGTCAGTAGTTGTGATTATCGTTTAAAATGTTGTCTTCAAAGGTTTATGAGTTACTACTTGTGAAAATATTTTTGTACCCCAACGTTAAATTGTGTTTACAATAATAATTTTTTGTAATTTTTTCACTTTATCTGATATATTTTCGCTGCTATAAACATTTTAAACTGATTAAATAAGCAAGGAGCATACCATAAAATAATAAGCACAAAAGGTGAGAAGGCAAAATATTTCTGTATTAGAAGGACAGCGGTCAGTCACAACTGTCACTTGTTTATAAATATAAAAATTACATTAAAAGTATACGTATGTACAGAGAATATTTTTTACATTTTATGTTTGTATTGGTGATAAAAAAGAAGTACCGTATGTCACGAAGAAGTTTTGTATTGTTAAGAAGCACCACGTCGCTGTTTATTTAAAATTTATGATTTCGTTGATGGCAGACGCAAGATTTTTAGGCGTGACGTCTGAATATCTAAAGCAGCAAAATTTATGCATGCCGTGTGTTTATTATGGCTATAAACAGGTTTCGGCTACCCCTACACGTTTGTTTCCCGCATTACTTTGGTGTATATTGGTTGGTAGAGCGTAATCAATCCAGGGGCAATATTGTTTCTACATAAGTACTTGGCATCAGAGTTTCATATTTAATCTCAGACTGGTATTTATGTGACATTTTTAGTTTTTCTGCACTACATCAATTATTTTATAAAATTATTGTTTATATAGTTTATTCGATCTTTAATTCATTAGTATTTTTCTTTTATCTATAGATCTTTGAGAAACGTCCTTGAAATGTTCTTTAATTCTTTTCTATAATTTAAACAATGTTTAATTCTATAAGTTTTCGAGAATGAAAACTTTACTGCTTCGATTATTAATGTCACTTTCCTATTGTACACAAAATATGAGAAATTTACGGTTTATTTCGATTTCATTAACACATAAATAAGAGATTTGTATTCGATCAAGCGCAGTCTGATACTTTGGCGAAAAATTGGTCATTTTTTAATAATTAATTTCGTAAACCGTAACAATTTTTATTTCGTTTGCTTGCCGCTAAACATGACCTGATTCTCCAACTCAAGGCTTAGAAAATTGATGAATAAACACCCTCAGAGAAGTACTCTTTAGCGCGTTTTATTTTATAAACGCGCTTGTTTTCCCTATGTATGTCCGTCTATGCCATCGATTAAGTTGAAATAGAAAATAAAGCGTTATGAAACAGAAGACTGGAGTTTGTCAGGTGTATGTGATATAATGATGATATTTATTACGCTGCTAAAGAATATTTTTGGAGAAATCGGGGAGTTTTCAATCTAAGATTCTGAACAAATGGTTGTAGATAGAGAGTTAAGATGTTCGCTATTTGTGTGACTATTAATACCATCCATAACAATGCATAAGAAATGTTGAAAAATCGGAGGGCGGCAGGTGGTGCCTTTTAAAATTTTCAAATTAAGATTATGAACAAATGGCTTTTGATGGAGAGTTCAAGTTTTTAATTAATTATTTTAAAAATTACTTTGTCATATAAATATATCACTAAATTTATAGAGAATTTGTAGTTTACAATTACAGATAAACCCCAATAAATGAAACGCGCTTTTCCATATCGCGTCAACAAATGAAGCTCCAATTGTTAATTGCTTGTTCTTAGTTTTTTTACAAGCTCGATAATTCTCCTTAGACTCGAATGTATAAAAATTGTAAAGTTAAATACTCCGATAGACGTAACGAGGTTATAAAAAAACCAGAGCTGCATTTCTGCAACAACGTGCGGCCGTCTTCGGTGGCGATTCACCGAAAGTAGATTCTAAAGTTTTGTTGAAGCTCGATTACTTATTCTCGACTTTGTTTTCGACCTTGAGACGAGCTCGATTCTTCTTTAGGGAAAGCTTAGCATCCAAAAAAAAATTACATTCCACCTTCCATAAATTTATCGCCGATTCTCGAGTCGTTTTTCGCCGAAAAGAATTTCTCGGCTGGCGACGTCCTATTCAGGTTTCTAGATCGTCGAAAATAATCGAAGGACGTGGGCGACGGGGCGTCCCCGATCTTCCAAAGTGTTTTTATGTAAAGAAGTATGGAAGGGATCATCGCTTTTGCTTGCGAATATCAGAGCGCGTCGTTTTCTTCTTTTTTTTTGGTCCGGATATTGATTTTATTCCTTGGAGCGAATTGACGTTCTTCCGCCGCTTGAAGGAAAACCTCTTTCCCTACGAACGCTCGTTCCATTCATATCTTACCCCCCCCCCCTCCCTCCCCCCCCTCCCTCCCTCTCCCTCCCTCCCTCTCCCTTCCTCCCTCTCCCTCCCTCCCTTTCCCTCCCTCAAAACTCCTTGATCCTCCTTCCTCCCACGTCCTCTCCTCATCTCTTCGCTCTCCTACATGTCTCTCCATTCTTTAACTCCACTCCCCTCTTGCCTTTCTCCTTTCACTCAGAACTCTTGCGATCTCCTCTCTCTCTCTCTCTCTCCCTCCCTCCCTCCCTTTCCTCTCTCTCTCTCTCGTCCCACCAACACTTTCTTCTGGCATGTTTCTTCTTTTTTTCGAATAATTTTAAAGTTCACTTTTAAAGAAAAGTTTTTTTTAATACAGTCGTGTGGCAGTGTGTATCTGTCGTTAACGTTGTTTTTTTTTTTGTTGTATTTAAAAAGTGTCTAAATGGAAATGGAAATCCAAAGAAGTAGGAGTTCCTGTGGAAAAATCCCGAGTTTTGAAAGCTGTTTATATGAAAGCTCGAGGTTGACTTGATGCCGCGCAGTGTGGCGTGGTAAATTCTGGTTGAACACGGATTTGATTACGCACGGTTGAATTAATATGTCGCTTATTCACTCAACACGCATTTAAAATTTTTATCACCTTGGATTGGTAGCGAACCGAAATATGGGTGTTAATGCGACGCGAGGGAGCTCGTAACCTATATGAACGCGTGATTCTTTTTTACCGTAAGGCAGGGAATCACGCACTTTTATGTGTCAGCGACCCCCCTTTTAAAGCCGCCAACCTTATCGCGACCCCTCTTAGAGCAGCTGACCTCCACCTCATAAAATGTAATAGTAATTTCAAAACGTTAAACATATCTAATTAATTAGCGCAGAAATGATTTTATTTTGAACACACACAAACGCACACACACACGTGTGTGTGTGTGTGTATCCACGAAAAAGATTTTTAAAAGAAACATTCCGCCAAAGCGACCCTTTGATAACCTTGCGCTTCAAGTCATTATATTTGTTGTTTTTCCCAGTGTCTTAATTTCCGGAAACTTAATCCTCGACGTTGAATAATTTAATTGTTTTACACAATTTCCAGAGTTCGTCTTTCATAATAGCTGCTATCCTATGTGTAAAGCTTATTTCTGAAAAAAGATAATTACTGAATTGCACTTGTTGGATAAAAACAAGCGCAGTTTACGCAATTATTGCACCTACATGTATATAATACCGTGAAAATTCACCAGTTAGTTGGGAGGCAGGGCATGCAGTCCATCAAATTCCCTAAAGATAATCTCACTAGCATGCTATAATATCGTATTGCGACCTCCGATAGTCTTGAGGAAAGACGATCCTCTGTCCTGCTATTTTATTTCTCACGTATTTCATCGTGGTTGTCGTGTCTTTCGACGTGAGTGTGCACATCAGTCAGTTCCAGTACCTCCTCATTTGAGGTTTCTGATCTATGCTTCTCGTACTGTAGGGATTTAGCGATCAAACGCACATTATTTTGCCGAAATAAACTTATTTTTGGACAACAGTTAGGCATCGACTTAGTTAAGGTCGCATTTACAGGGTTCGCATTTCTCTTTCTGCAGTTTTTCGTATAAAAGCTCCACGAATATTTTCAAACTAAAAAATAAATGGAGGAAAAGTCGTAGCTATTGTGCGATGTCATTACGTTCATTATCTTTTCAGTAAACGAAGGAAATGTCGGCCATGACACAGCGTGAGTTTTTTTACATAGTCGATAAAAGAAAATAATAGTTGTCGAAATCCCGTCGTGGCCGAATTCCAATCGATAAATTAGTCAGCTCCGATGATTACGCAAAGATTGAAAATCTAGATGCGAATTAAGCAGCAGTCGACGATTTATCGAGGTGGATTCTAGTTCTAACCCAACCTTTTTTTGTATGACTGTCAGAGCCACCTAATTTATCAATTAAATCCTCTATGACGTATGGAACGACCGAGTCAGCGGAATGTAGGCCTTTTAGAGATATGTTTTATTCGGAGAGTGTAGTATGGAGATGTGGCAGGAAATTAGGCGGTAAAAACTCCACCGTGATTATATTACTCTAATTGGCTTCGGCGAGCGTTCGACGGAAGTATTCGATGATTGCTTTTCCTCCTAAGGTCTTCCATTTTCTTTTTTCCTCTCTCTCTCTGTCTTCCCTATCCGAAATGAGAAATGGGAAAAATGATGAACGCCGCTGATAAAAGCCTTCGGAAGCCATGTTTGTGACCCGAACGAAGTTTACTTTCATCTCGAACGTTTTGGTTCACTTCCGTTTACCTTTGAGTCAACCCCTGAAATTATACGTATTTTGCAAAAATCACCGATTTATTGGTTGAGATAGATCTTAACGCAATTTTATGGTTTGTTCTCTGAGATATTTTTTAGTACAGAAAAATATTATTTTAAGTATACAATTCTAGATAAACCTCAATAAGTAAAACGCGTCATCAAATGAAGCTCCCATTTATTAATATTTTTTATAAGCAGCTATCGCTGAGTTACCAGATCGCTATGAAGCCGCTTAACGCTTGTCGGAGTTAACCTTACTATAAGATGAATTCCAGCATGGATTTGAGCTCGATATTTCATTTTTGGAATCGTTATGACGTCTATGATTTTAATAAAGTAATTTTATTTGGTCAGTTAATTTGCGGACAAATGCTTTACTTCCTGGAACGGCATGTAAAAGTCTAGCAAACCTCGAAATATAATAGGCAAGGTTTGTTTACGTGTCTGGAAAGCTCGAATGTGGCTCCATTACTTTAAAGTGGGTGGCAATATAACTAACAGTTGGTTGTTTTAGACCAGGGGGGTACAAACTGCGAGCCACATGCGGCCCTCCGTTGGTGTTTGTCGGCCCGCGGTAGATTTTGCATCATAAGGTTAATATTGAACAATTCTAAGGTTATGTTAATTTGGTAAATCATAAAGTGAAAATTATAAGTGTGTGCCAAATGCTAAGGTTAACCAAAGGCACTAATTTATCAAATTTGTACTCCTTTACTGCTTCTTTCAAAAGAGTTGTTCACCTTTTCAAACTCGCACTGCATCGTATATTTGTGATAATTTTGCGTTTGAGTATCGATAAGTAAAAATGCTTTAACTTATCTAAAATTTTATTCTCGTTTAATTTACATCGTTCAGCTTTTAATTAAGTGCGGCCCTCGGTTAAGTATAAACCGTCAAATGTGGCCCACGGGTGTGAAATGTTTGTGCGCCCCTGTTTTAGACGAATAGACAAATCAGATTGTTTAAAATAGGATTTTATGCGTAAATAATTATAATTAATGATCAGGTCAGCAAATCCACTTATCAGTAAAGTCCAAAAAAACCGTGTTGATGGGTTAATTCACCGGGCACCTTTTTAGTCGTTCTGCTTGTTTGTCCATTCATCTGCAGCATCATATCGAGTCCTGGCAAAATGTTTTCCTTCTCTTTCTTTTCTCTCACTCCACACACACACACACACACACACACACACTAGCATTTCCAATACTCTTCCAATAAGAGCACTTGAACTTTGGAGAATGTGTCCCCTTCCTCAGCGACGTTCGTGCATGTCGAGTGATAGAGTAGCAGTCAGCATTTCTTCGAGAGAGAGAGAGAAAGAGATGGGGAGAGAGTATCGAGTGAAAAGGGGGCGGAGGCGGAGGATAGAGAAGTGAGAGGAAAGGCGAAGTTGAAGTCAGCGTTCGTCGCCGTTTTTTCCTGTGTCCCCCACTTTCTCTCCCCTCCTCCCCTTCTTTCTCCACCCTCTCCCCCTCTCAACCTTCCTCTCTCCACCCTCCCCCATCTCGCCCTCCTCTCTCCATCCATCCCCTCCTCTCTCCACCAACCCCCTCTCTCCACCCTTCTCTCACCCCTTCTCTCCACCCTTCTCTCACCCCTTCTCTCCCTTCGCCCTAAATAAAATCGTTTGTCTGGCTGTCCCCACCCTTCTCCTATCTTCCCCTCCCCCTCTCATCCCCTTCCTCATCCCTTCCCTCTCTCATCCCCTTCCTCACCCCTTCCCCCTCTCATCCCCTTCCTCACCCCTTCCCCCTCTCATCCACTCCTCACCCCTTCCCCCTCTCTCTCCACCCCTCCCCCTCTCTCTCCACCCCTCCCCCTCTCTCCACCGCTCCCCCTCTCATCCCACTTCCTCCCTTCACCTCACCCCCTCTCTCTCCTTCCCCCTCTATTCCCCTCCCTCCCCTCTATTCTTCTCCCTCCCTCTCTATCCCCTCCCTCCCTCTTCTCCACCCCTCTCTCTTCCTACTCTCTCTCCCCCTCCCTCTTACACATCTCTTCCCTCCGCCTAATCTCTCTCCTCCCCCCTCTCTTCTCCCAACCCTTCCCCCTCTCTCGTCACCTCTCTCATTCTCTCTCGTCACCTCTCTCATTCTCTCTCGTCACCTCTCATTCCCTCTCTCTTTTTCTCTCATTCTCCTCTCCCTTTCCCCCTTCTCTCTCCTCCCCCCCGTAAAGCTCTTCTCTTTCCACTCTGTAACCCTGACTTTGGGAGGGTGCCTGTTGCCCACGTGAATCACACCACGCAGTGGGTGCCATATAGACGGAAAACGAAAGGGGTTCCCGGAGTTATGGTTGGAAGCCGCGGAAATGACTCTGGGGTAGTGAGGAGGGGGGGGGGGGAGGGGAGTCCATTAATATTTTGCCTCGGAACGGGAAGTATTAACGTGGAATTTCAAAGTTGGTCCTCGTGGACGCCCGTGTTTAGTAGTGGGCGCGAAGGACCAAATGGGGGAGGGAGGGGGAGTGGAGTGGTTGACTTGGCTGGAAAGTCGTGTCATGATGCGGAAATTCGAGGGATGATTTAAATGGTCGTTTTGAAGGAAGGAGGAGAACGATTTTGCTAAATTTGTTGAGAGGATTTCGCGCACATTCAAAATTCCGAGGACGTCACTGATGACAATAACATCGGCCGTATGGTAAATGACTTATTTTGCTGTTGGATTTGTAATGGTTTATTACTGTACGCGTACGAATGTCGCTAAAATGTCTCGCGAAATGCATTGCTTGATTTATGATTGTTTAAGAAGTAACTTTCGGTGTCATCGGTTGCTCGGATTGGTATAAATAAGATAAATCTTCTCTTTGTGGAAATTAGTTTAGACGAGACGAAGAATTGGTTTAAAACATTTCCACTTTATTAACGATAGATTAGGAGGAAGTGGTTTTCAACCTACGTATATATAGACATAATTTCAAAGGTAAATATGATTTCGCGATAACCTCACCTTGTGAAGGTTTTTCAGTGTGTGTTCGGTTTATCTGTCTGTCCGTCCATCTGTTCGGGCAGTATCTCTGGAATCCTACAAAGTCAGTCTTTGTATGATAGGGCAGTCTGCAAGATGGCTAAAGAAGATACAAAATCAGTGTATCTAGGATCAGCTGCTGAGGAGTAATGGAATTCTTTTTCAAACCCTTCTTTCATTTCTGTCCTCATAAAAAAGTATGAAATCGGTGCAGGGCATTGAAAATTTGATTTTTTAAATTAGTTGAAACGAGGAGCTCGGAACACGAACAGCTTTCTATTTTTTTTAAACAACTCAAATCCGTGTCGAACGATACCGAACAACTGTTTTTAATAAAAAAAGGGGAAATTATCCGATTTCATACGATGGTAAATAAAACTGCCATAGCAACGAGTTCACTGCTTTTAAATTCTTTCGTCATTATGTATATGGGAAAATAGGTTTCGCTATACGTCGTTTCGTTATACGTTTCCAGGGACGACGTATAACGGGGACTTACTGTAGCTCAAAAAAAGTCAGATAATAGTCCTTTTTTTGTAACCTTTTCTCTCATTGAAACGTCTTCCCCGGAGAATAAAGCTATGTTTTTCAGTAATCATGGGACCGTGCCATTTGGCCGTACCACGCTTACCTGGCACCTTCTCATCGCTTCAGCGACACGAGTAACGGTATCGTCTCGTTAAGACTTGTTGGTTATTACAAAGTCTCTCTCTCTTGACTTGTTTGAAAGGCTTCCTAACTACCTTATTGCGTGTACTGTTAATGGGGAACGTAATGGTCGTTTGGCGCGTTCTTCTTTTACTTATTGGTCAGCATTTTTTCTCCGTATTTAATGTTTTTTCTTCTTTTCTTTACAGGTGAGAGATTCTGCCCTCCCCTCCTTCCCTTCCTCGAATTGTGCGGCTTTGGTCGAAACGGCGGTAATTACTTAGGCTAATGGATATGCTGCTAGTGTTTACTCCTTTATGGTTGCTCTTCATTCTCCCCTTTATTATGAAATATACGGATTGTGAAATATACGGCAGGCATGTCAAACTCAAAGAGGCCGCATTGGAGTGATTGATGTTATAGAAGGACCGCATCAGGATTGCAGCCTTTTAATGAGGGCCATAGTTGGAAAAATAGGCTTCATCCAAAAGATTTGGCATATTTTTTGCAATTAAAAGCAATAATTTGGGAAACTTTCTATTGTACGTCAATAAATATGATACAATCTCGTCTCTTTCTCACAAAAATAAAATACAGTCGAACGTCTATAACCAGAATTTTCCATAACTCGAAGTTAATTCATTTAACAGGGCAATTTTTTTCTTTTTCTTTTATAACTCGGATTTTCTGTAAGTCCTGTATTTTTTTTGTTTCCCTTAAAGGTTCGACATATAGAAGTTTCACTGTATTTATATTCAATCTCAAACGATTTGGTTAAGGTAAAAATTCTCATTCGGGCCACAATCAGTCACATGCCTTCTCTACGAATAATAGATCAATGTCGTTACTTACTCAGTCACAGTGATTTAGGAGTAGTTATTTCTGTTACGCCTATTCCATCGCCTAATTACAGTCGCACCGAGTTTAAGCGAGTTTAAATCCTCCCCAGTGACCTTTAATTCAGATACCCCAGAGAAGACGGTATCCTTGATGCAGTAATAGGTATTTAGGATCATAATTTGCACGATTAAACTAACGGGTCGCTAAAGCCTGTGCGCTTGTGATTAAGCGATCGTCGGAGCGAGCGTAGTATTAGGTTTGAAGATCGTGGACGTGTTAAAGGTCTTTGGCGAAGAGTAATTCCCTTAAAACCTCCCGTTTGTTTGGCTTGAAAGGTCGGTGGCGCAGATTTAAATTCTACTTAACCCGGTGCGTGCGTGATTGAGTTATAGTCGGAGTGGATGTAGAGATCTCTGGCGTGTTATTACTTCCATTAAGACCATCGTGGATGAAGAAGCAGCCGCGCAACTTCGTATAAGCAGGAAAAGTAGCTCTTAGGGGCTCCCAAATAGTACACGAAAATATATTATTTTCTTTCACTTTTTTCAATAAAATTATAATTAACCTAACGACATTCAGGCGCCAGGTAGTTAAAACTATTAATTGGTTTAAAACATTTTAAAATACAATAACAATTGAAAGTATTGTAATATACTACGACCAACTACGACTGAGTAGTACACCTGTTTCTCACGGCTCTCCTGGAACAAAAGCTGATTGCACCAGTGCTGTTCGTGGCACCCAAAGTTTTAATGACTTTTTTTCAGATAAGCAAGGAGGGGCCAACAAATATTTTTGCTTAAGGGCCTCCAATTTTAAGTTCCGCCACAGCGAATAAGTAACCTTGTTTTAATCCCTTTACGGCGTAAGCAGTGTATTTCATAACAACATAGATTTCTTATATTTTTTTATTTAAAGTACGTGTTCGCTCTCGGATGTGAATTTTTCTCGATATAATTTCGCCCCTATTTTAAAACAAGTCGCGTCGTCATCAATTTTGCGTCACGTGAACCGCTTTTATTTTACGACTTCCTCTGCGTCGTTACGTTTATATCCCGCCAGTGTTGACACCGGCAAGCTTTTCTTCCTGTAGGATTTTAGTTTGTGTCCATTTGATGTTTTCAAAGTCATAAGAGTTGCCAATCGATTCACCTCTCTCGAAAGCGATTTGGGTAAATATAGGCCGGCAGTATTAATAACTCGCAAATTTTAGGCTCTGCTCTGAAAGTAAATATCGTCCGTGGTTATTTCGGCTTGGTCGTCTCTCTCTCCTCTCTCTGCTCGCCTTGCGTCCTTATGTCATGCGATTTATCGCAGGATCCATTACAGTGAAATTCGGTATATAGGATTTATACAAATGAAGAGAACGAATGTGTCAAAATCTGATGAATTCGCTCGTGAACTTTGTGTAAAAAATAAAAAATGGTGACTCAAACTCGTGAAATATTTTTTTTAAGGCTAGAAAAGTCTTCGTTTCCTGTGCTATACCTTTTTTTAATAGGATGTCTAATTTTTCCAGAAAAAATCTTAATCAAACAATATTATTTTCTGTCTATATCGATTACACGCATCCACTTAAGTCATTCTGTTTTAGTTTTTTTTTTAAGAACAAGATGAAAATTGGTATGTCTGGTTCATATCGATCAATCGGGACAACCAATATTCGCTTGTATATTACGGAGAAATATCACTCGAACAGAGGATGCCACACGACCTGTAATAAAAGCTAAAATTTCAGCTGCTTAATATAATGGCAAAACTGCATTATTTTCGTATTTAGAAAACTTTGAAAATTGTACGACGTATAGTAGGTGCCAGTTAATGCGATCAAATTGCGTTGTTTAATTCATATCATCAAGGAAGCATTAAAGCAATACATGGAAGCCTTCCTTAACAAGATTTGGTTTAGTATTTCCGCTTGTGATTACAGTAACCAAGGGGGAATAAGTATCGACATCTATTATAACAGCGAATTCGAGTAATTTAAAATAATGTCTGCCAATGCAATAAAGTGAAAATCACTAAGTAAACATCGAAATCTTCCGAGAGATTTAACAGTTTCAGCGCGCATCATTCCTACGCTTTACATGTAAAGACTTAAGGATTCGTTTAAGAATTTTATGATGACGTATTTCGATAAATTTTACCAGGAATAACGATTTTCCCTGGGTAGTTTTATTACAAATCTTTGTTGAGTTTGAAAATGTTTATAGAATATTTTCCGGCACTATGTTTGCAAACACAGTTGTTAGAATCATTAACGATCATTAGTGCTTCCGTCGCTAAAATAAAATTTAATGCCATTATCACTCTGTATAATACGCATTTTTTTACTTCGGAAAAATTCCTTGATTAACGTGATTTCTGAACATGTATTGCTAATTGTAAGTCGTCATTAAGTGGTGTTAATTGGATCCTCGTTGTATCGTTTCGGTCGACGTTTTTGATAGCCAAACAAGTTCTCAAAGATACCAAGAGGCACCTCTTCTTGGGTAAACATACGAAAGAAAAGGAAGCAGGAATAGAAAGTGTCACTCTTTTGGTTCGTTCGTCCGCGTGGAAGGAGTATTAATATTGGGATATCTTCGGTGTTAAATATAACGCGTCAGCCTGTCGGCATCGTTTTGGCGGGAATTTCTTTCGACTAAATTCTTACAGTCGAACTTAGATTTCTCGATGCCTCGAAGAGACGGGGGAGAAGTTCGGTTTTTTCAAAACTGCGAGTTATTGGCGTATTATTTAATTAGAAAAATTTCAACTTCTACGCATTAAAAGTTTGAGTTATCGAGGTTATAATGTGTTTTAACGTCAAGGACGCGTATCGTTTCCTCCTTCAAAAGCCTAAGCGGGAAATTCTACTTGTCATTTACGGCCGCAATTCATTAGGCTTTAGTTTGCAGCGTCAGTCGTTCCGCCCGTGACTATGTCGCAGTTAGCCATTTTAGGACGTTTTTTTCGCTACATATGACGGGAAACGATATGGATATTTCGCCTTGCATTATAAATCATTTAATTATAAAGTATTCATCTTGAGTTATTTTCAGCTGACCTTGTGAATGTTTCCGGAAGACGTTAATTAGGTTGAGTGAAGCCGAAAATGGTTCTGATTTTATTCTTCCAAAATGTCCATGAGTTAATTACGGAAGAAGAATACAGTATTTAATTAATGTACAGTTACAAGGATCTCCCAAATCGGATCGTCTTATGGAGAAATTTTAACATTAATATATGTAATCATTTTTATTCGCCCACTTCTATAAATTGAAGAATACGACGGAAAATGAAAATGAGAAGTTTAAGCAACAGAATGTCGTCCATGGGCTACATTCGTTGTGTAAAACGTGTAACATTTGGAAACAACATGAATCGGTTATAATTTTCCGTCTATTTGCCAGTACCAAGTTAAAATAAATTTTAACACCAGTAGTCGCAAAACCGATGGGTAAACCATGTGCTCATTTTGTTTTTTTTTAATATAGCCGTTCTCGCCGTTGACTCACCGATATTGCGTAGGAAGAACCTTTCTCCGTCTTAAGAGACAAAGAAAAGTTTTTTATTTATTTCGGAGTCTACGATCTATGAATCACCAAAAGAGGGCGGTCTACGGCATTGTTTTGCATTGATACAGGTTTCCCCATTCGTTTTGAGGACGTTGGAGTTTATATCGATAATCAATTGGGTTCCGACAATAAGATTAGATCTGTTATTTTTGGAATTCTCAGTATTGTGCTGCCTTATTTATTTCGGCAGGTTTTTAATTGTATTTTTTTTTCTTCGTATTCATTTCTAAATGTTTATTTATTTTGTTTTTATTGCTAGTTTTCGTTTTATTTTTCTGCAAGTCTTTCATTTACATTATTTGATATTGTATTTGTGCATCTTAAAATTTTTTATTTATAATGTTTTAGCCATTTTATTTTATTTTATTTTTGTCTATTTTAAAATATTTATTTTATTTTTATTGCGTCGTTTTCACTTTGTTTTTCGACCAGTCGTTTATTTACATTTTTTGTTTTTGTATTTATGAATTTTAAAATGTTTATTTATAATACTTTCACCTATTTATTGTATTTTTCTATTTATTTTTCCATGTATTTTGTTTCATCTATTTATATTATCTGTTCCTACGTATTTTAATTTTTCCATTTATTTTATTTTTACCGTTTTATTAATTTTTTAATTATTAATATCTTGTTTTTCGATGTACGCGTAATACGAGGGAGCCATTTTACTTCGAATTCAGCATAGCCATAATTCCAAACCTGCCCGTGCTTTTAAAGCGATATACGCATCGTCGTTCGGCACATGAGACTCCCGAAGGAAACCGCGACACGTCGTCACCTAGCATTAAAAGTGATAATCGCCATCGGTGTCCTTCGGCGTCTCTCTCGGGCGTCATCCGCAGAATCGGGCCATCGATCGGCCGGAAACTTTTGTTTTCGGCTAATCGGGCGCGTCTCCTTCCTTCCGCGATGAGGAGGAAGCGGGAAAGTGGCGTAGGAGGCGTGGCATTCTTTTGTGGGTGCAGAAAGGGAGGGGAAGGGTGGAAGAGGAGGAGCCGACTTGCCGCACCCCGTCCAGGTCTCATTCCGTCGCCCGAGCCTTCCCTCGTATTTGGATCGTCCCTGGGGAAAGAGGAGCGACGGGGGGCGAAAAGATGGAGGGGGCAAAGAGGCGGTGTGCGAAGATGGGGCGAAGGGGTTGGGGAAATGCGGGTCGACCGCTGTTGCCGCCCTTCTTTAAACCGTCAAGTTTGTGGGTGGTGGCGGAGAGACGTTATAGGACAGGGATGGCGAACCTTCTATTGCCCGCGTGCCAGTATTGCTGAAATTGTCTAATCTTTTCCGCTTTGCGTGCCACAAAAAAGCCTTTGATTTTTCTTGTGTGCCAACTAAATTAAATTCGTGAGCGAGACATAAGAGATTGAAATTTGTAACCGTAAAACTAATGTTTACAGTAGTTAACTAAATAACACAAATGTTTTTCTGGCACTAAATCAGTACAGTAACTGCTTTGATTGGTTTTCGCCTTTCGTTGGCGTGCCAACCGAAATCGTCTTGCGTGCCACTTATGGCACGCCTGCCATGGGTTCGCCATCCCTGTTATAGGACGTTGGACGACGTAATCTCGGGAAATTTAGGTCGGAAGAGGTTGCTGATATATAAGAGTGTGGGAGAGAAGGCGGCTACTAAGTAGCCGTTACGAAGAGTCCTAGCGGGTCGTAAAGCCGAAAAAGGGACGATGGAATGCGGGGCGAGGTTTTACGAAAGGGCGAGTCGTTCTCTCTGGAAGCGTTGACTGACACGCCTTCCACCGCGCCCCTCGCAACCACGGTGGGCCCTTCCACGCGGGCCCTCGTCGATTTTTTCGTTTTTTTTGTTACGATTCCTTCTCGGTCGTTTCCGTCAGGATGCTTATTAGCCCTTCGAAAACGTCGCGTCCTTGCGATTCGTCCTACGGCGCCCTCTATAAGCACGCCCCAGTTTGGGCACGGGAGGAGGATGTGTGCGCGCGAGATATGATCGAAAATATAATGCGGTCTTTTGATGGCGAAAAAAAAGTTGTTGGAGCCTCCGCTTAAACCGAGGTTATCAAACTCAAATGATGCGTGGGCCGCGTTAAGGCACCGTACCAAATCCGCGGGCCGCATTCCATCTTAAGAACATTGTTCTGCAACCCAGCTGCGTGGAGTAATTGGAATGGAAATTAAAATGGGGATATTTTGGCAGTCTTGATTTTATACATTATTCAGAGTTCTTAGGTTACAAATGCGAGCTTGGAGAAGAAGAAAATTTCCGAACTTGACCGGGGTTGTTTGTTGTTCTCAGGTTAGTTGAAATGTTGTATTAGCAATACGTTTCAATTTTGGGCTGAATCATAGTATAATGCATCTTGCTTGGCGTGCCGCATGAAGCCCGTGAGCCGCGTGTCGTTCGGACCCTTGACTCAAGCCGTCAAGATATGTAGAACGATATACATTAGATTCCTCTGGGCTTTTATGAGGATTTATTGTGTGTAATTTTTCCACCTCTGATTCTCCGGTTCTCTCGTTAATTCAAGGGAGCGTATCATTGCGTATTTGATAGGGTGTTTCCGAAATGATTTTCAAGGGGTGCCGCGAAAAACGTAATGGAGTAAATAAACCAACGATTTGGAATATTTGGTCAATATGGAAAATAAATGCGTTAGAGGGAAGACTACCTCTCCTGTAATAAACTTACGATGGTGTGTTGCCATCGAATAAATTCATCCAAATGTTTTGACGCCTTCATGCATACATATGCATCCTTGTTTGAAAGTGGGGGTTCTATGAAATTTTTTTCGTTTAAGTGTGCCGCGCCTGCAAGAAATTTTTGGTAACCCATGATTTAATGCATTGAAGCTTAGAAAAAAAGTCGTGTTCTCGTCGGTAAAAAAAATGGCGTTATTTGAAGTCGCGCAGTACAGCACGTACAATGCGATAATATTTTGAGCGTTAATTTAGTTAAACGATTTCTGAACGTACGGTCGCTGGTCGGCTCGCCCTTTTATCGCGAAACGACTTTAAGGCGATTTGTTGATGGAAGAAAAAGTCGTGGCTTTGGACAATATTCGTGATACATAATCTTTTGAAGCACTATTGAGACACGGGCGAAAATCACGCGATGAAAATTAATATCTCGCCGTTTCTTTACGTGGTACCTCATTAAACGCCCGATTCCGAAAAGGACGTAATCTCGGAATCAGCTTCCACAATGTCTGAGGAATACTAATATATATATATATATATATATATATATAAATATATATATATATATATATATATATATATATATATATATATATATATATATATATATCGAGGGAAACTAGGTGTTGAAGGAAACCCAGGGAGCACTTACCAGAAGGAGAATCTCTTGGGTGTCGGAGAGAGACAGTTGTGTCTCTTTTGTGCTGACGAGAGATCATCCCTAAAGCTCCATTATCTACGTCTACAAATGTGTCTCTCCGGTACCCCTGCGGCTTTCCTTGTAAGTGCTCAATGCCTTTTCTTCAACACCTAGTTGCCCTCGGTATTATTATTTACTTTTCCATTTCCATAAGTACACACACAGACGTGTGTGTGTGTATAAACTTACGGAAAAGGAAAGGTAAATGAGGATATTTAGGGCAACTAGGTATTGAAGGAAACCCAGTGAGCACTTACCGGAAGAGAGCAGCTGGGGTGTTGGAGAGACACAGACACATTTGTAGAAGTTATTGGAGCTTTCGGGATGATCCCTTCGTCAGCACAAGAGAGACACAACTGTGCCTCTCCCCAGCGGCTCTCCTTCCGGTAAGTGCTCACTGAGTTTCCTTCAACACCTAGTTGCCCTAAATATATATGTGTCTCTCCGTCGCTGAAAGCTCCATATTTGTGTTTTTCCTGTCTCTTCAGCACCCCCAGCGGCTCCCCAATCTAGGTAAGTGTCCACTGGGCTTCCTCCAACACGTTGTTTACACCTTATATATATATATATATATATATATATATATATATATCGTGTGTGTGTGTGTATATATATATATATATATATATATATATATATATATATATACACACACGACATTAGAGTGAAACTTGCCGATTAGCGTCGGCATTGATATCCGACGATAACTGAAATCTCTTTTGCCCTTTCACGCTGTAGCGGTATCTGGCTTGATGTCTGCAATCGTTAAAAAAATGTCCCTCCTCTCCTTATCTTTCTTTTGTGGTCGTCTCTTAATATCCTCCGTAATTCACCGCATCTTCAACTCTTTCTCCCTTACAGTCCTCACTTCTCCACCACCCATTTCCTTCTCAACCTACTCTCTTCTCTTCCTCCGCTCCGTCTCTATCCTTTTCTCCCTCCCTCCCTGTACACGCTCTTCCTAACCCACTACTCTTAAGCTTCTCCCACTCATCCTCCTCCGCCTGACCTCGTCCTTCTCGAGTTAATTTGAGAAACGCGACTCTCCGGTGATCGTCACATGTTTACACTTTCTCCCCGCCGACGTTTTTTTCTTTTTTCTTCTTTTAAATGCATCTCCTGGCGGTTTATCAGGAGGAAGGTAAAAGCGAATCGCGTTTCGTGTTTGCTTTTTTTAACGGTTCTTTTTTTTTTTAAATCGATTTATCCTAATGTTCGCGTATTCGTGCCCCCCCCCCCCCCCCCCCTGTAGAATTCGTATAATTTGTCGAGTGAAATGAATCAGATTATTATTTATTAAGTTTTTGACGCTTTCGATCCTCTGAATAAAAAATGCGAATTTTTTCTGGTTATTTATGGTGGCAAAGACCCTCAGAACGTCCTAGGTGCAAAAAAATATATCGGTTTAAGTATGGAAATTGGAATGGTGCCATTTGGCAGAGTTGAGGCAGTGGAATGTAGAAATTTCCCAAAAAACTTTCAAAATGTATTTATATGCGCTGTCCGTGCTTCAGTTTTACGTAGCGTCGAATGTTTAAATACGTTTTTTTTTTTCGATAACTTACGAAAGTGTGAATAAATCGTGGCTCATGCAACACAAACTTAATAGAAGGTGCAATTCTTAAGCCCATCAGTTTTGCTATATTTGTTGCTAGAAGCAGTCGATTAATAACTTAAACAATTAGTCACAGAGAGTAACAATTATGTCAGGAAATCTGCACGCCGATAAATTTCAAATCGATTGCTTTGAAAAAATGCTATTTGTTAAATTCGTGCTGCCAAATTGTTACACTGAGCCTTAAATTCTTAGAAATACTAGCTGGAAAACAATGTATTATTGTGATTATTTAATGATAAATAAATCGAAAATAATATTCATGTATTCAGAGCAGAGGCGTACCTTGGCGATATGGCGCCTATGGCAAAATTTTAGGAAACGCCTTGGTTATGTAGGATATCATTTTTTATGCGTTTTAATAAAGAGTAATATATTTTTTGTTATAAATAAATCAACCTTTGAGTATTAAAATAACAGATTTATGGGAGAATTAGCTCTTCGTACATTTTGCGGGAACGTTTGGCGCCTTTCTGCAAGCGGCGCCTATGGCAAATGCCACCTTGGCCATACCTTAGTTACGGTACTGATTCAGAGAATACATTCATGTTAAAATTTTCGAAATTTGTTATGCATTCGTTTTATTGAATCAGACATACAAACTATCCGGTTCTGTTATAGCGGAGGTGCATCGGCGGATCCTAAAAGGGAGAGGGGTCATGATGGAGGCTATTTGCCTCTCTAGATGACCTCGTTGACCTCCACTGGATGATTTCTCAAACCCATTCCGCGCAAAATTCCTCGATTTTGCTCTGCAGATTAGAATCATGGAGAAAGGATGGGGTTTTTCAATAAAAGGTCCTTCGCCCATGGCGGCTTCAAGAAGGGCGGCAACCCTTCTCCTGGGTCCATTCCCGCAGGAATGACTTAGGAGCCTTTTGCGATAATCTTCGGAATTTGAACAAGGGCAAGACACTCAGTAACTTAAGAAATTAAAATTTTATCGCGCAGCCTGTATTCAAAGCAATTCAGAGGGAATGCGTGCACGCTAATATCACTCCTCACCTCGTTGTTCTTTTCGGTAGTTTAGGCATGCCTAAGATAGGACTGAGTTTTTTTATTTGGAAGATTTGGCCATTCTTGTAGTAATATGAACGGTTGAAAAGAAATCAATATTTGAAGGCAACATTTTTGGGTTAATACGGTTAAATCAACTGATTGAAATAATTGACGTTTATTATGTGTTTTCCTTTTTACTTGATCCATATGCAGTGTTGAGAAAGTACTTTTTTCGCGAAAACAAATCGAATTCTATATTTCAACGGAAATGAACGTTTTTTTTAAAGGTTCCGTGAATACGTTTTCACTGTTTTCTCGGTGATGTATGTTGTGGTAGGGGTTTTGACGGCGCTCTAACTCAGAAACTACTAATTAAATGAGCACAAATTTTAAATTTAAAAATTATCTTATAAAATCAAGGTCTGCTGATGAGATTTTAGCTAAAGAATGATCCTTAGATAAAGTTCATGTCATTATTCCGTTTTTGCCACATACCTCCTTTAGGCTTTCATTAATGTAAATATATTTTTTTCATTATGAAACTTGTAGGCAGTATAATTTTCTGTATCTTTTATCTGACATATATTTTCGTAAAAGGTGTTGCCTCAGAGATATTATGTTTCGGTTGTCCATCTGCATTTTATTAGTATATTGAATGTGCTGACCAACTCAGATTTTTACTTTCACTATACGTAGGTCCCATGGGTACGTATCTGCGAAAGGAATTTTGTGGGCTTTAAAACTCAAAAAATAATAATTATTAGTTATATTTTTATGATTTTTTCTAAATAATTCAAGATCTGAAAAAGTTTTGGCTGACATTGGTGAACCGGAAATGGAAGTTTACTCTGGTCATTTTTTTGTTTTTTCCGTTATAACTCAAGTTATTTAAATATTTGTTAGGTACTGGTCGGTTATCCCCCCGCAAATTACATTGGTTCCATTTGCGGCGCAACAGTCAAGAGGGTATAACATTGAAAGGATATATTGACGGGCCTTCGGCTCGCCGTTTTAATGGGTAGTCGTCTCCGGGCGCTACCGCGCCCTTCGCCTCGGCTGGAACCAAACTATCCCTCCCCGTTGTCCGGTGATCGGGTTTGTAAATGTCGCGACAGGCCCATTAGTCATGGGTTAGCAAGCTTTAGGATAAAAATATTACATAGCGATCCCATGAGCCTCTCAACAATAAATATTTGCGGGGCCAAAACAGAATAGTACCAATAAAACATTTAAGTTATCATGTATTTTAGTGTCTTTATTATGGAATGTAATTTCGGGGGGAAAACCGACCAGTACCTACGATATTTGTTATTATCAAAGTTGTAGAAAAGTGATACCATTGTTTCCATTGCTATGATAAAATCTTCTAATTGTTAATAGCGATGCGTACGCTGTACGGAGAAAGTCGTGCTGAACACATTAGATTTTCCGTAGAATATGAATTCTTAAAGCAATTCACACAGCATCTTTAACGTTTACTTCCTGGTGTTACAGAAATCATTGGCCTGTGTGTGAATATGTGTTTGAATGTATATATTAATATATGTACGTGTATAAGATTGCAACGAGTAGTTGAGAGGGATAGGAGGGAGCCAGTGGACACTTGGTATATTTTTGTGTATAGGTACGTAATGTCTATGTATATATATTTTTTTTCTGTGTTTTTGTGTATCCTTGTTATTGCCAGTGTATTTTATCCTTCCATCCCATGAATGGTTAAGGCACGTGGCGCAGCGGAAGTTTCCATTTCTATTAGACGTCCCTCGAAAATCCTTTCACGCGGTGCTCGTAAAAAAAACTCGGCATTCGTTTTCAGAATGGGAGTGTGGCCTCGTGTGTTCATGTCTGCGCTCGTGCGTGTGTATGCATGCATGTGTGTGCGCGCGCGTGTGTGTGGTCGCTCGAACTGCGAGGCTATAAAAAGACTCGGACAAGTAGGAGACGGTACGAGATGCACCCTGTTGAGAATGCTGAGAAAGTTACGACTCTTTAGAAGTATTTCTCGAGAATATTTCACCTCCGTTTTGAATTTTATCTCATTCATATTCTCAGGAGATGAATTTTGATTCCGGAGCGTAACGTAAGGGAAATAAAGACGGCTATTTGTTTTACGTTCGTAATAAGACAAAAATTTATGCGGAGGTAAATGTAGTGCAGACCTTTATGTTTTTTTATCGCCTAATAAAATACGCAAAAACATTACGGTGTGATATCCGAAAAATCGGTAAATTAGGTACTTTAAAAAGGTTGCCGGTTTTTTAGGATTTTCTACCTGTTTCAGGACAATGTACGTATACGTGTATAGCCTAACTAAGAATTGTCAAATGTAGTTAGGACAGAATAAGGAAAACAAACTGCAATATGTTGTAGACCAGGGTTCGACAACCTTTTCTATATGGCGGGCCACATTCCTTGTTGTGAATGCTTCGGAGGGCCGCATTGGAAATCACGAGAGCTTCGGTGGGGCTGATGGGCGTTTAAATCAGAAGATACCTAGAGATTTTTTGATCTCATATTAGTGAAATTCAATTATAATTGTTTACTATAGTTAAAACTCCACCAGAAAAGGTCTTGAGACCATAAATTCACTGAAAAAATTTGGAATTGACTGACTGAGTTAAATTGTACCGATCACTTTTTTATCGTGGCTTTTTTATCATAAAGTGCTCTCGGAAGCCGCATGAAGCCCGCGGTACGTAGGTTGCCGACCTCGGTTGTAGGCTAATACTGTACAATTCGTTTACCAAAAACTCGTTTTTATTCTCGGCTAACAAATTAAACGGATAATTAAACTCATCTTTTTTTCACCGTGAAAATTGTGTTTAAAAACTATTCACGAGTGCGATTTCCGATAATTATTCTTGAGGACGCTGATTTCTAGAGGAATCATATTCATTATTCTGTATGGAGATAGTCTTGTGCTGGACATAGCAGATTTTTTACGAGGCCATGCAATTCCAGCTGTATGTATGTAATTAGGCTTTTACGATACATATTTTTCTTGAATTTTTTATATAAACACTGTAATATTCCGTTCAGTTTTTAAAAAAATATCCGGATTTTGTCATTTTTACCCATCGGTAAGGCTGTATATTCGACAACTAAAACTGTTATATTTACTGTGCGCAGAGACATACCTAGGCGATATGGCGCCTGTGGTAAACTTTTACGGAACAGCTTCGTTATATAGGATATAATTTTTCCGCTTTTTAATAAAGAATAATGTTTTTATTACATATCTATTAAAGTTTTAGTATTAAACTAATACTTAGAATCGTATGGATATGGAAAGTTTGTGCAATTTATTTCGCGGCGATTATTTTTCCGATAATGTCGTAGTACTGATGAAAATAACAACTGATCTAAGGCTTAAGTTAATGCGCTTTTCTCAGTTTCAATTATTTTATGATCTAGTCGGTCGAATATATTTTTTTGGCCCTGCAAACGACTTTGAAGATTCTTTATTTAATTAGACGCGGATTGAAATACGAAGTCAGCATTTGAATATACGTCCGAGTTAAAGAAGTTCTTTCTCTCGCAGAGGCGATTAAAATTCCTGCAGTATGAGTCTGGAAATACTTCGAGCTACTGAAAAAAAAACGAGTCATTCGTAGAATTTAAAAAAGAGTATTTTACTTGCCAGAGCTGAGCCGAGTTTAATCCTCCGCATAAGAGCTACTTTATTTTTGTTCGCTTTCACTGATTTAATTAGGACATTGACGTAAGAGTGATTCTATAAATGCGTAAATAAAAATCTGATCTTTCCAGCACGTGACTTTCTCCATATAGAGCAGGAATGTCAAAATCGAGGAAGCATCAGAGCCGTATTGAAGTGATAGGTGTTATAGAAGGGCCGCATTAAGATTAACTTTACCTAGAAGACTGGTTACTTGTTTTGTTATTAAAAACAATGATTTTGGAACTGCGTACTGTTGTATCTCAACAGCTAAGAAAAAAATCTTGTCTTCTTCTTCTCACAAAAATAAAGTAATTATATAAAATCTCGAACAATTTAGTTGAGAGAGAAACTAGTGTAGTGGCCGCAGTAGGAGAGAAAATGGGCCGTATGCGGCTCACGGGACTTCAGTTTGACATAGTGCATGCTATAGAGCAATGGATATGATCTTGGATCGCTATTAAAAATCTTAAAAATAAAGTTTTGCGCTGATCTAATTATTAGTTTTTGAGTTAGAGCACCCACAGAACTCCTATCACACACACACACACACGCACGCAGACATCATCGAGAAAACAGTGAAAACCTACTCGGGGTGTCTCTAAACGAGTATTTCCGTTGTAATCCCGAATTCGATTTGTTCACGAACACAATACTTTCTCCTATACTACGTAGGGAGAAAGTAAAAATTAAATGACTTACACTTGCCAGCGAAGAAGTAAGCTACGATTCTATTAGCTGTGACCAAGGGCGGACACAGATGGGAGTAAACGGGGTAATAACCCTCCCCCCCCCCCTCCCCAAGATTTCTGAACACTAGAAAAAATCAACCCCTAAACCTCGTCCTAAGTCAGGCGAGAACTATACCGCTTTACTACATTCATTTTTCTTTACAAAAATCTATATCTTTCCTTTTCTTGTGTTAAAATGTACGTGAATAACGATATTTTCAGATAGTTTTTTTTTCTTTCCTGATTATCCCCCATTAATGAAGCCTGGATCCGCCATTGGCTGTGTTTAGCATTCTTTGTTACTCGACGAGTAATGACAGACAGAGCCAGACAGAATGCATACTCGGAATTTGTCCTGGATTTGAAATGAGAATGAACAGCAGCAAACCCACAATTGTTTGTACGCTAAAAACCTCGATGTTCTTTCGCCAGAAAGACAAAAATAGCTCTTCTTAATGCAGTGTCTTATTGAAGCCCATCCTTGGCACCATCGCCTCTAGCAACCATAGGTCTCGCAATCTCTCTTACTCTCTGGCATTGTTTGCTTCTTCCGGCGAAGCGTAACGTTCTCCTTCCTTAAACGTTACTCACTTAAATCCATATCAACTTAAGGACATATAAATAGATATGCGATCTCTTGTATAAACAGGATGTGTTTTAGGAAGGACGGCGGTTAATTTTTTTAATCGCTAGTTTCCGAAGGAAGGGGTTAAGCTGTAACTAATTTGTGAGCAAAACAAATTAATTACTTCATATTGAGGCACTTTAAGTAATTCTTCATAACGTAGCAACGACACGCACGAACGCATACAGTGTAGTGCCTTAGATGAAACACTGCGTTATTCAGCATTATTTTGCGAATGTTTTTATTTTAAATGTGACCATGGAGATGGAGAAAAATTCTCAACTTGACCGACAATCGAACCCGGGTCTCCCACTTGCCGGATAGGTGCTTTAACAACTAAGATTTCAAGCCAGCCTAATTCTCCATTCTCGAATTGTTGTTTTTGTTGTTATTATGTTTTTATTTTGGACAGTAGTTTTAAACAATTTTTTAGCCTTCAAAAAAGCTCACGAGTCACCTAAAGAGATACATAAAATATAAAGACAATCATGAAATGTTTTATTTTCAATTGTAAATTTTGGTAATGCTAGGATAAAACTTTTTAGTATACATATTAAATAATAGCGAAAGTTTTTACAATGCAGACCTCTGCCTTTCCGGATTTATTCTAAGCGCAATTAACGGTATTGATTGATAATTCGCGCTCGCCTTATGGCTGAGATAAGATTGATTATGTAGATAGCTCCGATATCCTGAAAAAGGTATGGAATAATGGATTCGATATTCGACTGCGTAGCGTTCGTCACCAGTAGTGAGTCACCGATACTGAATTATTAAAAGGTCAAGGGATGCGTAACCGTAAAAGATGCATAACATTAAAAGGAGTACTCAAATGCATTCGAATAAGTCTTTCTCTAACGCACCTTAAGACTGAAATAGCATTGACAAAATTCCAATATATATCGTACATTAAAAGGTCGGCAAAACCAGATGCGCCGGTTCAGTAAGGCATAGGTCAAATATTTAAGCGTTAGAATTCAATCCTTAATGTGCTGATAAGTAAGAAAGTTATTCACAATGTCAATGGCGGCCATGAAGACAATTTTTGTTTATCTATATATATATATATACACTGTGTATGTATATATATATATATATATATATATATATATATAGAGAGAGAGAGAGAGAGATAAACAAACCAAATTTAAAAACTGTGTTCCTCCGATAGCCGTAATAAGGTTGGTAATAACAGATGCGGGCGGAAAGCAGCCGTCATCGTTGGCGATCCATCCAAATCATGCTCTAAAAAATCTTCTTTCTGATATGTTGCTGTAGAATCACCATTGATGCCGGAACGCGCATCTGGTTCATATCCAACTTATCTTTGGGTGTCGTGGCTAGCTATAATTCATCAACTTTAATCTATGCACAGGTAAGAAAAAGAGAAAAGAATTGAGGCCATTTGTGTGAGGGAGCGCTATTTATTTTTTGCCGCGTACTCGAATTATTTTTTTAAGCTATGCACTTAATGCACTTTATCGTCGTTTTAAAAAACATCACTTTTTTATTTTTTAACAATGAAAATCCAGTCGTTTTATAAAATATATATTCGGAATGCACGCTGTGAGTTGAGTGCGGCGCTGCGATTTCTTTTTTTAAATCCCGAGAGCGAGGCAGAGTCGTGTGAGAGTACTCCTGACGTTAATGTCGCAGTTTCTGCCGCAGTATTGAACATTCGCAATTACATCTGCTCGCATATATATACGGCATAGAGAGAGAGAAAGAGAGAGAGAACGGAAACCGACGAAGATTAGTAGAAGTAGCAGGAAGGCTTGAAGCACTTTCAATAGGACGTGGTGCCAAGCTCGTTATCCTACTTAAAAGCTGTAGCGTTTTTAAGGTTTGAAATAGATATTGTTTTTTAAACGGCGCAGGATCTCTGCCTCCAGCAGTTTAGCGGGAGAAGAGAAAGCAGATGCGAGATTCGGTTTTTAAAAAGAACTGCCTTCATCATTAATCATCTATTAAGCTCTGCTGTCGTTTTTTTTTTTAATGATACAATATCTCTATCTCCAACGGCTTTAAGAAGATTTAGGGGGAAATAGATGTGTAATTTGGTCATCAAAATGCCCTCATCGGTGGTGGGTCTTTCTTTATAAGGCTCTTCTGTCGTTTTATTTAAACGGCGCAATATATCCATCTCCAACGGCTTTAAGAAGATTTAGGGAAAACCAGATGCACGGTTCGGTCACCAAACTGCCGTCATCAGTGGTGTATCTTTCATTATTAGACTCTGCTATCGTTTGATAGAGAATGATATAGCTCAAGTGGTAGCTAAAATCGTATCGACTCGTCTCTTTAATAGCCAAAGAAAGATTATGATGCGTATTTAGTTCTCTAAGCAACCGTAATCAGCTGGGGATGGGATTTTCTTGATCGGAATCTTACCTCGATGAACCACCGCTGACGATGGTTGCTCTGCAGTGTAAACACTCGCATGATTTTTTCCTAACCCTTTTTTATGTCCGTCGCTTCAATTTGATTTCAGCGGATAGTCCGAGTTCTGTAATTACTGAATCTTATTCGAGTGTTCATGGGATTCATGGTTTAAGAAATTTCCAGTTGATAAACTCCCGTATTCAAGCACAGAAAGGTTGACCTCGGGTGTTTATTCGCATATCACTCATTACATACATACCTTAATCCAGGGATTTTTAAACTTTATTTTGCTGACCTACCCCTTAGTGCTTTTTAATGATCGTGTACCCGTTAGTATATTTAAAGTGATAACGAAATGAATAAGCACTTGTGTAAAGATATACAACTGATGTTTATAACGTTAAAATTTACAGCCTTGGCGTATATTTCAATTTTATAACGCTATTATTAATCGTAACATCGCAAGTTTTGATTAAAAAGTCACGCATTAAAAAAAAACGAAGTTAGAAGAAAAGTTATAATTATCTTTTACACTTTTGCGTACCCATTCAAAACTCTCGACTTACCCCTAAGGGGTACGCGTACCACCGGTTAGGGCGTTTTCACACCGGCAAAACCGGAGTCGGGGCCGGCACCGACCATTGACGTCTTTTACACGCACCGACTTTCACGGTATCGGTAGGCAGTCTCATTTTGGCCGTGATAGAAGAAAGATGTGTCCTGATATCAATACACGTTATCTCCTTGGGCTATTATACTTTAGGCGGAAATACAGAAGACGCGAAAGAAAGTACTGGGAACATCCACTTTTAACTGTC
This sequence comes from Uropetala carovei, assembly GCA_036926305.1. Classification (NCBI taxonomy): domain Eukaryota; kingdom Metazoa; phylum Arthropoda; class Insecta; order Odonata; family Petaluridae; genus Uropetala; species Uropetala carovei. The sequence goes on from JAXCHB010000043.1 coordinate 3,879,629, forward strand.
AGGTATATGGAAAGAAGTTTCTACACGCTTTTTGAAGAACTTAGAAAGAATGATTCCAAGTCCAAAGTCATGTATAGATGCAGGACATAAGCAACCCTCCTGAATTCAAAGGTGAAGGTAGAGAAGGAGAAAAATTCTGAACTTGACCTGGAATAGAACCTGGGTCTTACACTTGCCGGGTACATTTACATTAATACCCTGCAAGCCGCCAGAAGCGTTTGGCAGGGGGTGTCACAGCACCAAATTAACTCTAACTAATGCCTCTGTTGGAGTGTCTTATCACATCTGTGAAAAAGGGTCTGTAGTATTTCTCGGTTCTGACGATTGGTTCGACATATTTTCTCGTACGCTGTGATCTAACATTACGTTCACTAACACCCATGGGTACAACTATGCCGCGTACGTCTTCAACAAATTCGGAACTTTTGTACTTTTCAAATAATTTTCTTTAGTATTCTGAACTTTACCTGGAATATAACCCGGGTCTCTCACTTGCCGGGTAGGTGCTTTAACCAACCAATCTATCAAGCTAGTCTAATTTCTCCATTCCCGAATTGGGGTATTTGAAGTAGATGTTTTTTTTGGCATTTTTGTTGATAAAGGCGTTCAATAGGATAGGAATGCGGAAGTAATTTAGAAGGATGGATCATACAAAACGCATCACCAACTTACGTCTTGCCTATAACTATCCCGATCCATCGGAGTTAAGTTCGGAAACTCCGCATATCTTTTAATAAGGCTGATATTTGGAAACTTCTTCGTGGATATCAATCTCCGAATCTTATGCGAGAATTTTTTTTAGGGCAGAGGTGCAACCAGCCTACAAGTTGGGGATATTTAACTTCCCCCCACGACCTGTCTATTTGATTATTTTAATCGGTAAAATGTGAAGAAAAAAACAGCATTCATCTGGAATAGATATTGAGTTTCGAGACAATTTTTCGTAACTTATTTCGTGACATGCAACTTTCACAGCGCCCATATTACGCTCGAACTTAGTAGGTTTGCTCAATTAAGGTGTATAACATGCGTTGTATTGTTCTTCCTTTTTTTTTAATATGTGCTAACGTTGTTTATTACTAAGTTATTGCTCGCTCATTACCATTATAGAGCGCGTTGTCCGAAAAGGCAATTAATTAAAAATGTTCATGTTTTTCATGCTCGTGAAAATTTATGGCAGTGGAACTTTTCTGATAATTAGTTTTTTAGTTAGAGCGCCCACAAATATTCTATAGTGCATACACACAGAGCTTATCCAGAAATAGTGAAAGCGTACTCAGGGGACCTCAAAACGTGCACTTCCAATGAAATGTTGAGTTCGATTTTTAACAAATACAATACTTTCTCCTATGCTGCGTGCGGAGAAATTAAAAATGAAATAACTTACATATACCACTGAAGAAGCAAGTTACCATTCTATTAGCATTCTTTGTTATTCGACGGAAAATGGCAGACAAAGCCAGGACTAATACAATACTGTATACTACGTATGAAGATAGTAAAAATATCATTGCTGCCAGCGACGATTTTGTCTAAATTTGCCCGGAATTAAATTGCCGAGAACCGATTTTGATGCACTTCCGCTCGAAGCGTCGAATCAGGGAATTACCGTGCAGCCATCTTCACAGTTACATCCGAACAAACCTTATCTAAAATGTCACAAGAGTCGGCGTTTTAAAAGTTTTCCCCATTCGATAGCAGAACGGAAATTACCGCGAAATTTCGGAGGACGAAGATTCGTTCATTTAATCTGCCGATGGGCTTCCTTCCGGTGTTGTTTGCGTTATGTTGAGGGTGACTGGCGTCGATGCAGAGAGAAGGGGGAGAGAGTAAAATGTCACCGTGACGCAGTAATTTTGGAGTGCGGTGTTTTTCTGGAGAGGGGGAGGAAGAGAAAGGGATATGGGAAGGGGGAGGGGAAGGGTTTTGGTGGAGAGGAGGAGCTAGTGGGGGGGGGGGGGGAGAAGAGAAAGAGTCGGCGGTGGCCGCAGACGTGTCTGCCTGGGGAACGCAATCGATAGTCGGGGGAGAGCGAAGCTCGGATGAGCGTTACGTACATTGCCCGCCCCAAGAGGACCAGAGAGAGAGAGTTATTGGTGGGCGGTGGAGGAGGCGGAATGTAGATATGGAAGAGAAAGAGAGGGAAAGGAAATCCCTGCAGAGGGAGCTTGATCGAGACGGCGGCGGTGGTGTTGCGCGGGTGATATACGCGTATACATTTATAGCTCTTTCATTGTCAGGGAGACCTGTTAACGTGTCGTTTTTGTTTTTTTAACGGTGATGGTTTTTAATTGATTGTATGGGTTTGTCCTTCTTGACGTGCCAGATTTAGCGCAGGTGATATTTTATCCCTTTTCAAAGATTAACAACGGCATTCCCGCCTTGTAACAAGATTTTATGTAACCTACTGAATCGGCCGTTACTTTGTAGAAAATCATGTATGGTAATGATAACTTAGTAAGGTACCACGGGGCTTCATTTTTGACTATATCTAGATTTCAGCGAACAGCTTCACCATCGGGATAAATCCTAACGATGGCGCTGTTCTTTGAAGTCTAGATAGAGTCAAGAATTACAGTCAGGGTCCTTGCACATGTACGGACGACTGCTCCTGATGCTAAGTGCTTACACTTATACGTCGAGATGGGTTGAGCTGAATCAAGGCCTTTTTGATAGGGTTGGTTAGGCAGGATTTGAAGTCTAGGATAATCGAGTGCAAACTTGTAGAAGATCTACAAACCATTTCGAATTATGGCGTGGTTTGGCGTAGCGGTTCATGAATCGGTTCGGAGTTAACGTTCGGTGATGGATTGGTTCAGTACGCATGTCGACTCAGGCAAAATGATGGTTCTAACGAAAAAATCATTCAACCATCCATACACAGTAATAAAAATGCAAGGCTTCGTTTAAGTTGTACGGTCAACAGAGTGAATCCACGAATATCCGCGCCAATCGGTGCAGGGTTAAGCTCGGTTGTACTGTAAAATAATTAATTTAACGGCCACATGCTGGCCGCGAGTTTTTAGATCCCCGTTTTTAGGTCCTTGTGCACCTCCTGCCATACGCTCTTTCCCGAGAATCGTGTGGTATCCGTCCGTGCGAGATAAAAGATGCGGTTAACGAACGCGCTTTGGAGCAACATCAATGCGAGTAATGGTAATTTAACGTTCTGTCTCGAAGCTGGAAAGAATGGCCGTTTCGTGCGTTTTTATCATCTTTCCCCCCGTTCCCGAAGTAGTAGTAGTAGTCGTCGAGGAGTAGTTGATATATTTCAGATGAACGCCCATAAAAAAAAAGGAAGCGATCCGGTAAGAAGGGCGTTTCGAAAGGGGAAGAAGCTCTTTTATGTTAGTATCGAGCGGGTTATGGGGTTTGTATGGCGTGACGTATTGTTAGTGATTCTTCCTTCGTAACCATACGTTGTGTCCGTTTGAGGATAAGGAAGTACGCTGGAATGGGACCGAAATTTCCGCCGGTGTCTCAAAAGTTTTTAGCGATTTGTTTTACAAAAAAAAACCGCTATTGCATTCACTTTGTCTGTCTGTCCGTTCGTCTGTGCAGACGATATCTCTGAGACGGTTCGACCTAGGTAAACGAAATTTACAGCCCGCTTCGGGCATGGATGTTGTGATTGTCTTTGTTACTGTTAAAAGCTCTTTGTAAAAGGCCATAGATGTGCTGTTTAAGAGCTAATGAAAATAAATAAAAATAAATAAAAAATAAAATATAAGAGCTGCATGTGGCAAGAATTTGGTGGATCCGGGATCAGCTGCTGGGGATGGGCGGAGTCAAAAGGGGCGGGACTTGTAAAATAAATCGCATTATAATGTCTGCTTTCGCAGTATTTTTCTAACTTCTGTTATTATCGTGTTTCGTTTATTTATTTTTTATAATTCGAGCACGCTTTCAAATTGTTCACGGCGATCGGTTGGCCGGTTCGTATAACGTGTTCATTCACGCTCCAATGTTCAAATCTCCTTTGTGCTTGATTTCGCTTAAAACTCATTTTTGTCTCGATTAAACACTGATCGATGTTTCGCGTTTGGTCCGAGGAGATAATATGAGCGTGTGATATTGTATACTGTTGCTGTTACTGTTACTGGTGATTATTCTTATTCGTATATTTTTTGCGTGGAAGTAATCTCTCGTTATTTCACTACGTCCGTCTTCGATGCACTTGCGTTCGTGGATAAGACAGCCGGAAGGAGACAGTAAAAAATGAGGCATGTTTTCCCCTAGGAATACACGAGGTTGCAGTTTTTAGGCTAATCTTGAGGTGAAACGCACAACTATTCAATCGCATTGTATTCAGCGTCGCTTTCTTTTAATCCTTTCTTTGCAAAATTCTCGTGTCGAACCGAGAAATTTTCTTGCTTTTTCTTTAACGGTCGAAGATCGTTTCAATATGGCGTTGAAGAAAATTTGATGGTCGCGAAATTTGTGGGTAAAACGAACCCGAGCAATTAGTGGAATTGAGTATGCGTCTTCTTAACTTAAGTACTTGACTAACTTTTCTAGATAAGAAAGTGATTTTCATGTATCTAAGATTAACACCGCAGTCGGTTATTGATAAATCTTCCCTAGTTGCGTTATTTAAAGCGCTTTTGTTTTCGTTTTCTTTAAGTCGCGCAGTTGCAATTAATTCTTCCCTCACTTGTTAGAATTTGGTGTAGAATGCACTATCTTTGGATCACCACTTAGATCGGCTTCGATAGAGAGTCATCGATCTCACCTTATCGCAGATATCAGATTGATACAAACATGTATCTACAGTAGTAACAATGAGGTTGGGAAACCGAATGATCGAAATGATTCAAAGCAGTCCTCATCATTAGCGTTTCGGCGATGCCAGGCTCTCACGAAGAACAAGCATGAATTGTTATTATATATCGATTTAATTGTAAACTCCAAACCGAATACTTTTGTCGGTTTCATTTTCGCCATGAGTACAGATCGATAAAATTAACTTTGAAAGTACCTGTACGTCTATAACTCGAATTTTCCATAACTCGAAGTGAATTCATTTTACAGGACAATATATTTTTCGTGTATGTTTTTTTTTTCTATAACTCGAGTTTTCTATAAGTAGAATATTTTTTTGTTTCCCTTGTGAAGTTCGACTTCTAGAAGTTCTTGTATACACACGTACGTACGTACGTATGTATGTATGTGTGTATGTATATGTATATATATATGTATGTATGTATGTATGTATGTATGTATGTATGTATGTATGTATGTATGTATGTATGTATGTATGTATATCATCCCTCCAGCCTATCTCTTTCTAGCTTTCTCCTTCACTTCACTGCGCCATTTTCTCTCTCACCCCCCCCCCCCCCCCCCCCCCCACACCCAGTCTCCCTTCTCTCTCTCTCCCTCTCGCACCCAATCGCAGAGATTCACCGAAAGGAATCGTTTCTGTATTTCTGATTCGAGAGGAAAGAGAAGAGGGGATTTTTTCGAAATGGGAGGGAGAGGAGGAGGGGGTGGAATAGGAGTCGAAAACGCGATGGGACGAGACATCGATTGATAAGTTCGCATGGCGCGCGAGATGATGATAGAGGAAATCATTTTATGGAACTTTTTTTCTTCTTTTGGAGAGAGGCAGCACACGGGCGGAAATGGGGTTCAAAAGAGAGGGGCCTAAAAAAACGGTGGAAAAAGGGTCTTAACCCGGTCACATTGCGAGGAAAATGGAGGAAGGGGAAGAAGCCATTACGAACGGTTGCGCAGTATTCGAAAACTGCAATACGGGACGCACAGGATGATTGAAATTAAGACTTTGAATTAGGGTGGTTGGAGTGGAGGGAACGTATTGGAGTCATGAAAAGGAAGGCTCGGTGAATGGAGGATAAAAAAAATCGGCGCTAGGAAAAAATAATAATAGCGCGAACCTTATGAAATTCGCGAGCTTCCATAGCCCGCGTAATAATGTCGCTGGTTGAGTTATTGTATGGACGGTAGCTGGGAGTAAAACTCTATATAGGTACGTGATCATCATAAATGAGCGTACCAAAAATAAAGTAGAATAAATCTTTTGGTGCTCGAGAAAAAAAGCGAAAATTGATAATGTAAAGAATTATTTTTGTAATTTTTACTTTCGTTAATAAATATACCTCTGCATGTCTCCCATCCTAAAAAAAACAAAAATTAATAATAAATAGAAGAGTTAAGTTTTTAATTTTTACTTTCTTTAATCAATACACCTCTACATTTCTTACAGCATTCGCTATCAGTATCTTTCTGTCTGTCTGTCACGTTTCCAGAGGGAATTTCGAACTGAAACTTCATGGATTATGGCCTAGAAAATAAAATATCCTGTAAAAAGACCGAGGTTCGATTCCAGGAGATGATTATATTTTTTTCTAAGTATAGACGGGATTTTTGATTTTTCATAGTGCAAGGATATTTTCCTTCACTCATCGAAATATCTATATATGGACCGATTTTCTTCGTTTTTGCTTTATTAGACGGTTACATCTGTACATACTATTTTTGGTACTCTTTCCGATCGTTGCCAAGGCGACCAGCATTGTTGCCTCCGGTTCAGTCAGCGTAATTTAAGTCTTCAAATAGACGAAGGAATGGCGTTATTCGCTTCGCACTTTTGTTGAAGCATCGAAATTATAGTTGTAGCAACGTCAAACTTTAAACATAGAAACGTAAATAGTTACTTATAATTATTCAGGAAACTGCGGTTAGGAAGGGTTTATAACGATTGACCAAAGCAATTGAATCTTCTTTCTTCATTGGAATGCCGGAATCTTACCATTTTTGCAAGTAAAATCATTAAATTCTACACTTTTAATGGTTATTTACGCAAATTTTATTTCAATAAAAATAATCTGTTATAAAAAATGAAAAACATATAAGTTCCCGATTAATTACTGTGTATCATTAATTTCCTCTTTAATATGACTTTTACACATTCAGATTTCTGGCTGACTTCGCACATTATTTGCTGGTACCCCTAGTAATTAATTTAATTATAAACGAATTCTGCGAAAACGTTTTCCGACACAGCTGTAGGAATGGATAAGTTAACCTCACGAAACAAAACAAAAAATAATAATTAAGGAATAATTGCAAAAAATTAATGAAGGTAAATATTACAAACTTAACTATATTATATAGAATTAATTTTTGCTTTTTTCTCATGCCACGAAGGAGTTATTCAACTTTATTTTTACTACATTCATTTGTGACCCCTGTGTTATGACGCTACTGCATGCTATATACTTATATTTTGAGACCTGTGGCTGTTTATGAGAAATAGTTTTAGAACCGAACTCCTTTTCATTTAAAAATCCTCTTTTGAGTAAATCAATGTCTTTTGAAAATAGCCAAGAATAAACGACCTCCATGTTGCGCGACCTGGTTTTTATTTCGACAATGTTTATTTCTCGGCTGATGTAGGTACTTAGTGTTACATATACGCTGTTCCGTCTTCGCCCACCCTCCCCGCTGAAAACCTATTGCGACTTCTCTGCGGCCCTACGTAAATACGAGATTTATTTAGATTCTATCGAACCGATTAACTCCTCAGATCCGACGTACTACAGACAGACGGAATTTCAAAAAACAACTTTTTAGTAATAAGGAGCACTTACAACATGCATATTCATCAAAATCTCGCCGTCGATTTTTTTCAACACAACAATACTTTATATGATTGGAGGAAAGTAAAGGGTTAAATTGAAGCTACCAGAAAAAAGAACAGGTTGGAAGGGCTAGCTGACGATTTTTTTAAAATGAAGAACCACTTAGGAAAAACACGACATCTTTTGGGGCGGGACGATATGTATGTCAGTCTTTATATAGGGCTATTAAGGATGGGAGAAGCGGTAAGGGGTTGTTTTCAGGTTTAGTTTGATGCCCTCTCTACCTCTAAAATCCCATTCTGATAATTTTCCGGCTATGGTTTTAAGTTTAGAAAAAAGGAATCCTCTGGACGTAACGTGAATGTTTTTAATTCCCGCTGGACTCAACGCTGTTAAATTTTAACGAAAGTCTGACGTCACGAATGCGTCGCATACGTCGAAAACCTTGCATTATTAAAATTTTGAATATTCCGGCCTGCTTTCCCACACGGAACATTTAAATGTCGTCCGTGTGGAGGCTAAATAATTTATGCAACAGATCGAATTTAATATATAATGGCGAGTGGGAATAAATCTTGCTTTTTTTCTCCAACTCGCGGAAGGGCGGCGAACGGTTTATTTATCTCGGAGTTTGTAAACAAAAATCGAGAACTATTCGGAAGTCATATCAAAATGAGAAAGGTAACGGAGCCGCGGAATAATAACTTTATTTTCTTCGTTCATCGTTTTGGAAAGAAACTTTTCAACGATTCGAATTCTTCGAGAAGAAAAACAACTCGAATTCTTTTCATCGGTAAACTTAAAAAAGAGTTTTTTCTAGGAAGTATATTCGGCTGGGTTGAGATCGCTGTGGTAACTTTTCATGAGTTCTATGTTAAGGAGGCAGAGAGAGAAATAGATGTAGAGATATAGGTAAAGAGGGTTAATGGAGAGGTAAAGGGGGATAAAACTTGTCCGATTTTGTTTCAGCGTGAGCATCCAGTCGCCTGTGACCTTCATCTGCTCGGTTCTCAGAATTTATGGTGGTGTAAACATCAGAAATGTGATTAGGAACATTCGATGAATTGAGTGCTAATATATTTTTTTTCCCTCGTGCGAGTCAATATTTTCCGAAATCGACACGACGCGGAGGTTAACGATTTATTTATCCAAATAACGGTCGTTGCCATAAAAACGGTCGGTAAAATGGTATGCGAATGTCGGACGTAAAAAAAAATAGCAGCCGTCCTCCGATGCGGTCCACGGTTGTCGGGTTATATTTTTTATCGAATCATGCCAATTAGGTCTTTTGCTTGGTATGATTCCTGGAAAATATAAGGTAATTTTTTAAAGAGGTCATTATTAAACTTATTTCAAAGTGTTTAAGACACCCGTTTTGATGTAACCAAATAGTGTTTTACTTCTATAATCGGAAGTTATTTAACGAGAGTAAAAGATAGAAATCAGCCTTTTCGAAGCCTTTCGTTCTTCCTCCCTATCGCCCTCTCTCCATATCGCCCTCTCTCTCCCTATCGCCCTCTCTCTCCCTGTCGCCCTCTCTCTCCCTGTCGACCTCTCTTCCTGTCGCTCTCTCCCTGTCGCTCTCTCCCTGTCGCTCTCTCTCTGTCGCTCTCTCTCTGTCGCTCTCTCTCCCTCCCTCCCTCCCTGTCGCCCTCTCTCCCTATCGCCCTCTCTCCCTGTCGCCCTCTCTCCCTGTCGCCCTCTCTCCCTATCGCCCTCTCTCTCCCTGTCGCCCTCTCTCTCCCTGTCGCCCTCTCTCCCCTTTCGCCCTCTCTCCCTATCGCTCTCCCCTTTTTCCTCCACTCTCCTTTCTGCCCTCGCGGTGACCTCCACAAGGAACAAGAGACCACGATGACACTCGATGGCCTATACTTCCACACGGAGTCTCCTTTACCTCAGAGTGGATCAGGAGTGTCTCCCTCTCTTCCTCCCATTCTCAGTCTCTCTTCTCTCTGTCGCTCACGTTACTCTCTTTCAAAACGTCCTGATTGAGAAACGGTGAGAGAGAGAGAATAAAAGGAAAGAAGGAAACGAAACAGTGCCACTCACTCTTGACCTTGCACAATTCAACCTTGTAGCGGTGATGGCGTAGTCCTTCATTAAGTCGAACATGCGCTTCATCCCGATTTCTCTCTCGTAGGGAACACCTCCACCAATCTCGATGAGGCATCTCTTCCGACTTACTTCGCGTGATGTGTCTGTCTCAACAGTACTCGTGTTTTAGGTTGGAAGGTTATGGAGCTTTAGATATCAGTTCAATCCTTTACGTTAAGCGAGAGAGCATTGCAGCGTGGCTTTCTAGCGAATGGAGCTTAGATCGAAATCCTTTGTAACGAACCGCTTTTAACATGTTATAGTCGGAATTGCTTTCCAGGCCCTTGCGTAGATCCACAGAGCTCAACATGACCGTCGTAGAAAACCTAAATAATACTTCCCTACCTAGTAAATAACAACAAAATTCGTTCATATTCGCCGACAGTACTATATTTTTGTCGTGTGGAGGAAAAGGAAACAAAGACAGTCCTTATAAAATTCCACAGCGGTAAATCGAGGCTGCCTATCATTGGAACATACGTCGTATCACCGAAAATATCGGGGAGTTCGTAGTTTTGATATTTTTTTACGAGTTTCGAGTTATCAAGGTCAGACTGCGCACAAGCATGTATATGTGTTGATGTATATTGTGCGTACTGATTCGCAAAAACATATAACTGCGAAACTTTGAATAGTTTATTTTTTCAAATGTGATGTTTGTTTTTCTCAGAAATTAATGTTTTAGTCTGGTGTATTTGCCTGGCGAATATTTCTGTCTGACGTTATCCAACAGGTGGGCAGATATAAACTTTTTCTTAATCTAGCTCTAACAGATCCCATTTGCAGCCATATGGCTTTTGAGTCAGAATCTCCAGGGATTACAATTGCAAAAGCGTATGAACTATTGCGGCACAAAATAATCTGCTACGATTAATTTTGTTTAACATATTTTATGCTTTGGCTCGTAGGTTTTCGATTATTTTATTCGCAGCCCGGTGATCTAATTTAAGCGAATCGCCACTGATGTTGGCTGCTCTTTTGGCGGAATGCGCATTTTGTTTTCCTAACATTTTTATGGCTATTGGAGAGAATTGGAATTAATTTGTTTCAACTTTTTTCGTAAAATTACTGCTAATGGAATAGAACCTTCGTAACCTGAACTTCAGGTGATTTTTCAATAAAAATCGGGTTATAGAATCAAAATTCGTCGAATGGCAATCGAAAGGAGTAAATATCTTTTCCGCATTGTACAAATTTTTAATGCATAGGCTTTACAAGTTCTAGTTTCGGCAGCATCCTTATGTATAGACATTTTTTTAAACAACTTGGAAGGAAGTTTATTAGAATATTACTGTGGTAAGTTTGTAAATTTGATAAGTTTGTTCCTTTTTTCTTAACTAAGGTTTTACTCCGATATATATTATAGAATGCAAAGTCGAACTTGAACTCTGGTAGAGTTGCGCAGAAGGGCTCCAGTGAATCACAGAATAACAGCGTTGCCACATCATGCATATAGGTTTTTCCTGTTTTCCCTCTGAATCCCTTATAAACTACGCCCTAATATGACATGGCATTTCTTCCGAAAAAATCCTGTAATTCGAATCCGTCTTATGCGAGCATGGCTTTACGTGGTGAAATATGGTTCCTTTCCATAACCCATCAGGCAACTTCCTTCAGTCCCCAAATCTCCTGTTGATGCACAGTAAGATTGTTGTTGTTGGTTTAATTTAGGCTTATAAAAGAAGCACTGAATTCCTCCAGAATGTCTTCTTTCACGCTCGGCAATCTGAAACCCCAGGTTCTGCTGAGGTAATGCGAACCGTAATCCGCTTTGTGTGAAATTTTCATAAAAAAACAAACTGCGTCTTAGCGAATCCGTGTTATAGGAGGGTCAGGAGTATAGCGTGTGACTTGGCAACGTCGCTCCACCTCTCCTGCTATGTCGGAGCTCAAGTAAGATTTCGGATACAATTTTATTCACGTGTACCAGTCTCGCATCCTATCATTCCTCGTAAGACGTTATTCGCCACTCTCGACCGCTTATTACGAAAAAAAAAGAAAAATACTTCAGAATATTCACGGAACATTTGAAGTTTTCATTTTTTTTTGTGGGACGCCCCCAAAACTTGTTCGAACCTCTTCGGGTATTTCTTTGGTAGTAGTCCTTCGCATGCACCCGTAAAAGTTCGAAATGAGCCATGGAGGCGAGTAGTCAGGTCGACTCTTCTTTATCTCCTCTCTCTTTCTTTTTTCCTCCATCTCCCCCCGCAGGAAAAAAAACCCTTTTTATCCCCTCTCCATCACCAACGTCGTCCTAAAAATCGCTTTCTTCCCGCGGGGAAAGAGGAGAGAGGGGAAGGGAAAGAAGGAGCACTCTCTCCAAGTGCGTCTGGAGAATCCTCGCCTCGTCCTAGATAGAAGGCCGAAGGCGTGTGAGTGAGAGGGAAGGAAGGAGGGAGTGTGAAAGAGCGGTAATAAACCGTGCCAAAATAAACACGTCTTCCCTCGCGATATTTGGGTCGTCTTGGAAGCGGATCATCTCCTATCAAGTGCGCACGCGCAGATTAAAGTGGATTGTATTAGTATTACGGTTTTATTCACGGATACCCCCGCGGCGTGGGGGTTACTTTTTTCTGTTTCGAATATAAAGTAAAGCGGCTGAGAAACCGACGGAACGAATTTTTAAACGTTTTTTTTTATTATTTTTGCTAAGCGTAACGAACGTAATAATCTCCCGTGGATTTTTTTTCACGCGTTAAATATATCGAGGGATCGAAGTTTACCGAAGACGATATAGATTGAAAACTCGATCGATGCTTTTAATGGTGTAATTTTATAGCATTTATATCATTGTTGTATGTGTAACGGGTTTTCATGAAAGAACTATTTTATTAATAACTTTTGTTGACGTTAATGATTGATAAAAATAACAATAAAAGTTATTTAAAAAAAATAAAATAGTCCTTTCATGAATACCCTATATCAGGGGTCGGCAACCTTTTACCTAAGAAGAGCCACTTGATAAAATTATGTATAACACGCAACATAAGAGCCGCCATTGACGGATTCTATTATCTCTGTAGAAACAAACGTTTATTTTACGTAATGCGTCCAAAACTTTTTCAGTTTACTGTAATTTCTATTAAAATAATTTACTAACAAGTTGTTGAGTGAATTAAGCTCAGTGAAAACTTACCTGTAAGAGAGTCGCTGGAGATGTCGGAGATATATATATATATATATATATATATATATATATATATATATATATATATATATATATATATATATATATATATATATATGTAGTACGTCTCTCTCCGTCGCTGGCGAAGAGCTTGGGTCCGAAAAGCTTCCGACTTTGTGTTGTTTTCGTTTGTTTCTGTTTTTCCTGTGTCGTTAGCAACCTCAGCTGCTCTCCACTTCTGGTGAGTGTCCACTGGGCTCCCTCCAACACCTTGTTGCCACCTTTATCATTACCTTTCATTTTCTTTAAGCATATATACTTTCATTCCATTGGTAGGAGTGATTGAATCCATTGAAAAACCAGCAACCAATCGGTCACCATGTCCATTTTTATGGATGTTCAGTTACATAATTTTAATAACTTGGGATGCACGTTATCGATACGATAGTGTGTGGAGAAGATAGTGGAAAATGCGCGTGGCCTGTCAAATAAAAAAAAATGGTGAAGGAATTTCTGAAGTATACAGATATAAATAGGAGTTCCAAAAATAAAACGTTTGTTTCTCCCATAAAATTCGTGGACGAAAGGGTTAACATACCGAGGTCTCCTGAATTTAACGGTTGTAAGTCAAGGGAAGAAACGCGAGTCTTTTGTACCGCTCCATCCTGAAATCAATCAATCTCTCACCATCCTACGTATGTTATCCACGAAGAACTTCTCAAAATAACGGGCAGAGTGAGGAAATTTAGAATTTCCAAATTTAAATCGCTTTGCACATACAGGAGCGGTAATATAATCCACTTAGACACCGTTTAATACCCGCGTCTCAACAAAATAATTTGTTGGCAAAAGGATTCGTTCATTTATTTAAGTAGTCCCAAAACGGAATCACGGCCTCTTTAAATTGGAATTTTTATAACTGCATTTAATACGATACTTATAAAAATTGTAAAGTTTACCCTGTATCCAATGTCTCCGTTGTTTTTCACACTATTCTTTCAGATCTTCTGTTAATGTTTTAGTGTTTTTTGCTATTGTTGGCATTGTTTTATTAGTGTTAATACTGTACTTTTCGTTGTTATTATTTTATTTCGTTTTATCGCGTTTATGTTCCTTTATTGTTTCATTTGTAATTTTTTAATCAGCTTTAACGGGCCTCGTGGTCTATGCCGACTTATTTTGATAAGTAAACAAGCAAATAAATAAAAACTCAAATTATTCAAAGTTATTTAATGTCGATCTCTGAGTAGAAGAACGGGTATACCAAGAATAGTTTCTCCATGTTGTTGATAATCGGTTTCCACGGACAAGAATATTCCGTGAATAGGTTCGAGCCGTTTTACGATAAAGGCGCGAGTCGAATCTCGTAATGCGCATGAAACCTGGCAGCTTTCCCGATCTTTGAGGTTATGATAAAAATATTCATCGATGGCCAGCTTTTATTTGGCTTGTCACCTTGCCCATTTATCTTTTTAATATACACTTGGTACCTACGTCCAAAAAAATAATGTGGCGGGTAACCTAGAAGGGTGTATTACTCATCATTTCCAAAATTAACCTTCGTGCATGTGTATTAAGTGAAAAAACTTGCTTGGATGCACGGGAAAATATACGACGGAAATTAATTTAATGTTTTTTTTACTTTAAGGAGGAAGCGGTTTAATATTCTTAAAAAATATCTGTCTGTAGTTATATTTGTACTTTACCGTCTTTAAATATTCTGTGGCCGTAACGGTTTTCTCGGAAAAACCTTCGCGTTAACCTCAGTTGAATGGGAAATATGTTTCTGTGCAATACCTTAAGGTACAGCGCGGGGTGAATATTGTGACTAATGCAAGAAAAGCGGACAGATCTCTATCCGTCTCGCAATATGTTCACAGCTTGATCTCTCTCGTGTTTAAGACAGGTCGCCGTACATAATGGCAGCACGGGTTCGATTACACAATGCCATATGATATTTAACCCTTTTGATTAGAGAGTTTGAATTGACTTGTCATACCAGCGAGTTTTTCCGATTTTGAAAGTTGGGGAAATGTCGGAAAATAGTTGTAAAATTCTTTTTATATTATTTTCATTTTAAATTTTGTCGGCGTTTCAGTTCTGAAAAAGACTCAATCAACTCATCGGATTTAATTTATCATGCTTTTTAAAGAAGTGATAAATGCTTTAATCTACTAGTGGGCGTACAAATGCGTAGGTCGCTTTTTATGAACTTTAATTTTGAAAAGATCTTACATTTGACGGCACAGTTACTGGCAATATCAATATATATATATATATATATATATATATATATATATATATATATATACAGTAGAATCTCCCTATAACGGATTCCTCTGTAACGGAAATCTCCCTATAGCAGCAAAACTAATCGGTCCCTTCACAATCCCTATCTAACCAGTTCTCTATTACGGAAATGAAATGTTAAAAATCTCTCTATAGCGGCCGAAAATTCATTCATGAGAAACAAAATTTGAGGGCAACCAACAATTATTTCAGGTCGTTTTACCTGTTAACTATCACAGCAACAAATCTGCATGGATGACGGCACGGATCTTGGAAGAGGAAATAAGGAAGTGGGACCAACAGTTACAAAGAAAAAACAGAAAAATTTTATTACTTGTCGACAATTGCACAGCTCATCCCATCATAGATAGTTTAAAAAACATCAAGATCGTGTTCTTCCTAGCCAATACTACGAGTGTCCTACAACCAATGGATCAGAGTGTCATAAAAAGCCTAAAAAGGCACTACAGGAAGAAGATGTTGTTACGCTTGATCGATGATATAGAGGGCCAACGAATGAAGTTGAATTTGTTGGACGCTGTCTTTTTACTTCAGAAGGCGTGGGAGAACGTCAGCCAAGCAACGAACCAACACTCTTTCAGGCATGCTGGCATCACTAAGCGGGAAGCCTGTGTCGTGAGAGATCAGACTGGGAATGATGACAACCACGACCAAGTTCCCCTCAGTGAGTGATTCAGTCAGTTCCAAGTGCCATAGAGTCTCCAACTGACAAACCTCGACACATACACCAGTGCGGAAATCATAGACAGAATCCTCTCTCGCGGTGAGGAAGACGAAGAAGAAGAGGAAGAAGAAGCAGAACCAGAGCTTGAACTGCCTAGTGCAAAACAAGCGTTCGACGCAATTCGTCTGGTTTCCACTTTTTTCAAAGGCCTGGATGCTGACGCAGAACTACAGCGACAATTTTCAAATATCGAAAACAAAGTGGAAGAAGAATATTGGAAGAAAAGAAGAACAATACTAACAAAAATGACAGACTTTTTCATTGATTAGTAATGGAAATTTGTAAGTATCGAATTAAGACTTTCTTGTATGATTTTCTTGATAATGGCTACTCCGACGATAAAAATGTATAGGAAAAGAAATACTCTGCTTTGCTAGTTGTATAACTTTTCCGAGATATTAAGGAAAGTTCAGTTTTGTCACCAGTTTGGAATATAAGGAATGTATTCGTTATTGGCTTAAGTGATTCATTTTTGCGATTTTCTTATATATCTTTGATTGTAAGTCCTTAATATCAAATTTCATGAAAATCCGTTCCGTAGAAGCCGAGAACGAACATGCGGACGGACGGACAGGCCGACGCTAATAGGCGCTCACACTGGTAGCGAAACGCGCCTAAAAATGGTTCCTTCGTATCCGCACAGTTTTCAATCTTCACCTTTCGAAACAATATTTGTTGGTAGCGAGAGAAGTTCGTCACAAGAGCCTTCGGTCGATTAATTTCTTATAAATGTTTGTTAATATTCTCCCACTTATTGTTCATTTATTTTTGTGAGAGTCTTCGGTGGTACCAAAAAAGGAGCTTGGAGCCTCCCACGCACTGCGTATGCCTGCAATCTCAAAGTTACTTCCCTGTATTCTACCAATTTTTTATCTCGCTTAAACACATCGCGTTACTCCCGAAAATTTCGGAATACTACGTTTGATCGAATAAATGTTCGCTCGTCTTTTTTTTTAGGGGTGGAAATTAAAAGGCCGCGTCAGTGTCTTTGATCGCATAAACCACTACCTTATTAGCCCGCGGCGTTCGAAAAAGAAAGGAGTCATTACAAAAAAAGACCGCCATTACTCTTTCGAGGACTCCTTTTATATACATTACTGCGAGACATCTCTCCCTCTCTCTGTTAGTTAACCTCTTTTTTACTTTCTCTCCCGACTCCTTCACTTTCACCCGCCACGCTTTTTTTCACCTCGTTTGAAGTCGGCGATTCCTCTCCGGGCGTCGTTTCTGGCCACGTTTTTTTTTTTTTTTACACCGTCCTTCCTTTGAAAAAATAAAGCACACCTTCCCCTTTCAATCTCCTCCTCCCACTACCTCCTCTGCACTTACCCTTTAATTATTTCTCATCGCCTCTGAATTCATCACCCTTAGGCTCTCTCTTCCTCCCACGCAGCGCATATTTCCCTTGATTGGAGGCACGATGGACGCACGCTAGTGTCCTTTCCGTCCGCTACGTCCGGTTCTGGCGCTGTCGTCGCTCCCTATTCTCCCCCCCCCCCTTCAATATATCGAACATATCGCTATAGTAGGGATGGGCGATCTTACCCTGAAAGATCGATTCTGTGAATCGATCTAGATCGTATTAATAAAGATCGATTTACCGATAAGATCGAACCAAAAAGATCGATTCAAGAAAGATCGATCTTCGATTCTAGCCACAAGGAAGGTTATAACCTAAAAGAATAATTTTTGTTACAATTTTTTTATTATAATAAAGATCGGTCTTCGTTTCAAGCCATAAGAACCAACATTTTACATTAACATAACAATAAAAAGAAACAAAATTAAAAACATAAAAGTTCGCGATCAATTACTGTGTAGCATTAATTTCCTCTCTAATATGATTTTTAATTTTAGAGATTTGTCACTATTATTCGCATAATAAATTGCCAATACGCGCACACAGCCAAGCCCCCAGCGAGATTCGAACCCGCGAACCTTACATTGGAAACAAAATATGTACATTAAAATCCTATACCGGGGAAATGCATTATTAGAGTAAAATGTGAATTATTGAGATCAATTTATTTCACACACTTCTTAACTTATTATAAATTAATTTAAAAAACCGCGCAAACATTGCGCGGATACAGCTAGTAAGGTTAAGTTGCCGACTAGGTTTGATGCCCACAACTAGAGTTCACCACTTCCACCAACCACCACTCTCCCCCTCCTTCATAGGCACCCCACCAGGTGGGGTCGAACGATTCTCGATTCTGGGCTAAAAGAATCGATCCACATAAAAATCGTAGAACAAAAGATCGATCCAAAAAATCGAATCGGCCTTGTAAAAAGATCGATCCTGTAAAAGATTCATCTTGGATCGCCCATCCCTACGCTATAGTTCTTTATAATGTTCGACGTATAATACGGTAGGTTTATGGGTTTCATTTCTCCACATACGATTAACACGGCGATGGGTGTAAAGTATTTTTTTTCGCATTTTAAAATTACTTGTAATAATCGTACGGATTTGGGACTTCAACCAAATAACGCCTAAAGGAATGAATCGCCCCACAGTCCTGGAAATTAAAATTTTATTATTTTATTGGTGTGATAATCGTGCATTGTCAGGGACAACCGCATTGTTTCTCATTCGGCGTCATTATGCACATTAAATTGGATTGTCATATATGTATGTTATCAATTTTTATTTGTCTATCTATAAAGATGTTAGGTTATGTTGAGTTGTGAGAATTAAAACTAAGTTGTAATGAAAGAAATAATCCATGTATTTCTATCGGAATTGTAAATCGATGTAATTATTTTTAATCTATAACATTTGAATATTTTAAAAATTTTATTATATCATGCATTTAGAGTTATTTACTTTTTGTTTGCTATTGGGATTTTACGCTTGGATACGATCCATTTTTTTGTGAATAATGAAAACCAAATTTGATTGAAATACAGGGATGAATTGATGTTTGCTTATCCTTAACAACTGTTGCGTCAGTGTGAGTTGTGAAAATTTGAAAACTTCGATAATGTATTTTAACTTTTGTAGGTTCTTTAATATGTATTTGCGTATCTATTGCTAAAAGTTACTATAAATTTAAGAGGAATGTTTATTTATTAGTTTTAACCAACAATTTTCATATGACAGGTACAGATATTATAGAAAAATTACAATGTTTTGTTCTTCACACGGACAAAATGATTGTTGTGCATCCACGAAGCACATATTTTTCAACCCTTTCTACAACCGTAATTCTTTGCAGACTCGATCAATCCATCGTTTGACGTTTTGTAAGTGACAGAAGGAAACCGCTCTTCATAAAAGTCGATTTTCCCTCTGTGTTCTACAGAGCTAAATTGACGGTACGTTAATAATAAATATTCGCGACGAGCAGGACTTGTTACGTCCCTTCATCAAACAAAAAATTTATTATGCACGTTGTTTGGGTTTTGATACAGTTGTTGCTTAGCAACCTTGGAAGCGACCTTCAATGTTCAAGGTCTGCGTTTTGTTGTCACCACTTGCTTCCATTGTGCTTCCCTGTGGCTAGCTGAAAAGGGACGAGCGTCGATTCGTCTATAGTAGCTCTTGTTGTAAGCTCTTCCTTTTACGCGTGTTTATTAATTCATTGGAAAATTACACATCAATCTCGTTTAATGGCTGAAGACAAATTCGAGTATAAGCACTTAAATTTTTTTAATTGAAATAAATACTTATCTCCAATAGCCACAACAAGCTTATGAAAAACCAGATGCGCATTTCGGCTACAATGCAGCCGTCTTCAGTCGTATTTCATCTAAAGTGAAATGTTAGTTTTTTAGAATCTAATTTCGGTGAATTGCAACTGAAGACTCCTGCATTGCAGCCGAAATGCGCATCTTGTTTTTCATAAACTAGTTGTTGCTATTTTTTAACACGTGTTTATTGTTTAATGTTATTTTTCTCTGTATGAGAGTTATTAAGCTGCTTTTGGTTATTATTAGAACTACTAGTATAAAAGCCCGTCAGTATGACGGGTTATCTTTAGTTAAACTTAAAATAGTTGTCTTCCTCCCTCTCACACCCTCCCTCCCTCCCCCCTCTCCCCAACTACCTCCCTCTCTCCCCCTCCCTCTGTCCCCCTACCACCCCTCTCTCGTATTAAAAGCATTCAAGGACTGAAATAACAATAGGATTTCGAGGTCTAACAATGTAATTGGTAGGCGAGGCAACATCCCGTTAAAATGGCAAGATTTCCCCAAACTATGTGATTTAAACGTTTAACATAAGCGATTTCGAACTGTTGGCGAAAAATGATGAACAGATTAAGAAACTTGATAATTTTCCTTCAAAATGGTTCATATCTGAAGATTTTAGATTAGTTCTTTCTAATTTTAATCTAAAATAGAATGAAGACCTGCAAGTAGAAAAGTCGAATTTTACGTGTTATTTTATGGAAAATGGAAGTGTCTTCCTTGTAGTCGAACCCAAAACTTTTTTCGAGATTTTTTTCGTCATGTGAATCGATCATTCCAAATTTAAGAATTTCTCTCTCGAATCTTTATCGAGTTATTCGCATTTGTGTAAATTATCACCATCCAACTGATACTTGTATATTATTATAAGATATAGAACGCAGGCTTACCAGTGTAATTTAACAGGGATGCCAGGTTATTTAATAAATTACTCTTTTGAAGGAGCGGAGAAAATATTTCGAACGATTAAAAGGACAAGAATGACAAGAATAAACATATAATCGAAACGTTATAACTCGAATTTTCGATTAGTCGAAGTTCACTTTTCAGGTCCTTATACATACGTTGAAATGAAGTTCTACAACTCGAATATTTTTCTCTTCCCACGGAATTCGGGTTGTCCAGTTTCGTCTGTACTGAACACTAAAAAAAAGACAAATTTATAGAGTTCATCGTTATCGACTTTCGTCAAAACGGTGCCAACGGAGGATGTGAAGTGGAAATTTATGAAGGTGTCCAATGGGGTTAATAATCCAATTGAAACGTTTGTTTTAACACCGCAATCGCGTTTTATAAATGTGCTTTTTTTAGAATATGACATTCGTTTGCTATCGAATATATCGCTGTGATGATCTCTGGAAGCGAATCTGCCGTCGGCTAGATTTGGCATCGCAGCGTCGGAATGACCTTGAATCGTTTATTTTTATTTTTCGAGACGTCTACAATAACAATCAACAAAAACTCGAGAGAGAGAGTTACTGCAGCTGTTTTATTGACAGATAAACAAACAATGAAAGGCATTATATAAAAATATGTCATTCCCATTCTGACGCGACCTAAATCGCTATTCTTGGGAGATCATCGTTGTTACCACTGGAGACGGCTACAATGTACATAACCGAAAACACACGTGGTTCGCTCGGCTTTCTTTTTGTGGCCGCTAGAGTTTTTTTGTTAAAGAGCATGTTTACTCAAATTTACTCCGAGTTATTTCCTTGTAGATATCGTTCTATTTGGGATTCCACATGAATCTTGCGTTTATATTTGCACAAACATCAACCTTGTTATACATATTTGATTGTAATTTTTTTATTTCTCGTAAGGTTTCCTGTTCACTCTTCCCGTGTTGCCTCATGTACAGTTCTTTTATTTGCTCGTTAACACCATAATTCTAAACTATCAAAATTAAGGTCGGATTAATGGACCCTGGGGTCCTGGTGCACAGTTTTTCGAGGACCGCCACCACACAAAATGTCTGGGGTCCCTCTAATCCCGGGGCCCTAGCGCAACTACGGCCCGTTTAATATGCCATCCATCAAAAGCCTGTGCCATTTTCTCAGTGTTCTTTCATTAACACTTGTTGTTTCTTAGATTTTCATTTTTGCGCACCCTGTCTTTGCTCAAATATTTATTTTTTACATACTAGCTCATAAATAGCCATTGCCGGCTTTTTACAATGAGCACAATAAGGTTAAAAATGGCGATGACATGCTACCATGCCCTCGGCAGGATTCCAACAAGCGACCTTAACATTGATATCCAGACGCACTCCCCTCTACCAAAGCCGGCGTTAGTAAAGTGCTCTCGGAATTGCACGGTTTCGTCCCACACGACGGCTGCACATTGTAGGCCTCAATATTAGGATGGTTAAATAGACAGTGAATAGTGAAATCTTTTGCACTTCATGATTAGAGCAAAACTGGTATAATGTATATCGCTTCGGATTTCTAAAACTCAAGTACCGGAGTTCGGTTTAACTGGAATTTATTTCCAAATATCGACTTAAAAAATACTTCTTTTGTTTTTTTTTTGGCAGGACACAACAATATTTATTTATGATAGTTTTTTGTTGAAAAAAGAGAAAAAAAGCGTCTTGTGTAATTCGTTCCCGCAATTCTTCCCTCATTCGTTCTATGAATAGCTCATTAGCCGTTTTCCCGCTAAGTGGGTGGAGGAGGGAGAGAGAGAGAGGGGCTTAGGAGTTCCGTTTCAATCAATCGATCTCCCAATCATCTCCGCACGTCATCTCCGTCTAAGGCTAGCGTTGCATCGCTTATGGATTTTCAATTTGCAGCCATCCCATCTCTCTCTCTCTATCTAATGATAATCGCGTGCACGTGAAGAGGCCCCCCTTCCCCCCCTTATCTCATCCTATGCCGCTCTCTCTCTTAATTGGACGCGAAGGAGAGCGTACTGTCCGCAACTGCTACGTTTTTTTTTCACAGCGACCCATTCCATTCCTCCTGTTCGCCGTTCTTCGTTATTGAAATATTTCTCGTTTATGGGGGAGGTTCTTGAGGAAGACGTTTTGCCGGGAGCTTAACCGTGGAAATTTTCTATTCGTTTCGCCTCGTTTCGTGGCGTTTGTTTCTTGTTTTTTTTTCGAAAGACGTCTTGGCGACATTCTTCGGGGAGGAGGAAAATCGTCGTACCGCGCAAAAGCGTTTCGTCAATAATTATCGTCCTTTTTTAGCGCTTTGAAAAAAAATCGCTTTTGTTTTTTGTTTGTCTGCCCGTATGTTCGGCAGTAATATGTCTGGAATCCTACAAATTTGGTGAAGCAAAATTTTCATGTTAGGGCAGTCTACACGTGGGTTACATATAATAAAAATTTGATGGATCTAGGATCATCTGCTGAGGAATAATAGAATTCATTTCTACCTCCCCCATAAGAAAAGCATGATATCGGTGTAGAGCATTGTAAATTTGCCTTTTTAAATTAGCTTACATTAAGATAGAAACACGAGACATGAACAGTTCTATAGCTGAAAGATTGAGGTTTATATTTCTTTGTAACAATTCAAATCCGTGTCGAGCGAGAGCGGACAGTTGTTTTTAATCCAAAAATGAAGTAAAATTTTTCCGATTTTTAACACTAGGAAATAAAACTCTCATAGCATCGATTCCAATGTTTTTAAATGGGAAACATATTATTACATAGAATTTATATAGTAATGCTTTTGAAGGGAATATATAGATTTCGAGGTCGTCGATCTCATCCAGTGATGCAATCTTATGACGGCGTCATAGCCTTAAAACAAGAAAAAAGCGCCTTAAGAAATTTGCTCTGCAATTATTTCCTCGCTTGTTTTCGGTATGCTAATGAAGTGAATGTACGCCAGCGATTACATAGGCCACATTGTTCTGTGGGAACGGAATTTGGCAATAAAGGGAGAAGTAGTCTTAAGTATTCGGAATATTTTTTCGTCGAAGGTCCGTCTTTTTGGGAAGTTTGGATCGAGAAAGAATTATCGAGGTCAAATTATATCTGAAACCAAGGTTTAAAAGCTTCGCTTTTCTAATAGTCGTTAAAATGTTGATAAAACCACACTAGCAAATTCGGTTCCGAAGTAGCATTCATCATTGGTCCCTTTTAGAATCTACTATCGGGTAATTACCACTGATGACGGCCGTTTTCCTGTGAAATGCGCATGTTGTTTTCCAGCGTTATTATGGCCATTGGAGCAAGTTTATAACATCAACCCCCCTATATAATTTGCTTGGTTATGCGTATTGTGTCAAGTGTAATTCTCACAGCACCACCAGCGGCATAAGATACAGGGGCAATATAGTAACTACCATTCGATTCATACTTTTAGGATTTACTTAGCCTTGCCCGTTTTAAATTTTTATCTGCTCACCGTCTAGTTATTTTCTTCATTTGATTAACACTGGGAGCACATTAATCATTGACATATTAAAATTATACAAGTTTTGTATGTCCATTATTAGTTTTACTTTCAGGAACATTCAGTTAGGTGGATTTTTTATTTATTGTTTTCGTGGCATAATTATTTATTTAACTTTATTTTATCATAATACTTAATTCACGTATACCCCTCATATTTGACGGGAAATTATGCTAGTTACTTATAAAAATGTTAAACCTATATACAAGGCGTCTTCCTACCGTATCGAAAGACATGGTAGATTTCGATTTAAATCGAGAAATATCGAATTCGACGAAAATGAATTGTAGTCGATTAGAGTCGATTTTTCGCCACCACGTTTTCTACGAAATTATCCGTAATGACTTTGAAACCTGGTTTACCACGGTCAATGTTACTAATGTTTTAGCTCTTTTAGTAAAGTCTAATTAGAAGGAATTCCATTTGTAAAAATTTCCTAGATAAAGACCGATAAAATATAAAATATTAAATGTCTGCATTCGTCGTTGGTTTTTATGGAAAATAAACGTCGATATTATTGGTCGCATTTTAAGAAAGATAAACTTTCAAAACATCCAAGGTTACTAATAGCATGTTTGCTACACGTTTCATATCCAGCGTATCTATAACGAGGCTTCAATTTGCGTGTGCATAGACGCGAGAGAAGGACGAGCATGGTGAAGTTAATAGCCCTTCTCATATTGACGCGAAACGGAACGAGATTCTTCAAATGAAGTTCATTTTAGCGGTCTTTTTTTTAATCTTCGCAAATTACTATCGTGTACTCTTACTATTTGTGTCGTTCCCAATGAAGCCAACCTTTCTCGAGAGAGACGGTATTTCCTGTTAAATTATTATCCGAGAGAGTTTGTTTTCAGTCTGATATTCGCAGGTTGTTTCTCAATTGTTGACGGCGGAAAATTGTTCGAACTGCGTTAAACAATTTAATTTTAATTCTCCCCCCCCCCCCCCCCCAAACAGTAAAAATCTCTTCTAAATAAATACCGTTATCTTCCATCCATTAAATACGTTGAAATCTTTCAAATATGTGGTCGTATACGAGTTTTTCACGTCGCGTACATAAGGAAACTGCAGTTTGCGCCAAATTCAGGATATCGTACAATTAAATTTTTACTCGCGTCGATTAAATAGGCGTCACATTTACTTTAACCGTTTTCAATCGATTCCGCGTTGAAGGTAACCCAGCGTTGGACAAAGGTTAGGTGTAATCAAGTTATTTTTTATATGGCGATCATTTCCTCATGAAACTATCCGTGAAACCCCCTTTCGAATAAAGGTCGAAAACATTTTTTTGCTTTATTCTTTTGTCGTCAGTCAGGGAGAAGCGATTAGAACGAGGGAGCTTTTCATCGGAATCCGAATAAAGAAAAAAAAACCGTGAATCGTTTTTTTTATCCCGGTCATTTTGGAATCCACGCGACAAAACGGTTAAATGAAGAATGAGGCGATGAGAGGAGGAAGGAGCGTGGGAGGCAGGGAGAGGAAGAGGTGGAGGCGACGGGTCGTCTCAAAGGGATGGATAGGAAGCCCCCTCCGGGCCTCGGGAAGTGCGGTTTCATTCATCTCACACTGTCCGCGCTGTCATGGATAAAACCGCTTCCGTGATTGGTCGTCCCCATCCGTATCACCCGGCCAATCTTGGAGTGAAGACGAATTGGGATACGCTTGACCCTCCATCTCTCTCCTATTCCGTCATTATCTCCCTCCGTCACTTTCTCTTCTCGCCTTTCTCTTTCTCCTCTTTCCCATCTCTTTTTCTCTTCTCGGTCACTCAATGGTCGTTTTTTTTTTTAAAGTCAGTTCCACCTTTGGCCACGTAACTGTCAAATTGGCCCACCTTGGATTATTGATACGCCGATCCCATTTATATCTTATCAGAAATTTCAATTTTGCATAATCGTGTTGAAACCCACGAATTGGCTCGGCTCTACCGACAGGATTTAATTTTTAATGCAGCGGAAGGTAATTACGCTCTTCGATGTTATTTAATAAAAAAATTTGATGGGTCGATCAACCTCGTTATAGTTCTCAGAATCACATAGAAAAAAGATCAGAGTGGCGCGATTTTATCAATAATTAGCCCTGCGATGATTTAGCTTCTTTCATTGAGGTCCTAAAAGAAATGAAATAGGCGTTCTAAGCATGAACAGGTGTCATCATGCATCCACAAAATAATCAGCGTAAAGACGATAATGCAATATTCATAATTTGCTACGTTGAAAAATGAATTGTAAATATTGCATTTGGAAAGCCACATTTTGGGAGCTTTATTGCTAATAAAAAGAATTTCAACAGCTGACGTCTTTATGGTCAACAGATATGTAAATACATATATAGAGATGTAACTGCGGGCTCTTTCCGGCATGGATGTCAGCCGTTCATTTTTAATAAAAAGATTTATTCCCATAATAAAAAGCAATATTTTATGTAAATTTGATGTGGGTGCACGTGAGCTATATTTTCTGGTTATGTTGAAAGGAATTATTGCTCGCTAGCAGCTCTAGGTTATCTCATCAATTTGTATTCCACGCTTGATGAGCACAGTTCACTTACTCTCGCTCAGTCGTCGTCTTCTATTCTCCTTTGTTTTTTCTATTATTATTCTAAATACGTAAGGCAGTGGCCTACGATCCGCAGTCAGACATCTTCATACCCGATTTAAAAATGAAAATTCCGATCGCAGCGTGGTTGTTCGATGGTATTGTCAGCTTTCGGCTTCAGCGACGTCCGGAGCATGATGGAACCGACGTTTCGCGACCATTGCAGGTAGCTTCTTCGGGGCTGAAGAAGCTACCTGCAACGGTCGCGAAACGTCGGTTTTAATGACGAAAAATAATCAGATATGTTTTCATCTGTTAGGCTTTGTACTTTTCATTGTTCTCTATTCAACGAGGCTGAAACTGTGTAGCCCCCTCCCACTTCCTTTTTTAACCCAAGTTTCCATGGGACAAGATCAGAAAGTTACTTAGAGATACTTTCCTCATTGTTGAGGTGAAAGGATTTGTGTAGGTGTGGAGGGAAACAAGGACCTTACGCACCATTCCGTGAGATTGAAATGTTCGTTTTCAAAGTAAACGTAATGCAATAATACCCAATGGAGAATTTTTTCGAGAATAAAATATTTCATAGTTTTTTAATGCATCTCTTTTGAATCTCTCCTTTATCGTTCTTTTTACCATTCATACCTTATTTATCCTCCTCCCCTCTATTTTTCACCTCTCTCTCTCTCCCACGCTTCTCCCTCCATTTCGCTTTCACTCCACTCCAGGCGATTCGTTACTTTTTCATCGTCTCTCCCAAATTGCTCGTCGTTATTTTATGACTCGAACTGATAGCGTCCAAAATACCCATTTCGGTATTTAATTTGAGTTCTTTCGCCCTGGATATAAAAGGGCGAGGAATTTTCGATTAACCGCAATGGATTCGTTAAAAAATTGCCGCGGTTTTTTGTGGGAAACGAATGTAGTTTTCATTTCTTCTGTGCTTACAATTACAAGTAATTTTCTTTAACGTCTATTCGTTTTACTTTCTGATGTACCAAGTGTACACTTGCGTAAATACGAAGTAAAAGATAGTTATTTGATTACTTTGAATGCATTTAGTAATTCACACACCAAGTATTTGGACAGTGGCGTAGCGTACATGTAGCAAACTAGTGCAAAGCACCGGGCCCCCAGCCAAATGAATCTGACATCCCATATTTTTCATGATAAAATTAATGACAGGGGCCCCAAAATCGAATTTTGCACGGGGGCCCCATTTGCTATGCCGCTGTATTTGGACATAGTATCGTGATCTTAAAAATGTTTGATTTATAGATTTTGATAAATTACATGTTTTAGATGCTCCTATTAAAAAAAATGTTTTAGCCCTTGCGTTTCTCGGTAATGTCGTCTGTGATCTGCGTGTCTCTAGAGCTCGGTTAAACGTTTGGGCAAGATAGGAATTACAAGTATTTGTATTTAGAATCGTGATAAGAAACTGCGTTTAAATTAACCGTATCTCGCGAGAATGTACGGTGGATCGTTGTAATAGATTTTCATAAATTGCAATGTACACAAAAAATGACCTTTAGGTTTTTAATCGAAATTCCCCGCGCTATAGTGCTTGCTGTAATAAACGATATTAAATTAGCTATATATCTCATAATATAATTATATAGGGTCGGGTGACATTATACCTAGTTTTACGCTCATCCACCGTCAAACTCCTCCCATCTCTGTGACGCCATACAACCCTCATATTCATATGGACCGTATTCTTACTCTTTCCTGTCATCGACTCATTGAATAACGTCTAAGAGAAACT
Organism: Uropetala carovei; assembly: GCA_036926305.1. Taxonomy (NCBI): domain Eukaryota; kingdom Metazoa; phylum Arthropoda; class Insecta; order Odonata; family Petaluridae; genus Uropetala; species Uropetala carovei. The sequence continues at coordinate 3,907,898 of JAXCHB010000043.1, forward strand.
ACGAGACGAATGGCGAGAAAATTATTACGGGAAAGAATGCGTATTAATTAATGTAACCGTTGACGTCATTGATGTATTTAGTCCTGGGGGATATCTAAATAAATATAGTGAAACCTCTCCTAACGACCCTACTTAATGATCGTTTTTCTATGGGAACGTAGAGAGGTTTCGCTGATTTTTAAGTCGAGATATTTAGAATTTCTGAGATGATACATAATATACGAACAATTTTTTTAGGGGCCTCTTACTTCATGAGGCTCCTGGCGCGCGCCAAGTGCGATCCCCCTTAAGTCAGCCACTGATTGACGTTGTTGCGTGCGGATACGAGGAAGTTCTTACAGAATATGATGCACCGAGATTATATTTACATGGTGGTATTATCCCGCTTTTGGTTCGTTGACGCTTCGTTTCTGCATTGATTATGACGCAATCGCCGATTTGAAAGCATTCTTCCCACGCAGTGCATCAATTGAACGGGCGGGTGGAGGAAGTAGGGTCTGTCTGTCATCATGCTTCATCCCAGAAATAATTGATTTTTATGAGATTTGGTCGTTGTAAAATTTGTCGGTATATGCAGGGTTTGATTTCTTTCTCGTCGTACGCTTTAAAAAAAATCTTAACTCTTCCCCCCTTTTTATCGAAACATTCGGAAGAATATAAATCGTAAAAAAATAACCTTGGTGAACCAACATTCAGTAAAATTTGCCACCCTTACTGAATATGATCTGACGTTTATAAAATGCGATCTCACGATTTTCATTACTGTGGTAACGTTTTTAGGTAATTCCGGCTAATGTTTTGATTAGGAGAACTTTACTGCTTCAATCCTAAAAAAGTATCATTCTTCGTTCCTTATTCTCGTCTTTTATATGCATGCCCAGTGAAAGTAAATGGCGGCGTACCACAGTGCCGAATGTTATCGAGTCTAGAAAATTTTCCGAAATTTTATTTGCGTTACGTGGTAATATCACCCTGAAAGTACTACCATTTTATTTTGCACATACGATTTCAGAATACGGGCCACAGCTGTGCTTTACGCGCGAGATTATAAATGGGACGAATGCGAGAACTCCGACATTTTCTGTTCTCTTAGTTTTTGGCGCCACTGAACTCTACGTTATGAATTTTCCTCAATATTTGCTAATGGTCGTTCATTTTTAAGAAATACCGTCCCGTGTCAGCTCCGTAGCTGGATATTCGCGAAAGATTGGCGACGGAATATTTTCGCGTCGCGTGGCATCTCTGCGTCATAAAGATGCTTTTTGTGTCTCGCCGGACCGTCCGAGTTGTTAAAGCGACCCCAAGTATCCGATTCAGTGCATTCCCTTAATCCTTTACCCGCGTTTGGAGCTTCTCCGACTTCCCACCAGAGGGTACTCGAGCCGCAGCGTGGATGCCACGGGTCTCTCGATGGACGAAGTTATCGTTCGATATTTAGCATTTCTAAGTAGGCGTCGACGAGAAACGCTCTGGGTCGGTGGCAAATCGCGTTTTACCAGAAGTTTGTAATGTAGGACGCGTTATTGGTTTCCTTTCGAGTTGTTTGGCGCATTCGGAAAGGATTAAGGAGATGTTTCAGAAATCGCCGGCAGGTGGAGATGTGGAGGCCATCCCTGCTCCATATCACTCCGACAATTAAGTTTGTGTGGCAGCAGTTCATCCTTCGTGCATCTTTTGACGACAGGCGAGCCGTTATCGAGGACACGTCCATCCGGAATGAGGTCGCTCGGACGATAAGACTCGGTTTCGGGTTTTTGAATGCTATGCAGCGTCCTCGTACGGGCTTGTGCAGTAACTGAAATATCTTATCGTAAGAATTGAACCGGAAAGTACGCCGGAAGAATTTTCAGGCTCGTTATTGTTTGGGTATTGGAGTCTTATACGAAAGTAGAAAATGATCTTTGTCATCCAGAAGATTTTCTCAGTTGGCAGATGTAGTTCACTTGGATGCCAAGACCTTTTTATTGTAATTGTGCTAGTTGTTTTGGAAAATCCTTAATCGGTATCGCTCTTATTCTTTTCCTTCATGTCGATTTTGATTATTTATAGTTCACTGAAATGCCTAAACAGATAAATGTCCGTAGTATAAGTTTATAGAATAATACGTGTATATGATTATGTAGGTTTGAGAGAGACAGGGCTTGTTTTCTATATACAAATTTATGGCGAACAATCACATATTTTATCTCTCAGAGAGCTAAGCAGTGGAGATCTCTACTCTCGGATATCCAAAGTATAATATTATTGAAGATAAGACAGCGATGCGAGCGAAAAAGCAGAAAGTATCGCACCCGAGGATCGTTCTTATCTGTTTTTTCTCTTGGAAAAATCCCTGGGAGAAAAAAAACTGCATTCAAATGGGCTCCTATATAAGTAATACCTTTCCCTCTCAAATGTAAGACGTAAAAAGTTCAAAATAAATGTAAAGGCATTTGTGATTTCCAAAAAGACGTAAAATCGAGCGACCGACTGTTGTCGACTCGAAATTGTGCTAAACCCGCTTAAATTATTTAACTTTTCTCGTGGTTAAAAAACAATCATTTTCAAATTTCGCGAAGTGAGACGTTCGAAACTCGCTATTTGCAAGAAGTGATTAATCAGACATCTTTCTGAGGATGTCGATAAAAAGCATTTAAGAGCGTGCATTAAAAATTAATTAAACTAAAATTTCCGGATGGGATCGTCCACGCTCAAAAAACGAGTCTTTAATTTCGGCGGAATCTTTTCCTACAATGAATTTTTAGGAATTCCTTTTCTTTTTTTTCCCCTTAACGGACGGGCAAAAGGAGTTTTATAGCTTTAGCTTCAGAATGCTGAAAACTTGCCTCCACCCATTCTGTAAAATTTTAAAATGCCTATGTTTTTTAGGAAAAACGAAATATACAAATCTCAAGATGTAGGAAAAAGTTTTTTTCTTTAGTGCCATTATGAAGGCTTCTTTTCCTGTTTTCATTTTTGTTATTTTTTTATCTCTGTATCTCTCCAGTCTGTTGCAATGAGGGAGAGAGAGGTTGGAAGGAGAGTAAAGGGAGTTAGGGAGAGAAGAGGGGGAGGTTGAGGAGTGAAGGAGAGAGAGAGAGAGGAGGGGTATTTGGAGAAAGGGCCGAGGGAGAGCGTGGAAGGGAGACGTTCGATTGATCCTCTTTCGGTGGAATCCTGAAGACAAGAGTTGTGCGCTTCAGTCCTTAGGGCGTGTCCCTTAAGGATGGACGTGCAAGGAGAGGACGAAGAAGCAATATGGGTGCCTCGGAGGACGGTCAGGGAGAAAGGAGAAAGACGCTCGCTGGTAGTGAAGAGAGAGCATTAAAGTTAACCCAATGGTTCCCTTTTTTCTACGTAACCTATATAAATATATATATATATATAGTGTATATGCATGTGTGTATATATGTATAATAACTAGACCTCTCCCTCTATATATATATATATATATATATATATATAAGATTGCAACTAGTAGTTGAGAGGGATAGGAGGGAGCCAGTGGCCACTTACAGAGAGAAGATGATACAAACACACAGATGTTCAGAAATAATTAGGACCTAGAGTCAAACCAGTTTTTCAGTGTTTTCGGAAATTACTGAGCAATTAAGAAAATGATCTGCAGATTCTTGTCGATTCTAAACGAACCACTTAATTAATATCCGGTTTTAATAGTAATTCGGGAAAAAATCGTGAGAATCTTTTGTTGAAAATCACGGTTAAACGTTAGAACGAAACGGGAATGGCTCGAACAAGTGGCAAATTTTTACCTATTTTTAGTTGGTAGTCGACTTAGAATGGCAGTAGTAGCAAAAAGAGATATAAAAAAAAGAGCACAAGGGAGAGCAAAGGAGGTACGTGCATGATGAGACGAGAGATGCGAAACAAATTAGCGAAAATGTTGACTTGAAGTGAAGCGTTATATAGGTGCGAGACGTGGACTATTAAGGCTAGAGGATGCTAGCGGAGGCTTTTGTGATGCGAGTACGGCGTGTACTGGAGAAAATTATCCAGACCGAGAGGAAAACAAACGAGGAAGTTTTAAGTACAATAGGAGAAGAGAGAGAGAGAGGAGTCTAATTAGAGTGACAAGTGAGGGAGATGAGAAATGGCTGAGTCGAATTTCGAGAGTCACGGTTCTATTGAAATGCGTCATAGGAGGGAGAATGCTGGGAAAAAGGAGGGAAAATGGATGGGAGGAGAAATGGAATATTGGTCATTTTAAAAGAAGGGGATGAAAGATGAAAAACCCATGGATGAGTTATTTCTAAAAACCTGGCATCCACGGAAGACCGTTAGATGAATACAAATTTTTGGATATGAACTGGAACAGGGTTTCCCAAACTGTGTTCGGCGGAACCCAAGGATTCCGCAGAAGCTAAATGTGGTTCCGTGACAAACAGATGAAGAGACCCGATACGTTTGCAACGGGAAAAACGAGCTTCACTTGATACATAGATGCATAAACCATGTAAATAAAAATTACTATGATTATAAAGTTCATTTTATTGCGATTTGGCTTATCACCTCTGTTAAAATATTTGAACATAAGGCTTCCGTGGCTTCGCAAAGTTTGGCGACTCCTGAACTAGAAAATCAAAATAGTTCATGTGTTCCGTGCATTGAAAATTTTCCAGGAACACGGTAAAAGAATTTTTTGTGAAACATCGAATAAAATAATACATATATGCTTTGTAATATTTCTACGGGAAATAACGTCATCATTTTCAATACGCCTACTTGTTTAAAATCTAGAGCCGTAGGCATCGAAATAAAATATAACGCAAATAATAAAGTCGACGCTAATTGGTATCGATTTTATGGATAAAGTTCGAAGTGGGAACTTTAAAATGCGCGTTATCGGATAGTTGCGGATAAAGCGATTCGACCAAAAAAGATTCTTGCGGTGCGGAACAAGCGGAGTCGGCCATTTTCGTTATGATTTTGTTTCTGTTTTTGCGTAAAATCAAAAGAGTTTATCGTGTTCTTGAAAGTTTTCTTTTTAAAAAAAAGACTTGGCAATTTAGATTACGAATGAATCTTGATTTTTCCGCCGGAAAAGAATCTCCTCGAAGTCGTGAATGGGATGAATTCGAGACTTAAGCTCCCGTTTTATTTAAGGTCATCAAATTGCCTCATCAAAAATGTTGCCGTACAAAAGTTCTTTCTAATTTCGTTTTTCCGAATTGTCGGAGTCGAGCATGATGGTGTACAGAGTGACGTTGGAATTAAAAAAAAAGAGAGATGCATTTTCGTAATGAGGAGAGAGAATCACGAGGGAAAGGGGATGGACGGAATGGAAAAGGATGAGAATAAACGTGGGAAGGGAGAAAGGTTAGAGTGAGTGGGAAGAGATGATGATAATAATAATAATAATTATCCGTCTTTATTATGAGCGATATTTGGACAATGATGTCCAATCTCACATATAACTCATATGAACACAAACATCCATGTCCTAGGCAGGATTCGAACCCGCGACCTTAGTATCCGTTTGGAAGTTACTCTTACCACCAATCTACCAAGGGATGGGAGGGGAAAAAGAGATTGGAGCAAGAATTGATGTATAATTGTCTTTCTTCAGGCGAAATTTAGACCATAATATTTAACCATTATATTTAACCCTTGGAATCAAGAGAATGATAGGGAGGATGGGTAAACGTGGAAGGAGAGAGTGGTTATATGGGTGAGATAGCGGTGTGACGTATGAGGAAGGAGGGGGGCGGAGAGATGGATGGAGGAGGATGTTGGGAAGGTTGAATTGGGAGGTGGAGAGAGGAAATAAGAGGAAGGCATTGAGAGGGGAGGAAGGAAAGAGATGGAGGGAGGATGAGAGAAGGGGAGATAGAGAGAATGGGAGAGGGAGTACATCGAAGAGGGGAGAGGAATGGTCGAATGAGAAGGGAGGCAGAAAGGGAGATGGCAAAAATTTAAAAGGAGTGCGAGGGGTAGGTAGAATGAGAGAGGAAGATGTAAAAGAAAGTAGGGAGAGAGAGAGGAAAGGTGCAAATATATATATAGAGAGAGAGAAAAGGAGATAGAGAAATATGTAGAAATGGAGAGAAAGATGAGAGAAAGGAAGGAGAGAGAGATGAACGCAAAGTGAGAGAAGAGAAAAGCGGAAAGTAATGAAAGGGAGAAGAGAAATGAGAGAGACGTAGGTAGAAATTGATAGAGGGATGAGAGGAGGAAGGAGAGAGAGAGGAGAGAAAGAAGGAAGAGGAGAGAGAGGATGAGATAGGGATAAAATAGTAGGTGAAAGTAGAGAGAGAGAGAGAGAGAAAAGGGTTGAGAGATAGCCAGAAATGGAGGAAGGAGAAAGAGAGGAGAGAGAGAAAAAAGAAAGAGAGGGGATGAGATAGGGAGAAAATAGTAGGTGAAAGTAGAGAGAGAGAGAAAAGGGGTGAGATATAGCCAGAAATGGAGGAAGGAGAAAGAGGGAGAGAAATGTAGTAGAGGCAGAAGAGAAAAGGAGAAAGTGGTGAAATGGAGGGAGGAGAGAGAGAGAGGGAGATAGAGCTAGAGAGAGTGAATGCGAGAGAGAGAGAGAGGGAGGTAGAGAGAGATATATATATTCAGACGCACAAACACGGCTCCCATGGTTCTTGTTTCCGCCGCATATTGATCCGGCGCTGCTGCTGCACCTCGGCCGTTTCCTCCGCTCTCTCCCTCCACTCCTTTCTCCTCTCTCCCTTACCAACCACCTCCTCTTCATCCCGCATCGCTTATTTTCATCCGTAGAGTCTTCATTCTCCAATTTTCAACTCCTCCGTCAACCATTTCCATTTTGCGGGGACAAAAGGAGACCCGCGGATGTATATACGTATATATAGTATATATGTATATATATAAAAGACCATCTTCTCCGCCGCGTCCATGCGCTTAAGGATTTTTTTTTTCATTTGCGCTTTAAGTCGCATGTGCGGGTTCCCTTTCGATCAATCGATTGGCCGCGTCACGCCCCCCTTCCTCCCTCTTGCACGACGTCGCCGCTGGCGTAATCTGTTGGGACGAAGTAATAAAGTTGGTCATGGAATGCGATAAGTTGTGGTTAATCTCTCTTAAATCCGTGCTACCGGAGTAGGTACATCACCGGCTTTCTCCTCCTTTCTCTCTATCTCTCTCTCTCCCGGGATCTGCGTCTGTCAGCGTACCACTCTTCTCCAGCTCCTATGAATCTACCTATATATGTATTTCGCTGCTACGGAGCCTTGTGCACATCTTATCCATTAAATCCTCCTCCGTCCGTGACGGTATATCCGGCAGGGGCTCTTTATGTAGCCGCCTTCCATGTTTAGGGGCGTGGCATTCCATTTTGTAGGATGCGGGGAAAACCAAAAACGGAAGGGCGAGCGAGGAAGGGGCTTATGAAAAAAAAGGGGGGGGGCTCTAAGATTGTGCCAATGCAATTTTCGCGGGGATATCCGATAGCGTTTTCCTCCTTGTGACGTCGTGCCTATTTTTTTCTACCCAGATTTAGTCGAATGTGACGAGATTTTTTTTTTTGCATTTAGCGTTTCTCTCTCTAAAAATGAATAAATTGACGTTATGTGGACGCTCTCTCGTGAGCCAGATGCTCCCCTGTTTTTTTTCAAATTGTCACCTAACGTACATACAAAATTTGGATGCATAATCTCCCATTTATATATATATATATATATATATATATATATATATATATATATTTATTTATTTATTTATTTATTTATTTATTTATACACACACACACACTAGTAATATACCTTGCTTGCATCCTGCAAGCATTTTTAAATTTTAGCATTTTTACAATAATTCGTATTTTTCCCGATCGATTTTGTCCAAATTCATAAAACCGTGCCAAATTTCAAGTCTAAGGCACATTTAGAAGTGCCTTATAATTTTAATCCTCGTATGGGGCAAAAAAGCCCCTACGATTTCGAATTTTTACAATATCGGATTTTTTTCCTTCTGTTGTGACGAAATTCCTATAATCGTGCCAAATTTCAAGTCTCGAGCTCATATGGAGCTGCCTCATAATTTTTGTTCTCGTATGAGGCAATAATGGAGCAAAACAACCCCAAAATGGGGATTATATCAATATCGGATTTCTTTCATTGGCATTATAATAGCCTTAATTTTGCGATTTTCCATAATTGGGAACAAATAATACTAGAAAACTATGTAATAATTCCACTAATATAGTGGAACAAGTTAATTACCCCTCAAATATGACGGGAATGCGTGAATCAGCCACGTGTTGATCAAATGGGAAAGTGACGCTCCTAGAATCGAACCCATGCCTTCAATGTATGCGGTGAGAAGCTGCAAATTTTTAAAGGGATATGGCTAAGTAAATCCTGAAAATATGAGTCGAATGGGATACACCGCATTGCCCCTGGATCTTATGCCGCCGGTGGGGCTATGGGCGCTATGGATTAACAGATCTGGACTTTTATTGTAGAGAATAATTGCATAGTTTTTTCTATCATTTGTTTTATCCCGTCCCGCTTAGTTTAACGCCCCAAATTTTGCCCCTCTTTTTGAAAAATCGTGATTTATATCGAAATTTGTCTTTTCAACCTTCCCCAAACACTCTCATGGGTCGCACCATCTATCTATCTAACAATGTAAGCTTGATCCATCAATAAATGTACCATAAATACGCCGATGTGATATGTCCCTCCTTGCAGTCCGTACATAATTTGGAAACGTCTCTCCTTAGCTTCCTGAGAAGTTGCTCACCTTGCTCCAAAAACATCTACTTCATAGAATGGTCGAGCTTGTCTTATGTCTAAGAGTAAATTGACGAATTACTACCGATGGCGGCAGCCTTGCATCCGAAATGCGCATTTGGTTTTCGCATCCATTCTGTGGCTTTTAGAGAATTGTTACTCCTAGATTTTTCCCTTCACCAGTTGTTTATTTGTCGCTTTTTCTCAATTACTTTTAGCTTTCGCTATATTTCATTTCTCTTTCTCTGTTTGTCACACTCCCTCTTCCTCTGCGACTATTACCTCCCCCCCTCTCCCTCCGTCTTCTCTCTCCCTCTCTCTTTCTCCTATCTCCTCCTATCTCCCTCCCTCTCTCTTCCTGTCTTTCTTTCTCCTGTCTCTCTATCCCTCTTTCTTCCTCCTCTCCTTTACACTCGACCACCTCACCCACCATCTCTCTCTCTCCCTCTTTCCTCCCTCCTCTCCTTCCTTTCTTTCCCCCCCCTCTCATTTTCACTATCCCCCCTCCCTCTCCATCTCTCTCTCCCTCCTTTCATCCTCCCCTCTCCCTCCATTTCATCCTCTCCTCTCCCTCCATTTCATCCTCTCCTCACCCACCTCTCCTCATCCTCTCTTCATTCTCCTCTCCATTTCACCCTCCCCTTTCCCTCCTTTCCTCTTCCCCTCTCCCTCCCTCCCTTTCTCTCTCTACCTCCCCTTCTAAACCATCTCTATCTCTCTATCCCACTTAAATTCTCTCTCTTCCCCCCTCCCCCCACCATCCCCCATACACCTCCCCTTCACAATCCTCCATTTCTCTCCCTCTCCACCTGGTTTTTAACGAGGGCATGTGCGTACAGTTTGATTTGTAAGCAAAGGGAAAGGCCGTAAAATAAATGGGACGTAGCGTTAAGCGATTCCCTAAATAAAATACGAGGTCTCGATTAAATTAAATAAGAGATTTTGTTTGTGTGTGTGTGTGGCGTTGACGCAGCCAATCGATGGGGCGGATATTTCAGCTCCGGGGCGAAATGGAAGTCAGTTGTGGAGGACAGTTTCAATGGAAGTTCGTGTGAGAGGAGTTTCCCCCTCTCAGCCACCCCAGTTCTCTCTTGTCTCTATCGCTTACACGACTAAAACTACGCTGACAAACGTACGTAGGGTGGGCGTAAATCTTGTATTCGCGGAGGAAATTGTCGGAGTCGTTTTTTTAGAAAAATGTTTTCAAGTCGGTATCCATGACTACTCGTATTTATGTTTGTCCTGGTTGCCATGACGTCTAGCATTTCTTTTATTGCGTATTCGATAATGAGCGTCGTAAAAGTTTTCTTTTATTTAGAATATTTTTGATTACGGTACTTTTCGTGTGCATTTATTTAATTAAATGTTCAAATATCACGACATCGAATTTCACGCGCGCATTACCCAGGAAGGTCATTAAACCATGGGCGTATCCAGGAAATTCACAATTGAGGGGGAGGGATGGGTTATTTGAATCCGCCATTGCTGTCGACCTTGTATTCTGAAAATCCATACGTCTGTCAGAATCTTTCCTTCCTTTGTACTATGGATGTAACTTGCAGCACAATATTGCACAGAGGGTGTCTAACAAGAATGCATTCAATGCAGAATAGTGAAGATATACTACAAGGGAGTGGGTTGGCTATTTCTCCCAATTTAATCTTCCACGTCACCAAACTTCTTATTTCTTCCCATTCATTAATAAGAGTGTCGATTAATTACAGACAATAACATGGAACACAGGAATATGATATTCTCTCTATCACCTCTGACGAATACCAGGTCCACTGTACATAATTTGGAGGGAATTCTCTTTTCTGTTAATTGTAAGATATTCTGCGATTTTTTAGCTCTGGATATTGTTCTCGCTTCTTCTATATTTCATGATGATTGACGTTAAACTCAATCCAATAAGTTTATTGACGAAAAAACCGTATTTACTCGCGTAATTTCTCCGCTTTTACATGCAATTTTATTTTACTCTAAAACATGGGCGAAGAAGATACGCAGTCTCCCCCCTTACACGAAGAAATTGGTCTTTTCGTAGTGAATTGTGAAGATAATGCCATTTGAAACATTCCCTGGTGGGTTTTTTTCCCGCATAAACTGGTTTATAAGGCAACTGTTTATTTTACCTACACTTGACACCGCCTTCATGTGAGTCGAGCGGCGTAAACAATGATAACTTTCGTGTCAAATAAAGAAGGGGGCAAAGTTGTTAAGTGTGATTTAAATGCACCTTCTTCGTCGTATGAGTCAGGTAATCGTTTTTAAATTGGTTTAAAATGAGATAAAAAATCGACATTTGGATTTATCTACAGTCTAAAACATATTCAAAGTATGGGAGGAAATTATGCGGTGCAAAAAAATAATCTTTTATTTCCGCCTCATAATTCGGGCTAGGCAATTACGCGAGTAAATACGGCAATAAGTTATTCACCCACTTCCGAAAATTAAACGAATTATTTGCGGTAGCAGTTGTTAAGAATGGCAGATCTTGTTTTAAAATCGGCATTGTTATCATATGTAACTTCGGCCTGTCTTAGAAACTTTTAATGGTTTAATTGACCAGTGCCAAGTGTACAGAAGTGCATTTCACGTTAAAAATTATAAAAACTTTAGGTTAATGTTATTCGTTTGATAATTGATCCAGTTTTATCTTTTAAGTGATTGCAACATGGCTGGAAAAAAATAATTACATAAAATGCCATAGTTTCTATAAAATAAAATCTACTTCCTTTATTCGTTCTTAATTTCAAAGATTTGGATTAATGCTTCGCTCCTTATAAAATGTTGCCATAATATTAAGATATTATTTATTAAGAATTTTTCGGATTTCAAAATTCAGAAAATTCGTGCTTCGCATGTTGCATCCAAATCGAAAATTTTCATGGACTAGGATTTAGAAGAATATCAATCATATCAATGCGTCTGGATTGCTAAATTGTTTATTTTTTGTATTTCTCTGGAATGAAATCCCTCGACGGCACATTGATGAAACTCGAAAATCTGACGAAGAAATTTAACCATAAAAATAATATACATTCTGAGGCCTTTTGCTAACGCATAGAAAGAGGGAAAATTACAAAAATCACTATAACACGTTTTTACTTTCTCATACGAAGTATCCAGAAAGTATGGTTTTCGCGAAAAAATTCGACCTCGAGATTTTTACGGAAATACACGTTTTAGGTGTCGCTGAATCCGAAAAAGTGGTTTTCGAAATGCCGTCTGTCTGTCTGTATGTCTGTCTGTTACTGGCTCTGGAGCCTAGACGGTAGAACGAAAATGAATTAAATCTCGTACTTAGGCATTTTATCATACTGAGCAGAGTATACATAGAAATGGTTGACATTGATCAATAATTAAGAGTAGTTTATTCTACCTATTTGTAACAACAATCCGATTTTCTCGAAAACGGCTCTAGCGATTGTGATCAAATTTCGTACAGTTACTTGAGTTTACGTCTTCAATAATACTGTATAGTTCATATTTCTCAAAAAAATGAATATAAGGCTAGTTTATTCTTGGGCAACTTTAACAAAAACTGGATTTTCTAAAAACAGGCTCATACGATTTTAATTTTCTAAAGATAACTAAACGACGCATTAGTATATGAGAAAGTTTGTACAATGTATGTTGTACCGATTTTTTAAATTACGTATTCGGTGACGCCATCAAATTTCCTACCATTAAATTACTCCTTTTTTCTTAACGATTGCGTAAATTACCTCTAAGGTAAGATAGCCGTACGAAGATTTTATCCGGAACGGCCTTTGACACAGCCAGACAGGTGCGCATTTCGTGGTTTACATTCTTTACGGATTGTTTTCCGTCTTAGTCGAGTTTTTGGTCTAGACTGACTTTGCTCAGTTTTCGTTCAACAGCGATTGAGTGCAGATGCTTAGTTTATGCTCGTCGTGGGTTTGAAAGGAACAGTATGTTCCTGGTAAACTCTTGAGCAGAGAGAGAGAGAAACGCTCGCCAAGAAAACCCTTTTAGTGCCAAGGTTGTTTGCCCATGTTCGAACGAAAATGCAGAGAGCTTTTGGATTTTCACTTTGGATTGTAAAGTTAATCGAATAAGAGTCAGTGTTTCCGACGATATAAAACGACATTTTTAAAAATACACTGAAATTTATCTTGTAAAAAGTTATTTGTATCTCTGATGAAGAAAGAAGAAAACAAAGTACTTAGTAACAGTTTAACTCTAAAAGATTGAAATATTAAAATAAATCGATTAAAGTGTAATTGTTAATAAGAATTTTGTTTACTTCTTTCCTCTTCCGAAAAATTTATTTATTTATTTATTATGAAGGAATCCACCTACAGCACAGAGCCAATTGCAGTTCCACAAACTGTAGCCGAACGTTATTAATTTAATGTCTTTCGTTAAAAATAACATTTAACTTCGAAATAATTCTGGCTTTTTTTTGCGACACAAGGTTAGAAAATTTTGGTACGGAAGAAGAACATGTTTGTTTGCTAAACAGCTGTGAATGATCTTCCAAAGCGGAGTATTTTATGTAAAGCATAAAACAATGAATGATTGGGAAATGAGTATTGGTTCCCCAAATTGGGTGACACAGTTGATTTTTAAGGGCGTCGCAAAAAACTTTTTCGAGTAAATAAATCAAAGTTTATTTTTATGTTTGGTGAGCAGTAATCTTTCTCTTATTAATTGATTGTGGTATAGTACCAACAAATTGATGGATCCGTATGTTTTAATGCCCGTTTGAATGAATACGAAATCTTGTTCCGAGTTTGGGGTTCAGCGAAAGGGTGCCGCTCCTACAAAAAGTTTCTAAACCACCGAATTAGAGATTTCGTTAACAATTAAGGCAGCGCTAAAATATCGCAAGAAGTATTTTTAATGGTGTCTCAAACAACGTACTTATAAAAAGGTACAAGATTTTTGTGCTTATTGCATCATTGTAAAGTTTATTTTTTTATTCCGTTTTATAACGACTTTTCACAAGTTAGTCAGTTAAAGCATATCTTTTTCTCGGGCGAGGGGAAAATAAAGCGACGAAATTGCTTTCTTAGTTCCATACCCTTGGGATAATCGAATGATGGGCAGAGAAAACAGGGGAAAAGCACTCCCGGACGGAAAACTCGGCCTGTTTTTAAGGTGACAATACTCGGCAGACTCGAAATTAAAGCGGGGTAAAAGAAATTTTTTTAGTTGGAAAACTTGGTAAATCCTCCTCAGGAGAAAGATCAAGTCGTAGTGTCCCATCCGTTCGAGACAAAAGAGAGTAGAACGCAACACGTGGACGGATGAACGTGTTATGAGTGAATCGGGTGAAATCGGTTCCCTTTAATTACAAAGCATTTTGAAAAAGTTGCCCTGATTTCGCGAAATTTGTAGCTTTTCTTTCCCCTGATCGCATAGATTGATCTTATAATGGATATTTAAATGAACTTAGTATATTTGCTCCCTTACTCTCACTTTTTAAATCCTATCGAAAACATGTTTGCCAAATGGAAAGAGTTAATGAGGCGTGGAAGATTTCAAAATAAATTGGAGTTGATGGAATTAATCAGTAATGGGGATTCTTTAATATATAATGATGACTGTACTGCTTTTTATAGGGATATGGCAAATTACATTCTTAGATAGGTTCCTAAAAAAGAAGTTATTGATTATTAAATACATATTTCATTTTGTTCATTAATAACTATTTACATGTAATTATACGGATTTTATTGAACAACCAATAATTATTTTTTGTCAAACGTAATAAATCAACAAATATTTACAATTTACGTTTCTTTAAACTTTGATTAAAATTGTAACCCATAAGGTCCAATTTTGACAAAATTAAATTAACCGGTGTCAAAATAGTCGTGGAAACGGTGTAATATATGTCTTAAAATAATAATCTACTACTAATCTAATACTGATAAGTTAATAATTTTGAATTTGATTTTCGTTGTTAAAAATATACGTTTAAGTTCCCATATGGCGAAGTTTTAGTTTTGGAACACTTAATAAACTCTACAAAAGCAAAGAGAATAAATTAACAACTTTAGATTTTGCAAAGTCGTTTAAATATTTTTTTAATAGTTCAAATTGTTTGTTCGTTAAATTTTTTCGTAAAATATTAGGACCGAGGAGACAAGCCTACTCTCAACGCTCTTATTGAATTTTCCTATTGAAATGCATCGTTCGATCGCGGAAATTGACTAAGGAACTGTTGAAGTCGAGATTCATTAGCGGCGTGGCGTAGTTTCTATCGAGGCAGCTTCTTAAGTGGTTGCTCTAAATTTAAATAAAAAAGAAGAAGGAGCCGATTGAAATAAGGCACGCGCTTGTATTTTAATAAAATAAAACGCGTTTTTGCAACTTCGTACTTTTTACTTTCTCATATACAAAGTATACTGAGAAAGTATTGTAATCGCGAAAAAATTCGATCTCGATATTTTGAAGGAAATATACGTTTTAGGTGTACACCCTTCCCTCTCCAACCGCGGGTTTATTAACCGCGGCCCTCGAATATACGCGGTCTACATATTGAGTCCCACCCTTCCCAACCGCGGACATTTCCCTTGCGTATCCACGGTTCGGACCAAGAAAACTTTTAAATACCGCGCATCTTATGACTTTGTTGTCATCTTAACTCACTCACAAAGACTTTGTTGTCGTTTTAACTTGATCGCTATTACGTTGTTGCCGTACTGACACGATTACGTATCCTTTTCGCGCGCCACAAGTCACTGCGTTCAACACGATAATCCCGCGCATCGTATGACTTTGTTGTCATCTGCACTCACTCACAAAGGCTATGTTGTTGTTCTAACTTGCTTGCTATTACTTTGTTGCCGTAATGTACGATTACGCTTTTCGCCCGCCACAAGTCTCTACATTCCACACGAGGCGATCAGTTGTGTATTATTCACATCAGCATACGCATACTTTTCGCGCACCGCAAGTTCACACGACGTGTTTAGTTGTGTTTTATTCATATCAGCATACTAAATAAATTAAACGTTTAATATTTTCTGAATTTGTGCGTAATAATATTTGTTTAAATGCAAAAAACGCCGGCTAAGATTAGAAGACCGTAGTAAATTGTATAAAATGTGATGTACGTCGTAGTATGCACGTAATTTCTCCGTTACCTACGGGGCGTTTGTAATCCTTCAGTCAGTAATTGTTTTACTCAATAGTTTGGCTTATGCATAGTGTGATACGTTTGAAGAAATTCTTTAAAAAAAGAATTCATTCTGGGGTAGAATATGTAGTTCCGAACAGCGGAATGCAGCGGAAAGCTATTTCTCGGCGGTGTTTGTTTTTCGTCACACATTTTTTATCTACGGGAGTTTCGACTATGCCAAACCAGAGAGCTCGTAAGGAAAGAACAGCATGTTATTGTATTCGTAATATTTATATAATATATTTAAGTGAGAGATAAGCGAGTAATGTAAGTGATCAATAATATATGGTATAGTAATACGAACCTGTGGATCCTAACCCCCTATTTACCAACCGCGGTTTTACCAACCGCGGTACTTTTCAGGAACGTAACCCCCGCGGTTGGCGAGGGAAGGGGTACCTGAGTACGAAAAAGTGGTTTTCACAATGCCGTCTGTCTGTGGGTCTGTCTGTTCTTAGCTCTAGAGCCTAAACGGTAGAGCGAAAATGAATTAAATCTCGTACTTAAGCATTTTATCATACAGAATAGAAGCTATGAAGAAATGGTTGACATTGCACAATAATTAAGGGCAGTTTCTTTTTAAACGTAATCATTCTCTACCGATTTAGACGAATGATATTCATACAGTGGTAAAATTAGAACAGTTGCTAAAGCAAGTATTAGGGAATAGTTGGGTAGGTTAAAATAGGTGACGAAGTTAGATTGCGGCTTTAGGCAATAAGAAAAGGTGAGGAATATGTTTAAATCGTGGATAGAAAGTTGAAAGAACAGGAAAGGCCTGGATGGGATATTGGACAGTTCAAAGAGCTTATATGTCTTATCGCTCTTGGTGCAATGGATTTCTGTGTTTCTCAATACAGATTTACATTTTTAGCGTGTTTTGAAAAAAATATGCTAATGGAATCGTTTTTGTCCGTCATTCCGTCACACTTCCGTGTCCATTGAATTACATCTATGCCGTTCAAGTTAGAGCAGCCAAATGTTTAAGAGAATGCTCATGGCTATAAGTCCTTCTTGCGGAATATTGAACGCTATCGCATCGTCATTTTATACTTTTCTATATATACGATATATATATACACATACACACACAGGGCCGTGCCCAGACATTTTTCCGCCTGAGGCGAGATATAATATGGCGCCCCCTGGCCTCGCTGGCCTTATGAATTTATTTTGATAGGTTTTCATTTTTGTCAGATTTTGGTGCCCCCCTACGAGGGGCGCCTGAGGCGGTTGCCTCACCCTTCGGCACGGCCCTGTGTGTGTGTATATATATATATATATAATATATATATATATATAAAACAAGAAAACCCCCTCCTGGTAAATACCCTCGAACAACGCTGGTTTCCCCAAAGCGTTTAAGCGTGAACGTCCTTACTCTTTATTTATCGACACGCATAAAAGTTAATTATTCGCAGTCCTGAATCTGACGCGCGCCACATTTTACGCCTGAACATATACGTACGTGATATTTTCCAGGTGGTGTTAATTTTTTGCGACGCGGTTTTGTGTCCAATAATCGATGGATTTGATCGAAACACGCTTTATTTGGAGCGTCCATTTCTCTCTGGTGTCTTTAGCCACGGCGGCGTAGCGATTTCAAACAGAAAGAAAGCGTGAAGGATATTCTCCGTAAAAGTTCTATACACGTCTGTATTTCTGCGGGCATTTTCTGAAAGGGTTCAGAGTTGCTAGTCGTTGCGATCGTGGGCGATGGTTCATTCATTCGATCGATCTACGCGAGAAATTTTCAGCTGTGTACCTGCAAAAAAAGTCTTGGTTCAGTTAATCGCCGGAATTCATCCTCATTGTTCCTTTCAATTCGCGCGCTTTACCCTTTTCTGAAATGAAAGTTTCTCGCGCGAACTCACTTTCCTCGCAATATGGAAATAAATTAATTGTTTCCATCTGATAGCAGATGTAAGATTGTATCAAAATTTTTAGAGTGAGATATTCGCGAGTTACCTCAGGAAAGCGGTTTTGTTTTGTGGTCGAAACGTTGACACGATTTGTCCATTAATAGTTTTAAAGTGATAAAAATATACCGTTTATTTTGAAGCAGGACCTTGGATGAAATAGATAACTCGTTTTTGAAGTAACCTTTACCCCCTTAGCTATTGTAGAAAGGCCATAAAAGCCATTTGAAACTAATTATAGAATGCTCGTTTTGCGACTTTGGCTCGCTTTCACTTCAGATAAGGAAAAGGCAGAACTTGGCTAGAATTCCGTCTTTATAATCTACCCTCTGTCATCACCACTGATGACGGCTGCTTTGTGGTCGATATGCGCCCGAGGATTTTTGCTAATCTTTTTTTTATAGCCATCGGAGATACATATAGCGTCGTTGTGATTTAGCCATAAGGTGAGCTAGGCCAGTGTTTTTCAATTTATGGGCCCAACGGTGGGCCGCAGGACGTTCAATAAGGGCCTCAAAGAAGGGTCGATCCAAGATATTTTGACGAAAAATTTAGGCTAAAGTGTTGCCAATTTAATTAAAATCAACTAATGATTCCATTAACGGTTACTAAGCAGGGTCTATTTTAAGAAAATTTTAGAGCTGCACAAAACGTAATTTGTTAGGGCCCACTCTTGGTGACCGGAGGGAGCTTCAGAAAATGCACCGCAGAGGAACTTTTTCGAAGAGTGGGCGTGACCTCTTAGAATACATTTTAGGCACATATCCAATCATTTTCGTTTTTGTTTTCTTCTAAAATTTCAAATAGGTTTACACATAACTAAAAAATGACGGACACAAAGTAGTCAAATGCAATTCAAAGTTAGTTAAAAGAAGATGATTTTTTGTGGCTTTCAATTGTTTTATAAGTAATAATGTTTAAATTCATAACCGCACAAAATTAATTTTACAACTGCATATTGAACTTTCAGAATGGCGCAGACTTGTTAGAGCTGCACTTTAAAATAAGCCCTGTTATTAAGTAGTACCGTTTTTTATTTTAAATACATCCTGAGAAATTCTTACCTAACAATAATTTATAAGTATAATTTTGATTGGCGAATAGGATATTTTCTATAATTATTGGACCGCGGAGAAAAAAGTTTGAAAAACCCTGAGCTAGACAATTCTCTTTTGAATACAACATGCGCATACGACTACGAATGCTATTTCACATTTTTTTTTCAAATTTTGTCATTTAATGATTGCTACAAACAATATATAGCCATTGCAATGGACTTATTTTCTAGTTCACTGCAGAATGTTGAGAGGGTAAGGAGAACAACAAACAAAATTCGAAAATGGAGAATTGATATCTTAGCTGGTTAGAGGACCTACTCGGATTTGATTCCTGGTCAAGTTCAGAATTTTTTTCCTTCTCCAAATACGGAGAGTTCACGGAATAAGCGACGGATGGCGCCGTTATTTTGATAATAATAGTAATGATTAATATTTAGATTTTCCGTTATAGCATTATAATATAATTGGCATTGGCGACTAGTCAACTACTCGCTTCCTTTCTCTATCAATCGCAACCGCTGTCGTCCTTCGAGAAGGTCATGCCGCAGAGGTAACCGCAAACGTACAAAAGTGACAGGTGTCAGACGTCAACGTTACTCGCATTCTGCGACGAGCGAGGAGGCTGCTTTATTATCTTGTAAAAATCTTCCCGACGAATTCGATTAGCTTCCTAGTTCTCTCCCAAGATTCGATTTCTGAGTGTCGTGGAGACACGCGCATCAATCCTAGATTCCAGTTTGAAATTGATGAAAAGGGAAGGATTGCGGAGTAAATTACGTAAGGTGCTTTTATTCACTGCTGTCTTTTCAGCGGAATAAATAATAGAAGGTGAGGGGTATCGTTGGTTGCCTACATTTGTGGGGCGCGTACTTTTTAGCAATTTTTTTTCTGATTACCTCCTAGCCGATGATCCTAAATTCACCTGATTATTACCTATCTGGAAAATTTGGTTTCTCTAGGTTGCATTATGGGGCATCCACAAAATACATCACGCAGAAAATTGAATTCTTTAACCCCCCCCTCGTCACATACCGTCACAAAAATTTAAACCCCCCCGCCTTAAAGTTAAGTCACAAATGTTTCAAACCCCTTTCCGTGTAAAGGAGTTCAGGATTTAATTTTTACTCACAAAACATTAATTAAGATTTTCTTTTATTTTCGAACATTACTCAAAAAATTATATTTATACTTTTTACTTTCTAATCGAGAAATCAGTCATTCGAACAGATGAATTTCGATTAACTTTTTTTTTTAAATCACCAGTTTTAGGAAATTAATTTTCGCGCAATCGAATACCGGTAACATGATTTGCGAAAAATCGAAATGGAGAATCTGTAACTATTTTATTGAAAATCGTGTTAATTGTGTACCTCTTTGTCGATTCCGTCCTGAAAACATTAAGAGGTGTTGTCGCTAATAGAAGTGTGTGTATATGTACGTATGTATTTGTATGTGCGTGCGTGTGTGTGTATATATAACCAACCAATCTATGTCCTTTTCCTGATCAAGGCGTCTCCAGATACCCCAATTTTCCCTGTCAAGATGGTTCTCTCTCCTCCAAGTTGGTCCGATGAGTTATATGCCCTCTTCCTTGTTCTGTCGTAGGACTTCCTCTTAGGCCTTTTTGACGTCCCATGGGATCCATTCGTTTATTTCATGCGTCCACATCTGTTAGTTTCCTCTTGCATATCATATACAGCAGAACCTCTACAACTATAATCCCGAGAGAAGTTATGAAAATATCTAGTTATATAGAGATTCGAGACCTCGCAAAAAAAAAGAATGAAATGTTGGCTGAATTTTTATCAAGCGGAGGCTTGACTTTGTTGCATTTTAAAGCATTCGTGCCGAGCGGATCGTATCCTTCCGCAACAATGCGATTGTTACAGTCGAACCGCGAAATTTCGAAAAAATACCGATTTTTAGAAATTTCGAGTAATCGAAAAATCGAATATTGTCTTTAAATGACGTGGATGCGAACGTAAAACAGTCCACTAATCAAAATTATCGGATTATAAACGTTCAAGTTTACGAGTTTCTACTGCTTTAATATATGGATCTTGGACATCTGCGTAATTGACGGTTCCCGAGTGCAGTTATTAAATGTATATTCACGAGTTACATTTCATTTATATTTTAAACTCGGTCCGTTAATTCGTATACAAACATCATTTCTCGTTTTTGTTGATTCTCGAATGGAGAGATTTTGGAGCTATCGCACGCTTGGCACATTTTGCGAAATTGTAAACGAATCGGTATGTTATGTGGCCTCTTCTTGTTCCTCATATAGCTCCGGTGTTTTTATTAGGTTAGGCATAGCACCTCTCTTTTCGACAAGGAAACGTTCGTATGCGGTAGACATCTATGGGACGTTTATCAATTCCTTTTCAAGGGACTAATTGGACTTGTTTCAACGTAGGAACCCAGTCCCATCGTGGCTTTGTCGGTATTCATTCAGGCGAAGTTTTTTTAAGGGCGCAGGTCAGTGGTCGTCATACTATTCCGCATGGAAGGTCTCGCATCGGAAATTTTGAATTCATAAAGCTTACGTCACAAGTTACGTAGATATTCTCGTGTAAAAACCATATCTATTTCAGTGAACAACATGTTAGGAAAGTGTACAGTGTGACACAAATTCTGACGCGTTTCGTACGCGATGGAACGTTTAAAACAAGTGGAGGAAACACGGCGATGTTGAAATATAAACAAATATAAAAACAACACGGCTTTAATAATAACTTCAGCTTCTTACACGTAATTAAATTTGAACGATGCGGTTTGAAGGAGCCATATTAACAGCGAAACACCGCGATTCGATTGTCTCTGTCTCCTAATAAAATTTCTTCCCTATGTCGGTGTCTTATTAAAGGCATTTACGTAATTTTTAGCACAAGGGCTAAATACTGCAGAACGATATGTCAGAATTGATGCCTGGGAAAATGTTAAATTTTTATTTGCCTGTTAATTTTCTAATCGGTTGTAATTAATCAATCGAAAATTATTTAAAGCCTGCCTCATTTGAGTTAAGTAGTTGTAATATTTCCGTTAACGTTCCTTTTCCTCGGTAGACAATCCACTTCCTTCTGCTTACAAAATTCTGCATTCACGCATGAGGAAATGAAGCGTATTTCCGTAATTATTTATCTTATTTACTTCAGTTACAACGAGGATTGTTTTCGTTGGCAACGATTAAGTAAACATGCGTGAATTTGTCTAGGTTCAGCGGGTATTGCGGCCTTATTGTTTCATTTTGTTGAAAGTAGATATCCCCACGACATAAGTTAAATCGGCAAGAAATATTTTTTTTACTAGTTCTACAAATTTTATTCGAAGATTGGTTTTCGGCATCACCAATACTTTACGAGATGTGAGGAAAAGTTCGTTTTGTTTTGTTTTCAGCAAAGTGGCACCCTTGATTGGGTTATGTGATTGTCGTTTTCTCATCGCCTTTGCCAAAAGAGTCCTGAATACCATATTTGATGAAATTCCATTCGGTAGAAACCGAGAACGAACATGCGTACGGACGGATGAATTTTATGTTTCGACTTTTAATCATTGCTTCGCGGGTCTCGGAACATTTTTTCTAGGACCGTATGCATCCCGCAGGCCGTATGTTGATTATCCATGTTATCCTGATCAATATCTTGTTGTCCAAAGTAGAACAAGGTGTTGAAACGACGACCTTCGATGTTTCTAGTACGATAAGATCGTAAATATTTCTGTTACCTAGGTCACAAGTCCATGACATCAGATGCCAATCCCGAAACGTAAGTAAGAGAGGTGAAATTTCACCGCCGAAAAAGGTTTAGACGCTGCGTTACATCGTCTGAAACCGATCGTCCTGCCATCGGACCTTTTGAGAGACGTCTTTCTCCTGCTCGGCCTAGTATCATTTCGGGAGGTGTCGAGCGGTTTGTCAGAAGTCGTGATTTAACGGCGAATGACATCTTCTTGAGTGCCAATTTGGGGCGAGAAGTTAATGGAACGAGCCCAAGATCAGTTCGTGAAGCGTTGGACGTGGATGTACCAAAATTACTTTGGCCGCTGAATGAATGTTAAGCAATACGCAAGAGGATTGATGTATGATCGGTTTAGAAATGTCTTGTGTCAACCTACGTAACAGTTTCGATATCTATTTTAGGCTAATTCATATCGCAAAATACCGTCAGGTAATGCAGCTAATGCTCGATTAAGATGTGTGCTTTAATCGTCGATATGTACTCCATAATTATGGATCGTTCCAGGAGGTTTTGGAATTTTTGATAAATTAATTTGTTAAAATATTTATTCGTTGTGGTTGATATTATTTCGCCTTACATTATTCCGCTTGTGTATTATCTATATACTAGCTGAACCCGCGCAATATTTGCGCGTTTTTTTCAATTAATTTATCAAAAATTAAGGAGTGTGTAAAAAAAGTTAATCTCAATAATTCACATTTAACTATACTAATGTATTTTCCAGGTATTGTTAAGGTTCGCGGGTTCGAATCTCGCTGAGGGCACGGCTGCGTTTGCGTATTGACAATTTATTATGCAAAATCGATCAGAAATCTATATTTTAAATTTCATATTAGAGAGGAAATTAATGCTACGCAGTAATTTATTGCGAACTTTTCCATTTCCCATAAAAAACACGTAAAAATCGAATTCTCGACCTGCAGGCTTTCATTCCTTTTCAGATAAAAATAATAAAGTATTGACCTACAATCTTAGGTTATGAAACATTTTGAATAAAACATTATAAAGTTTCTTATTCTGTTCATAATTTTCCGCTTACAGTTCGAAATAGTTCAAGTTAAACGTTTAATGCATGTAATACTGGAGTTCAAGCGGAAAATAAAAGGGTAATTGAAATGGTAAGATCAATTTATAGAGGAATGTAAATAATGGATAATACAACTCCACAGAGGTATATTTTTCTACTTCCATTATCTCAATGAAGAGGAGATAAACATGTAATGTGTCAAAAAAATAACTTATGTCCCTATTCTCATCTAATTTGAAATTTATGCGTGAGTCTATTTGCGATAATAAGCATTATAGATGTATAATATAATGGTTCTACGTACTAAAATGTAAGATTCCAGCATTCAAACGATGAAATGAAGATTCACCCGCTTTGAATAAATCGTTAGAAACGCTTCCCATACGCAGTTAACTGAATAATTATCCGTAAATATTTACTTTTCTATGTATACTAAAGTTTGAAGTATTCTTTTTAGTAACTAATATTATCGGACTGTGCACTCAAGTCGTATGATCATATAGTTCAATTCAATTCCTTCCGCTAGAGGTTTCTTTAAGTAAAGGGGCTCTGCCCCTTACCGCTGTCCGGTTTACACCTGTGAGATTGGTGGCAAAAATAGAGCGAGCATACCTTTCTAGCTCTGTTTAAGAGCTTGTGTGTTAAGTCTTCCGTCTCTTTTCCACATCCATTCGGGAGAATAACCCATGAGTCGGTCAGAAATCTGCATTTTAAGTCATATTAGAGAGGATATTAATGCAACACAGTAATTGATCACGAACATTTATGTGTATAATTTTCTTTGTTTCTTATTATTGAATAATATGTCCTTTCTTTTTTATATAAGAATAAATGCAACCGGTTAATTTGATTATCAATGAAGAGAAGATAACCATGTAATGTGTTAAAAAATAACGTATTTCCCTATTCTCATTTTATTTTAAATTTATGCGTGAGTCTATTTGCGTTAATAAACATTATAAATGTATAATATAATGGCTGTACTTACAAAGAGATAAGATTCTAGCATTCAAACGATGAAAGGAAGATTGGGAAGATTCAACTGCTTTGATTAAACCGTTAGAAACGCTTCCCATACGAAGTCAACAGAATAATTATCCATAAATATTTATCTTGCTATGCATCATTAATTTCGATACTTAAACAAAAGTGCGAAGCGAATAACGCTTTTATTTCATCTATTTGGAGGTTTAATTGGTATTAATTGAACCGGAAGCAACAATGACAGTCGCCTTAGCAACGCCCGGAAAGAGTACGAAATATCCGTAAAAATTCGAAAACAATTGCATATTTCTGAAAATATCGACCATGTAACATGTAAAAATTGCAAGAATAAGATAGTATAGAGTTTTAGCCGTCGAATAAAGTAAAAACGAAGAAAATCGGTCCACATTTACATATTTTAACGAATGAAGGAAAAAAACCTTGCACTCTGAAAACTCGAAAATCCCGTGTAAACTTATGGGAACATATAATTGTCTCCTGGATTCGAACCCGGGACTTTATGAAAATGAGAATAGTTTTCTAGGGACCACCTATTTTGTAGAAACAAAACGCAGTTTACCGCATATCTCTACGACGAACGGCTTCTGATATACAGGGGGGGACGGACGGACGGACACTTTCAAAATTATATATAAGATGTAGGTGTATGAGTGCATTCCATAACTAACGATTTACTTTCTCGCATACGTTGTGTGCAGGGAAATTATTGTGATCGTAAAGAAAATGGACTTAAAGATTTGGACGGAAATACACGTTTTAGGTTTAAGGTCGCGTATCATAAAGTAACCCGTGTCGCAAGAAGAGTGACAAAAGAGCGAGCGTTCGCTGCATAAACGTCGGAGAAGTATCAACACAGACGAGCTTATGTAACAGGCTTTCTCATATCTTTTGCCCATTGTATAAAGTTTGCGGAAGCTATTCTGTTCAAAAGATACTCTTCTTTGATCGATGAGGAAAGGGTCGCAGGGAATGACGGTTTCCTTCCACTCGGTCACGAAGCAAGGAGTTCAAAAGACAGTTCTTATTGGCACGTTACAACCTCTTTAATCCGGGAACTCCCGTGATTCGGAAAAATCATTAGATTTTTCCCTGATACCGCCCCTCTGACGTAGTAGTAAATCAGGTATTTGTTATTTTTCAATAAATTAGACGTAAGACCTGATTTTTATCAGCGAATTTCCTTTAAAACAATATTTTTGTAACGCTCGTCGTTTAAAAAAAAACTTCTCAAAAGGGTTAAATTGGCAGAAAATAATTATCAAGTTAATTCCATTTAAACGTACGGTATAAACGGCGTAATCCCTATAACTCGAATTTTCGACGACCCTCTTTAAGATTCCGTTTCGTGTCGCCATTCATACTTATTGTAACCAAGTTCGGCTCAAATCTGTCTTCGTTCGAAATTCGATTTTTCGTCCTACCACTATATTTGCGGTCAAAAATGTGAAACTGGAGTATGTTTGGTCGTAAGTTTGCACTCCCATATTAATACGACGCTAAACAAAATAACAGCTATTTCTTTGGAAAAAGATGACTTCATTTTTTTAAATTTTGTTTTCCCTCTCTGTTACCTTTTATTTATCGCAAATTATCGGCTGCGTTTCGGAATGACACGTGTCATCCTTTTCCATATCGCACGCCTACTCATCCCACGAAGTTTTTCTCTGACTAACCTTCTTCCCTATTGCTGGCGTAACTTCCCCGCTCCTCCTTGTTATGATTATTTGATTGCTATTTTTCCTCGACATTCTAATGTGACTACATCGTCATATCGGGATGTTACCTTAAGCCAAGTTATTTTTATCAGTACTCCGATAACATAAATAGCGACCTCAAGGTGGTCACAGCCCAAATCAACATTACGTTAACGATAAACAAAATTAATACCAATAATACTGAAGTTGAAATGTAATGTTTGGATTTTCATAGTCCATATCTCACAGTATACGTTTATATGTTGTATGTGTGTATGTTTACATATATACATTTACACATTTCCCCGTTACTCACCAGTATGTGGAATTACAGCCCGACAGGAAAAAATATAAATACAGAAAACGTAAAGACATTTTTACCTACACCTTAAACAACACAAACTCTTCTTTGCCTATCTCCCTATATTAAGACTATATAGATGAAATGTTTTGAACTATTTTGTTGAAAAAATATTCATGGTGAGGCATAAAAATTTTAAAAATACGAAACTGTAAACCGTATTGATAAATAAATAAAACCCAGCACACACAGCATTTCTGTTTTGTTATTATATTAGTATAGTATTATTTATGTTAAAATTCACATTAAAAATAGCCTACACTCGCTCCAATGATAATCAAAAGGAGGGAATAAAGTTTCCTTAAATACAAAAATGGATTCTATTCTTAGGTTTTCGATTTTTCTGGGTCATAACCCACCATCTCCTATGCGTGTGCAAAGTTCCGGCAATAAATTACAACTTGAAGTGTAAAAAGAAAAGAAAGTGACGGACTGACGGACACGCGAAGCATTATATATGCCAGGGGTGGCCAAACCGCGGCTCGCGAGCCACATGCGGCTTTTTTTAACTTAGTATGTGGCTCTTTTAAATTTCCATTCGGAGGCGTGTCAACGTTTTTCACTACAGAAAACAATGACGTAGTGTGACTTGGACGTGCTGGAAAAGCCTAAAGAACATGCATTTCATCTTAATTGTTTTGGATAGAGATTACGTACTACTGTTCGTAAATTAATGAACACAAATTGTGTCTAATGCGGCTCTCAAACTTCTAAAGTTTATCGTATGCGGCTCCAAGTGTAGATAGGTTTGGCCATCGCTGATATATACGATGCGATTAATCGACGCGTGCTATTTGGGATCCATTGAATGCATTAATCGTTAATATTTATACCTCACGAATTATTTATCTCGATGTGAGGTGAACGACGTCCATTGTTTTATCAGGCGGTTTCATAATGGCTGAAATGTCGAAAACCTTAAAAGACTTCCCCGTTATATTGTTGCCTGTTATTCATGGGTAAATGGCATTTATTTAACATTTTATGCTCTTGCCTCTAAGGGAATACTCTCAACTTGGCTTTTTTTGTCATTTTTTATAGTATTTTAGGGAAACAGATGTGTCTCGTGCGACCGAGTGGAGCTTTATTATGCTTAAAGAAAATCGATCGCTATATACGGTACACTCCCGATTTTCTGGATGCTTCATAACCGATTCTCTGCTCGGATCTTCCGGTTTATCGTTATTCCTATTTACTCGTACCATACTGTATACAAATTTTTAAAATGTGGAAATTTTTAATAGTGAAAAATACTTAAGGAATATATTAGTATTAACAAGTAATGAAGCCTTACGTATCAGTATTTATTATTATTAGCGGTAGAGTGAGGCAGTACCGTGCGTATTACGGTATAAAAAAATTTGAAGTTGTAGGTTTTTAAAATTCCGGTTAACGGTTACGCCTGTGAACAGAAAAATTAAGTTACCAGAAGTTCCGGTTCGTCTAGACTCCGGTTATTCGATATCCGGTTAATCTGGAGTTTACCAAACTGCCTGTTTTAACGACACATTTCTCTTCCGACAATCCGCACCTAATTACAGGTTAATCCCAAAGCCGTTTAATCACAACTCCTGTTAACCGAAGTTCCGGTCCGTCTAAAAAATCCGGTTATTTGATATCCGGTTAACCGGGAATTTTTCCGAACCGCCCGTTTTTTTTCTATTATTATACCTTTCTCTCCCGACAACCCACATCTTCACGACGGGGATCGAGAATTTTTTATTTTATTTTATTATTTTTACGATCAATCGACTTACCGTCACGAATGAACTCCTTTTCCGCCTCATTCCCTCTCTCTATCTGTCTCCCCTTTCCCTCCCCCCACCCTCGAAATCTGATTGTGAGTCACTCTCTCCCCCCCTCCTTTTTCACTTCTCTCACTCCGTTTCCTCCTCTCTCCCACGCTAGACCTCTGGGTCGATGCATGCGCCACGCGTGACAGTCTCCCCCGTCGCCTCAGCCGTGTTCTAGCGATCCCTTCGTCTCTCTCTCTTTTCCTCGCTTCTCTCTCTCTTCCTCATTCCATCTCAATTGCTCTTCCTCTCTCTATAACCCGTAACCTCTCTCCCCCGTCTCTCTCAAAGGTCAACCATCCCCCCTCTTACCCGCTCTCTCTCTCTCTCCCTTATCATGCTGGACATACTCATTCCAGCGGATATCTATTCATCGCTTGGTGGACCTGCAGTCTGTAAACATATCTCTCCCCGCTCCTTCCAGTGCCGTTAATGTATATATATAGGGTTTTGGCGCACTCTTTCTGGCGCATGATATTTTTTTCTCTCTCGACCTGACTCCTTGTGACTCTCTCTCTCTCTCTCCCTCCTACACTTGTCGTTTTTATTTTCTTTCACAAACTGCAGCGACAGGTGATAATTCTCGCGTCACACGTCGACCTAAACCCGTCCGTTTTAGGTTTCCGCCGGTGAAACGGTTCTCTCGCGAAAGTGTCGGAAAATCGCGCGGAGGAAGAAAGAAAGAAAGAACCGTGTTTTGTTTTTCAATCCACGGGATCGAGGGCGCCATCTGTCTTCTGTTCCAAGTGATTCGTCATTGGTGTTTCCCTCCCCCCGCCCCCGTTACCCCCCATCCGTGTTCCTTTCGAACTCACGTCGCCGGATCACAGTCGACCACGTGTCGACAGAGGATCGACCATTTTCCGTTTGGCTTGCGGTTTTCGACGGACGTTTCGCCGCCTCGTTAGGTTCGATATTCAGCGTCTCGTAGTTTCCCGTTTGGTGTCTCCGGAGAGGATCCGTTCGCGTCGTCTGTTTTTTTTTTGTGCGTATTTGATTCTGTCGCGTGTTACAACGCGTGCAAGGGGATTTTCCCAACGCTCGATACGATACGTGTGGGATGTGTGTGAAATTTTGATCGATTTCCGTGGAATTGGTGCGGTCGATCGAAGGAAGGAAAGGGTTTCTTTGGCGATTCTCGTCTAGCCGGACCGGTTGTCAAGAAACGTCGTTCATGCACCGCCGCGGGTGGTTTATAACGCTTCTCGGTGCTGGTTAAAATTTTGCGGTTTTGCCTAAATCGGATTCGGGAGCGGTTTTCAACGTTCGGTGCTCGTGGATTTGATGTTCGAAGAATAAGGACTTATTCGGTGGTTGCCTAAAGAATCACTGTACGCGGTTCAACACCGGGATTGGTGCTCAGGTGGAACGATACGTCGAAACTCCGAAGATCCACAGTGATATATATATATATGTGTGTGTATTGGTATATGGACCAAAGCTGTAATGCATGAGTTTCCAACCTGCTATTCGCGAGCACCGCTGCGCTCTTTACCAGCCTCATTGTGTTCTTTTGCGATAGTTTAAAATCGCGTCTCATATCACCAGTAATTTAACTCGTTCGGCTGATTTATTTCTAAACGTATTTAAGAACGCCGGCAGTAAACCTGGACCTGCTTAGACTCTTGTTTTTTTTACAGAAGATAGCGGTGCTCGCTTGATATTTTTTTTTTATATGACTTGGTGCTCGCCGCACTGAAAAGGTTGGGAACCCCTGCCCTGATGAAAAGCAGAGTGATCGCCCTTTAAGAATTGAAGAAATCTTTTCGTCGTTTCTGAAACAACGGACGGTCGGCGTTTTCTGCTGCGTACGGAGTGAGCCTCCCTCTTGTTTTAATTTTCTGGGCTTCTCCGCCTTACCCATCCGCCATCCGGTTTTTGGAGCAGATAATGCGCGCGTGACACTTGGTTTTTTTTTTAAAAATCCTTTCGCCCTTCGATGGAATTCGTTACTTCCGGGCCTCCTTCATCCTCCTCTTCTTCGGGTCCAGTAGGCTTCAGGGCCCGCTTCCTCTTTCGCGGGTTCACGCGGCTGGAGGAGGCACCCACAGGTGCGGACGGCGACAATGCCGGGAATAAGGCCGGAGGCGTGGTGCCGCCTTCTCCTTCTCCCGGAGGCGGCGGTAGTGGAAGTCCCGGAAGGGTGCAGAGGAGGTGGGTGACGTTCTTCGCCATTCCTCCTCTCAGTGGACGTGTGTTTACCTTTAACGTAGGGGAAAATGAGAATTCGTCCATTTTGCGTACGTTTTATTTTATTTTGGCTTGTATCGCGTGCAGGTGGGTATGAAGGGTTGATGGGATTATTGAAATGGGATGACGGGTGGTGGGATTAAGTCGGTGTCCGACCTGTTATTGTCGCCGAGGATGAAAAGGGTTCCTGTCGGTTGGTGGCGAATAAGTTGATTAGCTGGGAAAGAATTGCGAGCCGGTCAGAGAACGTCGGAGTTTTTTTCGTAGTGTTTGCTTTTTCTCCTGATTCTGAAGATTGGGTTTCGGAACCTATTTTGGCCATCAACGTTTTGAGTTCACCTCTCTGATGGAGTATGTTTTAACTCTTTCAGTCCTGAATTATGTGTTGCAATAGCTGCTATCTTCTATTTTTTGACTTGCAAGCATTAAATGGCTATAGAAATCCCTTAGTTCAGTGGTTCCCAAACTGTGGGATGAGGAGGTTAGGTCGGGTTAGCGCAAAAGATTGAATGTTGTATTTACTGTTCGTTTAACCATCATAACCGACAATATGCATCCTCCGAATTCTAGCCCTCAAGTGAATATAACCTATCTTTTGCGTCCGTGATTTTCTTAAATTGGCTATATCAATGGCAAATGTTTGGTTGAGCATTGAACATGATATATAGGAGGACGCAAGGACGAGGGGTGGCGCAAAGACATAATTTTTATGTGATGGGGGCGTGGATTTTTAAAGTTTAGAAACTTGTCTAAGGTGCACACAAGAAATGTACAGAATCATGTACATAAATATCGTTTAGTACTACCTTTTTATAGAATAATGGAAATAATATCATGTACACGATCACGCCAGGGACTCCTTGAAATAAGGGTCTCCGAAAAAATGTTTTTCTCTATAATCTCAGAAGTGTTAAATACGTACGTCATTTTAAAAACGACGTAGAAAAATTCTGTTTTTGCTCTGTGATACTTTATTTATTAACGCAATAATTAAGATAGGTAAAATAAAATGGTAGTCGATTGGCGAGGTTTCGGCATATATTTATATTGCAGGGTCTGCAATTGTTCCAGGGGCCCCAATAGTTTAGAGCCAGGGGCCCCAGGATGCCTAAATCCGCCATTGTACAGGATCGTGTACATCAGATCAGAAAAGTTTAATTAACGAGGATCTTTTCCCCAGGACGATTTGCAAATGCATGTGTTTTTGGAAAGGAAAGCGAAACATTTTTTGATTGTAGCGTATATTTATTTTTTTACTCTAACAAGCTCATAAGAATAAAATACCAGCAATCGAATTTCCGTTTATTAATTTTACTGTGATTTATGGTGTCCTTTATCGATTAATTTATTTATTTATTTTTGTGGCAAAATTATTGGAATGAAAACGAAATAATGTCCGTTACTCATTACAATAAATCACATGCCTCATTTTTTATCATTTGATTAATATAGATGGCTCACGTAGCCTTATAAGTCTTTATCATCAGCAAAATTAGCATCGGTAAAATTCCCTATAAGTACTACATTGGCGAAATGGAAATATTTATTGCTCACGTTTATAATGGATATGGATGTGAGCTATGTTAATAGTTTTGGCGCTGGCCATTATCTGGGCTCTCGCTCTTGTCGCTTTTAAGTCTAAAGGTCCAACCACGCTGTAAGCTGAGAACATAAGAAGTAATTGAATTTTTAGAAAAATGGCTTATAAATTTCATCCTGAAAAATGTGCGTTCATAACTCTTTGACGGGCTTGAATTTATTTTCGCCTTGAGGTCTTCAGTTTATAAGTTGCGAATCATAAGTCATTTTGTAAGAAGTAAAATACGCCATTCCCTAGCTATACCAGCCTAAATATATACGTTTTAAAGCATGACAAGTTATTACAGGGAATAAAAGTGAATGGTTAAATTTCAATTTCTACGTAAATTTTTACAATTGATCCTTTACTAAAAAATCAGGCTCTCGTTTTAAGAAAGAATATTACGTTGGAAACCATGGATTTAAAAGAATTATTTATACATTTAAGAAAATCATGTATTGTATTTATATGTGCGTAATACGTAACTGTATTGTCCATTTAACTGCTAAGCTTAGAAAATGGGAGAATTTGGGATGTTAAAATAGAAAATCCTCACATATTACATGTTTACAATATATTTAACCTTATTTCATACAAAGAGATATTTTTCTATGCTAGTCATTTTTTAAATGTTTTTGTCGTTGTACAACGTGTGAGTCACACTGAAGACACGAAAATGTTCAATGCGTTAACTTGTTCACAGCAGTTAAAAGGATAATAAAAAAAACGTTCGGACAAATTCTATAACTATGTGATCCAAGCAAAACCACCGCAAAATATGTAGAAGAAACGCCTATTTGCACGGCGCTTAAAATTTACTGGTAATAATACGCTTATGCGCGATAAATTCCGAAATATTTAACCAACCATTGTTTTGTTTTATTTTTTATACCCGGATTTTATACTGAAATATTTCACCCCTCCCAAAACGTGCCTTTGACGTCCTGATTATTTAATCGCGGTCTGAAATCGTTAATTTTCTCGCGATCGTGCAATGTTAATAACATCGACCCTTAGATGTACCGAACATTTGACGAAAAATGAATTATCCCGGATGGGATATGTCATGGCGGAAGCGATGGCTCTTAACGGATGTCTTTGTCGGCATTTATGGACTCGGCGAATATTTTCATGCGTCATATTCATAGCCGTTTATATTTTGCTTTTTCTTGCGATCTATTTTGAAAATATTTATTTGCCGGTTACTGTGGCTCGATTCGGTTGTCCGTTTGCCTAGTATAATTGACAATAGATACCACTCATTGTTATCATCTGTTGTTGTTATCGGCCGCGGAATTCTAACAATCGCGCAAAACTATGTGATCACCTTCAGGGTCATATTCTTGTGTGTTTGCGCGTGTGGCTGTATATATGCATGTGTTTTTATAAATAATTTTTGTTGTTGTTCATGCGTCTTCCAAAGTTTAATCGAACGAAAATATCCCTTGCGATGCAAAATTAAACTGGCCCCAATCAAGCCATTGTTTCACGTTTATAATTTTTTTAATCCGGGTCAGTAACGCATCGGGGAAGTATAATTTCGGAGTCGAGCGTTTTGGTTTTACATTCGATCGAATGAGTAACCGTGACTGGCTCCTGAAGCACTCTCCCTCTTTTTCCCTCCCTTTCTCTCTTCCTCCATCCATCTCCAGCTCTATTTATCTCTTCCTTTTTTTCGTATCAACCCTCACTCCGTCTATCTCCTTTTTTGCCTCGGTCTTCAATTCCATCCCCATATCCCGCCATCCATTTCATTTCTCATTTCGTCACGATGGGGTTAAAGGGGATGGGTCGAAAGCGCCCAATGCGGTTTATCAGCTCCGCGCCATTAGACTAAATTCGACTGGAATTGGAAGTGGATTAACTAGTTCTCTCACTCTTTGTCTTTTTTCACTTATCATCCATCACCTCTCCCCCAAAAAATGGTAATTTCGGATGCTTTATTATGCGTTATGGAAACGAAAATTATTCTGAAACTGAGGAAACGTGTTCGTAAGCTACTTTTATACTTTCTCGCCTAAGTAGTGTACAGAGGAAGTGTTTCTGGTCGCGAAAGAAAGTCGACTCCGAGAATTTGGTGGATGTGAATGTTTAAAATGCTGAAAATAAGTGTTCGAAGAATTGGTTCTCCAGTTCTGCCAGTCTATTCCTCTGATCACGGCTCTATGGTCGAAAAGTATCGACTGTAGGATTTCTCATTTATGTAGGGTGTCACCAGGAAAAAAATCCTCGTTTAAACGAACCGTATCCCTCAACAATGGAGGATAGTCCATTCTTGTCGATTTACTCAAAAATGGCGCCAACTACGATGATCATAACTCATCCCATTATCAATCAACAATATCATATACTCCGTACGTCTAATAAAATATAACTAAATGACGTCTAGTGGCATTACGATGTTTCGAGTTTTACGCCCAGCTACCGCAAAGCTGCCCTTACAATAAACGGAGTCAGTGACGTTATTATATGGACTAGAATCTTACGGATAGGAGAAATTTTGTGCGGC
This sequence comes from Uropetala carovei, assembly GCA_036926305.1. Classification (NCBI taxonomy): domain Eukaryota; kingdom Metazoa; phylum Arthropoda; class Insecta; order Odonata; family Petaluridae; genus Uropetala; species Uropetala carovei. The sequence goes on from JAXCHB010000043.1 coordinate 3,942,625, forward strand.
GCCCGCGCATTTCACCAATTTCTTCGCATAATACTCTTTCTAATACAGCCGATTTTATTAAGACGAGAAAGGTCATCACGTGATACTATTCGATCGAAGTAAAAGTAATTTTTCGTCAATGTTTCTGTAACGTCGCGAAGAGGATATTTTCAAATATGTCGGCCATTTTTACCCAACGTCAGAATCGTTTTTATTGTTTCAACTCTGTATCTTGGCGTCGAGGAATATTTTATTTCTCCTGCCAGCCGCTCGAGGGCGTGACGCTCGCAGGACATTTGTTGCATGGCCGTAATGTGCCTTTAAAGAGGTCGATATGACAGAGCGAACGTGGAATGAAATCTCCGTCCATTGCTTCGGCACGTCCCCTTTAAAGTGCGCAAAAGTTATTTTTGAATTTTTTCCTGCTATTGTTCATTCTTATCTGTTTTGGCGCGGAGACGCGCGCGTGTCGCATGCATTTTTTTCTAACCGCCGTTCTACTGCAGCGCCGCGATGATTTCAATATCTGTGGGAATCGTACGTTATTTTCGTTATTTTCTGCCATCCAGCGTCGCATGCCGTTCTTCATCTCCGATGCGCAATGATGTATTTATAAACATCTCATCGGAGTGTTTCTTCCCTGTCAGAAAGCGATTGACATTTGTGCTGATCCTTTTTTGTAAGGCCGGCCGTTTCGCACGCCAAGTTGCATGCTTGCGACGAATCGTGTTAATTAATACCCTAAGTGCCTGCCGTCTTTTTAACTTTATATTTTTTTTAGGAGTAGCTTGTTTAGACGAAAGTGAAAGGTGTACTTTAAAAAACGTATTCCGTGCAGCTGGATGGCGGTAGCACGCCGAAATGCGTTCTTTTGTCCTTGGCGGTTTTGTAGGACCACCGCCTTTGTGAGAAATGTTTTATTTTTCCGATCGAGAGAGTTGAATGGGACTCGTGGGCACCTAAGAGCATTGATCGATCTACTCCGTATTCGAGAATTTGTGTATCGACCTGCTATCGAATAACCGGAATTTCGATTAACCGGATATCGAATAACCCGATTTTCGATTAAGCTTTTTTTTTAACTTGACACTTTTTTATGACGCACTATGTACTTGCATTTGTATATTGCCGCATAATGTATAATATTGGTGTTACTACGTACTACGGCATCGATTCACCTCTAAAGTTACCTTATACTGTAACAGACTGTACATCAGGAACAGTTACTTTGTGGCGTTCCATTGTAAACCTGATGATGACGTTTAATCGTCGAAACCTGGGTCGACCTTAGTGAAAAATAAAGTGGTGTTATTTACCGAGGAAATTCCACGCCTTTCCTTTGTTTATGCAGTGACGTCGAGTTATATTCATATTTAAGAGTTTCCTTTATTTTTTTAACATTAACTTATTTTTTCAATATGTGTGCGATTTGGTGTGCCACATTACGCGCCAATAGGTCAGGGGTGGGCAAACTTTTTACGAGGCGGGCATTAGTAGTTGTGGGTGATTATATGGGCCACATTAGATCTCACATAGGAAGTTATTTGAGAGAATGCGAAGGTTTCTATTAGGGAAAATCAATTATTAATACATTTTTAATACAATAGCTTCGCTGTATAAGGTTTTCCGGCCATAATTTTAACCGCCAAATGTGAAATTTACTGTTTCACATTTCACGGTTCTCTTTTATAAAGGCATCGCGGGCCACATAAGGTGCTCTCGCGGGCCAGATGTGGCCCGCGGGCTTGTAGTTTGCCCACCCCTGAAATAAGTGTCTATTTAAACCCTGATATTCGATTAACCGGAATGGACTCGATCGATTATAAGTATCAGGTAAATTCGGGGTTTGATTTGTGTGTTTTTCCTCTTCTATCGCAAATGAAAGGCGTCGCTTTAACTTTTCCGTCTCTTTTTTTACAGGCTGTGTTCGCTCACGCTCTCCCGCCTCGTAATACTCAAAGCGCTGGGACCAGACCTATCCTCAATCATCATAGCGGTTAAGATGCAGGTGAGTGCAGAAGAGTAGATTGTATATTTGGTCATAAATTTTGATAAAATTGTCTTTTTTCCCCTCTTGATCGGAAAATCAAGCATTCATTTTATCACAGCCTAAAATATTCGAGCATTTATGCAGCAATCATCGCTCGTTTTTTTATAATTCAAAAGTTTTCGGCGGTATTTTAGGTATTATATCGGAGTTTTTCTTACAGAAAAACTAGTCCTTCAACGATTTTTTAAAAATCGTGGTGATCCTACGAATATAGATTCTAACAAAGGAGTGGTCATTTCTCGGTGAATCATCTGTAACAACGACGTCTTTATATCCGAAATGCTCGTCTGGTTTTCCCAACATTTTCTATGGCTATTGGGAATTTAAAAAAATATTTTATACCAGCCTTTTGGTGGGCTTGACAATTCCTTTGTTATACAGTCCGGTGTCAGGTTGTTTTTTATTTGAATAGGGTCAAAAAAATTCAGTTTCTTTTATCTTTCCACATGATACCCACGCATATAATACACTAGTGAAGGTGTGCTTGCATTCTGCAAGCATTTTCCCTCATCCTAAAGTAAAGAGGATTAGCCGACAAATAATTTTTAAATGCAACAGTTTGCACCTTCTTGCCGATTTACGTGTTTTTCCTTGTGGTCAATATTGGGGTAAAAACCCCCTAAAATTTATAATTATAAAACGTTTATAGGTTTTTAGAATTTGTTACGATTACCTCACATTTATGCAAAATTTCATCGGTATAGCACCTCTAGAAGTGCATTTGTATGAACAGAATAGGAAAAATAACAAACTCCAAATCACCGTAAAGGCGGTACTTACGTGTCAAGGCACAGAAGACTCGCAGGACCACTTAGAGGACGCGCGTTTCGACAGCTACGCTGTCATCTTCAGCAAGTGGTCCTGCGAGTCTTCTGTGCCTTGACACGTAAGTACCGCCTTTACGGTGATTTGGAGTTTGTTATTTTTCCTATTCTGTTCATTGCTTTCACCGTGTCTCGTGAGTTCTTCCTTTTATTTATTGCATTTATATGAATTTCATTATTTAAATTTTATGAATTTTTAACAGCCACAATATAAAACTTTTATGAAATTTTCAATGTTATTTACGACCGGAACATTATTTCCTAACCTTGTTAAAATTTTCGGCTTCCTGGATCTTCAGAAAGTACATAAACATTAGTCAATTTGTTTAACATTTAAGAATTTATTACGGCCGAACGAATAAAAATTTTCAAATTTCTCTAATCCCGTTTTCATTATTTGACACATTCTACCGCTAGAAAATATTTCAGCTTCATAGCACATTTAGAAGTATGTACCTAAACCATGAAATGTTAGTAAAATTGTTTATAATTTTTAACGGCCAAGAAAAGAAACATTGTTGCAATTTTGCAATTTTTCCTCCAATTACTTTTTTCTATTCACGTATATATTAAATTTCAGCTCTCCAACTATTGTAGTTTGGGCTGGACATTTGTATCCTCCTATATCCTAAGTAAGGCCCGTCAATATATAATGGTGTGTAGATTAAACAAACTATATATTTAATAATTTACCAAAGGTTTTTGTGCATATAAAACCAAAATATTTGCATTTTACGTCATATATATTAAATAAATTAAAAAATATTCGAGTAATTAATGTAATAGGCGTTAAATTAGGGTAGCCCGAGTTAACTCGGGCAGATGATTTTTTTAAGCACAGGAAGGTGCCCGAGTTATCTCGGGGGAAAGAGATGCACAGAGGAGTTGTAATACTGCACAAAAGTAAAAATATCAATTATAGTATACGCTCCTACCCGTGTTATTCAACGAATACAATGGTCTAATTATGTTTACTATTCATAATGCGCTTCTTTTTAATTAATTTCCTTTTGTGCTTATTTGCTTCCTGTGTGTAATATACCCACGTTAAACATGAAAAATAAATAATGTTCATAAGCAATAGCGATGCTTTTCCGAGAAAATATTAACTGATAATTTTACAGTATCACGCTCTATACTTTCCTGCAACATACAATTCAGTGAATCGAATTTTTCAGAAACAAGGATTTGTTTTGGTCTTTGAATATTTATGAATTCATTGTCGGGCATAAGCATGCTAACAATGTAGCTTTCTAACTTTTATTAGTTCTTCAACTTAGAACTCTTTATTTGTCTTTTTTTTTTCCTCCGAACCTTCGAAATCACTCCTTTCTCTTTTTGTCGTTTCCCGGCATTCTTCCATCTATAACCATATTCCGATTATCCGTTTCAAGAAATCTCTTTTATTCTCCTCCATCTTGTTTTTACGGCTTTTGCAAAGGCCTCTCTGATACGTTTAACTTTGTATAAATTTAAATTTTTTATATTTCGGATAATGTTTAAATTTTTTGTGGAGTTTTTTCTCGTTTTCGCAGATGCGCCTAATTTCCGATTATCGCGTCACTTTCACCGATAAAAGAGTAGTGTGTAGTTTTCGTAACTTTTAAAAGAAATCGAATTCTCTGGCGAAAAGTGCTTTTCGCGTGTTATCTCGAAGAAATAACCAGAGATTTACGATATACGGCTGCTTTTGCCGGATTGGAGGACCATCCAATTTTTAAATTGGTCGTTTGATGTTATTAACCGGTTAAATCCGATATCCATCTGTCAGGGAAAGACGCATCAGCATTCCTTTGAATTATGGGAGTTGAGCGATTTTATAATTGCCCCCTAATTGGTAGCGAAAGATTGTGTTTTCCCCATTCCCTTAAATTAAATTAAATTAAATTAAAAAACGATGGGACAGTTTGTCTAGCCAATTGCCAAAATGAGGTTTTCTAGAGAATTGTGGAACTCGTGTCCAACTCCCAATGCTCGCAGGTTCGAATCCTGCCGAGAGCATGATCGTGTTTGTTTGTCCTTGTTATTGTTGTTAAGGCCGTATAGTGCTGTTATGAGCTTGTAGAAATAAATAAAAATAAATAAAATTTTCGCTACTCTTGGCGCGGTGTCGTTCCAATTAAGCGAGCTAGATTAATTTTCTCTATCGAGTTGGTACATATTGTGGGGGTTAAAACAGCAGAAGATGCTGTTAGACTTTGTATACAAATTGTTCGTTACTCAATAACCAGTTGAGTTTAAAGTTTCCGTAACTTTCCGAGTCGTATGCCATTTCCCCGTAACAAGTTTTTCTCTTTTTCTTTCAAGCCTATATTTGTCTTTGAGACCTTTTGGTAGCAGACCTTCCCGTTTGTACTGTATATTTAAATAATTCTCGCCGCATCTCGTGTTAAGCGTGAAATGTTGAATCGTAATGAAACATGGGCTCGTCAGTTGCGCAATGAGGGGTTGCGTTCTTGGAAAAAAGGATGCGTTATACGAAACTGCGTTGCGCAAATTTACTACCTTACGTAGGGGAAAAAAACACCTTTTTCAGATAGGCTACGAGTTTTTTTATTCACGTCGCGCGCATGTGCGAACATTTGTATCGCCTGAAAGCTTATGATCTGTACCTCTTTTTCCTATCGGAAAAGCATTTTTTTTTTCAATAAAAAGAAAATCCGTGGAAAATATTTTAAATTTTAAGCCAGTCAAAATTTAGATACTTTCTCTATCTCTAAAACGGTGAGTTCTGTTTTTTTTTAAACCTGAAGACATTCTGGAGAAAGATATTATTTTGATAAATCTTCTAAGTCAAATGCGTTTTCTTCATTGGACGTGCGATTACCTCGAAAATGTTTTAAAACATTATACAATCAATCTGTGTGATAAGTTTAATTCGAACACTAATATTTGTTGTCATTTTTGTGCGAGTGTTCATTGTAATCGTACCAGAGGAAAACATTTAATGCTGTTTACGTTGTTAATATTTAAATAGCTGAATTTTCTTTATAAAATTAATTAAATATTGAAACATTTAGTCGAACTTATATTGTAAATCACGAAAAGGACCGTGTCGATAAAATAATAGAATGATTTCGCCAAAATAAAATGATACACCACCTGTTCTTCCTGATAAAAACATCCGATTGCTTTATAAATATTTTCAAAGGAAATATTTAATAAAATATAGATAAACAGCGGCTAAAATGTCGCAAAACACGCAATATCAATCGAATCAGTCAATTTATTTATAAACTGGAGTGCTGTAAATATATATACATATCGAGTGTCCTTAACGTTCTGTTGCAACTTAAAACTTTGAAAAATTATGATGAACGCGTGATACAAGCACACTAGTAAAGTTACTTATATCCTTATTCCTAACGTTTTTAGGACACAGCTCAATTTTATATGCTCAAACATTTCTACATCATGACCACTGCTTCGAAATAACCACCATAAAATTGCTATGCTGCATAATTTCTTCGTCCGTGGGCAATGTCGATAGCATCTTTTACAGGGCAAACTCAGGAAGATGGCGCCCCTCGTCACTTAACTTGTGGCGTGCTAAAGTTTTTAATGACGTCTTCTCAGAGGAGTGGGCCACTTACTCGGCCATCTCGTTCCCTTGACCTATCCCCATTTGCCTTCTTTTAATGGAAGCTTGTGAAAGTTAACAGTTTACTCATTAAATACACATTCTCTGGGTAAACTTTGAAGAAGCTAGTATATCTCTAATGACGTTTAAATTGCTCAGCAACGACTGTGAAAACATCCTGTGTGTGTATGCGCATTCCTTTATAAATTTAATTTTCCAACTTGCTAATAGACGAATGTAATTTTGCATTGCTGTTTTTAAAGAAAACTCTTAGAACTCGAACTTAACTAGACCATAATAATTAATTTTTACTTTCTCTATACGCCGTATAGGAGAAAGTATTGTTTTGGTGTAAAAATCGAATTCGACATTTCAATGTAAAAAAAAGTTTTAAGGTCCCTCGATTGCGTTTTCACCATTTTCTCGATGCTTTTTCTGTGAGATAGGAATGTATTTTAAGGGGCGCTCTAACTCAAAATCTAATAATCAGATCTGCACAAAACTTTATAGTTCAAATTTTTATTAGTAATTCAAGGTCTGAAAATGGTCAACCGGAAGTGGAGGTTTATTTTTGTAATTTTTCCGTTTCCGTCAGATTTTTTTCAAATGTCAAATGTATTCTGTTCCCTACAAGACTGTTATTTTAACCTCCAACGCAGCTAGCCTTTTTAACGCGGAGTGAGCGTTCTCTTACCTTTTCTTGTTTTGTGTTTTTTATCTTCCGTTTTTTGTTTAAGAAGCATTCTTTCCTTATTTCGACACTTTATTTTTCAGTAAATATTTTTTGGAGAACTTGCAACGTATCGTGCTGTGCTAATCTCTCCTTCGGTGTGACTAAATTATAAAGGAGAGTCCGTTTCTCTAATAAACGGATGGCTGGAAGCAACATGAAAATAATTTTTCCTTTTAGATTTTAGCCAAAATTGTTATATTTGATGTTTAATATTTTTACTTTATTTTTAAAAAAATAATATTTGCGAATTTTTCAGGTAAAAATCTCAATTTTCTACGACTTGAAACCTTTTTGGAAAGTACAATTATGCCGCCTAGCGCAGGCTAGGGTTTGTGGTTTTTTTTTTTAAGGTTCAGTGGCGATATTGTGTTAATTAAGCGACTTGATAAAAATTTCACGTATGCAAAATTCTTATCTCGGCATTTACATTTTGATTCGCCAAAGAAACCTCACTCCTCGTAAAATTATTTACTCGTTAGTGCAAAAAAACAGGATCGTTTTTATTAAATTCGCTGTGCCTACAAGACAATTTTGGTTTATTCCTACAATTTTGATATATGTATGTAAACATTGTTTGACCTCGATCTGGTCTTATAGATCGACGCTTTAACGTGAAACCAAACTTTTGGAGATTCGCGTAACGTAATACATAGTTCTAAACGTCCATTGCAGACAAAAAGTCAACCCGATCGATAAATCATAGCTAGATTGCCTCCCCTTCCAGATTTCATCAAAATTTGTTCGCCATACTGACGATTTTTTTACGCGTACAGTTTGGAGAGGTTCATGACGAAGTTAATATTCCTCACCGCTTTAATGCGAAACTTCCCTAAAAACTCGGTCTGTTGGTAGCAGAAGGAAAAAACAAAAAGCGAGCCTAATTTCGATTTTTTTTTCGGTGCCCATCTGATCGCTCTCTCTCGAGCGCTCGGGCTGGCGTCAGCTCATCCCCGGGGCCCCTTTCTGGTGTACGAGGTGAAATTAATTATCCAGACGAGCGAGAAAAAAAGGTATTGGAAAAGTTAATTAATTATCTCCATTTATGAATCCGGAATAGGAAAAACTACTCTATTTATTTTTTCATATTTTGTATCACAAAGGAAATATGAACTCGACTCGTTAAAGGCACGTGTTCGACAACAGCTTGAAAGTCTGTTAGGTTTTAACTCCGCTAATTATAATGTAGAACAGCAGAGGCCCACGAACTACGACCCGCGGGCCATATCCGGCTCTGATTTCATACCCGCCCGCTTTACAGCATCAATTTTTTTGTTTAAGACATGCGTATTCGTACGTCTAAGCATCAGGGGCGTATCATTAGATATCATTTATGAAGTATGAACGATATCTTTTTTAACAACTTTTATATTAACTTACCGCGATATATATAGGTATATATGTAGCTAAGTTTTAAGACACTACAAATAATGTATACTACAGTGGTTCTCGACCTTTTTACTTTCTCATACGTAGTAATGGGAAAGTATTGTATTCATGAAAAAAATCGACTTCGAGATTTCAACGGAAATACATGTTTTGAGGTCCCTAGAACACGTTTAGACTATTTTCGGAATGATGTCTGTGTGTGTATGTTATTGTGGGCGCTCTAACTCAAAAAGTACATGCCATATCGTTACCAAACTTCATATATAACACTTGAACATGATCACAAAGAACTGATTAGTTTTTGGACAATAACGGATAATCGGAAGTCGCGGTTTATTCGAAACCCGATTCGGTTTTTGCGATATTTCTTTGTTAAAACATCATTATTCTATATACAATTCTATACTAATATTATAGAGAATGTAATTTCCTACAGTTTTAATTTGAAACAATTTTCTATAGGAGTTATTGTTTAGGAGTTATTTATAAATAACAGGTTTTTCGGTTTCCGTTAAATATCTCCTTAAAAACATCGTTATTGGTAATCTTCGTAAGGACCAAAGTTGTAGAGAATATTATTTCTTCCAAGTTTTGTTTGTAACTAATTTTCGTAGAACCATCCATTTCGGATATATTTCGCTTTATCTTAATACCAGTAAACAGCGCCAACACCATGTAGCGGAGAATTCTGTAAACATTCAAAATATACGTAATTTACGGCAACAAGGACGATGGTATTCTTTTACGATACGAAATAATAATTTTGCCTTATAATGCTATTCATAATAATTTAAATATATGGAGAATATGGAGAAAGTCATGTGTTGGCCACATCAGATTTTTTTGTCTGTATCATCCTATGTTCAGTTCATTCAGTTTTGCGTCACCCCGTTTACAGTTCCGTTATCTTTAAGTCACCTTTAAAGATAAAGGGCATTCCCTATCACATACAGAAAATGTTCTGGCATTTACATAAGCACGCGTGTTTATTTTCCTGGTTTTATTTATGTTTATAAGCCAGAATATGACACAATTAATGTATCAGATATTCGCGTTACCCATGAATGACTCTTGCGTCACGCTGGAGTGTCATGTCATCCCGGTTGAAAACCACTCGTCTAATAACTCGAGAACGGCTGCATGTATTTTAGCCATTCTTTCAATTTAAAATGGTGCCGCACATAAAGAGTCTTATGTGCAATCACCGTGCCATATAACGACCCGAGTTCTATTCCAGAGACGTTTAATTCCTCCAATTGGATAACATGGGCTTGACCTTCTCGAATTTGTATCTCCTAAACTATAGGTCGTAATTATATGCTATCGGGGACTTTTTTGTTGAAAATTTTGTCCTCTATCCGACTAAATTTATTAATCGATACCTTACAGATCATATAACGGCAAGGGAGAGTAAAATATGGATTTCTCATTGTTGGCTTGAAGGAAATGGCGTCTCTTAACTGTGGCGCCGCAAATGGCAACGGCCACATACCGAACTGCATTCTACTATCAACCCTTAAAAATCACTCCGACTCTTGAAGAATTTATGCATATGTTTGGAGACTTCCTAAAAGTTGTTAATTAAAAAAGTTGTTTTTTATGTATACTTGTTTTAGTAAGTGTAGGAAGTGTACTTTTATTACAGGGGTATAGTACATTGCCCAAAAAATAACTCAAAACTAAATTTAGGCACGGCTTGGTTATTCGTTTGAAAGGTCGTATTTGGCCCGTACAGTAGTATAAAGCCTCGTGGCGCTTTTAGTAAGAATTTTGATTGGAAGAATTCGATGTAAAATTATAAAAAATATTGAACGCGGCAAATATGAACATAGCTAAAATGTTTGAAAAAATATTTCCTAACAATATCGATAGCGGATAATCTAATTCGTTCCCCATCTTTAGCTCCTTTTAAAAAATGTATAACACAAGCCAATGTTATACCATTGTCAGTCGTTTATTGTGAAAATGTTTGCATTATTTTCATTTTCCTGGGATTTTATATATGAAAATTATTTGTCCAAGAGGTTCTTTCTTCAGCTAACTCTCCTTCACTTTCGCTGTTTTATATCTTACGCAATAAAGATATACAATTCCTTCGATCTAAAATCAGCTACGAGCAACTTAAAAAAAGAATACTGTTAAATCCTTAGCTCGCTTATTATTATTTCGAAGAAAAAATCAAATTGAAGCACCATCTGAAGTGTGAATTTCATAATTTCTGTTTAATAAATAATATTCATTTGACGACCTAAATTAGACCTGCAAATTTCGATACCCAACCAGCCAACCAAAGGCAAGTTAATATAAAAGTCATTTGGTTAACTTTTACCGGTTTTAATTAGCGTTGTAATTACTACTGGATATATAACAACTGCGACAATCGGGATATATTAGTGTTTTTTCATCTGAAGGTTCGGCAGAAAAAAGAGAACCCATATTCAAATTCATCTGGAACGAAACATTTTAATTAATGGCGGCTAATGAAACGTAGTTTGCACGGTCGGTTTGAGCATAGGTTTCAATTCGATTTCCGGTTGCGTTTAACGTCCATTATCTGGTTATGCAATCGCCAACGGGCGTTCGTTCTTCGTAATGCAGACATTTTTACCGTCATGTGCATCGCACAACAAGAATGTCCATTCGCCTCCGGCGAATATGGAATGCTCGTTTTTCGAAAATAATAAAATTTGTTGTTCAAATATACATTTGTTAAGGACAGGTATACAATATTTTCCCAAGAACCACTAACATTTTTTTAAAATTACTAAATTATATCTACTCTTTTGTATTAGCTCTATAATATATTGACGCTTCTGGTATAGGATATAGGAGGAGGATGCAAAATTATGAGGCACTTCCAGATGTGCCAGAAACTTGAAATGTGGCAGGATTATAGGTTTTTGGTCACAACCGAAGAAAAAAATCCGAATCTTCGAAGTTACAGTTTCGAAAAGCACGTAAATCGGTTTAGAGGTTTATATATTTGCTTTTTAAAATTATTTCCCGTCAAGATTCGAACTCGGGATTTGAACCATCAGAAAGTTTACGAACTGCAGTTTCTTAATTTTGAAGACTGAATTCAAATCCCTGTTTATTTAACGTATATTAATAGTTTTTATCGGAAACAGTGGGAATTTTTCTGGGTCTCAAAAATCGACTGCCATGGCAACGAGCTCAATGCTTTTATACGGGTAAGCTTTTAATGGGAATCAGAGGTTTATATATCATAATGCCATTAATATTAAACTACGATTAATGGAATAAATCCGGTATTGTAAAAATTCCAATTTTTGGGGTTGTTTTGCTCCATCTTTGCCCTACACGACGATAAAAATTATAAGGCACTTCTAGAAGAGCTAAGGGGTTGAAATTTGGCCCGATTATAGGTATTTGATTGAAACCTATGAAAAAGCACCGAAATTTTAAAAATTCCAATTCTTAGGGGCCGTTTTGCCCCATACGAGGATAAAAATTATAAGAAACTTCTAGATGAGCTAGAGATTTAAATTTGGCACGGTTATATATTTGGACAAAACCGATGCAAAAAATTTGAAATTCTAAATTTCCACATTTAAAAAATGCTTCTAGAATGCAAGCACCGCCTACTAGTATTATACATACTTATATCTGTAGTTACTTAATTTGAACAATATTTAAATTCATCTAGAACAGGAGTCTACAAACTACGTCCCGCGCAGTGATATCATCCTTCCGCCATCAATTTCTTTAACTTTTGTATATTTATCTGCAGTTTTCATTAGACATCATTTTTTATATCTAAACAATATTTTGCGAGTGTTGAGGCTTTATGTACGACTCTGCGGGCCACATACCACCTTTCAAGTGACTTCATCGGGCCGTATGAAAATTTCTAGTAGCACGTTTTGTGCATTTTTTTCATTCTTTAATATGTCATACGCCTATATTAAAAGTATTTGGCATCCAACAATGGAGTAAAAATGGAGCTGGAAGGACCTATTGGCAATTATTCCGCTCTCTGGTGGAGTTTATTAGACTCGCCAAAGAAGCAAAGCGTAAGATATCACGTTCGTCGGACAAATTGGTATTATTGATTCGCGGTTAACCGGATATCGAATAACCGGAAATTTTTATCAGTTATAACTTTAAAGTTATTTATGCTGCATTACTGTTTATGTACTGGATTAACTTCCGGAAGAAGACTTTGTGTGTCCCTAAGCTGTGATAAAGATAGGGCCCCCATAAAAATTTCTGTCACTAAAGATTTAAACCATTATTGATTTTATTCGATTTTTTTAGTGTGAATATACCCTTTGGGTTTACGTGCCCCTTACATATATTATTGGTATTTTTTTTTTAATTTCTTGGTATTTGGAGGCCCTAAACTCATATAGCTTATACGTAAATCCGGCTCTGTGTATTTAGTTGTGTTACACTTAAATAAAGGTATCAATTTATATGTTTTCTGCCAGTGCCGCGTCGTTTTATTATGGTTGATATGGTTTCTATGGATGTACAAATCAAAGGTACCAACTTAAAGAAAATCGTAAGAAGAGTACGAAGCTTCGTAAGACAGACGAAGGAAACTATTCTGGTATGACCAAGTCATAGAAACAGGATCTTTTACCTTCTTGGCGGACGCTAAATGGAGTCACCTTGACATCACATCTCCTATATCTTCTTTTGTGCGCGAAGTGTGCCAATGTGAATGAATGATTCACCTTCTTCCAAGACCCTAGGAGATGATCCGTTATAGGCGACTGTTGCATCCCGGAAATGAGTCTGTATAGGTATTCCTAACCTACCTTTCCTCATCGAGTACTTGCAAGCAAGAATTCACACGTAACGACTCACAGTGATCCACAAAAAATAACACGAAAAAATCGAAAAATTTTTATTTATTTGAAAAGCAACATATGGAATTTCAGTATCAATCGATCCTCATTAATGTAACCCAAATGTTGTAGATAGTATAAAAAGGTCTCTTTTACTCCCTACTATATAGTCTCAATTACGCCCTAATAAAGTCGTTTGTCTGTCTGCAATGTTCATTTATTGCATTGCAACCATAGTAAAAACAGAAGAATAATTATACACTGATTTTATCCTACGGTCTTAGATTAGTTATACAACCATACACACGCACGCACACACACAAATATATATATAAGGATATTATTTCACCAATTTCACATATTTAAGAAACTAGACGCCTACAATCAGAGGTGATCTGCCAATCTGTTAGCAATGGGCTCGCTATATGCAAGGCATGCTGCCAATCTCTTAACTATGGGCTCGCTATATTTTACCGAAAGGAGATGGATTAGAAATCAAGCAGCCTAGGAATAAAATGTTTTATTTTTTTCAATTCATAGTTACAGGTATTAATTGAGGAAAGTCTGATCTGTTATTTTTATATTTTAGCAACTAAATATAATCCACACTGTTTATTCCTTTATAAAAGGATCAGTATTTAATCATTATCGGGAAGGTTAAACTCTTCTGTAGAGTCTCTTGGCTGGATTTATTTCGGACATTTTTATTTTCGATAATTTATCATACCTCAGGAGCTATTATTGATAAACATTTTAAAGAAAATCTTTTTATAACCGAAACATTCGAAATTTCCATGGTTATATTTTCTAGCTAAATAAATGCAATATGTACATCTGATAAATTTTAACTATGAGTAGGTTAAAAATTAACAATGGGCTAGTGCGAGCCCAACCGAGCTCACTGCAGCTCACCCCTGATTACACTAAACAATTTCACAAATCACGCATTGAAATTTTTCGGTTTAATCTATTCTCAAAACTCAATATTGTTGCTGCTGCTTTAACAACCTATTTAGTTTGCCCTTGAAACCTACATTTCTAGTGTATAGTATTTGATATGTCTTGACTGTACGAATTTACGTAATATCCAGGCTCCTATTCAACAGCAATCGTGGAAAATCCATTCCCCTTTCAATTATTTTTTATTCATCCGACAATCCCTCTAAGGAATTATGTATTTTAACGTTTCCTGTATTTAGGGGCATGAAAAAGTTTCCCATTCCCGTGAATCGTGTTAGAAAAAGGTTTGTTTTTAGTTACAATAAATCAGTAGGGGTTGTATAGGTTAAAACCTTAACGGCGTGATTTTTCAGTTAGGCCGTTAAATCGAACGTGGTTCGAAATTTGCTTATCTCTCGCGATTTTTGGCTTTTGTTTTTATGAATGTAACTGGGCGTGAGTTGCCAACGCTTAGTGCGCAAAATTTAATGGTGGTCACTTTTGTACGATCTTTCCGCGTGTTCAAGAAATTTCGGCGCTGTTTTTAAGTTTAAAACAATTACGATAAATAAAATGACGGTAACTAAGATATATTTTTTAGATGAGTTATTCGTTGATGTCTTGTTAATTAAGTGAAGTATATAGATTAAAACTGATGAAGTTTTGAAGGTCTTTGAGAACATTTTCTTTGAAGTTTTTAATCTTTGACTAAAACAGAAGAATTGAATTTATATAAATTTATTTTAACGAAATCAGGTTTCGTATGAATTAAAAATTTTTTAAAATCCGAAATTCGCATAATTGAATGTTTCATAAAGAGGAAATAGTTTCAGGCATATAAAGGTTGTGTAGCGTAATGTTTAATAAATTAATCTTCGTTAATATTTATTTGCCCAAAACTATTTTCACTTTCTGAAGCCTTCAGTTATGTGAATTATATATATATATATTGTTTACTTGTTGGTGCATAAAAAAGTTGGTTTGTTTAACTTTTTATTTCAATTTTATTTTAACTTAATAGCCAATTCGCGCATTCCCGTCATATTTGACGGCCAAGCCCGCCAGTAAATGAAGAGTTAATTCAAAAGTAGCATATAGTAGTTTATAGGTGAAACTGGTCTTGTTGAGTATTATATTGGTTTCCTAATGATTAGAAGATATTTTTTGTATGTGAATGTGTAAACAAGAATAACAACTGGTAATTTAGTGGGACCCTTCTGCTTGTTGGCTTCTCCGCACGGCGTAGTTTGCATAGTCGTAGCAACTATATCTAATGAACTGTCTGTAACAGAATTGCTTCGATTTTTCGTGACATAATGGCTCAGGGCTAAAAATAATAAAATCACAGACCATCAAGGAAAGGTAGTAAATGATACATAATTAATGACGATATTACCCTTAGTCTTACTGCCTAAATTACCATTGTTTGTCGATAAATATTTTTACATGGTAATTTTTACCAGAAAATACGGTAGTTTTTTTTATCTCCGCCTTCGTGTGAAGTTGTGTGGACGCTCGTTTCGTCGGATACGTTGGAGTAGTTGATTTGAGCTAAAATTAAACTTTTCTTTTATAATCCACGTCACTTCCCCATCTCATTAGCGCGCGTAATAGAGTTGGCTGAGCGTTCATTTCTTCTGAATGAACGCTGTTTCTTTAGTTTTAGCTTCTTCGCTTTTTCGAAATTATTTTTATCCAGAGTTTAATGAACCTTTTCATTTAGAATAAAATATCATTCTCCTCAATGGAAAACCGTTATTGATTAATATAACTCTGTCCCATTTTTTCATGAATTACGATGTCGTGAGAACTTCTAATTCGTTTTATGGGTGTGAAAGTGTTATAAAAAGTGAAATTGATTGTGTCGGTTGGAGTTTCACCACAGGAGGGATCTTTCCACAATTTCAGTATCTGAAAGGCACCTTTTGTGTCCTCAAAATGCCATTATCTTCGGCAGGTAAATTTTATCAGCAACGCGGAAACTTTCATAATCATTCCTTATTTACGTGAATTTCAAATAAGCGCATTTTTCTCCTACAGATAAGTCTTGTTATAGGCTCGTAAATAAATCATAATTCAATTACTCGACTGGATCAATTTCAAAGAGACGGATTATTATTTGGCCTTGTGCCTGACATTTTACTTTTCGTATAAGGTCGAAATGTGTCTGTAGTTTTTGTTATGATATCGGTTCAATTCCTGGATTAATTGCCTTTTAAATTCACTCTCCGTAACTGAATCGCCAAGTCCAATCTTATAGATAAGCACTATTCACCGAAAGATTCTCGTCATATAATTTCATTAGATAATTTAGTGACCTATATTTCACACGGTTGTTTTAAGATGATCGATGCCTCACTTATTTATTTATTTATATTTAAAAAACAGCTATGTTTGGCCTTTTACATTAGAATATAATAACCAATTAAATATAAGAACATAACGAAATTATGAATAAAACAAAGAAATCATTTTTTAAACAGCATTTGCGAAATGTGGGAAAATTTTGCAGGTTCAATTATTTTCCCTATTAAACGATGACATCGTTTCGTCTTACGAATAATTTTTCAACTGTTACTGGGCAAGTGGGCGCTACAGTCATTTGTATCATTCGCGCCAAAACGGCCGTTAGGGGGTGAAACTGCTGTGAGCGCCACCTGTTTGCGTTGTCCTTCTCAGAGCCATCTGTTGAGCGGTGAGTGTTGTAAAAGCAAGCGAGTCAGGAGGGGTGAGAGGAGCTGAGGGAAGTTGCTTGTGATCTTTTAACAAAAGGAAAAAGAATTTAATCGAAATCTGAAATGCATTTAGGTACCGTTTGGTGAGGGCAGATGGAAGACCAATTCTGCGGAATTTTTCTTAAGAATTCGCCAATAAAATATGCGACTTAACGTTACGCTTGTTTAAGTTAATTATATAAATTGACTTTCAGGCGTGGTCTTATAATTTTTTAAATTAAATATAATTACAGGAGTAGAAAAACCATTTCGTATTATTTATGAAATCGTAATTTCGCTGTTGCAAATCATTTTTTTCGAATTCCAAATACAGATTCTGATGGCCAAAAACTGAAAGATTTTTGTTAAATTTACGCAAAATTAAAGTGACTTTTTCAATTTTTTTGCAACTTGAATCCATTTGTAAATGAGAAAATTGAATTTAGTTGCTACTCGCTGCAGATTTAGAAAAGTTTTTGTCCCAAGCGTCCCTTCAGTATGGCAAATTGAGGTGTTAAAAAGGGTCCTGCGCTAATGAGCAAGATGAAGATTGCTGCTAAGTGTGTATAACGTGGGCAGAACTCTGCTACCTTCATCTCAACATTCAGTCCCACCCACCCCACTAAAAGTATCCGATGTCTATCTTTCCGAAGCTTCTACTAAACAACTATTGCTTACAGTGCAGTCTTAAAGAGAATTTCGTCATTTAATTCCTTGGCAATGGTGAGTGTTTATCGGTTACCTCCTGTTTTTCTTGCGAAAAGGCAGGGGAACTAGAGCATGTTTGTGTATAGTATTTTGCTCAAGTTTTCTCACAGACTTCTTACCTGGTTAATCTGTGTGTGATCATCATCTGTGTGTGTGATTTTTATGCCATAATCAGTGCTGTAGTGGACGGCAGGGCTGGCGTGAGGCGTGTGCAATCGCTTCCCCCAAACAGGGCCCCGCATTTTATTAGGGGCCCCGCACAAGGCTCAATTCTCATGTATTGAGATTTAGGCAATTTTTTATTACATATTAATATTATTAAACATAATCATAATAATTTTTTTAAATGCATTTTAATAATAACTATTTTTCATTTAAAAAATTGCCATTCTTTTTAAAATCGCATTTTTTTTGTTCCACCTGGTGTATATACAAGGACAAGTCAATAAGTATCCGCAAAGTGCTCATATTTTTTGTTGAGATTTGCACCATTGCTGAATGCGTGTGCAATATTAAGCACAAAGCCTCTCTGTCATCATAGTGGCATATTTGACCTTGGCCATGCAGTTGACTTTCAACAATAGCAGTGTCAACATGGCCGCTCCGCTTATCACATGCACCAAAGAAGAGTAGCATGCAGTCATTCGATTTTTCTGGACTGAAGGTGTAACAGGTGCAGAAATTCATCGAAGGCTATTAGCGAAGTATGGCAGCAGCGATTTTCCACAGCAAAACGTGTACGAATGGATAGCCATCTTCAAAAATGGCCGAGCAAGTGTCTCAGGCAAACAATGATCAGAGTGCCTGTTCATATCAACGACTGATGACAACATTGAAGAAGTCCGTGCACTGATTCTTGCCAACAGAAAGGTAACTGTCGATGAAGTGGAAAATCACCTGCAGATTAGTCACCGTTCGGCCTATGAATTTATCCACAACAGACTTCTCTTCCATAAATTTTGTGCAAGATGGGTTTCCAAACAACTCACTGAACTGCACAGTCGTATCCATTTGGACATTTGTAACCAACTTTTGTACTGGTATCAAGAGGATGCTGATGCCTTCCTGAATCACATTCACCACTATCAGCCGGAGAACAAACATTGGAGTGGAGTGGAACACCCTATGTCCCCCGTCATAAAGAAGTTCAAATCTCAGCCGACTGCAAAAAGTGATGCTCACACTTCTCTGAGATTAACAAGGACCAATCTTTAAACATTACCAGGAAAGGGGTATGATGATAGTGTACGCTACAGTGAGATGCTGCGTGATGAGCTGAAACCAGCGATTTGGAGTAAATGTTGGGGAAAGCTGCCCCAAGGTGTTGTGTTGTTGCATAACAATGTCCGTCCCCATAATGCTGTCCACAAAGTTGAAACACTCCAGCAGCTATGCTTTGAGGTCCTAGAACATCCACCATACAGCCCTGACCTTTCCCCGTCAGACTATCATCTGTTTGGACTCCTCAAAGTTGCTTTAAGATGCTCTCGTTTTGCCAACGACAATGAGCTGAAGGAGGCGGTGCATAGGTGGTTTGCCGCTCGGCCGAAAACATTTTTTTCTGAAGGCATACAAAACCTTGGCAACACTGTTGAAAAGCAGGGTAACTATGTTGCAAAATGAAGCACTTGTAAATTCTGTATTGTTGTTATGTGAATTTAAATAAATACATTGCGGATACTTTTTGACTCGCCCGCTTACTATCAAACTAGGCCCCGCAAATAATCATGCCGACCTTGGTGGAGGGTATACAGTGATATATGCCATATGCCCTGTGATTTTTTCGAATGAATAGGGTACACCCATGCCTAATGAAAAATTATATAGGTTGATTGAAAAAAACAGCTCATACATTTTCTCCTGGCGTTGTAACATTACATTCGTGTAATTTGGTTAAGATCCCTCCTTCAAAGTGTTACTTTAATATACAGCATACCGTCTGCTTTTTTTTTACAACTACAGCACTGGCCATAATGTTTATGGAGGATTGTTCCTTTTAAACATTTATCATCACTTGTTACTCAATAGGTTATTACATTTTGTTTCAAATATTAGCAAATGGGTTTATTGTATTTTATATCCATATTCATTTTGTAATGGAACTGTTCCCAGTTCGTGAGCAGAGAAAGCGAATTGACGAGTAAAATTTGCTTTTTGAATTATTTCGAAAATTTTCACTAGGCTTGGATTTAAATTAGAGTTGCTGTGGACCTCAGAAATAAGAGATTTTCATTAATGTGTTGCACAGGGAATTATTTCTTTCATTTTCAGCAACCCATGACTATTACTAACAGGAACAGAGATAAATTCAGAAAATATAGCTGATGTGCAGAGAAAAGGCAAAACAAATGAAGTGAGAATAAAGCAAAAAGACAAGAACAATTTCCCTAGAAAAAATTTAATTTAATAACTCATTCAGCTACTTAGACAAATTGTACTTTAATGGAATCTGGCAACTGTAATGGTGACTTTATGGTTGTGGATGGGAACAATAGATGTGAACAAAATATTTACTCAGACTTTCGAAATGGACATTGCTGCCATCTCTAACACCATTTGGGATTTATACAATCCAGCCAACTGGTTAAATATTGCAGCCAATAAGACATAAGATCTTGTGGTGGAAAAAGTATTCTTTAGTGCATGAGATATACCTTGATTTTAGATTGTTAAGGAGCTCCACAAATGCTGATTGTGCAAGGTTTTACACCCTCCTATGGACAGCCCTGCTCCCAAGTGTCGAGTAACAAACACACACATGACATTTGGATTAACATATATCCGCATGTTGTAATTCTAATGCCAAATTAATTATATGGTTTACATTTGGTTTTGGATTTACTCTTAATCATCCCCTCTTGACAGTCTTTTTAATCCCTTTCATATTACTATTTTCCATCCTTCAATATTTCGCCATCTATATATACAATAGAAACATTACTTTTAATAAATATATCAAACATAGATAAAAATAATTAGAAATAGTAATATTTTAGTGATAACTTCAAGTTCTACGATTTTAGGTTATAACTAAAAGGGTCTTTGTAATGATATGAATGATAGTATTTTTAAAAAATTAAAGTGAATTGTTCAGTGATGTTCTTGGAATGGATGAGTTTAATTTGGTGTGATAGTAAGCAAATCCTTTTCATCTTAGGTTTTCTTTTAAAGTTGCACTGTTCTTTGTTTCCAGAGTTCCAAGCGCACCTTAAGGTCCAATGAAATGATGCTGCCGCCTGGTGGACTCCTGGACACTGAACTACAACTCAATTTCTCCCTTCAGGTGAGACCTATTGGTGATTGTTTGTGATACAGTTGTGCATGGGTAAAATTACAGAAATGTTTTTATGAGATTGGGATGCAAAGACTTCAATGAGGTAACATTTTATGATGCCTATGTTACTTTTCTAGGCATTATATATTATCACCTACTTTATTTTTTGTTTGTATTTCAATTATCTTGGTATAAAGTCTTGCTCGTGGAAGAAATTATGATATATTTTCTCTGAAATGATTTTATTTTCATTTGTGGTTCAGTTACTAACAATGTAAACATGTTCAGGGGGCCACTAGGTCAAACATGTCACTTGGTAAAATAAAGCCACATAATTGCCACCAGATCAAAAGGAAGCTGAAATAACAAAAGTATTACGAATATTAAAAGTAATATCTCATTAGCAAAATGTGAAAAATACATAATTGGTGTCTTGGAATTCTTTTGTAAAATTTGCTCTATGGTCAACATGTTAATTAGTTATTAATTAGTAGAGTTTTCATGTCAAATAATATGTAGTAAAATAATGTTTTTTAAGAATTTGAGTTTTTCTCTGTGAGTTTTGCATTGAACCTGTGTACAACTTTTTAAACTTATTTTCCTGTTCTACCTTTTGCAGTATCCTCATTTTCTGAAGAGAGATGGCAATAAGCTTCATGTGATGTTGCAAAGGAGAAAGAAGTACAAGAATAGAACAATACTGGGGTTTAAGACTCTAGCAGAAGGAAGCATCAACATGTCTCAGGTATTCTGTCGCTGCCTATTCCATTGAATTATTGTAAATTAAATTCTTGACATTATTTCTTGCACGCTTCTCTATACATGTTTTATAAAAATTGTTTCAATATTGTATCAGTATTAGCAGTGCTGTAACTAGGGTGGGGCATCAGCCCCGGGTGCAAAAATCCAAATAGCACCTAAATGAACTAGAGAAAATAATTTCTTGAAGGGGGAGAGGACTCATATTTAGTAGTGTGCCCCGGTTGCTAAAATATCTTATTACGGGGATGAGTATTAGGAATATAATAATATAGCCTTCAAACAATTAATTTGCATTCAGTGAAATCTCATTAATATGAACTTCAGGTAACCTAATTATCACAGTTTGTAATTATAAGGATTATTGTAAATGCTAAACTCAGTAAAAATTCAAAACTAATTCACCATTTTTTGTTGTCTTTAACTAGATTCAAATCACATAAATTATAATAATTATTAATTGTTGCTTTATTTTCCTATTATGCATTAATTGTACCAAGTTCAAATGCCTACATTTACATAAGAGTACTTAGCATGAACAAGCCCATTGCTTCTTTTGATCAGGTTTTGCAGCATCAGATGGATCTGGAGCTGGACTTATACAGTGATACTAAAGAGAAGAGTAACGTGGTTGCACGTGTGACAATGCTGTCTGTAAGTAGTCAGCCAGTCGATGCAGAAGATGGTGCTGTTGGAGGTGTTGGGGGTAGCACAGAAAGGTCATTCCGACAGCACCATATCCACAGACAGAAGCATCTATCCATAGGAGAAAATGCTGGTGAGTTAGCAAAATCATTTATGGTTTATTTGTTTTGTTAATTTATTTTACCAGCTTGTAGACATTGCATAACAGGCTTTTGCAGTGAGCGCATTGCCAATAACAAATGAAATAGTGTCACCGTGGCCTTGGCAGAAATTGAACTGGCAAGTCTAGCACCGAGTGTTATGCTAAATATTACTTCCTATGCTAATGCCTTCACACGTCAACCTTTAAATGCTGTGCATGCCTGTTTAGCACCACAAAATGTGTTTGCTCACCGCCGTGTGGTACGGCTTGGGATTCCTTCGTTCCGAGACAACTCACAGATTTTTTGTTTGTCATGGAATGGGAAGGCTGGGAAAAGGGCATTCCTGAAGAACTTCATCACAGGCCCAGGCACCCATGCCAAAGTTAGGATTAGGGGTGGGTAGACCTTGCACAAAGAGTATAGGAAAACATTAGGGAGTTTATGCCGCAAGACCTAGGCTGGGGTCTCGGACCCGCTTTCACAACTCCAGGAGAAGCAATAAAAGTAACTCTGTGAGGGTGCTCCACAATCTGTAAGTCTCTCCCAATATTTCCATTTACTTCTCTTTGGGCATATACATTTTGTGATAAGATAAAGATAAAGCTAGGAAATGCCAGGGAAACTATTTTCATTTCACCCT
The DNA here is from genome assembly GCA_036926305.1 of Uropetala carovei. NCBI lineage: Eukaryota > Metazoa > Arthropoda > Insecta > Odonata > Petaluridae > Uropetala > Uropetala carovei. The sequence continues at coordinate 3,965,813 of JAXCHB010000043.1, forward strand.
ATATCTATGAAAAAAAAATGACAGCCATTTAAAATATTTAAAAATTTATATTTCATATTTCGGGAAGTCAGAGAAAAAAACTTTATGGACAAAAAATTTGCATCTTGATAAGAGCAATGCCGAAAAATTGTTTTCAACTTAGCGAGGCACGTAGCACCAAAGTCCTTGGGGTGAGTGAAGCCAGCAGAGGGTGGGATTGATGCACATACTGCCCCTAGTCTTTAATAAAATTGCCGTATTTTTAAAAATTCATAATCAGTGATTATTGCATGAAAAATTACAAAAAAATTTTATTAACAAGCTGGAAATTTTTTTAAATGTAAGAAATAGCAACACACTATAATATTAAGATAAATGGAAGAACCTCCTAATAGCCAAACAAATATTTATTAAAAAAGTAAAATACATGCACTCTTTTTGATTGGCCTACAGATGATGGAATCCTTGAATCTGAAATGTGTATTTAGGCAATTTTTTTTGGAAAGGAAGTGCTTATGTGTGTGTGTTTGTTTGTTTTGTATGTATTTTTGAGTGTGTATGTGAAAGAAGAAAATGAGGGTCACTGGCGTGGAGTAGATTCCCTTAAACTGGAGTGCATGTGAGTATTTTCCTTTTTTAAAAAATATTTGTGTGATTATTAGGAGGTTCTTCCATTGATTAACCATAGGGCTCAAAATTAATATTTTTTTCTTTACACTATGATATGTTGCCAAAAATAAAAGCATTGAAGTTTTTCAGGACAAATTGGTGAAATTCAGTTATTATGATATACCGTTCATCAGTGTTGAAATGCTTATGTTGAGGAACACGGGATCAGGTATAATTACACCTTGAGAATATCTCTAATAAAATGAAATTCCTTTTTAAGCTTTAAAGCTTATTGACAAAAATTTCTCTTGTACATCAGAAAAGATGTTAGTTATTACAAAAAAAAATCATTCATGATTTTCCAGATGGGCGTGTCGGAGGTGACTTCTCTGATGAAGATGAGGAGCTGTTTAGTAGTAACGAGGAGGGCTCAGATTCGGAGCCTATGCTAGACGAGTCAGGGGTTGGTGTAGGGGGGAATGGAGGAGGAGTGGGTGTAGGTGTGTTGGGAGTGGGGAGTGGAGTAGGAGGGGGAGGAGGAGGAGGGGGTGGAGGGGGAGGGTTGGGGGCAGCAGCAAGGAGGGCAAGGAAGGCAGCACGTGCCAAGATACCCACCAATGCAAGGGTTTGTTGAACTTCATTTACCTAATCAATGTATCAGAATCATTTTGAAATGTTTTGATTCTATTATGACGTACAGTATTTTGCTGTGTGACTTTCTGAAAATATTTTGTAAATACAAAATTGTTGTTGAAAAGTAATGTAAAATTTATTCTCTTGCAGCAAAGGAATCTTAAACAGAAATTCATTGCCCTGTTGAAAAGGTTTAGGGTCAGTGAGGACCTTGGTAACGATGATCAGGAAGAAATAGACCAAAAATTATCAGGTGAGTGATTACACTTTGGTTTTAAAAAATTAAACTTGTTGCTTAATGCAAATTTTTAATGTCATGCACAATATAGTATGCATATTTCATATTAAATCTTATATCTCACTGTACCTTTTCATTTTTGTTGCATTCATTCACAGTATGGCAATCAGTCCATAAAAAATAACTGAGTTAAAATTCTATCATGATATGGTAAGATGCTAAACTTTTTTGCATATATGAAGAAACAGGAAGAAAAATTTGCTTGAAAAGACATTTAATTAATTAAAATTTTCTTTTCTCTCAAAATGGATAAAATCAAATGTCTTATTATGACAGTGTGTATCAGTTTATTCTGTGTGATAATATTGTCTCCATTTTAATAGAAGGCAGTCTCATTCTGTCATTCTCTGTATAAGATTTCATGAATTAATGCAAATAGCTCAAGAATGTCAATAATTCTTTTGCCTTATACCTAACATTTCCCCTGGTGGTTTTTAAAATGGTCATTGCCTATGATACGGTCATTTTCCAGAAGAATTTACTTTCTCTATTTGATTTACATATTGACATTAACATTAACAAAATTTATGTCAGTCAAGAATAGTTCAATAAGTTCTGAATTGGCTTAAAAATTTATATCAAATCCAAGAAAATAATAAATTTTGAATGATTTAGCATTGAAAAGTTATTGCTGCGATGAATACTTCATGCATTATTGTGGTGTTTGAGATTGCCAAATAATTGCTCTCTCCCACCATCTACGAACCAACCATAATTGTTATTACACAACATATTTATATTTACATCACAAAAATTCACTTCATACAGAAAGGAGTTCTTTGGAAATTAATGTTTGATAAAATTGCTAAATTCATATTATTTTAGTCAAAATGATAAAATAATTTACACTAGAAATTCATAGTGTTTGTTGGAATCTTTTAATATTTTAATTGATATAAAAAAACCATTCATTCTTAGCCATCATTTCCAACGTGAAATTATATTGATAAAAGATATAATTTTCAAGGACATTTTTTATGATTTCTTTTTTATATTTGACCTAGGAAGGGACATGGATCCTACCGAAATTGAAGACTTGTTTGAGGAGTTGGAAGATTTGAGTGATTCTGGTCCTGAAGCTGACACCCTCAGCATCTCTTCGACACCCAAGCCTTCGCTCAGGCCATTCTTCTCCAGCAGTCGGTCTCTGCTTCAGGAGAATCTTAATGTACCAGGTTAGTTAATGAAAATGTCACTTTCAATGTAGAAGCTACTCTTTCTGGATCATTAAATATTTTATTTTCGTGATGTGGTCCTTATTATTCCCTTTGGCCTTTCAAAGAGAAAATAATAAATGAAATACGGTTACCAGTTCTGCTATTGAAATTCCTTTGTGACATTACATATTGGCTGTATTTGCAGTAATGGGCTGCCCGAGGAATTTTGGCACCCCAGACGAGATAGCACTCCAGCGCCCCCCTTTGTAAATGTTGGCCAAGATATTTACAGAATATAGAAAAATATGTTTATCGCTCTGTAAAACTTTTTAATAATGAATAAATAAAAGGAATTTCATCATGATTCTAGCCTGTTTATAAATTATATATAAATTAGTGTTCAATATTTATTCACTTGCAAGTAATGCATAGATAGATTATCGGAATAGTGTCCCCTATAATTAGGTGCCCTGGGCAGCCGCCTGGCTTGCCTGTGCCTCGTGCTGACCCTGCTTGTGGTCAGCACGGACTTATTTATTTAATCTTTGTACTACTTAAGTCTTTGACACCTCTTTCTTACAAACAGGGATTTTCTAAAAACCTTGGTTTCTTTAGGAGTGAATGTTTACTAGGTTTCCCGTTCTTTTTTATTGTTTCCTTTTTGTTGTTTGAGTGCGTGTTTGAGTGATTGTTCTCCTGACAGAAAATTTTTTTCCTTTGGGGAGGAAATGAGTGCATGAACGTGTGACACCAAGCCACCAACGAGTGTTTTTTTCCCTGTAAACCTCTTAAGTGTTACTTTTGTTTTTCTTTCCTTTGATTCCTTCCTTACCCAGTTTTTGTTTATCCCTTTTCGTTGTTTATTTTGTCTTTAAATATCCTCACTCTGTATGGTTAAGGAGTACTTATGTTTTAATTAATACATCTCGCCGTAGTCTCTATCTTCTTTAATTAGGGATAACAGCATTATCCCATAGTTTTTGGTAATTTTTTTACTTTCTCCATACGTAGTATAGTCATCCATATGTAGTATTGTGATCATGAAAAAAAATCGACTTCGAGATTTCAATGGAAATACACGTTTTGAGGGTCCCTAGAACACGTTTAGACTATTTTCGGAGTGATGTGTGTGTGTGTGCGTGTGTAGATGTATGTGATTGTGGGCGCTCTAACTCAGAAAGAACTTGTCATATTAATACCATATTTCATATGTAACACTTTAGCATGAGCACAAAGAACTGATTAGTTTTTGGACAATACCGGTTAACTGGAAGTCAAGGTTTATTCAAAACCCGATTCGGTTTTTGCGATGTTTCTCCGTTAAAACATCATTATTGTGTATACAATTCTATACAAAGGTTATAGAGAATGTAATTTCATACAACTTTCATTTGAAACAATTTTCCATAGCAGTTATTGTTTAGGAATTATTTATAAATAATTGGTTTTTTCGGTTTCTGTCAAATATCTCCTTAAAAACGTCATTATTGGTAATCTTTGTGAGGACCAAAGTTGTAGAGAATAATATTTCTTCCAAGTTTTGTTTGAAACAAATTTTCATAGAACCATCCATTTCGGAGATATTTAACTTATTCTTAATTTCCAGTATACAGCACCACCACCATGTAGCGGTGAATTCTGTAAACATATTCAAAATATAATTTATGGAAATAAGAACGACTGTATTCTTTGACGATACGAAATAATAATTTTGCCTAATAATGCTATTCATAATAATTTAAATACAGTAAAACCTGGTTAATTCAAAATTCACGGGACCAAAGAAAGATCATTTCGAATTACGAAGAACCTCTATAATTCGAAATTTACAAAAAAGCGTGATTTACCAAATTTAAAAAATGCAAATATAAATTACAGAAAAACAAAAGAATACGACACCATATTAAAACACAGAAAAAAGGGATGTACTACACATGCATACCTCAAAATATGATGTCGATGAATAAAAGTCAAATTTAGGATTACTCATTTAAACATTGAAACATATATGGACATATAATTAAACCACTAAAATGTTAATAATGTCTTTCACTTATTTCAACTTAAAAGTAAATAAATAAAAGTGTGTAATAAAATATTAATTTAAATTTATTTTAAAAAGTTGGTTATTTTCCCGTTTCAATTTCAGGGCACTCCCTAGCGCAATGTGTTGCATAATGGCATCAACTTTTTCACAGATATTCATCGGCATATTCTGGCATCCCGGACACGTACCTTTGAAGGGTATCTTAAGCTTTTAAAATATCCTCCTTAGATGGCAATGGCACATCCAACCTAGCATCGACGTTATCCACATCGTCTTCTTCCTCGCTATCACTCGCAACGGTTTTCGATTCGTCGATCGTGGGGTCATACACAACCGACGTAGCCAAGTCATTATCAAAGGAAACAAATTTTCCGAAACTGACAGGCCCCAATACATTACTGTCGATTACTTCCTCCACTTCTGTACCTTGGAACACTTCTGCCGGCTGCGAAGATAGCCCGCTTTTCTTAAAACAGTTGGCGATGGTTTGACAAGGCCCGGCACGTGTCTAAAATCGTCCATTTTCGTAAATTATCCTGCGAACATCCATTTGTAATTTGCAGCTAGTATGACGACAATAGTTTTTTTTTCTGTAATGACTTTTTAAATTTTGAATGATGCCCTGGTCGAGTGGCCGCAGAACACTGGTTGTGTTCGGCGGAAAATACAGCAACTCAACATTGGGTGTATTTATCTGAGCCACATGGTGAGCAGAACAGTTGTCTAGTGTCAACAAAATTTTACGATTTTGCACCGCCACACGTTTTTGCATTCTTATTAAAAAAACTTTTGAATATGTCTGTTGTCATCCACACCTTTTTGTTATGCTCGTAAATTATCTGCAAATAATCACGATTAATACCTTTGAAACAGCGTGGGTTGCCATATTTTCTGATGAGTACACGTTTTTCTTTATTCGACCGATCCATATTTGTGCAGAGCACGGCGCGGCGCTGAGACGCTCCTTACTACGTTTGCCGCCGTGACATTTTTCGCCTCGGAGAGCCAAAGTACGATCGGGCAACATTGAAAAAAAATGCGTTTCATCCATATTAAAAATGTCCTTGAGCGCGTGATTTTTTTTCATATTATAGTCAAATTCTATTATAATGCTGGTGTTAGGATACACAAAAACCACCCATGCTATATACAACCCGCTGTACACCAGTTAACGTGTTTTGAAAAGCTGAAGAACTATTTTACATGGTCTTTCTCTATATTTAACTGCATAAATATAGAAAAATGGTCAAATCATATAAAAATACTGTATTCTGCATTACATACTTTTTAATTAGTATGTTTGAAGTATTGGAATATTTTCATTAAATGTGGCAGAAGATAATTATTTCTTGTTGTCAGTTCTTGCGTTACATTGGACCAACAGTACACATTGCTACTCAGATACTTTGCATAGTTCTTTTTTTATTTCTCTTTGGTGTACATGGCAGCCAACAGTATATCTGGCTGTGAAATATCTGCGTTATCACTAAGTTGTAGTGGATTGCATTTTTACTGAATTTTTGTTTAAAATAATTGCTAATTATTTTTCCATGTCTGTCTCTGTGATAGATTTTCCGTTTATATGTCTTTCTGCCATGGCTGTGCTCTCACATAAGTAAATTAAAATCCTGTCTAATTGTGAATTCTAACAGTTATGACTGAGTGAATTCATTTCTGCATTTGATAGAAATATCTTTTAAAGTTAATGTATCTATTATAATGTAATTATGTCATGTTTTTTTCACTATAATATATCAATAAAATATAGGTTAGGTTAGGTCAGGATCATATAATCTCTGAAAGAAATTACTTCTTTATTTCAGGGGATTATGCAGGTTATAAAATTATTGCATAAGGAAGACAGTTTTATTACAAAATGAAGAAAAGACAAATTAAAAATATAGCAAAATAAAAATGTCAAATTTTTTGTTTCTAATAATCATCATCATCATTGGGGATGTAACAGCAGAAAACTGCGGGATAGAAGTAACTTACATGAGAAAAAAATCTTTGCGCATCTATGCTGGGACCTTAGAGGAAAATTTTCAGTTCTACACAGTACTGCATGAGAAATGGTGATGCAGTGAAACAAATTGCGACGAAATATATTTTTAAAATTATTATTTAAATGAGAAAAAATATTGATGCATTTGAAATTTTATGTGGAAATAATTTTAAGACTACATTGCCCATTTTTTTATTTGTTCCTTCAGAGAAGGGCATGGAACGCTTCAGTGACGAAAGCTCTAAAAAGGCTGGTGACTCGGACTCCCATCCTGAAACCTGGACAGACCAAGAACACAGCGATCCCCAGGTACCCCGTATGCAACCCTCGCTAATTCAACACCAACAACAACACCAAGGTGTCCCAGGAGTAGCCTCATCCTCACCTCCTAGAGGTTCTGAAGAAAAAGGAAAGGTAAGATTGAAGCCACTTATCACTTTTCTCTCACTTTCACCTCTGACCAAGCATTGTTTTTTTTTTAGAATGGAGCTGAAATATATCCTTTATAATAACTCTTAAGATTAATCTATTGTGTATTTCTCTGTTGCTTATTTAATCAAACCTTTAGTTTATGTTATGACTATAGTAAGTTGTCTTGTTTTAGTTGCTTTGATTAATGGCTCTAATTTTCATGCAATAAATGGAAATATTTAATAGTTTCAATTAATGACTGCAGAAGTATATTCTTCATGAATGAAATATGTTCTTTATGAACGAGAGTGATGTAAATCAATGGTTCTCAACCTTTATGGAGCCGCAGACCCCATTCCCATTAAAAGTTCAATAATGTTGTTTAAATAGAGTAAAAGCTTAAGTTTTTTACATTGAAATATAAATATGAAAAAGAAACAAAATTTAAATTCTTATGAAAACCTTATATAACTAAGAAGTTGCCATAGGCGAAAAATAGATTATCTAACTTACGGGAGTATCCAATCTTCATATTCAGCTTCTCTCAGCATTCGTGATTGTGCTCACAGCAGATTTGCTTCCATTCCTTTAATGTGAGTAATGTCTTGTTGTTTTTAGCAATAACGAGATTGATAATTGTCTTGAATAAAATGAGAAAAAATCACTTGGCATAATTTCCACTTTATTAAAGTGGAACTTATACCAAGTGATTTTTTCTCATTTTATTCGTGATGGAGTTCCACCAAGTAAAGGCTTCTTTCTTCCATTGACAATTGTCTTGGTTGGGGCACAGACCTGATTTGTCCATGAAATATAGTAGTCTTGGCAAATAATATTTCTACAAGATAGGGTCACAAATTCAGTTTAAAGCAAATAGCACCAATGGTTTCTACTATTTTAAAAATACACACACACACTAAAATGACGTAGCTAGAAGGCTAATGGGATTTTTTTCTCTTGGATATTTTTCATTCATTCATCTCGTCACCTCCCATCTACCCAAAACTTCTAAAATTCATTGGATAGGAGCCGAGATCTTACTTAACGTTATAAAGAATGTAATATATGCTATGAGACCTTTATTTTAAGACATTTCCAAATGTTATCCAACCACTCTAAACTGTGAAAATGAATCTAAAGGAAAATCATGCATCTTTTTAATATATAAGGTACAAAAATCAACTCGCAAACCCCCTGGAGACAAGATACGGACCCCCAGAGGTCCGCGGACCCCAGGTTGAGAACAACTGGCATAAATGACCTTTGTTTCGATATAGTATCTCCAGTGTTCTGTCCAAGCCTTCCATTAGGTTGTTCCAAGTGAAAAAAATCTTTTTAATTGATTCTCTTCCTTTTATTGCACTGGAATTGAGGTATACTAAGTGCCACTTTTGTAAATCCAAAGAGAGCATAATGACTTTGTATTGAATCCACCAAGTTTGGTAGTTATGGTTTAGAATAACATTTTTCAAATCAGTTTTTCTTATTTACAGTGTTGACACAAAACAGACATCATTATCATCATTTGTTTGTGTATTACTATTCATTAAATATAACATTTGATGATTTGCAGTCTTATTTGTAATTCCTTGTAATGTACAAGAAAGCTTGGATCATATAAGATATCTGTATCATGTTTTGAAGTAGAAGTGTTAAAAATTTAATGCGTCTGTTTACATTTAGACTAGTAACTGTATAACCTACTGAATTACTTTCACTCATTTGACATTTTGGTAATGTTAGCTTATTTTTATTTTAGAAAGTTCATGTTCTTTAAGTTTTCTTTGCTGAGATGATTTTGGAATAGCCCTTCTACAGAAATATCTCTTGTAATAGAGAAAATTATACAAATTATCTTTATTTTCTCAGAAATGTATAAGACAGTGGGAATAGAGAAGCTATTAATATGCATCTTGAGGAGTTGCTATTCATTTCAACATGAAAAAGTTGTGTGTTGTAAGTACAGACATTCCTCTCACTTATGACATAATTGGTTCCTGAAATTCCCGTAAGTCAAAATACATTTTCCCATAAGAACAATGTTATAAAGTGAGGTTACATTCCTGGCTCATCGACTCATTCGTTTAGAGCAGCAGTTTCATGTATGCGCATTATTTTTCTGCCTGCTTCAAATATTGTGGTTGTTATGTTGCATTTTAATTGAGTTGAAATTTTTGGAGGCATAAATATAGATATAGATTATTCCTTTTGATTGATATAGTTCCTGTGTAGTTTTGACTGATTCAACTATTTAAACATGACAATCACATAATGTGAAATTAATGATCTGTTGATGAATTAATGGACATTAAATCTCAACTTTTAAATTCCAGTACCTAACTTTTTGAATATACAGTGCGGCAATTGGAAAACGAGACTCATGTTATGAGACGAGTACTGGTGTTGCCATCTACTGAAAGTAAACATGAAATGAAAGAGTGATCGTTGCTCGAACACCGCAGTCAAGGTCGGCAGAAATTGCTGCCATTTGAGAACGTAGTGTGAGCTGAACTGCACACCTCTCCTGTGTCTGTGTTGTGAAGAGACAATGGAACAAAGAGCAAACATCAAGTTTTGTGTTCAACTGGGCAAAAGTGCCACTGAAACGTTTCAGATGTTGAAGCAAGTGTATGGAGAGCATTGTCTGTCTCGTGCACATGTTTTCAAGTCGCATAAACGTTTCTGCCATGGACGAGAATCAGTGGAAGACGACGAACAAAACGGTTCGAACACCAGACTTGATTCAAAAGGTGCGAGAAATCATTACCAATGACCGAAGTGCAACGCTCCGAATGATTTCAGATAATGTGTGCGTTAATAAGGAAACCATTCGGCAAATAATAACCCAGGATTTAAAAAAACGAAGGTCTGTGCGCAGTTTGTTCCACATTCGTTAACAGAAGAGCAACTACAGTCAAGAGTTGAACACTGCAGAGAACTCATTGAGGCCGCTGAAAGCAAACCGAACTTCCTGAATTCGATCGTTATGGGTGACGAGACACGGTGTTTTAAATACGACCCCGAAATGAAGCGACAAAGTGCGGAGTGGAAGTCAGCTAACTCTCTCAAAGCCAAAAAAGTTCGTCAAGAAAGGTCAAAAATCAAAACAATGCTCATCATTTTCTATGATAGTGAGGGAATTGTGCACAAAGAGTTTGTACCCAATGGACAAACTGTTACTGCTGCCTACTATCTGGATGCTTTGAAACGTTTGTTCCAGAGAATCCGTCGTGTGCGGCCTCAATATCGAGAATACTGGAGTTGGTTCCTCTTGCACGACAACACACCAAGCCACAAGGCTCTCATTGTTCAGGAGTTTTTGGCCAGCAAAAAAGTTTGCATACTGTTGCACCCACCGTATTCGCCTGACTTAGCCCCGTGCGACTTCTTCTTGTTCCCGAAGCTCAAGGCACCACTGAAAGGCTGTTATTTTGATGCTGTGGACAACATTCAAAGAGCTGTGATGAGAACATTGAACAGTATACCAGACACGGCCTTCCACCAGTCGTTCCAGTCACTTCTTAGTCGTTGCATGCAGTGTGTGGACGCGGGAGGAAGTTACTTTGAACAAACCAATGTTACTTTACTCATACATGGGAGCATTATTTTTTTATAGCATCGGTCTCGTTTTCCAGTTGCCGCACTGTGTATATGCTCAGAAAATCTAATGGCATGAAATATCTTATTTGGCATAGTTCTGTTCACTTGTTAGTTAAGCATTTCTTAGGAACAATTAAGTTATCTTGAAATGAAATAAAAGCAAATCACTCAGGAGTCATTAGCAATTCATACTTATTTAGTGTATAGCACGGCATATAAATCACCCTTTGAAGCTTAAAAAAAAATTTCTAAAACTTAAAGTCGACTTATACGCTGAATATAAAAATGTGAACGTTAAATTACAGATGAATAACATCGATATAAGGATCACTGTAATTTTTCACTTGGTTATTATCAGTTCTCGCCTTGCCGACAAGCGAGATATGTGCAAGAGAGTTTACAATATAAACATGCCTTTTAAAAGTATTGCCTCACAAATGTTACAGATGGTTCTAAAGACATTATATAGAATGAGGATTTCACCGAGGTGAATAGCGAAGATGAAGAGGGCGTTTGCGGCGACGTCATTTACACAAATGATGAGAGAGAACACTAGATTGCCAAAGAACTACTCGAGGACAGTGATAAAGAATTCAGAGGCTTTAATAATGATGACAGCTAGAAGTAATTGGTAATGGTTATTATTATTTTTAGTTAATTAATATTTTAAAGCAATGCTATCATAATGTACTGACAAGTACGATTTATTATTTATAATGCATCTGAAAATATCAGTTCGTTACTGGCTGGAAAAAGTTGTATGCATTTGTTACCATGCATAATACGTACCCTAAATTTTCGTTGATTTTTGGTGAAAAAATCAGTACTACATACATTGTATAAACTTTCTCATATACTAATGCATCGTTTAGTTATATTTTGAAAAATATAAACTATGTACAGTCATTATAAACATCATCTGAAATAACTATACGAAATTTGATGAAAATCATATGAACCATTTTTGAGAAAATCAAATTGTTGATAAAGTTGCCAAGAATAAACTAGCCTTATATTCATTTTTTGAGAAATATGAATTATGTAGTATTAATGAAGTAACTGTATGAAATTTGGTCAAAATTGTTGGAGCCGTTTTTGAACAAATCAAATTGTTAAAATTTGCATAGAATAAACTGCCCTTAATTATTGTGCAACGTCAACTATTTTTTCATAGCTTCTATTCTGTATGATAAAATGCCTAAGTACGAGATTTTATTCATTTTCGCTCTACTGTGTAGGCTCTAGAGCCATGAACAGACAGACAGACGGCATTGCAAAAACCACTTTTTTGGACTCGGGTACACCTAAAGTGTATATTTCCATTAAAATCTTGAGATCAATTTTTTTCACAATTACGATACTTGCTCAATATATTTCATATATGAGAAAGTAAAAAATGCGTCATGTATACGGAAAATTATGGTAGTTAGTAAATAATTCAGATCACAGTTTTTTATTTTTATTACTTCGTAAGGATCCCACTCTGGATCAGATTTTAAAGATTCAAGTTCTTATCATCATCCAACAAGAAATTATATCCCTCCCACCCATGGAATTTGATATTCCACATTTTTTAAACGACTTGATGATGGTTTTTTGTTCTTGTCCCACACATGGCGGAGAAATTTGTATAATGCCCCTATTTCAATTTAAAAAATTTTCTTTTTTGAAAAGGGAAAAAATGCAATTATCAAAGCCATCGTTAAGGCTGCCAAAATACACTAAATTTTATTGAATTTCAACATTGTAGAGATCGATCGCATTCACAGGGTATAGTGAGTTTCAATAATATCATTAATAGCTGACATCAATCTAATTTTAGGAAACTTTATTTAGTGGATCAATCTCTCTGAGAATAACAGTTTCTTATTGGTTGACATTAAAACACCTGTCACATGAAAGGCTCAAGAAGAATAGCATGGATTCTAACAGTATTTACATATTTTTATTATTGTTTATTTCCATGTTTTGTTAAAACTTGGATAGTACAGGACATTGATTTTTTCTGAAAAAAATTTCATGACAAGAAAGAGAAACAATGGGGGTCGACTTACACAGCGAATATATGCCTAATCATGTATTTTCAAGTCGAGGTCGACTTATACGCTGGATCAACTTATACACCGCAATATATGGTATTTCTTTCTTTATAAAATTACCTAGCATTGTTTGAAATCATTTTCATGTCATCATTTAACATGATAACAATAAATTTATTTAACATGAATTGGGAATATGAACCAAATCAATGCAGTAATAAAAAAATTGTCGTTGAGTCTATATGTTGCATAGTTTGAAAAACCATTAGCCATACATGGTTGTCAATATGCATAGTTAAATTCATCATTGGTAAGTTAAATGACTAACTCATAGTCTTTTAATATAATTTAGTCAATATAATATCTTTTGAAAAATTTCCTTGGGAAATAATTGTTTACTTTGCATTTTAGTAATAAACTAAAATTTATTTTAATTGACTTCCAGGGATAATTTTCAGAAGTAGTTCAGGCTAAATATTGTTTCAGTTGTAGCAGATAAAGGACTAGATTATTTCCAAAAACATTCCTAAATTTGTTGATAATTATTTTGAAAAGGAAAAATCTGGTTCATCATTTGCCTTGTATTTTCAAAACCACTTCTCTTGCTGGGCAGGTATGTCTTGGTGGAAATGCGTAGTAAAGATGTTCATTTTCTCTCATTTATGAAATATATATCACTATATAAAATAGAACAGAAAACTGTGTCTGCCACAGCACCTTAGGCAAGTATCTGAAAGGATACATGTATCCTTCATGGTTTCAACCTGTTAATGAAAGTCATTCACTCTTCTTTCTTGCTAATTGGAAATCTTTTGGTTTAAAAACATTCTTTGACATTTAATATTCCTTGAACAGAAAAATAAACAGATTTGGTCCACATCAAATTTTCTATGATAGGATTAATGTCATTCTCTTCCATTTTATTCTCAGTCACTTCTCTGGCCTCGTTCCTTGACTTTTGAGATGAAACCTTATGCAGTGCTTTAAAATTTTTGTGATTAACCACAGTAAAAATCTCTCCATATCAACATAAACAGCTGTGTTGGTCCCAACTAAGTCAATACTTAATGGAGATATATAGAACAACACAGCATTCTAGATGCAGGTTAGGTCAGTTATCCTGGTAAATGTGGCCCATATAAATGGGCTTTTACTGTATTAAATTAAAATAGAATATATGCAAGAGCAAGGGAGCCTAACACCTGACAGGATACTGGTGGATCTCATGGTATTATTTTATCTTTAAGCAGTTTAGGTATTTATTCTAAACAGATTTATTTTATAAATGTCACTATAGGTATTGCTAAAGAATTTTCTCTATCTTGTAGACACAATAAGTAACAGTTGCATGATGTACCCTTATACAAGTAATGTGTAATTCTATGAATTACTTATAAACTATCTTGCTTATAGTCTAACATAAGTCTTTCGTGGCAGTGGCATGTTTATCAATGTTGTATTAAACCTTTTGTGACCTAATTATGTAGAATGTTCATATTGTCATTGTTTTGCACTCTTATGTATTTCTAGGTATATTTTCATAGAAATGCGGACTCTCGTAGTTTCTTATTATCATTATTGTATGTTTTTCATGTATTTTTCTATGTAATTTTTGTGTATTGTAAATGCTGTAGGTCTTTAATGGAAATGCACTTTCCCTATAGAAAGACTCTTGTTATTTAATCGATATATAATAATTGGGAGAGCAGTCAGTAGATTTTTCCAATGTCAATTTATTAAATTAGTTACATAATAAAACCATTAAATGATGATCTGCAGGGCACTAATTGTAAATGTTCACTTCTTTTTTAAATGATATTTTCTGAGTTTAAAGTGCAAAATGTTCATTTGCTTTAAACGCTACTGTACAACTTTCTCCAAATTTGCCATTTCTTTTTTGTCATAAAATCCAATTCTGAGCATGATGTAACTTCCTACATTTAATGCTTACTTAAAGATTAAAAACGTTATATTCAAGAGAATTCTGTCGATAAATGAAAAATGTTCAAAAAAGAATTGTCAAATGTTAGTTATGGCTTGTAATCAGTAGAACTGGAATTGCAAACCTTTTGTGTGTGAATAACTGCTGGGGGAAGTAAGAAGTAATAGTCAGGAACCATATTAATTTATGTATAGGAATTTATAATGAAATATCAAAGAACCAAAGGAGGTATATTACTCAATCTGCAAGATTATGTGCATTATACACATGTGCGATTAACAATAGTTGCACAGTTTTTAATAAATTACATTGTAGTGTGCTCTTAAATTTCCTTAAATTCATTTCTTGGGATGCCTTAGTACTTGTTGGTATACTTCTAGTGTCCAGTGCAATTGAGTATACTGACGTGGTTATATTGATATGGTTGTGTATATCATATTTCAAACACCTTTACACAAACTCGTTTCTCTGGTTACAGAATTCCTGATATCCTAAATAATGCTGGCATCAAATGCTGATTCTGGCATGATAGAACAGATTTGACAGTCTATGGCAAGACTATTTTAAGCAATTCTTTTACCCTTCAGTCATATAGTCTGGTTTCCTAACCAATAACAGGAACCCAAGTCAAAAAATTATGATTGAATATAATGTCAAATTCGGCATTTATCTTTTCTTAGGCAGTTGTGTGATTCTAAACTCCATATGACTCCTTATTCTGGAAGTTGAAGTTTATGTGTTATCTGGATATTCATCAAGTTGGGCACTGTTAATTAATCATGTTGGGTACTTGTCTGCCAACAACAGGATTTTTCTTCCATTTCTTATTAGTTTATAGTTGAAATGTCAAATATTATGTGAATTTTGAAGACTGCCATTTGGTTGCTTTCCTAATCTTCAGATCAGTTCTTTAACCCTTTTACTCTCAGCCGGCCGATATATAGGCTCTCACTGCATCTGTGAAAACTGCCAACGGCCGATCAATCAGTCGGCTTTCTTTACACTTAGATAAGCTTCTTAATTAAGGTAAAATGGCTTCATCAACCGCTTATACCCTATCTGTAATGCGTGTGCTTTTGAATCATAATGAAATCATTAAGGAAAGCTTGACTTGCTATTTATTTTCAACTTTAAGATCCTAGTCTGTTGGACTGTCGGTAGCTTACAGGGCATCTTGGGTTGCATATTGGAGTAATGATTTATAGTTCATTTTTTGCAACTGATCCATAGTGTTTGGATACAAAACATCAGGTTCTTCATCTCCTATCATATTAGGTATTGTAAAACTTTATTTTTCATAAAATTTATCATAAGTTCCTCTAATAAAATAATTGTAGTTTGGAATATTTTGACTACACAAGCCAAAATGCTCATAATGGTTTAGGATTATACTAATATATCAGTGTTTACAATGTACAGTGTGTGCAAAATGTGAGAAGGGCATTCACAACATATGTTTTTCCAGAACATAAATGTTCATGCTGATTGATGAGCGTAAGATTTCAATAAATTCAGCATATATATTTTTAAAATATGTTATGAGCACAAAAATGTAGTTTGGGCCCAAAATTAAATAGACTAACTAATGTATACAGTAATTTTAACACAAAATGTTTTTATAGACCCGTTTAATGTGATTTAAAAGTAAAAGTTGGTATTTATTTATTAAAAAAATTGAGAAAATATTTTTTCATTTTTTAAAATAACGTGCAAACAACATAATTTACTTGTATTCTATATTTGACAAGTTAGCTGGAAAATAACAAATATCTGGCTTTAGGCAATCAAAATTAGGAATGGGAGAATTTTTTTCTGTGGACCTAACATTTTCATCAAAAATGGCTTGGCATTTCTTGCGTATATCACATGTAAAGGACTGGCAGTAAAAGGATTAAATTTTCACTTGACCCATTCCCATCAATATTTTTTCTTTTCAGATCATTCAGTTCATATCGTTTTTGAAACTCTTCATTTGATGCTATTATTGTCTTTGTTGTTCATCATTTCTTCAACAGTTAAAATTTTAAATGCAACAACTTATACAGTAAAATCTCATTATTTTGAAGTTTAAGTGACCAAAAAATTACAACTTCAAAGTACAGGCAACCCTCGGGTTACGTAAGTAATGTGTTCCGGAACTCATTACGTAACTCGAAATTTGCATAAGTTGGAAATTACTACGGAAAAAATACAGGAAATGGGGAAATAATGGCTGTTGTAACAAGGTAGTCATATTTTGAGTGTTTTGTTTTACGAAGGTAAATCAAGCCATTAAATACCTTGCAATTATGAGGAAGTTAGTTCAGTCGTTGAAAGAGCATTTCCGAAAACATTAAAGGGATTTGTTCACCAAGATTATCACAGAGGGGGAAATTTCAAGCAGTTCACAGTGCAGTACAAACATTCCCATGCATTACCATCACTTATCACTGTAAATGAACAATCAAACATCCTAAACAAATAAAAATCTTTGTCGCTGCGAATAAACATAGTGGCATATGTCAGTATGTATTGAATGTCGTTCACAGAAAACGGTTTTAACACATTTCTATAAAGCCGGCCGGGTTAGACTGGTAGGCAGTGTGCCTGCCTTCTAACCCAAAGGTCGCAGGTTCGAATCCCGCTTCGGACATGGATGTTGTGATGTATGTTGATTTTCTCTCAGAGAATTAGCTGTTGACGCACCTAAAAAAACCTAATTAATTACATTTCTATAATCGTAGTTTACATTAAATAATTTAATTCTTCATTCTGGCTTGTTCAGGCGAATGGGCTTAGGTTGTCACTGGATGTCTTGAGAGGATCACACTCATGTGCATGCACACACCATGCTCTTTTATGCATTCCTTGTCTTTTACTATTGTATTTATGGTCGACACCGCCAAACCAAGAGCACGTGAAATGTGAGAGAGCAACTGGCTATTTTCATACCTCTTCACGATGTCCAGTTTTTGTTGCAAAGTTATTGTACGTCGCTTTTTAGCTGCACTCGCCTTTTACATTCATTCCGTCACTTATCAGCCATGATTACAAGAGCAACACTTAGGTGGTTTGTTTAAAAGTGAAACACACATCCGAAACATAAAGTGTAAACTCATACGAAGACCAAACATGTTAACGATTGGAAAAAGACTGAGGGGATTGGGAGAGAAACCATGGTACCACACAGACATGCAAGAACAATGTTATCTATTGTCAATCTATTCATTTGAGTGCAGATTACGCTGCAATTATAACTAGTTGCTAGAATTAGGTACATTGTTAGATTGATTCACTACATACGGCGGCAGTCGCAGTGGCATTTTTTTTCGGGTGCAATTCGACATCAAAGTCTTGAGATAAAGGGAAAAAATCGCTAAAACGGCAGCATCGGCGGGGTAATATCACATTACCGTCCATGTCTTACCTTCTTTCTTCATGCACATGGATAAAGATTTAGTTCGTGCTTGCTCACAGAAACCGCTAGAGTAAGCAGTGCGAAATTTTTTCCGTACGCAACTTTTGGGGCCGCTTATGTAAGTGCAGATTTACACAAGTCAGGGGTTACATAACCCTAGGGTTGCCTGTATCTGGGTTTGAAATATACAAACTCATAAAAATTGAACTTTCTTACGATCCACTACTTGGGCAGCAGAACCACATTACAGAATCTTATCTATCATTCTATAAATGAATTGGCTTTACAAGTTATTATACATGGCAAATTTGAACATAGCTGAAGTGAACACTTAGTCCGCGGTTCACAAACGGGGACGGCCTAAGGGGGATATGGCAGATGCAAGGCATCCATGCCCCCGAATAATGGGGGTCCCAGAAGTTCTCAATTATTCAAGTATTGAATGTTAATTTTGCAGAAACGTTTTCTGATAATCACTTTCAAACTGATTTTCAATAAACACTGCATAAAAGTTATAATATTAAACTGTGACTCCATAAATCGTTCATTATTACTATAAATATTAATAACGTGGGGCCCCCATTGATATTCGTATCAAAGCTTGGCCGACTCTGTTCACTAACACCAACTTGTGTGAAAATAGGCTCCAGTGAATATCCCGAATTTCCCGCTGTATTTCAAGTTACTCTTTTATACCACATTTTGGAAGAAAAGATGTTCAACTGTGTGCTGAAAGATTATCACTCATCTATAGAACCATGAATTAACTTTCTCCAAGAGATCAAATTCGTAATTTATTGTAGAACTGCATTATGAAAACTTAAATGAAAAAAGACTGTTACATTATGGTGCACTAGAATTACCAGGAGTAGAGTGAAATTACTTGTCAGTAAAATAGAATACTGCAACAGCTCGTCGATTTGATGCTTAAATAAACTGATGAACTTAGGGTGTTTAATTTAAAATGCAATAAGAGCACTTAATATGCATTAACTAATAAAAAGTTGTAAATAAGTATTACTTAAAAATTAAATATCTTCATAATTCTTAGACTCCCAAAAGACCGATCTTTAAGTTTGGATTAGCTTCCTTTTGATATGTTGCTTCGAAATCTTGCTCAAAATGATCATAATGACACTATGCTGTGAGACGGACTGATGATTTCAAGGTGGTAACAAACATCATGAGGACGTTCAAATCATGTGACAACTAGTAGTAAGAATATTACCTATATTATGATCTTCTTGTATGGCATTATGGAAAAACCACTAGGTTTTTGAATTTGGTTCATCATTTATTCTCAGGAAAAACAAAGGAAGGATCTTTATAGAGATGGCATTCGGTATAACTTAATACAACGTTATTTAAAGATTGGTTCAGTAATAGAAATCAATATACCATTGTCTTTTCTGGTGCAGATCTCTTTCTCATGAGAAAAACCTTGTCCAGTTTTGGGAGACCATGAGGATTGAGATAATAGGGATTCTTGCAACTTCTGTTCATTTCAGCTTGGTTCTCGAATTGTTTATTCATCTTTGCATAATATCCATTTGCTCATCAAAACTCATATTCCTCTCATATAATTTCTTAAAAACTCATATTTTACTGTCTGTACTGGTTTTCTATGAAGATTGTCTTTAATAGAAAGGTCACAAATCGGATGATCTTAAAGGCAAGTCAGCTGTTCCCTAACCCTTTATCCACTTAGAGAGGTGATAATGTTATTTGACCATTGTTGCAATAATTCAGCTATGTTCTTTCTACCAAATCTCGGTATCAATAATAATCATTAACAAAAGCGTTAGTATCTCAAAAAGTCACAGTACATCACCTGTCTATTGCTCCAGTTTTAATTTTTTGGAATTATCTGAAATTTCCAAGGGGAATTGTTGTAGCAATTGACCTCCTTATTAGTTAATTTGATTTCATGCTTAAGCATTGAAAGATATGCATTTTCTGATTAGCTAACATCAGTAAGATTTTTAGCAGTTTTAGTTGGGCAATTTTAGTTATTCATAGGGTCATCAAACATTTCATCCATCCGGTTTTCCTTCAGGTACCACATCCTATCATATCCTATTGCTTTTGATGCATCCCAGGCATTTTAGTGAGCACATTGGTTGATTATTTATATTGATTTAAATTTTATAATTCACCTAAAAAAGTGCGAATCATGAAATATTTGTTTTGTATGGATAGACTTTAGCCATCATCCTACCATTATTCTTTTTCTACTTTTTTAGGAAAAAAGTTAATCCTGACTCTGTATCAATATTTTTTGTTTCTACAACTAAAAGTCTCTCCTAATAATCGTATTTTAAATTTATTTTCTAATTCATGGATGTGGCTTAAGCTTTTGGATTATAATTTTTTCCTATGGTGGTAGTATGTTTACTGTACAAAAATCATTGGAAATTCCCATAACTCACCTGAGAAATTTCAGACTGCTTGATTTTCTTTATTAACCGGAATCCCAGTCCCAATTTATGTCGGAAGAACTTGTCATAAATACAACAAATGTGGTAGAGGTGTGTCAATATGAGTGTAGCATAGGGATAGGTGTTGAGGATGGGTGAGGGTAAAAAATGGCCTTTCTTTGTGTGTCTTGAGCATACGTGTGTGTGTGTCTCTCTCTCTCTCTTTCTCTCACACCCTTTCCCGCTATAGCAGGAGGTGGGGGAGAAGAAGGGAGGGCGCCTCTTTGCCAGAGGAGACCGCACCGGTACAGGAGGGAACAGCAGGGGCAGGAAGAAGTCCTCGCTGCTGAGTTCTGAGAGCAGCGTGAGTGGGGGTGGGGGGAGGTGTATCGGGGGAGGGGGCCCTCCTCCCCCATCCTCTTCCCCTGAGTGTCTCCTCTGTGTGGGCCTTCGCGTGCTCCCCTAAATAATGTGCTTTTGAACCTTTTCATTCATCAAACCTTTATCATCTTTGTGCTTTTTATTGCTGACTGGCACTTTAAAACGAGAGAAAATTAAAAAAAAAAGAAAAACCATTCAACCAGGTCAGACATCGACCTATGACATGGGATCGGAGGTGCTTGGTGATAAAAATCAAAGTTCGAAAAAAAAATGGTTATATCGCAAACAGGACTGTCGGTAGAAATGGAAAAAACTGTATATATTTATGGAAACAAGTAAATAAGAGTTACTATAAATTTATATCCTGCTAATCAATGATATTTTTACACACGTGTGAAAGTTATAAATATAAATAAATAAAGATATATATATATAAATAAATATATATATATATATATATATATATATATATATATATATATATATATATATATATATATATATATATATGTAAATATAAGTTAATTGCTGAATTTTTACTTGTTTTTTGGGGGACCGGTATTTCATTCTCTTCCCCAGAAGTGCTGTATGCTAGTAATTTCATGGTTATATTGAGGGTTTTCAGGTGTGGAAGCATGAGTATTTGTTTTAACTCTTTTGTGGCCACAGTTCCAAAAATATTGCTTTCTAAAAATCGTCGGAGGCATATTGGTGAACAAGTTATTAATTTTTTTGAAAAATATGTTGGTAGTTTTTAAGATTGCTTAATCCAAGAAAGATTTTAAATGATTGATAACTTATTTTTTTTAACGTCATCAACTTCCAGCTCAAGCTTTTATTTTTTGGCATTACATATACCATTCAAATTCTTAACAATACTTGCTGCTTCATCTACTGATTGGGCACTATTTTGGGGACAGTATTTTTCTTTATTTCACAATACCTCCTTAAAAAAAGTTATTGATGCATTTTTTCTCAGTGTAAATAGGCCCACTATAATGGGTTTCCATTGCATTTTCTTAAGAAATATAGCATGAGACTTATATTTGCGTAGCTTTTATTTTCTAGTTTCTTAAGGATATTGCTTATACAGTAAGTGTCCAGCTTACATGGTTAATTCATTCCGAAGGTCGCCATGTAAGTTGAAAATCGTGTAAGTAACAATGCTTAAATACGATATATTTTTTGACATATATGTTCATTTCAATGGATAGTTAAAGCTAAAAAAGTAGTGTTTATGTGATGAGAGTTTATAGTTTGTTTATGAAGAGCAGTACAGTAACGAGACACAACTTCCACCCACGGGATAACAAATATAAATGGCAAAAGCGATGCTGTCAGCTGTGCATCAATGTACAGTAATCCCTCAGTTTACGAACTTAATTTGTTCCTCGAAAACTGCTCGTAAGGCGAAAACTTGTAAAACGAAAATCAATTTCCCAATACAGTAAAACTCGTTTAATACGTATTTGAGGGGACCGACTCATTGCTTCGTTATAAGCGTGACTACGTTATATACGAGAAACATGGTTTTTGGCCTATACATCCCATATAACACGTATACACATACAGTAAAAGCTGTGCTATCCGGCTATTTAGAACCGGCCAGCCTTAGATATTTTGTATTTCTTTTTCTTTTTTTATGAATTTTTGTGTGAATTGTATATGTGTAATACCTCAATTTCCACTTTAAAATTTCTTAAAATATAACATGTATATATTACGTATTTACTCCGTATACTTCTGTGGCTGCCGAGTAAGCATGGCGTTTTTGGTTACGTAAGCCATTTACATTGTCTAGATGTTTTGGTGTAGCAAGGAACAGGAGAGAAAAGGTTGGTTTAATGCTAACACAAAAGCTGGAACTGATCAAACGAATGAAAAAAGGGAAAGATAGAGCAGCTATAGCAAAAGAATTCAACATTGGATCTTCCACGCTCTACGATATCAAGGCTCATAAGGCTAAAATAATGAAATTTGTGGCATCTTCTATCAATTAATAAACATCATACGCTTGCTTCATAAGCCAAAAATGGAGGAACTGGATAAAATATTATGACTGGTTTTCAAAGAAATGTTCAGAATAATTAAATAATTTCGTCCTTTTCTAATAGAGTAAATAAAGATAAATAATAAAGATAAATAAGAAAGATATAATCCAATAAATTCAATTTTGGGAACAGGTTCTCTGCCGTAATCCCCAAACTTCCCGGACGCCCTAAACTTTCAATAGTCTTTTTGTTTTGCATGTAACCGTAGCAACGCATTAAATAAAAATGGGTAAACAGTGTCTATATCTAACTATGTGTGGAAGAATTAAAATGGAAAATGCAAACCCCATGCATAGTTATGTTTGGGGAGTACGATAGTGAACCTAAGTCCAATTTTGCTTTGTTATTGCTAAATTTGCGACGTCAAAATCGAAAATTGCTCCCCTGACCGGCTATTTCTCCTAATCGACTATCCACAATCCCCAAGATAGCCGGATAACACAGCTTTTACTGTATTTGCAGTGAGTCGACTTCAATGCCGTACTTACATATGCAAAGAGACGCTTATCAACTTCGCGGCATGTAAAATGTTCGACTGCTATTACATACGATTTTTTAAATTGTCAATTAATATTATTATTAAGGTCATTAATTTACATAAACATTTCACATTTTTAATATCAATTTCAAAACAAAGGGAGCGTGGAAATTTGTATGGAAGGGGTAGATGTGCGCTGTAAACGGGCGGAAACTATTCATTACTTATCGCTCTGCTCGCCAAAATTCATTATATATGGGGCATTTTTTGCCACGGGACCAAACATTTGTTCATTACAGCCGAGAATTCGTAGAATGTGTGTTCGTTACATCTGAGAAATTTAACCAATGCCCTTATGGAGAAGTTCAAGGGACCGAGACATTTCTTCGTTATAGCCGAGATTTCGTTTTATGCGTGATCGTTATAAACGAGTTTTACTGTACATCCCATGTTGTAAATTTTATAAACAATAGTTGCATCATTAAAGTTGGGATGCCATGACGTTCTGCCCATTTGAGAAGATTCAGGAACCGATGAAAGCCAAGAATAGGTGCCGGGAAAAATGATCGGTTTGCGAGGGGAAGAAAATCGTATAAGCAAAAATTGGCTCGTAAATTGAAAATCAGGTATTAATTTGTGCATCTTGTAGAAGCAAAAACTCGTAAACCGATTCCTCATATACCGAGGGATTACTGTACTACTAATGCCATCTATAGTGGCAGTTGAACTAAAAATCGAGTGCGCTAATAGTTGTCACGTATCCGTGTATCTACGGATCCATGTAACTCGGACCCGTGTAAGTCGGGGACTCACTGTATTCAGGTACGGCTTATATGCAGGTTAATGTGATGTATACACAGACACACACACACATATATATATATATGGGAAATCATCTGATCTCTGTCAGATAAATTGTTTTTGGCCTGCATATATTATCTATTCCTCTTTGAATTGGTCTTTCTACCTCTTTTATAGTGTCTTTCATGGCCATTGTACTCTTGTTTTTAGATAATCTTTTTGTGATAGATAGATGCTGGAAGATTATAAATTTTCTTGCTGTGGAGGATTCTACACTGTTCATGTTATCACACTGGTGTTGGTGATCGCTGAGAAAAATTCAAAAATTTGAAACAATATTTTGACAGCAAATATGCTATTATATTCTGGTTTCAGAGGATAAAAAAATCCTATTCATATTTTAATGGAAGGCTAAGCAACCATTTCCTGAAATGAAAAATTCCTTTTTCTTATCACATTCAAAACGGGTTTTAAAAAGTTTAGACAAATCATACACTTCTGCAGAAAATTTTGTTCTTCAATGAGTATTTATTTAAAGTACAATGATTGCATAGAAGATCATGGAATTAAGACAAAAGGGATTTTCACCATGCTTTTCCCCACATACAACCAGGGAATGCAATAAAAATGCAGAACTGATAATAAAAACATCAAACAATAAAATAGCCTATGTACTGATGCTAGTAAATTTTAAGAAAACTAAGATAATGTAACCAGAAAGATAAGAATAAAAGGTATTGGTAGAAAAAATCCTGGAAAATGTGTGTTAGACATTTATCATATTATCACATTTAAAATTTAGTGCTTCTAGATGCCAGTGAGGAAACATTCATGTTAGGACTACTAAGAGCATGTGTCGTGAATATTGTCATATCAGTTTATTCAGAACAGGATGTCACAGGGTATGTGGCATTAGATTGTGACTGCATAGAACATTCATTCTGTGGTACTTATTGCATTCCTCTGTTTTTGACTGAGATATTGCTTAAATTATTACCTTTTTATGTAGATTAAATTTATTCAGAATGATGATTGAACGAATTGGGATGAGTAACTCTTCATTTCTCCCTGCATTTGCAACTGTACGAGAGTATCATTTGTGTAGAACTTTTTTCTTGACTAGTTGTACAACTTGACCTTAAAAATGAAGCATGGAAATTAAATCTTCCATTTTCATCATAAATTCTTTTCAGGAACTGCTCAATGTGAAAAAGAGCTGTTCGTTCAACTGTTTGATACAAATCTTTTAAAAAATTCATTAATTTATTATTTCCTTGTTTTGATACAAGTTGATGTGTTTAAAATTGTAAATCAGGGATATTTATGCATCACGTATTATTTGAGTGAGAGATTTTTAGCTGTGATTAGTTGTATTTAACTCACAGTTAACTGAAATGAAATATTTTAGCTAAAATACATTTGAATTTTGATCGTCATCCTATATTCTTCTTATCGATTATCATATTGTCTTGTCTTCAGCGTCATAGCTTGTCTCTTCGTAAAGAACATCTTGCGAGATATCATTTTTCTTGCTGTTCTATGGGTTTAGCTAATTCATTTGTGCTATCTTTTGATTGCACACGTGCTCAATTTAGTGCCATTCTTGAAAGGAGGAAACATATTCTTTTTGTAAAACTCTTTTTCTGGATATAATTGATGGAATGGATGATCCTAAGATCTTTATGGGACAGACATAAGTGGTATTTGAAAATAAATAGTGTTTGTATGTATATAGACCCCTCTTATTTACAAGAGCCTTTTGTGGCTTATATATTCTTACACATGAAAAAAATCCTATAAAATCCAATTTTGGCAATCTTGGGCAAAATCATAAACCTGCAAAGGTCCCACCATGCTTTAGTGATAGGGTTAATTTTTGAAAATTATTATATCAAAATAATTGTAGAACTATTGCTGTTTTATAAAAACTTTTTAAATATTTTGAAACGTCTTGAGCCACGTTCTGTGTAATTCAGCCGTGAAACTGGAGTTTTAATAAATTCCATTCCATTACATAACAATCTGAATTTTTATTTAATAAAAAAGCTTAAAGCATAATCTTTTTACAACTGAGCTGTCAGAAATATAATGCTTCTTCTATTTCGGAGATTATTTGCTGAAATTTTTTAAAGTGTTATTTATCAATATTCAACATATTCCATTTATTACACTTGTATAAGATTTATAATTTTGCAAAATATTCTTTGATTTAATGTAGACTTCTGCACCAGAAGAAATGATAGGATTATCATCTCTGTTTCCAACTTATTTGCCCGAATTTTAATACACTCTTGCAAGTCACTTATGACATTTTGTTTTGATTAGCTGCCGAGACTGATGTACCTTATAGAAGCCATTATTAGATATTATAATAGCACCTCATTAGAAGAGGAGATTCTAAAAAAATTGCTATACTTGTCATTAAAATATAAATTTGTTCTGACCTGGTCAGAGTGGTATATAACATTCATCATATTTTTGTGGCATTCTCTGCATTCATTTGTCATCAGTTCTTCCTTTATATTGAACTTGATCATAACTGCATTGTGATTATTTGTGAGGCATGTGTCGTCATGTCTCATAGTGCCTGTCTTTGGTTTCTGCTGCTGTGTAAGACAAAAGTGAACCGAGTGCTTTATATTTAGCAATACTTGTGTGTATGTGCTGTGATTTTTCTGTGCCTCTTGTGACTCTCCTTGGATATGTGTATAATCACCGATTAACTCTGTAATGCATGTTTTCTATTGCTTTTTGTCAATGTGACTGTAACCTTTGAGCATCTCATTTTTATAATAAACAGTTTTATAGGTAAAAAAATGACATTCGAGGTTAAGGTCTGTTATAAGATGCCTGATTTTGCTTAAATTTTTTACTTTTATGAATGATAAATTATATTTATTATATCAAAATAATCTAGTCGTATAATTACTGTGGCTATAATCTGGCATAATAAAACAAGCCTGAACTAAAAAAATAACATTTTTCTCATTTTTTACTCCTCCTACTTTCTCTAATCCTAAGATGGAATGTAAATACTTAATAATACTGTATAGTTTTTGCTAAAACATCTTTTTAAACTTCTGCTACTCATGAGTAAAATTTGTTTCAGTTTTTCACTTTCTATTTATGTAAGTGCTGACAGTAGTAATTTTTGAGATGAATGTTCCTTATCATAGATTATTTCATTATCTTTCGTCATCATTATTTGATGTATGGACTTCTCATTCTTTGGGAGACTTGATAAAACTGATTTTTTTATGTTAGTCACAGCGCTTGGAGTAAACACCTTTAAGGAGTCAATCTCTCTTGAAGTTATTTTGGTTGGAGGTGTTAACTAAATGTAAAAACTATTGAATGTTCAGTGGAGAGACATTTGCATGTTTTGAGCATGCCTGTATGATTTTATGAAAAGCATATGTAAGTATGTAAAAAAAAGTAGTTTACAATACCTTAATGACAAAATATTTCAATAAGATTTCATTGATCTCAGTTGATAATACATGAAGAATTACCCTATTTTGTGTATTTAATGAGTAAAAGAAGGTTACAATTTGCATATAATCAATAGTAGAGGTTACTGTCATTAGTTGGTTAATAGTTGGAAAATAGTTTTTCATTTGAAATCTCAGATTTAGCATTTTTAGATGATTTTTTTAAGGTTACACCTCTTCATGGTCATTTTCAGTTATCAGTGAAAAAGAGTAAGCTTTCATATTCTGTTTTGCTTTAGGAAAAGAGCCATATTTTATATTTTTTTACATTAAGTTATGCCATAGTGAGAGGATTGAATTTCTTCTCAGATACAGTTTTTAGTATTTTTAGTGCATTTTATTGGAATCTTAAGGCATTTTTCTCTTCACACTTTTACCTCATTGCCAAGTTAATAGGAAACATTAAATGGAAGATTGTATAACATATCATGAAAAGAATTAAGTTCCTAGACCAATCAAGAAAGTAATTTCTGAAAAAAATATTTTGTATTAAGGACTAATCTCCTGGGCACTGCTCATGGCTTTTTCATTTATGTTATGTTCTTTGAACTTTTTACCATTATCATTTGGAATTTAAATCTTTGCTGTACATGCTGACAAGAATTTAATTCAGAGTAAAAGCAATGTTTTAATTCTCCACGTGGATAATTTTATGCACAGACCTCTGTCAATACATTTGATGCACTGACAAATGTACCCATCTATGATAAAAGTTAAGAATTTTATGACCAAAAGATCATAGAAAGATGAAAAATGTGTATCCTGTTTTGATACCATTCATTTCTATTTAATAAGTCTCTACATAAATTTTGCTCGGAATATTATTATGCGTCCAAAAATTACCAATACCAATAGTTTTTTATTTTCAGAGGAAAAGAATAACTATGTTAACTGGAAATTAACATAGTTATTCTTTTCCTCTGAAATATGAGTATCACTTACCACAAAGTTAAGTCAAATTCCTTGGATTTCAATACCAATAGGTTTAATCTGATAATGTTTAAATTGATTGTGGTAAGACAGGCATAATGCTTAAAATATTGAAATCATATCATGATAACATTTAACAGTAGACCTTTACATAATTGTCATTTACAATCTATAAATCATCAAATGACTTGAAAAAAAGTCAGTAATTATCTTCCATCATCTGGCATGAAATTTTAGAGCTATTAACTCGTGATATGTTCTGTTGCATTCAATATCAGCTTTGGTAAACTTAGATTAGTGATGTTACAAAGTTGATGATGGACTGTGATGTATCTTTTTTCAGTGAATTAAAAATAAAGGAACTCTTGGTTATTCATTACAATCTTCAATCTTCTCAACCAAAAGGAAGAAGATATATTGTCATCGAATTAGTAACACTTATTCATAAAATTGTGCAAGAGTCATTGATTTTAAGGTGATGAAATACTGAATCTAAAAGTATTTGGTTGTTTCTTATTATATGGAGGGTGCAGTATGATATAGAACAATCGATGCAAAAACTTAAGATAACAATGCAGGAGTTAGCATTCATGGAGGATTCTGTACATCAAATGAAAAACTATTATTGTTAATAATTGATCAGAAGGCAATTTGGTCAAGAAAATTAGTGAATTTGATAGGAATCTATGGAAAGCCCATTGCTTTAGATAATGCAGTTAGATGAAATCAGAATTGAAAAAAAATGTTTAGAGAATAGGTTAATTAAAAAAGTGTACTGATAGAACTTTTTTTATTGTGAAAAATAATGAACTCGGTATGGAATTGTTGGACTCGTGATCTTAAGGAGAAGAAATGGAATTAAAGAACTGGTTGTTTAGACATTATCAATTCTCCTACAGATGTGCATATGAAGAAATTAGTTGTGGAGGGACCTCTGTCATCAGAAATGAAGAAAAGAGAATAAGAGCAAGAGAACTTATATATTCTGATTAGTGCTGGAGTAAGGAAAGAAGAGAAGACCATTGATTAAATAGTGATAAAAGAAAATAAGATTAGAAGAAAGATTAAAATGATTAGTATTTTTGGATGAAAAGCAATTAGGTAACATTATTAAAGCAATTCACTGAGGTAGATGTTGAGTTGGGTAAATTTTTTAAAGCATGAAGTTGGGTAAATTTTTTAAAGCATGAAGAATAAAATGTGAATGGCCCTTTTAAATGCTGTGATTTTTGCCGCCATTTAAAGTTGGACTTCCTAGATATGGAGAGGAAATCTGCTTGGATCGTAATAAAAGGTAACAGGGAGTGTTGTGGAACATCTACAGTATAATGTAAAAAGAAGCTAAAGTAATCACATCTAGTAACCTTTTTCAAGATTTTGTAAAAGAGAAGGCTAAAGAATGAATAATGAAGTAGATGGTGACATAAGCCATATTGGATCCTGGAATATTCTGTTTGCCTCTTTTCATATAAATTATAGCAGAAATTAAAATGAAATTTGTATAGTAAATCAAGTAAAAAATTGACAGTACAGGTTCTGTAGAAAAATGTAATACCATTAATAAGCAAAGGCCCCAATTGGGCCCAATTCAGCTGAACATTCCAAGTGTGCTTGTATCAAGCAATGATGTAAGCATGTCTATAATTTCATTTAAGATGATGATTCCACATTTGGGAGCCACACTGCAGGAAGTCTTGAGAAAAAGGTACTGTTAATGGAAAGTATGTCTATGAATTTTCAAGTAGGAGGCAAGTAAATGTGGCCAAGAAAGGTAAATTGTGAATTGCAGCGATTCAAAATTAGTGTAAAAATGTTTTAGCATGTATTTTTGTAGCATTTTTATGTGTGCTAACTTATTTGTAGAATTAACAAGGTGATTTTCTTATACCTATCTCCAAAATGTCAGCATTGCAGAGGGAATGTTTTGTAATGATATGTGGTAGAGTTCAAGAAACAGATGCAAAGTCATGGTCATAACAAGTGTAAAATTTGGTGTTACATGCCTTTCTAAATTAACAGGATAATTCAATGAATTGCTTACCAAAATATTTTTAGCTGAGCATGTTACAGACCGAGAAAAAGTTGTCTCTCAGTTTATTCAGAAAATTGATTCAAAACATAGGTTTCAGCAGGAATTACATTAGGAAAAAAATGGAAGTTAGAGTTTGTGTTGAAAACAGTTTCGGGATAGTACAAAAGATATTTACCAGTTTTAATGCACCATGTTGTTTTTTGGAAGTGCAAGCAAGTTGTGAGAGAATATATGCCTACTCTGCCAAGGATATGCTGCTTAAACATTAATAAAGGTTTAAGCAGCTTATGTGTGATGGAACTTGGTGGCAGCATGTTCCTGAATAAAGTAAACTGAATTTTAAAAATTAGTTTAAATTTCTTTCTAGTTTGTTTTTGTATAAAAGTTGTATATGTCCTCTGTTCACTGTTGCTCATAGAAGAATGGTGGTGAAATTCTTGCACAAAATTTAAAATTCAAAGGCCAACATAAGTAGTCTAGGAAATCAAAAATTGGTACATACTCTGAAATGTGAAATTAAAGGAAAATGCAGCATTCAATTTCACATTAACCCCTCAAGCGCACAGGACATTTAACTATAATACGTCACGCAGGTCGGAAGAGATTTAGGGAAATTCGCAGTTTTTGCGCGAAATCATATAAAAATTCGTAACTTATTAGATATTTATGGAATTTGACTGAAATTTTTTGAGGTTTTACGTAAAACTATGTATATTTACCTATGTTTTTCACACCATCTTTGTTATTATTATTCGCGTGAAATACGCCTATGAATTCTTTCACTCAATCACGGAAGCCATTTACTCAGTTTTCTTTATTCAAAGTTTACGGAGTACTTCACATCTACTGTTTTATCTTGGATTTCAACTTCTTCCCCATAAGTTTTTCAGAAAAAAAACCTTCAAATAAGGATTCTTACCCCTCAGCGCCGTCCTGTGTACTGGGTACGCCGCGGAGATTGCTAGCTTTCTTTATTTTTTTGACACAGTAAATTTTCTTAAATATGGGTAACCTTCATAATTTTAAAAGAGGAACCTTTGGCCTACCTATTCAAAACTATTGCCATGGTCTTGTTTACATTAGCTGAGACAAGGGGCGAATGAAACACAGTATCCTTCCCCGTGTATACAAGAAATGACCATAAGTAGCCAGTCAAATCACAGAGCTCGAAGGTCTTGATTCCGAACTTAGAGATGTCTGATAGCAGACAAATGGGGCCTATATCCTCTTCTTACACCTCACAGTTGCTTTCGTGCAAAGATTTCGTTGAATAGGGGCTTTTTTAGAAGCCAAAATTCCCCAATTCTCCTATCTACGTGAAAATTTAATCACAAAACTTAACGTATAATAAAAGTAAAAAGAAGGAGAGTAAAAATTACAGAATTAAGCACAATAGGAAGGCCAAAGGTTCCTCTTTTAAAATATATAAAGGTTATCCATATCTAAGAAAATTTACTGTGTCAAAAAAATAAAGCTAGCGACCTCTGCGACGTTCCCAGTACGCATGACGACCGCATGTGGAGTTTCCGTCCGACGTTCCCAGTACGCATGACGACGCTGACGGGTTAATAATAAATGAGGAAATAACATTAAATTTTACTGAATGCATTCAGCTGACAAGATTGCAGTTAATTATTGTCTCTTAAATGGTTTTTATTCAAGAATGGCCTCATCATACTTTTACCTCTTTAGGTAGGGTATCTCAAATAAACAACAAAATCTATGCCTTTCAGCAGTTCTCATGGGAGATTTTTTAGGTGAAAAATTGATCCTTCAACAAGCACTATATATTCCTGAAAAAAGCATTAATGTTTTCTCGTTTATAAAGTCATAACCTTCTCATTTTCTTTAATTATCGTACATATTAAGCAACTATTTGCTCAATGATGTAAACAAGAGCTAATGTTTCTTTTTTTTGTAGCACTCTTAGAATTACTATCTCAAAAATGCTGTCCTTATGCGGCATTGAGTTTTACAGGATTGCTATGTATGAATTATAATTGCGATCTTCTTTCTACATTGCTCTTTCATTCTATATATTTTTTAATCATCTCTTTAAAATACAGAGTGTTCCAATAGTAACATGTTTATAATTTCAATTTAAAAACGGTTTGGTGGCTAGCATTATATTCAGACTGATCACCATCATTTACTGATTTGAAATTCTGCAAGTGAACATAGCAATAGCTTTTTGGCTAAGTAGTGACAAGATGGAACTCCCCATACTTGTAACAAATAAAATCTACCTTGATTTTGTTTTACTGTAAATGGATCCACTCTTCCTATACTTCTATGCTGATGATAATTAATACTAGTATATAAGCCCGTCAGTATGATGGGCTACCTTTAGCTATACTTACAACAGTTGCCTCTCTCCCTCCCTTCCTCCTCCCAATTCCTCCCTCCCTCTCTTTCCCTCTACCTCCCTTTCTTCCCCTCTCCCTCCTTTTCTTTCCCTCTCTCCCTCACCCTCCCTTACCCTCTCCCTTTCCCTCTCACTCCCCCCCATCTCTCACCTCCTGTGAGCATTCAAAGCATGCTTACACCCATAAGAATTAAAATAACAATAGGATTTCGAGGCCTAACAATGTAATTGGTAGACAAGGCAACATCCTGTTAAAATGGCAAGATTTCCCCAAACTATGTGAATTAAACGTTTAACATGAGAGATTTCGAACTGTAGGCAGAAAAAGATGAACAGAATAAGAAACTTTATAATTTTTTCTTCAAAATGGTTCTGATCCAAAGATTGTAGGTTATTTTTTTCTAATTTGGTATGTCATTTTATGGGAAATGGAAATGTCTTCCTTGGAGTTGAACCCAGGACTTTTTTCGAGATTTATTTTTGTCTTCACCTTAAATTATGTGAATCGAGCATTTCTGTCAAATTTAGAGTTTCTATTTTGATTCTTTCTTGAGTTATTCGTTATAAACCATAATTCACCCCCAGATGTGCAACCTATGCAATAGCATGACCAACCAAACAACGGATGGGCAGACATGGGCTATTATAGTATAATAATATTTGAAGAGGCTGCAGGAGTTAGCTTTTGAAATTCCAAGCCAATTATTTGTGCTATTTCATGAACTTTTTGTGACTTAATATTACATTTTGTATTGATAATGCCCTCTTCCTTTGTAATTCCCTAGGTTAGTTGAAGCTAAAAATCAACTATGATAAATAATAAAAATTGATTTGCAAAAGCACATTCACCACCATTTTAAGTGATGACTTATAACTTAAATAATGCTAATAAAATATTAGTGCCAACATTTTGTGGTCAAATATTCATCAATAACATAAATTAAAATAAATTTCCTAAATTGAAACTGTTGCATTACTTTAGAGACATCCTGTATTTATTCTCTTAAAACTTGTGTGTACTTTCTTTTGTGCTTTAACTAACATAATTAAATTTCTTTTTTCTCTAAATTTAATGTATCTCTTTCCATAGCCTTCATAATTTTTTTTCTTGGATTCTGCGGCTGTAGCTCAGATTTATATATTACAGTGTGGGACCCTGTATCCGGCTACCCAGTATCCAGAACGTTCCGAAAACTGGAAACCGACAAAGTGTAATATTTAAAATGCACGCCAAGTAATTTGTGTTAGTTGGTGGCGCCACTGATGTGTTTTATAACCAGTTGATGGTGAAGGCTTGTATTCTTGTGATTTTTGCTCACATTTTTACTTCAGAGCAGATGAGACTTCTTTATATTGAAGGTGTATTCCTAGAAAAACTGTTGTTGCACCAGAGGAATCAGCAACCAGTGGGTTTAAAGACTCAAAATAAAGGATAACAGTGCTAAGTTGTGCATTTGTTTGTACATTTTAGGCCTGGATATCCGAATTCCGGAAAAAACCCCTATCCGGCAACCCTCAGGTCCCAAGCATGCCAGATACAGGGTCCCACACAGTATATATGTATATATTTGCATGCTGTTACTAACCCTGTCTTTAAATTCATACTCAATTATCGGTCATCATTTTTCAAGTCTAATATAAGTCATTTTTAAAAAATACACGTTCTTGCCTTTATCTATTCTGAGTCAAATAATAACGGTAAAATATTTTGTTTTATGTTAAAGCTGATGATTGTGCAGTATTTCTGGTTCGAAAATTAGAAAATGTTAAAAGCTAGAGTATACTGTATTTATGTAGATATTTGCATGCTGTTACTAGCCCTGTCTTTAAATTCGTACTCAATTATCTGTCATCATTTTTCAAGTCTAATGTAAGTCATTTTTTAAAAATACGTGTTCTTGCATTTATCTATTCTGAGTCAAATAATAACATTGGTCAAATATTTTCTATTTTTTGTTAAAGCTAATGATTGTGCAGTATTTCTGGTTAAAAAATTAGAAAATGTTAAAAGCTAGAGTATTGTCTATGACAGAAAGCAATTAAAATTTCTCAGTACATATTTATAATGTAATAGATCTCATAGAGTCCTAGATTTTCTGTCTGCATTAATTCCTTACTATT
This sequence comes from Uropetala carovei, assembly GCA_036926305.1. NCBI lineage: Eukaryota > Metazoa > Arthropoda > Insecta > Odonata > Petaluridae > Uropetala > Uropetala carovei. Next base: position 4,000,997 of record JAXCHB010000043.1, read on the forward strand.
TAATGAAGAACTTGAAGGTATGTATGAATAATTTAGGCTCTTTTGGTACCTAACTAATGGAAATCTTTTAGATAAGTATGACTGTAAAAAATTAGTTTTAGTAATTGAAGTTGATGAGATAGTAGAAATACTTATAATAGTACATTAGTGATTCTTTAGGGAATGTGTAGATTATACATACTTAGTGGTTTATCATAATTGTAACCTATTCCAAATGGAATCAGCAGCTTCAAACGTAAGGTTTGTACGTCTTCATAATGCTACTTAATAATGATGGTGATTATATTGCACTGTTTATATTTTTTAAAAAAATTTCAACCACAAGTCAAGTAATTATGTGATAATTAAATGAAAGTTCATTATAGCCTTATCCTATATAAGATATATGCGGATTTCCATATTTTGTTGCCGAATTTCAATGCATTGCAAACAAATTGAGTCTAGGAAGGTGTGAAACATCAAAAAAAAATTTATAAAAAGGAATTTCTCTAATATCTTTTTGTGACTGAGCTGCAAACCTCATTGGGATTTATATTGGTATTGGGATGCAAGTTCCACTTTAAGGAATCAACATAGTAATACTTGATACTTTCCATTAGAGCTACTGAGTATATTCGAATAATCACTACGCTTAAATAACCATGTATTTGGTAATTCCTTTTTTCTCATATAGGTTATAAAATTTTAACCTCTCCATAATTTCATAAAACAATTAGGTTGTCAGTTTATTCCATCCATAAGCCTGCAAAAGTTGTATTTAATTAAGAACAAATTTGAAAAAATGATGAAAATATTCGTGTCAGATTAATGAATTGTAGGCACCGCAATCATGTAGCTGCTGACCATTTCTGACAATTCTTAATTGATATCATTTGTTTTAGTAAGCTCAGGTGCTACTCTTCTGTAGTTTTAAACATATTTTTATTTCTTTTTTCACAATATATCTGTATATGTGTCTGTTGTAGAAGAGTGATATTTATCCAAGTCTGTTTGTATGTAAATATTATAATACAATACCTTGGAAACAATCCCAAAATTTTGTGTTTGTTGCTTCATTAATTGTAAAAATTGAAATTACATTTTTTGCATCCCTCAAGCATACAATCTGGGGAGGTGTTTGCTCTTTGTGAATATTTATTGCAATAATGTTAATTAATTTTTCTTTCCATTTTATATTGAAAATTGAATTTGTTTCACAAATCTGTTTAAGGGATAAAATTCCAGACAAATTTTTTACACATTCATGATAAAGGTTTTCTTTTTCTGTTTGAAAACCTATAGCCACGGAAGATGCTCCTGGAACAATTATCAAGGGTTCTGCCTCCAGCAGATGATTGGATTCCTGACCATGTTGCTCTGGTGTCTGCAGCAGATCCAGCTGGAGCCTTATTAGCTGCAAGATTACAAGAACGACAGCTCAAGGTGGTTTCAACGGTCGGTGGTGCTGATGTTCGTGCGACTCTGACTTGCCTCGTAGCCAAAATACAAAAATTGTAAGTCGACCATTCGTAAATTTCTGCATGTCACTTAAGAAGTAAGTTTGAGCCTTTTGTAAAATTATTGAGTTTAAGAATGTGAAGAGTTTTGTTTCAAAAAGGAACATTTTTACCTGTAATGATAACATTTTAAGATTTCAAGTCTTTATTCATTATTTTGAACTGCATTTTTCAAAGTGTTCTTTCACTAAAATATTTTTTCATTCCATGTGCATATTGGGGTAATTATATATAAATAACTTTTTTATGTGCTTTTACTTTTCAGTTGCAACAGCAATGCAAAGCCACCATCCCCAATAAAGGTTATTCTTGCTGGGTCAGATAGTTTTGTTAATTCTGTCCTCAGGCATTATGTGGAGCAGTTATCCTTCAAATCATCAGAGTGGCAGAATTACATACGCTTCCTCATCATTCCTTTAGGTAAGGGCCTTTCCTTGCTCTATGGACTTTACTTTTGATGAACTCGTACTGTTTCCAAAGGGTGTTGATGTAAAAATTAAAATTTCATGGAAATGATAAGTATTATATGTGAGCTTTGACTGGAAAATATTCCTGGTGTCCTATGAAAGAATTAAAAATTTCAAGATATGACATTAATTTGTTGTATTTATATGCAGATAATATATTTATTCCTTTTGCCGGCCGGGTTAGACTGGTTGGCAATGTGCCTGCCTTCTAACCCAAAGGTTGCGGGTTCGAATCCCGCTTCGGGCATGGATGTTGTGTTATATGTTGATTTATGTCTTTGTATACTGTTAACATTTCACTGTAAAATGGCAGATACGCTGTATGTGAAATTATGTATAAAAAAATTTTTAAAATAACATTAACATAAAAATAATTTTTGGTGTGAATTCCATCTGGAAAAATCTCTTTGTTGTGATTTGATATATTTTGGTCAGGTATGTTCAGGGTTAAACTACAACATTTCATTTTTTATTATACAACTTTTATACTAACTTGACCTGTAAGTATGTATGCTGTGTTTCAAGTCCCAATAACTAATACATTTTGGGCACTTCCATATGAGCTAGGAGTATGAAATTTTGACTGTTTGTAGGTTATGGTATACCGTAAAAATTCGCAAATCTCAGAAAAAAGTCCTGGGTTTGATTCCAGGAGATAATTTCCATTTCCCATAAGATAACATGTAAAAAGCGGTTTTTTGAAGTTCAAACTTATATTCTTTTGCAAATTTAAATTGGAAGAAATTGACCTATGATCTTCGGACCTGGACTGTTTTAAATAAAAATTAATGGAGTTTCTTACTCTTAATGTTGATTTCTGCCTTCAGTTCGAAATCGGTCAAATTATACGTTTAATTCACATATTTTGGGGAAAAATTGGCTTTTTAGTGAGATGTTATCTTGACGACCATGACATTGTTAAACCTCAAGCTTACATTGTTGCCTTCCTAAGCATAAGAAAAGTGTGTTTTGAATGCTTTAATACAAGAGAGAGAGGGAAGGAGGGAGAGGGATAGATAGAGAAATGTCTTTATTTTCAAGGCAAAAGAGGGAAGGAGGGCATAGGATAGTAAGGGAGAGAGGGAGTTAAAACTTTCAATGAATTGTCTTTTAGTAAGACTAAAAACCTATAAATAAATAAAATAAAAATTACTTTTTTACCATATACAACTTTTATATTAAGGGCTCTAAAAACCTATAAATAAATTAAATAAAAAACCTTTTTAGTGTTTACAACCTTTATATTTATGGCACTAAAAACCTAAAAATAAATTAAATTTTAACATGGGGTTATTGCCATCTGTTGTGATAGATTCTCAAATTTCCATATTAATAACATATCTTGTGTTAGGATACTAATTAACGAAATTTGAATGCATTTTAATATAAAAATTATGTGGCTTTTGCAAAGCTGATGTGATGGATCAAGAAATTAAATACTAAAGAATGGAAAACGTAATACCAAACATCAACATCCTAAACGTCAAACGTTCCTGTAGATTTATGATCAGCTGATTAGCCACACAACTTTAGGTATTTCTTTTTGCTATATAAGTTGATACTTTTGTGCTGATTGAAACATTACCATTCTATAGGTAGTAACTCCTTGTCCCGCTATCTTGGGAGTCTTGATGTATCATATGCTTCAGCCTTCTCTGGAGACACATGGCGGGAACTTTTGGAAAGGGCAGCTGAGGGCTCAGCTGCTTCTGTTGCGACGTCTCCCACCCCATCCCCACTCACCTCTGCTCTTCCCTCTAACACAACATTACCCCCCTCTAATGCATCTGCTGACCCATCCCACAACGAAGCCATTCTTCAAGCCTCTTCTCCTGAGTGGCGAGAAGCTCTCAGTAGAGTGCAGAGGTACCTACGTGGTGCAACGGTCACCCTTCAACTTCCCATTGCGGAAGCAATGATCACTTATAAAGAAAGAAGGTAACTTGTTGCATATGTCATCTTTTAGAAGCATGCCTTATATGAAGGATTTGGTAAATGTATTATAGAATGTCCGATAGTAATAGTTATCTGTTCTTCCACATCAGATTGAGTTACATGCTTTATTTTTATATGAATTAGTTAGGAAGAATTTTAAAGATTAATGTTGTGTGATTGCATCCTGAGATATGCAGGCATTTCCTGAGCAGGATGTGCTCTGAAAAATCTGAGATATTCCTGATTGTAAATTAATATTTTTCATCTATTTTTTGGCTTATAAGGGAAGTCTTTCAGGTGTTATACTCCAATTTTGAAGAAACTTTGCCGAAGTATAGTTCTTAATAAAATGAGAAGTCTATTTTATCTTAGATGCTGGTTGTTGTTTTAGAGTGAGATAAAACTGTTCCTTAAGATTAACCCAGAGAAATAACCTAAGAGAATGTGAAATATGTTTAGTACAAAAGTTTCTCCTGTACAAATTTTTAAATGTAGCTCTTTTTATTTGTAATTCATCGGCCACCCTTAATTTCTCATCAGTCGCATAAATGATGAGAAGTTTATTCTGTATATTATGGTTCTAAGTGCTTCTGTTTCATTATGTTTCAAAAGTGTTATTGGCACTTGAAACAACCGTGTGGGCTGTATTAAGAATAGACGAAGGGTTAACATCTGTTGCACATTTGTCATATTTCTGTGGTGATGAATAAAGTACTTGTAAATTGGAGAGATATTTATTGTTGATTAAAATAACAATATGTGTATTAATATATATAAGTGCATTTTGTTAGTAATAATAGTGGTATTATAACCTGAAAGACATTCCCTTTTATCATCAAATTTTGCATTACCATATTAAATTGGTAATTATTTGCTTTGTTAAATTAGGTATGTAAATATAATTTAGAAAATTTTACATATATTTTCATGATGAAACTTTCTATTTATTTCATGATTTATTCAGTTTATTCTATCTTCTAAGCAAAAATCACATACAGTATTTTCCATAATGAACTTAATATTCCTTCTCCTAACATTTAGGATTAAGAAGTTCTGATTTAAAAATATTTTTACTTACATGTAGTCATTTTAACCATGTAAGACCATTGACTTTAACAAGCACATAAATATTTTTAAGACTATGTAAATAACATTTATTTTTAAAATGCGAAAAACTAATTATATCATTAAATGATTTTTTTGTTAAAATACTAATACTTTTGGCATGAATAATATGTGATATTTGCAAAATAAATTAATCAAATTATATTTAAAATAACTAAATTTGGCTAAAATAATGACAGTTCACAATCCTGACTAACAGGCAAAGTAAGAGTAGGAATTTCACCTTTAGTTACTACTTCCTCCTGTCAGTCAATGTATTGATGCATATTCACTATACAAATCTGCATACTGTATTTATCCAAATCCAAGATGACTCTGAATCTTAGGCAACCTCCCACTTTTGAGACAGTCTATGCCAAAAAAGGATTTTATGGCCTAATCCCATTTGAATCCTACAAACATTCAAAAGGTCTACAAAATTTGCAGAAATTTTTTACCTAAGGGTTATTGAGCTCCATGTTTTTCTTGTATATCATACAAGTCGTTGTACTTGATCAGTCTTTATTACTCAATCTTCTTTATTTTCCCTTGGTAGAAGAGTGGTTAGAGTATCTGCTGCCGAATACTAAGGTCGTGGGTTTGAATCCCATCGAGGGCATGGATGTTTGTGTTCATTGTAATGGGTTCTATGTAAGAGTGGACTATATAGTCTAAATATCGCCCTTGATAATAAAGTCGAATTATTATTATTATTTTATGTATTTGTCACACTCAATTTCATCCATAGACTCTTTACAAAACATCATCCTCTCTTCTGTCTGTGGCATGAGATAAGCAACATTTATAAAATGCATTCAGTATTACTTCTGGATTTATATATTTCCATGATGTCTTGATCCATTGGCAGAGCATTGCAACATTGGCTTTCTTAGCTTCACTTTCTTTTTCACAAGCTCATCTTATGACTGAAAAATATTTAAGAACAAACACTTTAAAATCATAAGATTGAAAGGTTTTTCATAACCTTGCTGCAGCTATTGGAGATATCTGAGATAAGTACTTTTTTTGATCTTTTGATTTTTAAGTGCTTATTTTTTTAAGCTTTCCCTCATTTTGTTAAAACATGGTCTCTAGTCAATAAAATTCTGAATACAAACCTTTTAAATCATTTTAAAAGGCCTGTTGATTGCAACATCATGAAATTTAAGTTATGATGTCATATCTCCTTAATTGAATGCTTAACCTCAGGAGTTACATGTCCTTGGAATGCATCCAGTGCAAGCATCCATTTTTTCATAACAGTGTCTCTGGTCTTCTACTCTATATGACATATAACCAATTCTATTCTATCATACAAACTCAACTAGGGAAGTAATGGCTGCTACTATTAAATTGTAGAATTCTGATGAGCTACACTATGTATCTTGCTATGATATTTTTGTGTACCAACTGCACAACCCTGTTAGCTGGATCATGCTGTGGCATTCCTTGAATGTAATGATACAGAATACTGAGTATGATGCTAAGCAACAAAACCCAGATCTTAAGCTTACAAATCTTGAAAAATAAAAAAATATATCATGTGTGTGAAAACCATAAGACTTAAGGGATTTAACAGGGAAATTTAAGTTGTCTTTTGATTATATTTTTAGAATTTTTTTTGGAAAATGAATATTCTAGTACTTATCAATTTGACTAAAAATTATGTTAAAATAACTTTTTAAATTTACTTTTTAAGTATTGGCAGCAAACCTATGCCTGTTTAAACTACTCTATGTTACTTTTCTTGCTGTTACAGTTCTGATGATGAATCATCCCAAATCTTTATCCCATTCGTCAATGTAAGTATGTGTATGAAAATTTTAAAAGTAACAAGATGATTTTTGATAGATTAATTTTAATATTTTTTTAAAAATTGACTGTAGCATTTGAACATTAATTATTCACCTAAACTTATCAGAATTATTGAAATAGAATTCATATATTTTATTTTTAATTAAATCACATCTTGAAAAAGAAATAGTTACACATTTCAAAACTAATAATTCTCCTCAATGCCATGATATGTCTTTAAAATTCATTCTATTTTGAGGAAATAAAAAAATAAAAATAAATGAAGTGCCTTAGATTAGCCATTTTTGAGTCTCAAGTGCAAACTCAAGTTTTGGTCCCTATGTTAGCATTACACTTGGCATAATCATTCAGATAATTTATAATAAAATTATAGATGAATTTCCATGCAGTATTAAAAGACTATGTTTAACATTCTATGGAAATATGTAGTTTACTTACATGTATGTATACAGTTATTTTTATTTAGAGTTTGGGCCCCTCTAAATCAAGAGCCCATAGATTCTCTTTTGCACCCAGTTATAAATCTGCCATTATTTGTGAGTGCTTCGGCAGACCACATTGGAAGGTTTTTAATGTGCTAGATAATAAAGTTTACCTCAGAAGTTTCTTAGGTTATTCTGCGAAATTATACTAAGGAAAATCAACTCTAAACAAATTTTTAGTGATAAAACTTCACCAGACAAGATTATATTACCATAATTTTGACTAACAAAATTATGTTAAATTTCATGGATCACTTTTTCTCTATGACTGCATAGGTCATAAAATGTTCTTATAGGCTATCTAAGTCCTGCAGGTTATAGGTTCTCCACCCCAGCATTAGATGGTGATAAATTAATCAAAACTAGATGTTGAATGTATAACTTAGTAAATTAATATCTTCAATGGCAAATATTTTAAAATTGAATATCCAAAAATTTCTTTTTATTTTTAAATTGCTTGTTAGGTCAACTGTATAATTTAAATTTCTTAATTCAGAACTTTCAGCAACCAGGGTTAATTGAATTTTATTTTTGCTCTTCCTCATATTTCATCCCAATGTCATTCATATTATTACTAAATTAATATACAATTTGTCTAACATTTAGATTAAAACACAAAAATTACTAGTATATGCAAGACTACAAAGAAAATATAAAATACCATTTGTGCATATATGGATTGCTTAATAAATGATAATTGATTCAAATGTGCCAATTAATTACATTTGAGGCTAATTTTCTGTGCAGCAAGTAATGAACATAATGGAAATAGCATTGGAGGGAAAATTACCTCAAAAAAATCGGTACAACATACATTGTACAAACTTTCTCATATACTAATGCATCATTTAGTTATCTTTTGAAAAATATGAACTACCGTGTATTCCGGCGTATAAGTCGACCCCTGCTTTTTTGGTTGAAAATAGATGATTTGGCATATGTTCACCGTATAAGTCGACCCCCACTTTTTCACTTAAAAATACTTCTCATGAAACCGTTTTCAGACAAAATCAAAGTCATGTACAATCCAAGTTTTAACAAAACAGAGATAAACATAATAAAAGTATATATAAATATTGTTTAGAGTCCATGATATTCTTCATGAGCATTCCATGTGACATGTTTCAATTTCAACCAATAAGAAACTTATTTTTGGAGAGCTTGACCCACCAAATAAAGTTTCCTATAATTCGATTGATGTCAGCCACTAATGATACTATCGAAATGAACTATACCTAATGGTGAAATTTTGCTGCGAATGAAAGATTTCATCGTTCGAAAGGAAGACGGAAATCCCCACCTCAAGTGTTTGGACTTGTTTGTTCCTAACCTTCCAATATTTACTCACGAGACGATACACGAAAAAACTCCCCATCCGCGTAGGGAAGTTCCCGTTCATAGATGAACAAATAGTTCGTGAGGCTCTGCATTGGTGCGAAACATTACGTCAAAAACAGAGAAGTGGGGGCAAAGTTGCATAATATTATAAGTAAAACAGTTAAGGGGTTTAGTATCAGCATAAAGAGATCACCCAATTAATTGCGTCACGTATGAGGGAGATGATGCTTAACTGTAGCGGAACTTGTTTCACGGAGTGGGAATTGGTAACTTAAAAAAAAACTTATTCCGGCTCAAATTAATTTTTTCCCTCCGAACTGACCAAAAAATAGGAATGCGCAGGGTACACGAGTAAATATAGTATTAAAGCTGTACTTTTTAATTGAGTTTTAAGTTCATTATTGTTACTCATTAAAAATTTACTATCAGTTTCTACCTACACTTTTTGCAGGAATAAGTTGGCATCTGGTATCTGTATTAGCAGAATTCATCATGAGCCGCTGACGCTCCGTTAACCCAGGAGAGAACCATAGTTCCTTCTAATTTTTTTCATCCATGGGCGGAATGAATATCGCTATGCCCGCCTTCATGACGATAGTGAGCAGATATTCACCGGGATTGATGCGGTCGTGTTCCAATATGTTCTAAAATACACACAATCGTGTGCACTTGAAAACTTTAGCGTGCGGCACTTCAAAAACTGCTGCAGCTTAGAGGGAGCCATGGAGAGAACGCACCTACGGGGAATCCTCACATTTTTTGATTTTTTTTGTTTCCGCCGCTGTAGACGTCAACTTATTAAAATACGAACTTATTTTTTTCTCCTCGAACTGGTCCAAAAATTGGGTGCGTGTGGTACACAAGGACGCAGATTACATAAATACAGTTTTAAAATTAATTATTATAAATCTTCAAAAATAAATGTCATAAAATGTAAATACTGGAACGGCTGATTCAAAATACCGATCGCCTCCACCGAAAGATCGACGGTCTTCGTAAATATCGATGTTATTCATTTGTAACTTAAGGTTCACATTTTTATTTTCTGTGTATAAGTCGACCCTAACTTTTAAGAAAAAAAATTTAGACTTAAAAAGTCGACTTATACGCCAGAATATACGGTATGTAGAATCATTATAAACATCAGTGTAAATAACTATACGAAATTTGATGAAAATCGTATGAGCCATTTTTTCGAAAATCCAATTGTTAAAACAAGCCTTACATTCATTCTTTGAGAATATGAAGTATGTGGTATTATTTCAGATGTATACTCAAGTAACTGTACGAAATTTGATCAAAATCGTTATAGCCATTTTTGAGAAAATCAAATTGTTGTTGAAAATGCATAGAATAAACTTCCCTTAATTAGTGAGCAATGTCAACTATTTCTTCATAGCTTCTACTCTGTTTGATAAAATGCCTAATTACAAGATTTCATTCATTTTTGCTCTACCGTTTAGGCTCTGGAGCCGCAAGCAGACAGACAGACAGCGTTGCAAAAACCACTTTTTCAGACTCAGCTACATCTAAAACATATATTTCCATCAAAATCTCGAGGTTGAATTTTTTGTGATAACAATACTTTCTCAATATACTTCGTTTATGAGAAAATAAAAATGTTATAATTTCATAATTCAACAAAATTGTTTCAAGATTCTGCTTAGTTTGATTTATCAGCATAAAATGTTATTTTTTTCAGGATGTGCGGTTAGGATCCACAGAAGGATCAACTTCAGCATCAGTGGATCTCGATGAGCCCGTGATTCTTGCACCCCTAGGAAGTACGAGTGGTAACTTGGTCCCTGGAGTATCATCTACCACGAATCTGATTGGAGGATCTCAAGGACAGCAGTTATTAGGCCCAGGAGGTCAATCAATGCCTCCTTCAGGTTCTCCACCTGCAGTACTTCAGGGAGGACAGAATCAGCAACTCACTCTGCTTCACCCAACCACCCTTGGTCCCTCAGGTGCCATCCCATCCTCACCTGTGGTGACCCCTGGACCTGATTCCTCTTCCTCAGCTATCCCGATCCCACAGCAGCAACAGCAGCAGGGAACAGATCGACGAGAAATGCAACCTCAAAAGACTACACCTCCTGGATCTCCAAACTTTAGCACATTCTACATTTGCCCAATACCACAGCAACCAGTTGCCAAGTAAGAAAATGTCTTTAATGAGTCAATATATCTCAGAGATGACCAGTTAAATTGCCGTAAAATTGAGATAGCATCATAAATCGCCTTTACAGTGTTTGCATAATTTTGGTATACAGGCACTCCCTTGGTTATGTAAGCCTTGACTTACGTAAACCCGCACTAAGCAGCCCCATAAATCACTAAAAAAATTTTCGGTATGCGGAAAGTTTATGTTAGCAGTTTGGGTAAGCGAGCAGGATCTACATACGTGTGTGGAGAAAGAACACAAGGAATGGATTGTAATGTGGTGTTCTCAGTATGTTCTACAACTCATGGACATTTGCTTGATCTATTAACGTGTGTTTAGCTTTTGCACAAATTAACGTTAAGTGTTGCCCTTGCAATCATGGTTAATAAGCGTCGTAGTGAGAGTAAAAGTGCTAGTTTACATGCCTTTATTTTAAAGAACTTTCCCTTGTACTGTACTAGTGCAGTAAAGTACACTTTAAACACATAGAATCTGTAGTAATTTTTGACTTATGCAAATATCTGGTTACGGAACGGGTGCTTGAATGCATTCCTTAAGTAACCTGGGGAGTGTTTATATTTGTGAAATATTTCCAATTATTTGTATAAGAAGTACAGTGGACCATGCATGGGTTATTGATCTTTTTTGCATTCACATATTACCCATCAGCATAGAGTATAACAATGTACTACCATCGTTCACATTTATGTAGTCATAGCCCATTATGGGTTACCAGTTACTAGAGCTGGATTATGCTAGATAAGATATAGCTTAGGGCCTTGCAATTTGAGAGGCATCCAAATGGCAAGGTATTTTTTAAAAATACCTGTAATATATTTAAGGGCCATGTAAATCCGAAGGATATATTCACACTAAAAAATTCCAATATATATTCAATAATGGTTTAAATCTTTAGTAACAAAATTTTTCTATGGGGGCCTCATCTTTATCGTAGCTTAGGGGCTCTCTAAGTCTTAATCCTGTACTGCCAAATTCTCACTCTTTTGGGCAGAGGGTACAGTTCCACCATATTTCTATCTGCAGTTTTGTTTTATTTACATTCTTAGCGTTTAGTTTCTTGTTAAAATAATCATTGTCAAAGATTATAACTTTCATATTAAAATGGAAAATAAAGGAAGTTCAAATTCGCAATGAATAAAAAAATATGGAATACTAATTTCAATAAAAGACAACAATCGTAATCTTTAGTGTTTTCATTGTGAATATAAGTTTACTATGATAGACAAATTAGTTCAAGGCATAAATTTGTACTTTGTCTAATATTTGAAAATAAATCATCACCTTCCATTTGTTGATAATCTTGTCAGCATTGTATGTGATTATAAATATTTATAAATCATACATTATTAATTCATGCATTCAAATTCATCAATTTATTCACAGAGAGTCCCTTCTGGAGCCTATGGAATTGCAGCTCGACTACTGGCTTATGCCAGGGAAAGCAGGAGATGGTTTGTTTAGCAGTGGAGGGGGAGGAGGGATGGGGAGTGGAGTGGGAATAGGTGGGATGGGAGGGGGTGGAGGAGGGGGAGGTGGTGGGAAGGGAGCCAAAGGGGATGGTGCACCATCCTCTGCCAAATCCACGCTCAAAACCACGTTCCGTTCCTTGGTGGTGCAAAGGTTGCCCCCTTTGGGCGAGGTGCCAACGCCACACTTTCTCATTAGCTACTCAACTAAGGAAAAGAAGCAAAAGAGTGAGTTGTTATCTATCCTGCTGCTCCATAAGCTAAATATAATTTTAATATAAAGTACTGTATTTACTGGCGTAGTCCTTGCACTTTTTTTGTGCAACCAAAATATCTGGTGCAAATATATAGGATTTTCTCTATGGTATAACCACACCACACATTTATTCAACCTAAAATGTTGTAATTCTCTGATACTCAAAACACAATTTGTACTGTAAAATTGCCGAGGTGGAAAAGACAGAAAACATTGTTTCATCATCTTTCCAAAACTCCTGTATTTTAGAGGCACCTTATGGTAAGTATTTACTGTACTTTTGTAGAGAAGTACTTATAACATTTATTCATCTGCAAATATATAAAGAGAATATATGTACAGGCGACTCCCGAGTCTCATTGGGGATGCGTTCCTGAAAACGTGTTCGAATCTCGAATATTTGAGAGTCGAACGCCGTTTTTCCATATACTTGCATGTTATAATCGGGGGATACGTTCCCGCATCTCTGGAAAAAGTCTCCCCTCACGTTCTATAAAGATAAAATAACATTACTAATATGTTAATACAACAATATTAAATTATGAATAAATTATATAATAAATATTTTAAATGTATAACTTATTTTTTGCACTAAAAAGGAAAAAATTAATTTGTTTCAAACTTCAAAGATAGATGTATGCAATATGCTTTACAGGCAGCCCGGTCCGGATCGTGCCAGTTGTAACAAACGACTCGCGCAAGCTTGATAACATACCTGCGTATATCTATCTATACATACAACTATTTATTGCAGCGAAATTAATATAAAAGTTATTAAAAATGCACAAAATAACTTCAGAATAAAGAAACAAAATTAAAAATATTTTCATACCTTAAATCATTTTCAACTGCGCTTACTGGACTTGGTTTAGTAATTAAGAAGTTGGAAGATTTTAGTTGGAAGAAGAGGAGCTATTGGGTGGGGAACTGTTTATTGTTGTTATCGAATCACCTGAATTTATCACATTCTAGAATTTTTTCCTTCTGTTTCACATAAGTGCTAATAGTTCACACATTCCCAACGATAGTACGATTTCAGTATAGCTTTCAGTATGTTTCTGACACTGATCATCTACCCAAAGTTTTAAAAGTTTTTCCATTTTAGGAATCACAACACCGCGCCTAGGACTGTTTATTGTTGTTATCAAATTACGTGAATTTATCACATCTTCTAGAATTTTCTCCTTCTGTTTCACATAAGTGCTAATAGTTGAAGGACACATTCCCAAGGATCGTGCGATTTCAGCTTGGCTTTCACCTTTCTCAGTACGCTTTAAAATTTCTAATTTCAGTTCATAACTATGAATCTTATGCCCTCTTTTATTTGATTCCCTTACATTATCACTATTACATTTCCTTTTAGATGCCATGTCAAGTGATAAATTTATAAATCAATTAAATAAATAAATTTAAATAAAAGATTAACAGAAAAAAGAGTGAAAGCAGCATAAATTAAAACAATAAGAGCAGATATAACTACGTCTACACCAAAACTAAACCTCGCATTTGGTCGGAACCAATAACTACGTGAAGATTATTCCTTGTATATTATCGATCATATATAATAACGTAATTGTAAGAAAACTTCCACCCACGGGATAACAAATCTAAATGGCAAAAGCGACGCTGTCAGCTGTGCATCATGTACAGTAATTCCTCAGTTTACAAGCTTAATTTGTTCCTTGAAAACTTCTCATAAGGCGAAAATTCATAAAACGAAAATTAATTTCCCAATACATCCCATGTTATAAATTTTATAAACAATAGTTACATCATTAAAGTTTGGATGCCATGACATTCTGCACATTCGAGAAGATTCAGGAACTGACAGATGCCAAGAATAGGTGCCGGGAAAAATGATCAGTTTGCGAAAGGAAGGAGATCATATAAGCGAAAATTGGCTCGTAAATTGAAAAACAGGTATTAATTTGTGCATCTCATATAATCGAAACCCATAAACAGAGGTATTACTGTACTAGTAACGTCATCTATTGAGCTCGCTGATAAGTTACATCATGTATCCTTGTATCTACGGATCCGTGTAACTCGGACACGTGTAAGTCGGGGATTTACTGTACTGTATCTGCCCGAATACAAGCCGATGTTTTTTGTCAAAATCTATCATGAAAAAATCACCCCTCAGCTTAAATGTGAGTCCAAGGAAAATTTGGGTTATGGTTAAATCTCGTAGTCACCCATAGATGGCAGCACGTCTCTCATTGCCATAGAGTTCAAATGATAGTACTATATTTTTCGTAAAGTAAATATTTGACCTACAATGAATATTAATAAATAATAAAGGCTAGAATATTGAATTTAGCACTACCTGTGCTTGTTACAGTTTAAGGCTGGGTTTTCACATTATTTGAATGGTCACATTATTTGTGTTTTGAATACATAGACGATTACTCAAAATGCGATGATGGCTTTGAATGCTCAACTGTTTGAATTTTGGTAAAACTTTACATAGAACGTGTATAATTATAAAAATGCAATTTCTTAAGGCAATGTAAATGCTAATTTCACTGGAAATAGACTTGGATGAAAAATTATCGTGGCGAGATTGCTATTACTATATTTGACCTTTTGTGAAAATGAAGATGAATGAAATTATTGTCACTGAATGTGGAACATTATTCAACAACGCAAAATTATTAATTGGAGTAATATTTCAAAATATCAACAAATAAACCATTTCCCACTCATTTCCTCGATCTCGAATAATGTATTCTAAGCCGTGCATGAATGCCCGGCACACTTCAGCATAAAATCTACGAAATCTACGTTTTTGCCAAAAAATTGTGGAAATTTTTGGGAGGTTGGCTTAAATCCAGGGTCAGCTTCTATTCGGGCAGATATGGTACTCCATCATAAGTTTTAAATTTCATACATTGTTGTGAAATTATTTCATAGAAATGAAATGGATTTCCTGTTTTTTCTTGTCATCTGATGTTATTGATGATTCTTCTGCCTGTTTGAATATGCTCATAAGAGATGTTTGTTTGGGTTTACAGTTATGAGATTGGGAAAGAAGAAGGAGAAGGAACGGGAGAATGAATCCAAAAATCAAGTGGTCGAGGGTGTCTCCCGTCTTATATGCTCACCAAAAACTCACAACATTCCTATGAGAGGTGAGATTTGGATCTTCCTTTTTACATGATGATGTTCTTTTGAGGAAGAGATCAGCTCTTACATTTTGCTTTTCTTGCAATGAGCTAACATTTGGACTCATTGGAAATAAATTTTAGTTTACTTGATTTGTTCAAACTTTAAAATGTGGTATGCACATAATGATGATTTATGTAAGTGCTTGAGTGTTTTATTTAATCATATTTATATTCAGCTTAACCTGTTTACTCCCAGTAGTGCTTTTCTCAGTAATTTCATGTGAACAGTCCATCAGTCTTGACTTGCATTCAATTACTGAATGAAATACTGGATTTTGTTCTTTGGTTAGTTTTTGAAGGCACAGATATCATATTTTGCATTATAATTGAGTTTAAATCAGTCACATACGGTAAGATTATGTCATGACATTCATCGATCACTCATTTTCGGAATATATCTTATATTTTAGTCCTAGCATTAAGTATGTATGATACAAGTAAACTCATATTTGCTGCATGCTATTCTAAATTTTGCTTCATTTTAGAACTTTAATTTTTTTTCTTTTTTTTTAGTGTGCATCGACGGAACAGAATGGGCAGGGGTCAAGTTCTTTCAACTTTCGGCACAATGGCAAACTCATATAAAACATTTCCCTGTTGCCATGTTCGGACTCCCCGAACCATCTGCCTAAAATCCTAGCTAACTATAAACGTGATCTGCTTTGGCATTTTTGTCATAATTAGGGTCAGATATCAGTTGCACAACCCAGGAATGAATTGTGATTTGTGCAATTTAAGTTTAATAGTGACCCGTTGTGGTGAGAGAATGGTGAAATCCATTTTATACTTATTTTGCTCTCCTCCGTGGCTTAGGAAACATTTTATGAGCAGAGAGATCTGCCATCTTTGCATTATCAAGAAGAAGCCATTGAGTGATTTGCATTGTAACCGCAACTGTCTTCCCATTCATTTTTTATGATTGCAGCCAAAACCGAGTGCGACCACTGCATCTGTGGTGTAGATAAAACGTAGGTATTAAAACTGCCAGAGTTGGTTCTTCTTCTAAAAAAAATGGATATGTGAATATTTAGCATTTGGATGTCACATAGTGGGGTCGCTTGTTTGTTTGTCTTACGATATAGGACAGTATAACATCGTTAGGTAATCACCCATGGGTAAAGAACACCTTGATGTGATGGGAGTTTGGCTGTTGATTCTTGGATGTGATAAGCGAGTTAACGCACAAGTGTGGCGCCTCATACCAAAGGTGTATACAACTTGCACATGGAACTCTGTTGACATCAGGATCTTTTATTGTGGGATCACGTCACTGTTGAGAGAGTTGCTGTGCTTGAGCCAGGATGAAGTACTCAAGACTTACCTGATTAAATGTTTTCCATTCAGAGCGTGTTATGTCATCAAGTTCCCGAGTGCATTCTCGTCGGACGTCGTTCTCGTTTCTTTAGACAACAAAGGATGAGAGCCAAGATATCCTGTTATAGTTGTTCCATAATGTTTTTTCTCCTTCCTTATCTATTGCATCTACTAGTATCTATGTGTATTATACTTCCATCTCTTTTTGAATTCCCTTGTTCGAGCCTCTTATCGACTCTTGTGAATGTGTGTATGTGTGTAATTCATATTTCTAGTGATTTCCTTCCCAATCCCCTCCCCCCCCCCCCTCCCTGTCCCATTCCCCTCCCTTGACTTCCCTCTGTGTCTATCATCTGATGCTACTGTGAATAATGTTTTGCTCCTATTAATAATGAGACTCCTAGTTCAAGTTTTAAGGTATACTCTCTCACTTCTTGAAACTGTGATCATCTCTCTTTGCAGTAAAGAAGTCATTGGCATTTGCCTGAATAAGAGGCAACTGCTGCTGCTGTAACTTGATAAAATAATTTGATAGAATTTTTATTGGATTTGCATGTGGGAGCATTTTTTGTAGCCCTTTTGAACATGATATTGTGCATTAGTTTCAACCGTGGAACTGTCTTTTTTTTTAAAAAAAAAAGCAGTTGAAATATCAAATCCTCAAGTGAGTAAACAAGTTCAGTATCTTTAATGATATCACAAATGCAGTTTGAAAAAAAAATCATTTACAGTTTTCAATTTTTTATATTGCGAAAATATTATCAATGCATTGGATAGAATAAAATTTATATTTATTTTTCATTTTATGGCTTCTAAATTGCTACTTGAAATTTTTATCTTAAAATTGTAAATTAGAGAAAGTTTGTACTTACAGAAAGAAATTAAATAATGGATTGCCATAAATATGAATGCCCGTGCAGTTAAATCAACATTTTCAGAACTGAATTGCTTGTTGGAGTGGATGTGATGTGAATTTCAGGCCATTGTTTTTCCCGTTGTTATGTAAAAAACTTTACTTTTTCTTTTTTTCTGTTAGGTATTATGCAGCTGTAATTTAAATCGTAATTACCACGAAGAAATTTATTCTTTGTTACCTAATTTTAATGATCGCATGTTATTTTTTAGGATGTTTCTCTACTCCATTTTCTTTGTGTTAATGTTTATTTTCACATTTGAAAAGATTCTTTATGTACAGAAAGCAATAACCTGCAAACAGCAACTGAAAAAAATGCAGAAACTGCCACATTTAAAAATGTGAATGTACTTGAATATATATGACACAGAGTGTGTAACACATGTTATTAATTTGAAGAATAATGTTGTTATTTGAATAGTGCCTCTTGTAATTTGAGCCATATTGATTGTTTGGAACTAAAGAGGAATGATTTTTAAAACTCATAAAACGTGTGAATAATATTATCTGAAAAGAAAAGAATAAAAACCTTTGAAAGGATTTGTTCATATTAATGTACATGCCAGAAGTAAAAAGATAATCAGCCTGGATGTTGCTTTTATTTTGAACTACCAAAGAACTGCATATAAAAAAATGACACAGCCAACCTCTATTACAGGAAATTTTGTATACTAATTTTCAAGAAAATTGATTGGGATTATTCAGATTTGTATTAACCTATATGTACCTTAAGTATTGAAAGAGAAAAGACCAAGTTTGAGTGTTAATAGTAAAAAAAAAATGAATCCAATATAAAGTTTGTGTATTTACTTTCAGTAAATGAGACATCATATCTGAATATGTGAAATAACTTGAACTAAAAATTCAAATCATTATACAAACAAAGTTTTTGGATTTATAAGATGGATAAAATCTAAGAACCATATTAGTTGAAGGATCATCTCTAGAGTAGGGCAACCATATCGACTTTTCTGTTGCAATCTTATGCCACAGTGAAGCAAATGTGTTCTACTGAGTTGGCCCAAGAAAGTAAAAAAAAGATTTGAGAAAGGAAACCAATAATCATGAACATTATACTTATATATTAATAATATATTATATTATTAATATCTTGGTCTTCAGTTCCCAGAATCCTCAAGATCTATTAATGCTACTAAAGAAAATTACAAGAAATCCAGGTAAACATAAAGTCTTTGCAAAATACAGTAGAAATGAGGATAGTAAGTGGAATATTTTAATATTAGATAGATTACTTATGTGAGAAATATATACAGGGTGTATCAGTATTACATACCTTATTTTACAGGATGGTTTCTGGACATCAAAATAAGTGAAAAAGTTCATATGAACATATACCCTGAGGACCTTCCTTAAAAAGTTATAGCCATTAGAAAATTTCAGCTCTTTCTGTCACAAACTGACGTTCCGAGAGCATTTTCTTCATGTCAAGTGATGATCGTAGAGGCCCATTTGATGCCCAACTTTGTGTTGATGTTTTCTTTGACCTTCGAAGCCTGACCTGACAGTCTTACTCCGAGTACACAAAGTACCTAATACTCATACGTATTACATAAAGTACTGTACATTTTGAGTCAGTCTGAAGCAATCTAAGCTTGGTGAAGCACGTAACATTACAGTACTAATCCAGCATGTACAGGGGTTATTCATTTCCTGAATTAGCGGACATGCATCTTGTACTAGGAGAGTACAATGGAAATACTGCAGATGCTGTTAGAAGATACAGAGAAAAATATCCTAATCGGAGAGTGCCAAATTGTACGTTTCTTTCTGTTGACCACCAACTTCGAGAGACGGGCATTTCATGGAATACGATTGGATATTGGCCATCCACGTTTTGTACATAATGCACAGATGGAAGAACAGATCCTCCAAATCGTTGAAAGAGAACCAACCATAAGTACGAGACGCCTTGCAGCTCGTACAGGTACCTCCCATTCTTCTGTACACCGTACATTACAAGAAAAGCAGTTGTATTCCTATCACATTCTGACTGTGCAGGAGTTATTACCACACGATGCACCTGCAAGATGTGCATTCTGTCAATGGGTTTTGCAGCAGTCAGCTCAAGAGCCTGCGTTTACAACAAAGGTTTTTTTCATAGATGAATCGTGCTTCACTTGGACTAGTATAACCAACATGCACAATGAACATGTGGGGTCAGATGAAAATCCTCATGCGATTCGATCTCATCATCATCAACGACAGTTTGCCATCAATGTGTGGGCTAGAATTTTAGGTGACTACCTCATAGGTCCTCACATTTTACTGGCATGAGTTGGTGGCCGCAATTACCTTAATTTTCTTCAAACAAACTTAAGTGAACTATTGGAAGACGTGCCCTACAGTACGTGTCTTCTCATGTGGTTTCAACACGATGGTGCTCCACCACATTACAGCTGTGAAGTGAGTCAATGGCTTTCTGAAAATTATTTCAAATTCTATAGTCTTAGAAAAAATTGTGCGTGCACACGTGTGTGTGTATGTTAACAAAAATTCAGTTTTAAGTGAAATATTTAAGAAAAACTGAAATTTTACAAGAGTAAACCACTACTTCTGGTTGACCGATGTTATCAAAATCCTTTCAAATCTTAAGAATATATATGAAATCACAAATATAGAATTTCATGCTGGTCTGATGAATAACTTTTGAGTTAGAGCGCACACAAAATTTGTCAAACACATACAGACACACACAGAGTAGAGATCTGCACGGATACAGATTTCCATATCCGTACCCAACTCGTATCCACAGGCTGCATATCCATATCCGAACTGTACCCGCAAAAATGTCTAAATTATCCGACCCGCAGGAATAAATTGACCGACCCAACCCGACCTGCAAGCTTAAGTAGCATCCGCAGGCAAAAATTATCTGGAGCAACATCTATGAACCAAAACCCAAAAATACAAAAGAAAATGACTCTCAGCAGAACATATCAATGACCCTCTCTTAATGCATAGAATGTTATGGAAAATCTGACAGATAGCTCCCAAAGAAAGTCGTGTCCCTCGAAAGGTAAGGGGTAAGGTCAAAATAACCCCAAAGTCTTTATAGCCCAGGCACTATAGATAAAATTTTGGCCTAACCTCAAAAAAAATAGTGCAGAGTTAATTTTTTGCATAGTTGTTCCATTCTACCCCCATAACAACATATTAAAAGTTCCCATCTCTCAGACGTGAGCTTCATTGAATTTTTGGCACAAGTAGGGCATAAGTGATAAAATTTGTTTTTTTCTCAAAGTGGCACAAGTATTGGCCGGAGGCTTATAATATCTGGCTAAGAAGTTGAGATTGGGTCTTTTATTACCTGTAAAAGCAAATTCGAGTGATGAGTACACTGTTAAATTGAATTTTATTCGTCAACATTAACTTGCATAACGTACAAAGTTACACAAAACAGCTCGCTGCGTCTAAACGGCTTCAGATACAATCATATGGTTGGAAGTAAAAGTTGTAGAGCACACTTTAAGCTTTCAAATGATATGTCTACGAGTTTTGTTCGAGTAATTTTAACTGAGTGAGTTGAAGCACAAAATAAGGCATCCCTTACCAAGCGGCACGCGACAACAGTTGGCCCGCGCCTTGCAACACGTGACACTTGGCAGCAATGTATGAATTAGTCATAGATTGTTGCCGAGCATCACGTATTGAGTTTGTTTAGGCATTGTTTGTTGAGTTGTGTGAGAGCACTGAGTTTGCGAAGGTGATGATTTTCATGTTTCTGTGTGCATTGTGACTCATAAGAAGACGTCCTTATAACTGGTGGAATACTTCATTATAACTGTTTAGTAATGTTTTCAAATAACTTTTATTCGTGATGTCGAAGTTTTGGTTTACTGTGGATACTGTCAATGTACAGCTCGGCCCTACCTATAGGATGCCGGTGTCATTTTTGCAGGTGTTAGTGTGCATGAATAAGCAATCTGTTGCTGGTACCCTGATAAGGAGACCGATGATAGAAATCCACATGGGGTCAATGCTGTGATCGTACATCATAATAATGTCAGAGGAATTTTGCTTGCTGTGTAGGAATCCCCTAAACTATGGAGAGGAGACGGTTGTTGTCACCCACGGGATAAAAGGCCTTGTGGAAGCTAGTAAGGCTAATAAGCAACATTTTTCTGCTACGGCTGTGGTGGTGTTTGATGGATACAAACAGACAACCATCAAGGGTGAAGAACGTCGGCACAGAGGTGCAGCAAAATCTTCGCGGAACTTTGCAATCGATGTAAATATAATGATCACTTCATAGCAAGCGGCATTTCTCAATAACGAGCAAAATAAAAATGGGCTCATACAATTGCTTATGGAATTCTTCCAATCAGCTGGGCACCGTGTGAGTCAGACATCAGGAGATGCCGACACTGCCATAGTAGAGTAGGCTCTTGAAATGGATCGTGGAGATCGCAAAGTGACCGTCGTTGACAATGATACGGACGTCCTCGTTATGCTGATGGCATGAGCTAAGAATGGTTCGGAGATCAAAGTTCTTCACCCCCCTATGAGCAAGAACGCTGGGAAAGTCTTCAAGGTAGCAGCTATCCAGAAAGACATTGGTGAGATGAGAGATAGCTTGCTCTTCTGTCATGCCTTTTCTGGGTGTGATACCACCAGCACCGTGTTTGGCAAAGGGAAAAAAGAGGCGTGGACTCTCCTCCGAAGTTCCATGAAAATTTTTAACCACCATAATGCAGATCAGGAGAAGATAGTGTCTGCTGGGGAAAATTTTATGATTTCGCTATACTATAATGGAGCTTGCGCAACACTCGATGGTCTGAGAGTTCGCACCTATGCCAGAAAGGTTGTGAAGCAGCCAGTAACAGCATCCTTCAAACTCACAGCTCTTCTTCCAACCAGCGCGACGTGCAGGCAGCATTCCTTGCGAGTATACTTACAGGTGCAGGAATGGTTGGGGAACACCCTGGACCCAACATCCTGGGGCTGGAAAAATGTTAACGGCTCCTTAGTTCCGATTCCTACGCTCCTACCCCCTGCCCCAGACCAACTCCTCAACCTCATATCTTGCAACGCAAGGATACCTGTGGTGGGAACTGCGAGTGTATGTGAGCAGGATTGAAGTGCACTCTAATGTGTGGACGATGTCGGGGTTCTGGCTGTAGCAGTGTTGAAACAGACCACGAAACCGATGATGAAGATTTTTTGCTCAAAAAATAAATGTAATTTGTTACTTGCAGTGTACATTCAAAAACATTTTTCTCTTCTGTTGCAGGTTTATTGAAAGTAGTTCGTCCCTGATCGCTTCCTTCTTTCGATTCCTTCCCATAAGCTTAAGAAGCAAATATAATTTAATTTCTATCAAAAGGGAAAGTTGACTACGAACCGTACTCATTATCAGTCACCTAGCTAATCTGTTTATGACCGTACTTTCTTTCACTTATCTTACTTATTATTTGCTGTTAAAAACTAGTAGGCCATTTGAAAGCTTAAAGTATGCTCTACAACTTTTATTTCCAACCATATGATTGTATCTGAAGCCGTTTAGACGCAGCGAGCTGTTTTGTGTAACTTTGTACGTTATGCAAGTTAATGTTGACAAATAAAATTCATTTTAACAGTGTACTCATCACTCGAGTTTGCTTTTACAGGTAATAAATGACCCAATCTCAACATCTTAGCCGGATATTATAAGCCTCCGGCCGATACTTACTACGCTTTGACAAAAAAAAACAAATTTTATCACTTACACCCTTCCTGTGCCAAAAATTCAATGAAGCTCACGTCTGAGAGATGGGAACTTTTAATATGTTGTTATGGGGGTAGAATGGAAGAACTATGCAAAACATTATCTCTGCATTATTTTTTTTTAGGCTAAAACCTATAATGCCTGGGCTATTAAAGTTATTGGCTTGGATGGGGTAGGAGAAGGGTGCAACCAACATTATTTTTTCTCATACTCAAGACACTGAATTTTGAGTTTAGCACAGACATGATTTTCATATCCGCACCCGCAGGCTATTATCCGACCCGCATCTGCAAAAAGTTACGCATAATCCGACCCGAACAGCAACTTTTCGTGCGGATATCCGTGGGTCGGGTCGGATAAATTGTGGATATGCAGATCTCTAACACAGACATCATCGAGAAAACGATCAAAATGTGTTCAGGAGACCTCAAAACGTGTATTTCCATTGAAATCTCGAATTCGATTTTTGCATGAAAACAATACTTTCTCTATACTACGTATATGGAAAAAGTAAAATATAGTCTTTAAATAAATTTCTAAGACTATCTTTGAAAAAAATCCTTTGACTATCGTTTTTTTAAATTTCATTGAGTAGTCTTCAAAACATTTCATGGTCTTTGAAAAAATTTTGAAGACTACTCTGAAAAAAGAATCCAAAGATAATAGTCGTTGAAAAAATTTCAATGACTTTGAAAAAATTTCGACTATAGTCTGAAAATTACAATTTTTTTTCTTTGAAAAAATTTCCAACCCTACAGCATATGTAGATGTTGCATTAGATTCCAGGCCAACTCAAGGATGGGAGGCAAATGGTAGAATGGACGTAATGAAAAGGAGTGGGAAGGGTAAAGATGATCATTAACTCCATTGGTATGGAGCTCCATTATGTAGGCTTTGCTTGTAGTTATTAAGGAAATTATTGCAGGCACAGTTTAACTTGAGCTCTGTCAACAAAGAAAATGCAGGAGAGCTCTCAAAATGGATTCCAACCAATCAGTGAACAGCAAGGTTGCCACATCATGGACAACTACTGTCCCTTTTCCTAATAGTACAGAGATGGCAACATTGCTTCTCTCCCATTTCATTTCAGAGCTCAAGTTCAATGAAATTACAATAGTTACCTACTTTTTGGCTTGTGAAGGGTAAATAGTATTGGAAAAGCAACCAGGTAATTTGCCTTTTTCACACATTTTAAGAAGCAATGTGCTTTCAACATAAAAATAATTGCACCAAAATTTAAAAACAATGAATACGAAAATAATCATTTATTGCTCTTAAATCTTCTGTTGTATTTTTTACAGAACTGATGAACATTAATTCTGGCCATTGCATTCAACAAATACTGGCTCATTTTATCGGCATGCATACAGCAATTTAACCACCGCATGTCAAGTCTTTCACATGAAACCTTGGTCAGCTTTGCTACGACACCCTTTTCGTAAACTATATTTGGCAGCACACGATCACAAAACTGGGCCATGCTGCTTACTAGCCAACACAGTTCATCTTTTGGATTCAGCAGATGCAACGCTTGCTCTTCTATCACAAAATGATCAGAAGAATCTTCATCAAAAACCAGGCATGACCTACACTTTTCACAGGGAAACTTCTCAAGTGCAAGCTTGGCTAGGAATGCGCTCACCCAGACAACAGATTGGGCTTCAAAATATGCTAGTTGGGGATCCTCCCAAGCCCATAGGTTACCTATTTCTGGAATATCAAAGGTATCCTTCTGACGTTGTTTAACATCATCAGTATCCCTCTCAAAGTCACAATGTAACCTAATGTCAGCAAAAAGAAAATCATTCAAATTGTCACCATCTCGTCTGCGATCTCCGGTAAAGATCCTTTCATTCAGAAGGAACGTTTTGAGATCGAAAACAAATTGGGAGCATGTAGGATTCCTGCTGTTGTGTTTCAAAGCAGAGAATAGCCTTTTCATGGGATCGAGATTCAGCTTTCCTAGCGGTAATTTTGTCATGTTGGCATTCAGAATACTGTCCCAAAGCAGCAGGCATGCTTTGATGTTGTTTATCCAACCATCCTGCGCCGGAGGGCGCACCACCTGAAAGGGTAACAATTTGGAACTGTTACAGTGAATTTTTTCCATCTAACTTATTGATTAGATAATAAGATATGTGGTAACAGCAAGGTGACCAGAGTAGGAGAAAGAACTGTGAAATAGCATGTTCTGAGGGTGCAAATTACGGATGATATGTGATTTTCAGTCTTTTGGTTATTTCCATATACAGGAGATCTCCAACTTACGAATGTCCGTACTTACAAACAAAACTCCATAAGGTACTAATATTTAATATAATAATAGCCGTCGTCGGTTGGTTGGTTGGTCACACTATGCAAATGCTAATAACTCGAGAAATAATAATGATAGAAACTCGAAATTTGGTAGGGATGCTTGATTAACACTTATTCAGAGAATGACAAATTTAAATCGCAAAAAAATTCCTTGGTTCGTCTCCAAGAGAGGCATTTCCATTTCCCATTACTTATCATGTAAAATGCAATTTTTTGACGTGCAGGTTTTTATTCATTTGGAAATTAAAATTAGAAGAAATTAACAGACGACCTTCGGATTTGAACCATTTTGAAGAAAAATTTATAAAGTTTTTTATTCCGTTCGTCTTTTCTCGCCCACAGTTCGAAATATTCCATGTTAAACGTTTAATTTGCATATTTTGTGGAAATCTCGCCATTTTAACATGATGTTGCTATGTCGACCATTATCATTGTTACCCCTCAAATTACTATTATTGTATACATCCTTCTGGGAATAAGCATGCCTTGAGTGCTTGAATACGAGAGAGAGAGGAAGGAAGGGGAGAGATTGGCATGTTTTGTGGAAAATACGTATATTAACGTAAATATAAAAAATTTTAAGTATCAACAGTGTCATTTTAGAAAAATTGGAAATAAAAAGCATTCTTAAATTAAATTCTTTGTAAACCATACATGCTTACGAATTTATATTGTTATTCCTCGAATTAATTTCGTAACAATGGCCAAAGTTTGGAAACGAATATAAATTAAAATTAAAAGGACATTTAAAACTGTTAACAGGCAATTTTTGAAGAAACAACAGTGGATCTTTTAATGAATTGATTTGTTTTTATAAAAGGAATTTTGGTGCTTATTTAATACAGAGTAAGTTCTAAGGCTTATAATCCATTTAAATCTAATAATAGTGGCTATTATAGTTTAAAGAAAGAACTTTATTTATTCACTTTACAGAATGAATTAATTTTAGGCTGGCATTGCCTATTATAAAAGGAGTTACTTTGGAATTTACAGTATGTAAAGTGGAAGTTGTACTGAATTGACTCAAGTATATTTCAAAGCAAAAATCAATTTAAAACTATTGAAAGTTGTTGTTTCGGAAACAGAAGTCCAGAGTGGTGAGCGGACGCTAAACGATATTAAGGTACATTTTATTCCAAAATCTATTTAAAGTATTATCAGAGGCAATTGAAGAGTGAACAAATTTTTTTGTTACTGGAATTCTGCTTATTTCATGAAATTGAAATGCTAATGCATTAATTCATTAAAATCTGTTAAGAGTGGCTATTTTAGAAGAAAGAAATATATGTACATGGTACTTTTATTCACTTTAAAGATGAATGAATTTTAGGTTAACATTGCATATTATAAAAGGATTTTCTTTGGAATAAGAAGTTTGTTATGTGGTTATTTTAACTGAGTTGAATCAAGTTCTCTTCTAAGTTTGAAATCCATTTAAAACTGGTGAAAGTGGTTGTTTCGGATAATGAGAAGGCAAGAGTGCTGAGCAGACAATAAACGATATTGAGGTACATTATATTCCAAAATCTATTTAAAGTATTATCAGAGGCAACTGAAGATTGAACCAATTTTTTGGTACCGGAATTCTGCTTATTTAATGAAATTGAAATCCTAATGCTATAATAAATTTAAAACTAATAACAATTACTATTTTAGTAGAAATAAAGGTACTATTTTATTCACAAGGAATTTCTGTGAGATTTTAGTTAATTAATAAAAACAGAGTTATAATATAGAAATATTCGATGGTTAAAACAGTGCACAATTTTATTCTTGCGATTTTTACATGTTGCATTGACGAAAATTTAGATTCATTAAACCCGTTGAAATTCAATGGGCACTTATGCTAGTTATAATAAATTGTGCATACAAATTCCAAACCAAATGTACGAAACAGTAATTTCTAGAAATTTTGTAAAATTTGAGCTTAAGGTGATTTTAATCAGCCTCGTCCTCCTGGTTGATGTCAACATTTGCTAAAAGATGTTGGCTAACGTCAACATTAGTCATAACAAATATATTGTCTAATAATGAAAGCCACTAGATACTGATGAATAATATTTACATACAAATTCCAGATACATAACTTATAGCTTTTCTGTAACTTAATTTTATCATTTAAATTATCTTAATACTACGTACCTTTGATCACTATTAAGTATCATATATTAAGTATAAGTCGACCCCTACTTTTTTGAATGAAAATACATGATTAGGCATATGTTCGCCATATAAGTCAACCCTCACTTTCACACTTAAAAATACTTTTTATGAAATCGTTTTCTGACAAAATCAGTCATGTACAATCCAAGTTTTAACAAAACAGAAATTAAACAGTATTTAATATGTATATTTATTATTACGTTTGAGTCCATGCTATTCTTCTTAAGCATTCCATGTGACAGATGTTTTCATTTCAACCAATAAGAAACTGTTATTCTCAGAGATAAATAAATAAATAGTTTCCTATAATTCTATTGATGTCAGCTGCTAATGATACTATCGAAATGAACTATACCTAGTGATCGCGATCAATCTCTATGGTGGCAAAATTAAATAAAATGGTGCATATGTGTACCCCGCGCACCTTTTTTCCCAAATGTCAGTAAAAAAAGACATACATGAAGATTTCTGACCAAGCTTTAAAAATTGCGAGTTTCGGTAGTAAATTTACTGCAACACACTTGAGTCTACATTTATACTCGCAAAAGACAAAGAATTCTACGAAGTTTATGCATATATACACGGCCAAGGAACGTTTAGGGTTTATACTGTGGTTGACGCATCTTCAACATTGAAATGACATAATATTTTTATAATATTAAAGCTGTACCTTTTAATTGAGTTTTAAGTTTATTATTGTGAAATAAGCAGTTCTGTCATTAAAAATTTACTTTCAGTTTCTACCCACACTTTTGCCAGAATAAGTTGGCATCTGTATTTACCGAATTCATCGTGAGCCGCTGACGCTTCTTTAACCTGGGAGAACCATAGTTCCCTCTAATTTTTTTCATCCATCGGTGGAATGAATGTCGCTATGCGTGCCTACTTGACGATAGTGCGTGGATGTGAACCGGGGTTGACATGGTCCTGTTCCGATATATCGTAAGATACACACAATTGTGCATGCTTGAAAAATTTAATGTGTGGCACTTCAAAAACTGCTGCACAGCCGCCCAGTCATGCAGCTTAGTGGGAACCATGGAAAGAACACATCTATGGGGAATCTCTACACTTTTTCGATTTTTTCTAATTTTCCACCGCCATAGACGTTAACTTATTAAAACACGAATTTATTTTTTCTCCCCGAACTGGTCCAAAAATAGGGGTGCGCATGGTACACAAGGACGCGGATTACATGAATAAATACAGTATTAAAACTAATTGTTATAAATCTTCTGAAATAAATGTCATAAAATGTAAACACTGGAACAGCTGATTCAAAATAGCGATCACCTCCACCAAAAGATCAACGGTCTTCGTAAATATCGATGTTATTCATCTGTAATTTACGGTCCACATTTTATGTTCAGCATATAAGTTGAATAGGAAAATTTTTTTAAGCTTCAAAGGTCGACTTATACGCCAGAATATATGGTAATCAACCTTTTAACTGTCTTGTATACCTTGAATTTTTTTACTAAAAGTTGAATTTCAATTGATATTATTATATAAATATAATGATAAAGGTGGTCGTTATTTCTTCAGTTCAAATAGTATGATATATATAATACAATACAATACAGCAAAAACACAGGTGAAGCAGTGTCTGTATGTGATATGGGCAAATCAGGTAAAGGGTTAACAAATGCTCAGACAAGTATTAAAAATTACTACCGAAGGTGTGGGATAAGTATAAACGAAAGGAATTCTTTTCTGTGTTAATATTACATTTGGCAAACAGAATTCTGAATGAGAAAAACTATTATTTTTTAAAAATTACTTAGTTGTCTATAATACATTAAGGTACTTGATAACGTCTTTACCTTGTTGGTTTGAGTGTCAATGAACTTCCATTCATCAATGAGGTCCAATCCCTCAGACCAGAGACTAAAATGTTTTGATGTTTCAGAGAGCAACGAATACATCTTATTGTTTTCTTTTGGTGCCTTTAACTGGCGATTAAAACTGTCAAACAAGTTGTCGATTATGGAAATAACCTTTGGCGTGGCCATAGCTTCCCATGGCAAAGGTGTTCTACCTGGAGCATCTGAAAAATAGTATTACCGTCAGTCAAACAAACTTCGTAAAAGTAATCGAACAAATTTTAAAAATTGAAAAAAAATATTTTTCCAAAATACATATGTAAAACAAGGAGCTGTGAGCAAACAATGTGTATTTTTATTACAAATTTTCACAATCAAAAACGCCGTAATCTGACATATTATTATTATAGTTCTCTGTCCTGGGACAGGCCCTTTATTTCAAATAAAACTACTCTCCATCTATTTCTATCCTGAGCAATACTTTCCAATTGTTCGTAACTTTTTCCTTCCTTTATTTCATCAAGAATTTGAATCTTTCTCCTACCTCTTCCTTTGTCTCCTATTTTTCCTTCAAAAAACTACCTCTTCTCGGTATATGTCCTAACCAATTAGCTTTCCTCTGCTTTATCACCTATAGTATTTTTTTCATCCACTCTCTGTAGCACTTCTTCATTTGTTACCCTATCTGTCCTTTCCATAACCACATTTCAAAGCTCTCCAAATATTTCATGTCTATTTTCCGAAGGGTCCATGTCTCTGCTCCATACTCCATACATAACATTTCATACTAATGAATTTATTCTTCTTGAAAGTAGCTTTTGCGATTGCTATCCGTATTCTTATCTCATTTGTGCACTTTGCATCTCGCGATATCATACTTCCTAAATATTTTAATTCTTTCACCTGTTCCAGCATTTTCTTTCCAATTTCCAATTCTTATATTCAAGCCCTGCTCTCTTTTAGAAATCCTCATAACTTTTGATTTTCCTTTGTTTATTTCCATTCCATATTTTTTTCCAGTATTCACTAGTTTATCATTCTCTGTAGTTCCTTTTCTTCTTTAGCAATTACCATCAAATCATCTGCATACTTGAATGGTTCTTTCTGAGATAATCCTTAACATTCCAATGGCATCTCTCATTCCTTTACCTTTCCTGGATCCAAACTGGTCATCTCCTATAGTTACTTCCATGTTTTCTATTCTCTTTTTTAAAATTCTTGTTACAAACTTTGAGGCATGATAAATCAGACTTATAGTTCTGTAATCTTCACATTACTTTGAATTAGGTTTTTTTTAATAGGATCATAGATATATCCATAAAGTCTTGTGGCTATTCTCCCATGTTGTATATTTTGTTAATAAGATTTGTTAATACTCTAGTTCTTGTTTTCCCCATCAACTTTAGTGCAGTGGGAATACCATCGTCTCCAGTGGCCTTTCCATTTTTCATGCCTTGTATCACTTTTCTTACTTCACTCTCAAGTATTTTAGGCCCCTTACTATCTTCTTGTATATCATCTTCCTTCTCTAACTTTATATCACTTGGTCTACTTTCCTTGTCATACAGTTCCTTGATATGTTCATCCCATACTTTAGCACTTCTTTCTCTTCAGTCGTATAAAATTTACATTACCCTTCCTTCCTCATCTTTTTCTCTCTTCCATCTTGACGAGCATTTCTTGGGTGATCCATGCTTTCTTAATTTTCTTTTCCATTTTTCCCACGTTGTTTTCCATAACTTTGGTTATACAGCTTTGAATCTTATTCCAAAGGAAGGCACTGACTACATTTTCATCCTTAATTTCAGATAATTTTTCTTCTAATTTATCACTTACACATTCCCTTTTACATTTAAGTTTTTCTAAGTCTCATTTTGGTACTCTTTTTTTATTACCCTTATTTTCTTCAGTTTCGTGTTCATATCTGCCACTAAAAGGTTGTGATCAGAATGTATATCTGCTGCTGGTATTGTTGTTACATCTTTTACACGATTTCTGAATCTTTGTTTTACTAATACATAATCAATTTCATATCTTGTTCTGTCCTCAGGGCTTTTCCTTGTACACAGCCTTCTTATGTTTCTTGAACCATGTATTGGTTATAACTAATTCATTCTTCTGGTAAAATTCCACGAGCATTTCTCCTCTCCTATTTCTCTTTCCTAAACCATATATGCTCCTACAATGCTACTTTCCTTTCTTTCTCCAACTACACTGTTCCAGTCTCCCATTATAATACAATTTAATTTCCCTTTTCCATCTTTTTCATTAATCTTCTCATATATTTCTTTGACTTCTTCCTCATCATGATCTATGGTTGACATGTATACCTGTATAATTAGGATGTTCACAGGTTCTGCCTTGATTTTTACTGCCATCAGTCGATTACTTATCATCATAACTTTAGACACAGATTTCTTAATTTCTTTACGCATCACAATTGCTACCCCTTTCCCCAGATTTCCTCCTGAATAAATCACTTTGAAATATCCAGTCTTTATCTCTCTTATCCCTTCCCATCTTACTTCACTCACTCCTACAATATCTAACCCATTCTTTTCCATTTCTACTTTCAAGTTTTCCAATTTATCTGC
This sequence comes from Uropetala carovei, assembly GCA_036926305.1. Lineage (NCBI taxonomy): Eukaryota > Metazoa > Arthropoda > Insecta > Odonata > Petaluridae > Uropetala > Uropetala carovei. Next base: position 4,033,559 of record JAXCHB010000043.1, read on the forward strand.
TTTTCTTAGCATCCTAACATTCCACATTTATATCCTAATCCTTTTGCCTTTATTGCTGATGAATTCTCCCGAAACAGTCCCTGCCCTTGATAGGAATGGGGGACTAATTTATCTCAGGAAAATTTTGCCCCAGGAGAACACATTATATCCATTAGAAATTTATATCTTGGATTAATAATGTGGTAGGCTCCCATTGCTTTCCACATTGCAGTACTACAACTATGACAATCATCCTGATCATGCCTGTAGCTATCCATACTAGAACCATCTCAGGTATCATTTACCTTGTGCTTCTAATTTGGTACTGGTGATTTCTGCTGCCCTTCATCAGGGACTTACTCTTCTTCTGTCCCTTAACCTTCAACCTATCTGGCTTAGGTAGCTCTATCAGGAGCTTAAGCTCTCACCAGCATAGCTTTCAGGCTCATCGGGGCACTCAAACCTCCCCACCACGATAAGGTGGTAGTCCTATGGGGAGGATCTCACATAGTTGTTAATTTCTTGTTTTTTAAGCGTTTTATTTAATAAACACATGCTTCAACTTTGTATGCCCATCTGTGCTATTAATTAAATGAAAGTAGCAAGTAAATAGTAAGAGATAGAAGGCTGAAATTTACAGAGCATGTGGGATCTATTATGCCATTTATTATGCTGTCAAAGAATATTTTGGAGAAATCAGAGGTTGGCAGGGAGTGACTTCAAAATTTTCAAATTAAGATTCTGACCAAATGATTATAGATAAAGTTAAAATTTTCACTATTTGTGTGACCTTTAATGCCAAATATAACACTAAAGAATAAATGTTTCATAAAAATTGGTGAGTGGCAGGGGGTGCCTTCAATATTTTCAAATTAAGATTCTGAACAAATGGCTTTATAAATTTAATTAATTATTGGATAAATTACTTTATGTGATATAATTCTATTACTAAGTTTATAAAGAATTTTAAGTTTACAATTCCAAACAAATCTCAATAAATAAAATGCGTTTTTTCATATTACGTCAGCAAATGAAGCCACCATTTCTATACCTTAATCCTATAATCATGATATTGAGAAATGAATGATACCAACCAGTTGAAGCATATATGTAAATAGCTGCAGCCACGGTGTGGCTGAAAACTTCTGCAGCTAAATCCACCCTGTTGCACATCGAACCCTTTGGTTCCAAGTGGTTCTTGGTAAGTTTCCTGGCCAACTTGTATTCTTCTTCTCCTTCCCTCTCAAAAAGTGTCTCAATGTGGCTCCACTTGGCCACCTTGCCTTGCCAGTGTAGGTTGCATTTTTTGAAGGTATCTCGAAACAATTTTAACAATGAGGGAGGATCAAAAACTGTAGCGATTTCATATTCACCCACGCTGATGCAAGGACCGTTGCTATCTACGGAAATGTATGACCTCAGAGCGCTGGTATTTTGGGCTGCTTGGTCGCAAACGATCGACAGTATTTTAAGTCCTATCTCATGGACCGACTCTATCACTTCGGCTAGAATACGACGTAGAATAACAGTCGGAGTTCCTTTGTGGCAGAAGTAGTATGCGATCGGTTGGTGCCAGTTTCTTTTGAGTCCCCTCAGCATAAATACCAATGCATAATTTGCTGGCATTTTGCTTTGTCCATGTATTCCAAGGTCCTCGAAACCTATTATCTTGTCAGATCCTTGTTGGTGATGGAGTCCTTGTTCTAGAGGGAACTCGTCAAATAAAAGAACACAAAATCTGTCCTTGGATTGTTTAATCTTCTTCACTCTATTAGCCAAACTTTGGAACATCACATTATTGATTCCTGTTGTTATGTCAAAGGTTCTCAGCAAATTTCTCAATTCCCTTCTAGGTGGCAAAGCCAAAATCTTTTCTAGGATAATATAAAGTTTTGGGCTAACTTTATTTATCGACAAAGCTTTAATTTTTTCATAAGTAACCCAATAATGTGCATCTCCTGATTGGTCGGTGGAAGAAAACTGTTCAGCAAATAGAAATGCAGCTGAAGGTGACATAGACCTTTCTAACGCACGTGCCATTCTGGAATTACAAACATCACGGATACCATCAATGCTTTTATACTGACGCCTACACCTTTGAAGTAATTTATACACAGCTTTTTGTTTTGACTGTAACTCTGTATACAATTTCAAGTTTTTTGCTGATAATTGAATTGTATTACTGTGTTGCAGTTCCCAAAACAACGCCCTGAGTTCATGATTCTGTGAGGTTTTTTCTTCATCAGCGACATAAATGTACTCCAATAGCTTTGAAAAATCAGAATAGTCACCTGTAATATGAGAAAAGACTTAATTACTCCAGGTTCAATGGATGTCTACAATGCAAAAATAATTATAACATCAACACACCTCGCAAATCTCTTAATGTTAGCTTATTGGGATTAGCCAATTCTCTTTCCAAGCTGGATACAAAGGTTTTTCTGCCTAAAAATGAAGAAATTTTGCTCATATAATTTAATCTAATTTATAGCAAAAAAAGCATTTCTTTAAACAACATTACTGCATACATTATTCAGTAATTGTGAAATTAAACAAATTTGAAAATATTTCAAGATTTTGTGCCCTCTTTTATTTATTTAAATGTAAAATTTGTTCACACACCAGTATTTTGCTAATGTAGTGAACAAATTAGACTCTTCTTACAGACTTTAGAACCAGGAAAACTGGCTTTGTCCAATGATTCAGGTCAATGTTAGCTCACCATTTCACAGATATAAGTGAATTTTATCTTCCAGAAATTATAGTTTTTATTTTTAAAAGAATCAGCATAGGAACCATAATTTTCTACTCATAAAATGATGTGATGTTATGTTCATTAATCCATTGATGTTGCCCACTCTGATCTTGATTTAAAAATAACAATCCTCATTGCATTATATAAATGTTTATTAACAGTGCCTTATTTTATGAACTAAATTATTACTGGTCCCCAAAATCATGTGTAGTAAAGGGATTTGCCTTTTTATTTTTACTAATTTATTAATTTTGATTACTCAGTTCTAATTTTAGGATCATCTACCAACATAAATCACACATCAAAGTATTCTAACCTGCCCCATCTTGACTGTTATCATCACTTCCTTCTTTGGAGGATGCTTCATTCTTAGCTAGAAATAAAAATAAAATTATGAGTAACACAAAATTTTAAAGACCAAAGTCTAAATAATTAAGAAATTATTAGATCTTGGTGAGTATTTTTCTCAAAAGAACACTGTAATTTGCAAATTTTGATTCAGTTTACTGGAAAATATTAATTTTCAGCCAAATGATTTATAAAGGTATCCTTTCATTGAGTCCTAAGTTCCAATTTTGAAATTGAGAGGCTCTTTTAGGATTTCTTTCACACTTTTTTGAAAAAATAACCCATTCTTTTAGGATACAATCCGGTAAACCAGGTTTTTCAAACTTTTTCCATCGTGACCCAGTGGAATGTCTCGTGACCCAGTCGAGAGGAAGTCAACATGAAGAATAATATGTTCTTAAGTGGGTTTTCATTAACTCTTGATAAAAAGTAACTCATACTAAAATATTGGCATTTGTATAAGAAGAGCATTTACTTCCTTGTAATTTTTGACACATTTCACCTGTTTATGCACCGAGTGCTCAGATTTTCATCATGAACCTCGTGACCCAGTGATGGGTCGCAAGCCGTACTTTGAAAAACACTGCGGTAGACTATAAATCTATTGTATACTTGAATTCAGAATAGTAATGATAATTTATTTAACACAAACAGGTTTCCCCAATTACATGTGTTGCAATAGATTTATGACAAACACAAATGACCATGGCCTCGGCAGGATTTGAACCCTTGCATTGAGAACTAGACTGCTATCCACCCCTCTACCCAGGCCGCCAATTTTCAAAATCATTAGAAAATAAAACTTTGGTTAAGGAAATACCAAGTGAAGGTATGTAAAAACTGTAGCATTAAGCTTACAGTTAGATAATAGGAATGATAGATAGTTTTAAGAATCATGTTTTATGAATGACACATATGTAGTGCAATACACCACACGAGTATAAAGGGCTTGTGGTTAATATACAGTGGAAACCACTTAACACGAAAATGCTTAAAACGAAATATCGGTTAACACGAAACACGTGCTCGGTCCGTTCCAGCACCTATACCTTTCAGTATATATTCATTCGCTAACGCAAAACGGTTTACACAGAACACCGCTTAATACGAAAATATTTTTCGGTCCCACGAAAATAAATGCATGCAAAATTCCTCGGATTACACGAAATGGCATTTGAGATAGGATTTTCCCATGACATCTTCGGCTGTGTAATGCATCCTATTATTGATATGTATCATGGATTTTCCTACGAGCCTAATTCCGTATTTGAAAAATGAAAATGTTACCATTAAAACAGTTAACATGAAATTCGGTTAACTCGAAATTAGGATAACACGAAATAATTAGGCCGTCCCTAGCAATTCACGTTAACTGGTTTTCACTGTATTAAGAAAAGCAATAAAAATGACATTTTATACATACATTTATAATTTGAAATTGAATGTGTACATGCTGGCTAATTCCGTTGTGCAATGGCTTAATGATAATAAACTCAGTATTAATATTGTAAAAGGTCTTTATGTTATTTAACAATAAGAAGTGTCCAAAACATACAAATGTACAAATAGGGAACCTCTTGCTGGCTGAAGTTGATTACGCTAACATTTTGGGTCTAGAAATAAATAATAAACTGAGTTGGAAACATCATGTGGATAAGTGTTGTAAAAAATTAAGCTTAGCCATATTGTTGTTGAAGAGATTGGCAGAGTATGTATTGTAATCTTGAGATAATAATGGCAGTATATCATGGAATATTTTAGTGTAGTCAGGTATTGTATTGTTTTTTGGGGTAACTCTTCTCTGTGTAATTTGAAAAGGGCATTTACTTAGCAAAAAGGGCTATTCAAATAATTACTAAAATTAAAGAAACAGAATCATGTAGAATATATTTTAAACAACTTAGGTTAAGACTCTTCCCTCTCTTTATATGTACAGTGCAATCTTACATGACTATAAACAAAATGTACTTACGGTAAAAAGTGGAGATGTGTATGGATATAATACTAGAAACAAGGATCTTTTAAATATAGAGCATTGTATTTGCAAAGTGTCCTGAATTTGCTGGAAAAATGCTGTTTCCAAAGCAAATGAGAACGCCGGTCGATAGTACGAAAAAGTTCCAAAGAGATCTTAAAGAATTCTTTACAGGGTCGGTATATTACCCCATTGAAGAATATATAGAGAGAGGAAAAAGGTGATTAACTGTGATCTTATAAGTTGTGATGAAATTTTGTGATATGATTAATTATAATGCAACCTTGTAATAACCTGATTGACGATGCCCATACAATATAAAATTGTCCATGGCAAATACATTATTATTACTGAATTGCCTAAATTTCTTGAACTATCATAATTTTCACTTACTTGTTTCCTGAGATTTTTTTACGATGGTAGGTACAGCATTCCATTTCAACTTTTTAGAAGCGTTAATAAACTGAAAATTATCAAAATGGTCAGAACAGATCCTGAGATTTTCTAATTTCTCTGTACTTTCTCCTTCTAGACAAGTTACTTTAAGCCACATTACGGCTAACTTGGCATCCTTAGGAAACTTATAAAAATTAACATCTGGGTTAGACTTCGGTGAATTTTTGCAGTTTACAACTCCGCAGCGATACATCTTGATTCACATTTAAGGTTTCACTGTTAATAGAATATTTTAAACATCCGTAAATGATCCTTGAAACTTAGTGCTTCTTAAGATGGCATGTATTTGAGGTGAGTTTGATACGCAGCTTGAAACTTAACAGGATATGAAACGGTAGCAATAATGAAGTGCTTAAATTATTACATACGAACAACTTCTTTCAGCGAAAAATCTAACTTGAAGGATGAAGCAGAAATTTATTATACCTGTGGTCATGTTATGGAAAATGCGACAATAACAATCGTTATATTAGCCTATGATTCGATACCGAGTTTTGAGGAATCAGCAAAGATACCAACAGTAAATATTTGTTAGTGACTTGATAAAATTGAATACAAACTGCTGTAACTTTGCTTGCTTTTATTATTTGTTTTTCAAGTATATAATACAGAAAGAAAATGTTCTTTAATGACTTGCAGAAAATTTCTTAGAAATTATAAAAATAAAATTTTACAATAATTTTACAAGTTTACCATATTGTAGAATCAGTTGTATTCGATTGGTCGAATTAAATTTAAATCTTCATATTTTAAATTGGGGGTGTTGCATTCTGGAGATACTATATTAAAATACTTGCGCAATGTTAGAACTAGTTTTTATCGACATTTGCTCTTTCCGGAATAATGATAGTTATTATTTGCTGAAAAGTCCAACCTACGGAAGGATTCATTCGAAACAATAAAGTAAGTTAATATGATATTTTCTCTTTTATTTCGTTACCTATCGCCATTAACTAATATTGTGCGCCAAAGACGTAATTTAAAGTTATACTTACGTCTTATTGTTGATAATTACAGCTTTAGTTTAACATAATATTTTACTTAATGGTCGTGTTTCAAATTGCTTCTTCAGTTAAGTCCTCTAACATAAAATAAAATATTGTTTGATATAATTGCCGAAAAGTGATATTTCTTTGTTCCATTAATGAAATATCTTTGGATATTTTTTATAATAATTATTAGGTTTATTGTATTACTTGTACTGTGAAAGAACAACCCCTCCTATATCCTAAAGAATGAAAGTAATTTTGTTTTATTTATTTATTATTAAAAATAGCCAAAGGCTAATATAATTTACATGTTAAAGCTGATACCTATACTTATATCACATTATTATACAAAACATCATACAAAATAAACTATATAGGTAAGTAAATACTAGTATTATTCTCTTTTTTACATCAGTATCCCTCCTGTAACATATTACCCTAAAACTCCTTAAATCCATAGTCTCCATTAAAGCTGATGGTAACTTATTAAATTTGGTCAAACCCCTATAACATAGCATCTCTTTGGTTGTAGCTTTGTCTGTGTGAACCACATACAAGTTACACCTACCCCTCATATTATACTCATGTACATTTCAGCCCTTAATTACATATTTACATAAATATTCCAGCATGTAACCTCTGATCATCATGTACACAAAACACATAGACTCACAATAGACAAAATGGGTAACATTCAACCATCTTAATTCTTTCAACATATCATTAATTCTACAAAACCGATTTCTTCCTAGTACAGCTCTCATCACTCAGTTTTGAAGAAGCTGCAGCTAGGCTATTTCAGACTTCACTTCACCAGCTACAATAAGGTTACACAATACAACATACGGGGACGGACAATAACATTGTAAATGGTAACTTTGGTTTCCTTAGGTATCACATATCTTAACCGACTCAGCATGCCCACTTTTCTAGCCATCTTCTTAACTACATAATCACAATGCTCTTTAAGGTTTAACTTATTATCTACAGTAACACCCAAGTATTTAAAGCTGTGTACCATTTCTACTCTACATCCTTGCATTACAATTTCAAGCCCTTTGTCTCACCCCTCAGCCAGCCTCTCTCTACTTCTTAATGCCACCCATACCCTTTGTCTTAATCACATTAACACTTAACTTACTTTGACACAGCTATTTAAACACTAAATCTAATTAACTATTCACAGCACTAAACACTTCTTCGATATCACAGCCAAAATAATATAACAGAGCATCATCAGCAAATAAACGAATTCTACACTTCTGTATCACCTTTAGTAACTTAGTACTTAGTAGGAACAACAATGGACTGAACTTGGACCCCTGCAGTACTCCATAGTGGACATCCACTGGATGAGAACACTGAGTCTGGTAATGCACCACCTGCCTCCTCCCCTCCAAATAACTCTTCATCCAGCTCAAAGCTCCACCTTTCAGCCCATAGCTCCCAAGATGCTGTAGCAGAAGACCAGTATCCGCCATTTCAAACTCCCTTTGTAGATCGAGGAACACTGCCAGTATCACGTTCTCAACATCATCTAATAATAATTTCCACTCAGTACCAACTGCAATGTTGTCTCTGTCAAGTGGTCTTCCCTATTATTTGTATTTAGTATATACTTTAGTGAAGTGGCTCATTTTTCTGCATTTTAGATCGTTAAAATATGTTAAATATATTTTATCTGAAGTAAACATTGCAGTTCAAATAGAAACATATTTAGCATAATTTTATTATCGAAATTCCGTCTGTCATAGTTGTATATTTTAAATGAGAATGAATGCTACCAAAATTAGAAGTTTCAGCAAGAGTTTCAAGGTACAGTTGGGAGAATTCTTCTATTGTTATTTTGGTTTTTCATATGTTTATTTGCACAAAATGCCAGTTTTGTTCTTACTGAAACAATCGATGGGCACACTTTACACTTCAAAAGTTTATGAACAATACAAGTATTTACCAAAGAGAAAAAGTTGACGCTCAAATTTTGACTCAAGTTAGTATCAATCTCATTTTCAACTAGTTTGTATGTTTTATATCTCTGCACTAACAATATAAATGGGTGAAACATTCATACAATATTTATTCAAAAGAAAGGCATTTTTTTTCTAAATTTCAGCTTCAAAAAAACCTAGTGTCTTGAATTCACATTCAAAATAAAATCACTCAATCAGTTTTTGTTTTTACAGTGGTTAAGCTGCTAGCTGGCATTTTTAACCTGAGTCCTAACATTCCTGTTCATTCTCTGTTACAAGTGGAAATGATAAAATCTATTTCCACATCTCACAAACTCTGGATCTTAAACCTTTATCTTTCTAGCTCAGTGCTGTAGTCGTAAAAAAAGCAGAGGGTATACTGTATACTAAAGTAAAGTTTTGAGGGAGGGTTCTTATCTGGTTTTCTAGAGCAAATTACATGACTGTAATATTACGATGCTAGGAGAAAACGTATGAGCTGTTTTTTTTCAAGGGATCTGTATAATTTTTCATTAGGCTTGGGTATACCCTATTCATTCTAAAAAAGCCAAGGGTATACGGCATATACCACCATATACCCTCCACTACATCACTGTTCTAGCTGATGATTCAAAAGATAGGCTTTGTCGAGGACCCACCTTTTCTCTCTTTTCTGTTTCCTTTTCTGTCATTTACTGCAGCTTATGATTGTTGATTTTCAATTTCATACATACATACTTCTTGTGCCCGCAACTGTTTCTCTTTAGTGTAAGATATACAGGTTGTTCTAAAAAATGTATACCCACTTTATTCACGTATTTCATTAACAGTAAAGCATACAGATGTTAGTCCATTGATGTGAAATTTAATTTAAAGTCGCAAATGCTCATAATACCAAAAGTACAATTGTGTTAATTTTCTGCTCATTTCTAAGCCCTCCTTGCCTTGTTTCACTTTTGTCATTCAGAAATTAATAGGGTACCTACGTATTAACGGAACTACCAAACTATAACGGAACTACCCCGAACTACAGGATAATAATGAATACCACTAGTTCAACAATATTACATTTATTATATCTCGTTTGACTGTTGCTAACCCATGACTGATTGGCCAATCTCGACATTTACAAACCCAATCACCAGACAACGGGGAGGGATACTTTGGTTCCGGGCAAGGCGAAGGGCGAGGTAGCGCCCGGAGACAATTACCCATCAAAACAAAGCGAGCCGAAGGCTCGTCAATATATCCTCTCAATTTGCAGCGCAACAGTCAAGGGGATATAACATTGAAAGGATATATTGACGAGCCTTTGGCTCGCTTTGTTTTAATGGGTAGTCATCTCCGGGCGCTACCTCGCCCTTCGCCTCACCTAGAACCAATGTATCCCTCCCCGTTGTCCGGTGATTGGGTTTGTAAATGTCGAGACAGGCCAATCAATTTAACGGAACTACCTTACGTATTACCTTAACGACCTGTCCAAATAAACAATTCATTTGTTTGGTAGTTCCGTTTATACGTAGTACCATTTATAGAAATGAAGATGTAGATAACTTCAGTGACCATAAGGTGAGCCCAGTAATTAATTTTTGAACCCAGAATATATTTCAACAATCATAATGTATTTTCAAGTTTAAATATGTAAATTGTGTTATTTTGGTTGTCATAGAAACACATCTCCACTACCTTCTTTACTTTCTGTTCAAATTTATATATTCAGCTATATTAGATGCACCATTGAAATTATTGAATCTGACTTGACTTTTAACTAGACTCTGGAAATTTTGAGCAATAATTCCTCCATTTTAACTATACTTCTTTTATTTGTGCAATATTTAAAGTATAAATTAGTCTTCAAAAGAGAATTATCTAGCTTGTCCCCTTACAGCTTAAATCCATTCGACAAAGTATATCTCCCAATATATCAGAAAAGTTTTTAAGCTATTAGAGTTACATAATTTGTAAATAAACTTCTCTTTATCGTCCCCTCACTTGTAGTATATTCACCAAGTTGGTTCCAGCTTTTTAATTACTATACAAAAAAGTTTAAATACAAAATATTTTGTCATATTGCAAGTTTAGAGAACCAAAGAAGCTGTTCAGAATTAAATTTTGCATGTAATTATTTAATTTTTTAAATTGCCTTTCACTTAAATGTTTACATTGGTTACTAACATAAGCATTATAAGCTGAAGAAAGGACCTAGAATAAGAGGAGACATTGAAATTTTGCATGTAATTATTTAATTTTTTAAATTGCCTTTTACTTAAATGTTTACATTGGTTACTAACATAAGCATTATAAGCTGAAGAAAGGAGACATTGAAGCATAAAAAAATTGGTCTTCCATAGTTTGTGTAACTTTAATCTGTGAAATGAAGTATTAAAAAACATTGAAAATACTGTGATTGCTGAATTAAATTTCATCTGGGCAGGTAATCACGTGATGTATGCATAAGATTCTTCTTCTCAAGCACTGAGACCCAAAACTAGTCCTTCATTAGCCATCAGGTTAATGCTTACTGTTTCAACAGCATCTCTGAAAAGGAAAAAAATATGCAATTGAAAAATTTGATTAAATTTTACACGCATGGTATAACCAGGAAACACACATTGCAACACTTTTAATGGTTGTATTATTTATGAAGAAGATAAAAAATTGCCAAGCAGCAGTGTTTAATTCATAATAAAATCATTTATTGTCTTACGTTTAGAATTTTTTATTTTTAAATCCATCTAAATTTTGAAATAAATAGTTGTAATAAATTTAAATCAATTTACTACCTCATAAAAATCTCTTGGAGATAAGCAAAGAGCAATATCTTATATTCATTAACTGCAAAAATCTTGTTGATAGTCACAGGTAAGTGCCTGAGAAAGTGATTTTGGGGTTTGGTTCCAATAATCATTTGTGACATACTGTGAGTATTGGAATATTAAAGCAAGTTAAAAATAGAATTTAAATATCTGTAGTCTTAAGAAAATCTTCCAAAATTTTCAGATATATCATAAATACAGCATGTAACCAGAGAGAATCTTAAAATCGTTGCTGTCATGAGGCATTATTGGAAAAAATGTGCTCTGTCCACACAAATGTCAAATGAAACTTATACCCAAACCAACTAATCCAATGGTTTCTGAATCCAAATCATTAATACCCTTTAATTAGGAATGAGTTTATAGAAAGGAAAAAGAAGCATCCCTGGCAAACAATTGAACATTATAATTGAAGAAAAAATGTTTTTATTCATATTTCTGATGAACAAGAGTTTCAATTTTTATTTTAGGAAACACTAAAGGTAATAACGAAGGCATTTCACTGAACTTACCCAGGTTGTAGCATAGAAAAGGTACTGCTTATTTTCACTGTTACTTCATTGGGGAGACCTTCGAAAACTTCTTGTAGGTTAACGCTTTCTATGCTGTCCTCTCCCCAATTTATCACAATCAACAATCCTTCCTCATTAGGGTACAACCTGTTAATATGATATTTACATAAGAGGTTTTAAATAATATTTACATAAGTAATATTATCATAACACAGTCTAATTATAAAATATTTAAGAAAATTTTGAAGTAAAAAATGGCATTTCATATATCTTACTAATACAGTGATGATATGAAAGCATTTACCAAAGAGGTCTACACTGCCACAAAATAATGAAAAAGTTTCATGAATAAAATAGCACAAATAATTTTCTAACCTTCTGAAAGCCAAAAGTCTTTCACCAACAGTTCTGACACTTAAATCTCCATTTTGGGCAGTTGTGGTTCTTCTCAGCTCAAGTAACTGTTTGTATATATTGAGATGACTTTCAGTAACTCCTTCCTGTGCAGCATCATTCAGAGTGACATAATTAGGGTTGACTGGAAGCCAAGTGGAGTTCCCATCTGTGAATCCTATTAAATGAATAAAATATTGTAAATGAAGATGCATACAACAGTATTATTGAATGTTCTTATAGTTATACCTACTTTTTATTTATACATTTTATCAACTTCATAAAAATATTTGCTCTATGCATAATGCTAATGAAATTTCAACTGATATTTCATCTAACCTGCAATAACCTAGCACAATCAAGGGCAATAAAATTTTATTGAAATGAAAGTATTTCATGAAAACTATTTTTCGAATAGCCAGGGCTCGAGAAATACACTTGTCCACTCACTCGCTCAGGACGGTGGCGAGTAGATTTTTAGCCTAACCCATCACAAAACATATTATGGACGAGTGGATTTTTGTCTAGTGGTGGGTAGGTTTTAGTTGTACTTTTTGAGCCCTGCAAACAGCTACTAAAGATTACTATAATGTATAACTCCTCATTATACATAGACTGGTAATATTCATTTCAAATCCTTTTGTAATTCAATTACAGGAATTATCTTGGGCGTGCATAGCCTTTTTCAAACAAAAAATCTAATATGTGAGCAAACGAGGAAGGATGGGTGTCTGGACCATAGTTAATATTTATAATGAAAAACGATACCTGCAAAAGGTGCGTTTCGCCATTGGAATGGAGTTCTCTCTGGATCTCGTGACTTCTCTTGATAATGGTCTGGACCTGCATTACATCCCTGAGGATCTTTTGTATCTTCCCAGCTGACGAAGGTATTCACCATGCCAATCTCTTCACCATAGTATGAGACTCCAGTGCCAGTTAAAAGCATAATTAACATGTTCAATGCATCAACTAGATCTGGGGAATATCGTGTTGCTGCACGGTGTTGATCATGATTACCAACCTTAAGAAAAAATACATAAATCAAGTTATGTCATAGTATTCTTCTACTTTTATTTTAAGATACTAGTTTTCCATTCATATTATGAAATATTTTGGCTTTTTTAAAACTAGTTCATGCTATGAGAAATTTGTACATGATGATCATTGAATTCAATTTTCAGTATACTGTAGGATATAATATAATGTAAACTTACAAAATTCTCACAAGTGTACTTTCCAACAGCCAGAGTAAACAGAAAAATTGATTAATTTAAGCTGTTACCTTTTATGATAAAGCTTTGTGAAAGTTTTCTCTAAGATCTATGAACATCTACCAAATCTAAATTGTATTAATTTAAATTAATTAAATGATGATTCCACCTTGGAATAGTCACTTTGTTTGAAATAAAGTTAATTTTCATAAGAAATAGTCTAGTTTGCACAACATACTTGTGTAAGTATTTTTAGGATAAATAACTATAGTCCATTACCATTAAGCTTGTACTTAACATGTTATTGTCATTTTAATTTTTTTACAAGATTTTTTACTCTTTTAGTTTTATTTTTATAATTTCAGTAAATATTTTATTAAAATAAACTTGTACATACCAGCCAATTTGCCCATCCTTTTTTTGGTAGGTTATCCATCCACAAAGATATTGCATTTGAGAAATTGTTTGCCCATCTACCTTGATCACTAATTAAAAGGAAGTTGAAAGGCATGTGAGATCCAGGGACAGTATCATTTCCAAAGTATTTCATGGCGTTTTCAATGCTTGTGTAAGCTTCAGTCATGAGTACCCTGTGAAAAGAAAGAAAACAAAAATGATAAATGATGATGCATGAAGCTGTTGTTTCTTATTGTTGTAAAAATGAACAAGATGCACTTTCCCAGTTTGAAGACTGATTTTCTAGATTATTCGGAATGGAATATTCATCTTCTTCATCAGTTTTTGTGTATCAAACCATTATATATTTAGCAATAACTATCTTACTATTGAGGGAAACATGTTTTCAGTAATACATGTAATCCAGCACTGCAATTGCATAATTTCTGCATTAGGTAGGGTTTGGGTTTGGTACAGGTAAATGGTCATAGGGCTAGGAAAAACAAAACACTTAAAATAATGATGCAAAGAAAATCTTGTAAAAGTAAAATGTAAATGAGAGTGAAACTTTAAGACGTATTTGCTGAAAGTGCGTAGAATATGAATTAGGCCAGTGTTTCCTAACCTTTTAAGAGTCGCAGCACCCTTAAGTGACTTTTCAGAATTTGGCGGCACCCCTCCCTATCCACTGTCAGTAATAATCGTGGTTAAGTTGAACCCCTAACCCCAGTCTCCATATCTCCTTTCATTTCGAAGTGCCTTTGCGACGAAATGAAGGTCGGCTTAACTCTGGTTTGCATTTTAGAAAGCCGACGATGCAAAATGAGGGTAAGAATGGGAAAACGGAATATTTTTTGCGGCATCCTTCAGGACATGCGGCACCCAGGTTGGGAAATGCTGAATTAGGCGATGAAGAATCTCTCTACACAAATAATACTTATGGTATTAGGCTTTAAAATTGTACTTGGGCATTGTGTCGGTTAAGAATGTTAAGTGCAAAATGAGTTTAATTGGAATGAATTATTTCTTCATGAAATAAACGATTAAATGACTTTCTTTAACTGACCTTGTAACATTATCAGTTTTCTCGGCAAAAGCGTCCAGCCGGGCACGTAGCTGAGCAATCACTCCATAGCATCGTGGATCATCTTTTGTGTAGATATGCTTCAGATATCCATAGTCGTTAGGATCGGTAACTCCAGATTCTTCATCTCGCGGCTCATCAGGAAATCCTGGAGCTTCGAACATGTGATTGACGGCATCTGCTCGAAAACCACTTACGCCCAGGTCCATCCAGAAGTCCAAAGCAGACTGAAAGGAAACAAAAAGTTCGAAATTTATACCCTGTCTTCCACTTCCAACTCACATGCATTATCAGTGGGGAAAATATGACACTCCAAGTCATTAAAAAATTTTAAGGACATTTTTTAGCAATACTCACAAGAAGTTCTTCCACAACGAGGTCATTAGTAAGGTTGAGATCTGGTTGGCTGGGATCAAACTGGTGAAGATAATACTGACCACGTTCTTCATTAAAATTCCATGCTGGTCCACCGAATACACTTATCTGAGGGTGGGATAAGATTTCTAAAACTTGGTGATTTTAACATTTCCCTCAAAATTTGTATTGTGACATGAAAAAGTTGCTCTGTGAGAATCTTAATTCCTAATTGGAAGGAGAAGTTCATCAAGGAAATGATATTTGCATGTATTTTTAATTATATTACTCATAGAAACTATTAGAGTTCATCTTCTTACATAATATTTGACAGTTGATAAATTATAAATCAAGCCCATACTATTAGATACCATAGTAAATAAGCTCATTGCTGACTCTTTGTTGTATTTTAAATTATTTCATTTATATCTCATGTTTACCAAAGAAAGAGAAACTACAAGTTTATTACTGTGCTCACTTAAATTCCCCCTTCAGTTTTATTTCATACTAGTATAAATATTCGTAAAAATGATAGAACATAAATTTAATTGTATTTACCTATATATTTTTCCTTGCTTTTTAATTATAAAGATAAAAACTGTTTGTAAAATAAAAACTTCTATTGAAAAAACTTCATCAAATAACAATATTTCACAAATGCTTTTACTGCAAAAATACAGTTGAAATTAGAAGTTCTTACCCAGTTGCTAGGTGGTTTACGAGAACCATCTTCAGCAATTTTTGGGTCTGCCCACACGTAATAGTCAGTGTAAGGATCTTCTCGTTTAACTGACTTTTGAAACCAGACATGTTGGTCACTCGAATGGTTTGGTACAAAATCCATGATTAGTTTGACTCCTGAAAAATAAAAAAATTAAAAATAGGAAGAATAAACATAAATTCAAGCTAGCAGAAAAGGAAATCATTCAGATTAGTTGGAGAGAGACTTTATACACAATGAGGACTTAGCTAACCACATAGTCCCAGTAGTTTGTGATTTGATGAAAGAAATCGATGCATTGATAATATTGTGACTGAACTAGTAAAATAGACATAGTATTATATGTAAAATAGACATAAAATTGCATTAATAAGAAAAATTTCACACTTTTTTAAATTGGCACAGACTTTCTTTATTTTCTAAAATACTATTTGTTGAGGCATAGAGTTTTGCATTCCATTTAAATAGAGAATATGATTATGATATTTGAATTTTTAATTTAATTTCATTAAGAACCATTGGAAAAACTAACCAAGCCTATCCATTTTGGCAACAAGTGCTTTAAAGTCGTCCATCGTTCCAAAAATTGGGTCAATGGCTTTGTAGTCTGCAACATCGTAGCCAAAGTCCTTCATTGGCGATTTGTAAATGGGAGACAGCCAAGCAGCAGTTGCACCAATCTTGGCCACATGATCAATCGTGTCACTTATCCCTTCGAATATAAAAAAATTGTTTTCGTAAAATTAGCCATAATTATCTGGTTTAACGGAATATTTAATATTCATCTTAAAAAACTGTTAAATTCATTTCTTGCTAATTACTCAGAAAACAAGTTAGGAAAGTACTGCAAGAGCAGGTATTATAAGGCAATTTTTTCCATTGGTTGTAGTTTAATATTAATGGCAATATAATATAGCCCTCTGATTCCCATTAAAAGCTTACCCATATAAAAGCAATGAGCTTGTTGCCATGGCAGTCAATTGTTGGGACCCAGAAAAACTTGCACCTTTTTCCGATAAAAAGTAAAAATATATGCTAAATCTACAGGGATTTGAATTCCATCTTAGAAAATAAGAAAATACAATTTCTAAACTTTCGATTCAAATCCTGAGTTGGAATCTTGACGGGAAATTATTTAAAAAGGCAAATATATAAATATCACCACTTTACATGCTTTTCGTATGGAGTAATAATGGGGCCAAATTAGTTCCAAGCAGCTGATCCCAGTCCACCAAATTCTTACCAAATGTAGCACTCATATGTAGTAACCTATCCTGAAAATTTGGTTTGTCTAGGTTGAACCACTTCAGAGATATCGTCTGCACAGTCAGACGGACGGACAGACAAATTGAATAGTACATACATAAGCGATTTGTAAAATAATCGCTAAAAATCCATACACTTATATTCACCTCTAAACTAAGTTAAAAATGTCATTTTTAGAATTTATATTGTCTTCAATTGGAATTAACCGGTCTGCACGTAATTATAAAGGCTTGTTTTTTCGATGGAGCACCTTTCAAACATTATATAATGTTAATGGCAGAAAGAAGAATGAATTAGGCAGTTGAAACACATTCATATTTTACCTTCTAATGCACCAAGCATATAGAGAAAGTATTGTGATAGTAAAAAAAAATTGATGATTTTGCAAATCCCTGCAGTAAATTTTTTCAGTTAAGCAGATCTTCAAGGATGAAAGGAAAATTCTTTTGTCTGATATCATCATTAACGTTTAACAGTTGAACAATAAAGTTCCGTGTATAATACGCAATTATTTTTACGACAAACTTACCAAATAGTTACGGTTAAGTTTGTTACCATGTGTAACATGCACCCTAACGTTTTAGTCAACTTTTCGTGAAAAAAATTGCTCATTATATACGGAAAATTAATTTGAAAATGCTTTCACACTGGTGTAAGAATCGCCACAAGTTGTTTCATAAATTCAAATGCGTATTTTTAAGGTGTGTTCGCATAAAATCCCATTATTATGAACATATGCGCAGTAGTACATCCTTATCATAATTGCTATCGCAGCGAGACACGTTCAACGTTAATGATGATAACAGACAAAGGAATTTTCATTTCTTCCTCGATGATCTGTACCCTTCCTCACTTGAGAGTGTGCCACTGGACTCTAGATACGCTCCCAAAATCGAATCGGCTAATAATTTCTCTCCCCTCCATCACTTAGTTCCAAAGTGAAAGATTGCATTGATCTTATTACTGCACAATTTTAGGTGTGTATTATACATGACGATAAGACAATTTCGACATTTCACTTGCGAAAACCCGAGTGCTTAATACGTATATTGGGAAAATCGCGATCCGCGAACCTTCGGGGGTCTGCGTCGCGAACGGCAAGGGTTTACTCTACTTTGCTAATTTACTTTGATACATCATGCGAGCTCGACGATTCTCCATCGAACAATAAATTTCCTGAATCGATCTTTGTCCAGGGTCCCGAAAAATAACCCCGGGACCCAGTGGCGGACTACGACCCTCTGGGGCCCCTAGGCACAGACACTTTGGGGAGCCTCTGCGCACCGTGCCATTATAGAATCTGAAATGTATGGTTCTATCCCTTTCTAGCACACGTGCTTTGATATGGAGTAAAATGGAAATAAAAATACCTCTGGCAAGATAACTCAAAGAAAAGAAAGGGAAAACGAGTTTTTATTATTCACTTTCTTAATTGTCACCAAAAACCTTCCCTTTGTATTCGGGTTCTGATATAGTTTCCAAGGAAAATAGATAGCAGAATATTGCTGCGATTGGTTAAACTGTATGAACATGATGGTGCCTGACTGAACTGAACGTTGAACCGTAGGCCCAGTCGGTGTTGCCGCGTAACAACATATGGAAGTCAAACACGTAGACGTAACAGACTAGTAGTGTACGGACCAAATGAACTGCACCAGTTAGATCAGACGTCGAAATTTCATGCAGAGATTATTGTATTAATTGCTTTATTTCAATTCTTTACTTTTTTTTAGAATAAAACTTTTTTTACATTTTACTTATTAATTCATTTTTTATTAAATTTTCGTTTTGCTTTCAATAATACTGCCTATATAACAGTCAACCTACAGGGTGCCCCCTATGCTTGGGACCCCTAGGCACGTGCCTACTGTGCATATTGGGTAATCCGGCACTGCCTGGACGGCTCTTTGTTCGTATATGGACGACGGATTTCCTGGTAAACGGAACGTCGCATTTGTATTTTCCGAAGTTATCGTCGGACGTCATTTCGGAAATGATGAGCCAACTCCCCTTTCAAAAACCGTCTGCTTTTATTGACGTCGAAATTGCTTACACGTGCCGCCATTTGCAACGATTTTCTTTTCGACCTTCGGAAAGTAAAGGGAGGCGTCCAGCTGCCAGGAATAATAAAAATCGATGCGCCGGAGGATACTATTGTTGTTGAATCTCTAAACGCGAAGCGAATTAGGAATAAAAATAAATTCTCGGCAAGAGAATTTCTCCTCAGCTGGACACATGCGTCCATTCGTTATTAAAACAGCTCTATTCTAGATTTGCCGATAAATAAAATTATCTCCCAAGCTCTCTTTAAACAAAAGCAAACCAGGAAAATTGATGTAGCTATCGAATCTCAGGCTTTAAGGTGCTAATCAAACTTCCACCTTTACCTTAACCTTAAAAAATAATCAGTCAGTTCATGGGAAAGGAAGTCAATGCTAGAATAGATTATCTTTTGTTCGATAACGTGCCACTACTTTCTCCGTTAATCAGTTTAAATGACAAATAAATTGAAAGCAGAGTTTGAAAGATCTCTTAATAGCTGCGCGATAAAGAGGCGGGTAGAGATTGTGTGAGGCTATTAAGGCCCTCTTTCTGCGCACATATATTCAGATTCTAATCTCGTATCACGTCATCATTTTGCATTATTATCGACACGAGTCAGATGTCCAATTTTCAGGTGTTTTTATATGCTGTTAAGCAGATAAGTCATACCATTAATCAAGGCTGGGACGGGGGGTAGGCGAGCCTACCAGAAGGATATCGTCCTACTTTTTTCCTGCATTGCGCACAAGATCTATTACATTTTTCTAACTATGCCTGTTAGTAGCGATTTCTAAAAAGTTGGAGGATTTGGTGACGCAATATGAAAAAGCGTGTTTTAATCATTGGGTTTTATTTAGAATTGTACAATTAAAATTATTAATAAATTTAGTAATATAATGATATGGCATAAAGTAATTTATTCAACAATTAATTTAATTTTTTTTCCTAAGGACATTTGCTCAGAATCTTAATTTGAAAATTTAGAAGGCATTGTTATTCTTTTAAAAACATACATAGGCAGTTTCGTCCCATCAGCTATACAGGCATTTTATTCTCACTGCAAGTTTCACAGGAGATTGTTGAAATTCTTACCGACTTTTTAATTTAAATTATGTAGGAGTCACGAAAATTTGCTACATTTTATCTTCTTCTACGTTGCCAAAGTGTTTTACTGTATCCTTTAGTATCTCTCGGTTTTACCATGCATATTAAAATACGAAGGACGTACATTTTTAAAATCTCGTATTAAAAATCATTAGATAAATTCACTCGTCATCTCATACCGATTAAAAAGTATATTCGATGGAAATCATCCAATAGAATGAATACGAATCTTTCATGGTGATTTATTGAATATTCCTAAAATTTCAAGAAAAAATCTTCCTGCGTCCTATACACGGGAGCATAGAAAATTCTCAGAATTTGACGCCGAAAACCTCCCTGCGTCCTATACACGGGTTTTTACAGTAAGTTTTCTCCTAATCTAGTATTATATCGAAAAAACCATTAATTTTGATGATGTAATTGATAAATTTGTATCCATTAAAGCAAGAAGAGTTATATTGCAATTGTACATAATGTAAAGTTTTAGATAGTTGTTGTTTTTTCGTAAATGAAATACTGCTTTTGAGGGGTAAAATTGTATACGTTCGTTGGAGGGCGCACAAATGCCTTTTCGAAGCCCAGATATTAATGGAAAAGAAAAATTAGTGAGTGAAAAATAAATCAAGATGCTCTTGAAGAAACAAGCGCGTGGAAGATAAGATAGCTCCGAAAATAACGCGTGAACTACTTATTGACAGCTGAAAAAAACGCGAAAACTTCCGATTTAGATCATATCTTCATTAGGCCGATTAACCATCAAAACAGATCGTTGAGGCAGGTGGCTTAACCAAAGGGAAAAGAAACTTCGAGATAAATACCGATATTTTTTTAGACTAAAAATATTTCTCCGATTGATACAGAGAGCGGAGATGTAATTCGGGGCCCTCACTTAAGGGCAAACCATTTATTTTGGATTCGGTGATGAGTTTTTGCGAAACCGGAAAAAAGTTTCTGTTTCTAGGAACCCTGAGATTGCGACCCGACCAGCTGCATTAGCTAGTCCTGCG
The DNA here is from genome assembly GCA_036926305.1 of Uropetala carovei. Lineage (NCBI taxonomy): Eukaryota > Metazoa > Arthropoda > Insecta > Odonata > Petaluridae > Uropetala > Uropetala carovei. The sequence goes on from JAXCHB010000043.1 coordinate 4,054,920, forward strand.
CGGGCCTCCGGAATAAACTTTTTCAGGGCTCCGCCATAAACGAACGTATTCTGTGGGTTCAGATGGAAAAGTCGCCCGGATTAAAAGTGGGTCAGGGAACGCTGAGATATGACATGTCAACGTATCTAAGAAAAATATCTGATATTTTCTTATCTTGACCTATTCTGTTTCCTCTTAACTTTCTTTACATATAATATAGGTGATAGTATTGTATTCGTGAAAAAAATCGAATTCTGGATTTCAACGGAAATACACTTTTTGAGGTCCTCTTGAGTACGTTTGGACTGTTTTCCCGAAGTTGTCCGTTTGTGTGTCTGGTAGGAATTTTGTGGGCAAATTCGTCTAAAAATATCTCTTAGAGATACTCTAGAAAATAATTATTGAAAGAATTGCGTTTTTAGGAAATATTTTTTTAAAGGCATACCATTCTTTGTAGGCGAACTGATCCTAATTCAATACACCCTCAAATTCATCTTCAGTTCTATAAAGGTCTTTTAAACTCATTTTTAAAGCCCTTATCTCCTCTCAAGCTATTCTTTTTCTTCTAAATTTATGAACCACCTAATTTTTTATTACTGTTTTAATTCTTCTTGAAAAGGCATTCTGAGATGGTAGATTTTTATGACTTAGGCTTGATATATTATAGATTATTCGTGTAATTATCGTCACAATTTGAGTTAAATCACTATATGTACCAAAATACTTTCCGTAAACCTGTTTTCAGTCTGCATATTTGTTTTTCCGTTCAAAGCATCCCCTAAAATATAGTCGTGATTTCATCGTTTGACTGAGGAGGATGGTGCTAAAGTGTGTCAACATTTCGCAAAATATCCGAGAAAATTTTAAGGTAAGATTCACGTTTCTTTGGTATAGACGAGAACAAAATAATTATTTAAAAAAAGGTGGCGTAGCAAACTTTTTGGGGACAAAATACTTTTTCGTGTGTCATATAATTATTTTTTATTAAAAAATATCACCCTTTTAATGAGAACTAACTTACTCTCAATCGATAAGAGCAAGACTATGCAGTTTTCGACAGGATACGATAGTGGCCAATTTTCAATTGTTTTGACGCCAGTAATCCCAGTAATGTTGCGATACCTGAAAACAATTGCATGTTGCGCTCTCCTGACGAGTTGGAACGATTAAATATAATTTACGGAAAATAGCGAGGCAAAATTATTAATATGGCAAAACGCAAATAATTTTTGATTAAATTTTTGTTATTGTAGGAGGCCCCCGTGACTGCTACGCCACTGGCGATCATTTTCGACCCAACGACCGATTCGGTTTTCTTTTGTTACTAACCGTTGAGGTCCCCGACTCCGTCACCGTCGCTGTCTTTGAATGACCTCGGATATATCTGATAGAAAACTGCCTTCTGCCACCAGTCGAGTTCTCCTTGGTGACCCGGCCAATCGTGACCGGCTAAACAAGACGCTATGAGAGCGGAAAAAATGACGAAGATCTGCTTCACACACGACATGACGACCGATACCGTCTGACTGAACGAACTTCGCGAGTCCGGTTCCGTATTTATTGAAGCGATCGCCTCACTCCCCTCGCCTTCCCATTGGTCGTTACGACTCGACGATCGTTTGGGTCGCGATGTCGCTCGAGTAGGCGGGGCCTTTGATGTCGGATAGAAAAGGGGACGTGTCAATGGGATGTAGATTCATTCGTTTATCATACATGCATTTACATAGTTTTCCCGATTCACGACGTCGCGGCAGGCGTGTCAGATAAATGTTTCTATCGAACGGAATAAGGATCGATTGAACTGGGGATTCATCCAAAAAGTTGCAGTCACCGTGACACAAAGGCCAGAAACAAAATTTCGGCGGATAAACTATTGAACGGGTAATTTTTTTCTTTTTCAAAGGCGTTAGAGAGCAGAAAACTTATCTCACCCCTTCCATATAATCTCCATTTGCATCAAATTGTTTTGTGTAGCGAACGATTCGAAGCATTTAGAATTATCCTTCGAGGACCTCTCCCAAAAAATCGGTACAGCATATATTGTACAAACTTTCTCATATATTAATGCGTCGTTTAGTTATCTTTAGAAAACGAAAATCGTATCAGCATGTTTTTAGAAAGTCCAATTTTTGTTCAAGTTGCCCAAGAATAAACTAGCCTTATATTCATTCATTAAGAAAAGTGAAATATGTAGTACTAACAGAATTTCCCGTTGAATTTCAACGGATTTAGTGAAGCTACTACAGCACAACATACAAAATCTTTAAAATATATAGTAGATACTATGTATTTAAATTACAATTAGCTTTTCTTAACAATTAATCATATTTGCTTGTAACAATCCGTTTCCGAGCCTATTGCATTCAAATATAACGATAATTCTATTTCCTGTCATATTACTTTCGCCAAATCCAGCTTCATTTCTTGTGTAATTATGCCTCGCTGAAATATTTACTTTATGTCTTGTAAGCAAGAAACCCGTGAAAAACCAACGTACAGTTGTCCATGATTGAACACTGACTGGTAAATATACACCAGATACGTGAGCTTATTTACGTTAATAAACATTAAAATGTAGAATATAATGATTTCACTTATAAAAAATCGGTACAACATACATTGTACAAACTTTCTCATATACGTACTAATGCGTCGTTTAGTTATCTTTAGAAAATGAAAATCGTATGAGCCTGTTTTTAGAAAATCCAATTTTTTTTAAGTTGCCGAAGAATAAACTAGCCTTATAGTCATTCGTTGGGAAAAATGAAATACGTGGTATTATTGAAGACGTATACTCAAGTAACTTTACGAAATTTGATCAAAATCGTTAGAGCCGTTTTTGAGAAAATCAAATTGATGTTAAAGTTGCCTAGAATAAACTAACCTTATATTCATTCATTGGGAAAAATGAAATAAGTAGTAATATTGCAGATGTATACTCAAGTAACTTTACGAAATTTGATCAAAATCGTTAGAGCCGTTTTTGAGAAAATCAAATTGTTGTTAAAGTTGCCTAGAATAAACTAGCCTTATATTCATTTTTTGAGAAATACGAACTATACAGTAATATTGAAGATGTAAACTCAAGTGGCTGTGCGAAATTTGATCAAAATCGTTATAGCCGTTTTCGAGAAAATCGGATTGTTGTTAAAAATGCGTACAATAAACTATTCTTAATTATTGATCAATGTCAACCATTTCTATGTATACTCTGGTCAGTATGATAAAATGCCTAAGTACGAGATTTCATTCATTTTCGTTCGACCGTCTGGGCTCCAGCGCCAGTAACAGACAGACAGACAGACGGCATTGCGAAAACCACCTTTTCGGATTCAGCGACACCTAAAACGTATATTTCCGTAAAAATCTCGAGGTCGAATTTTTTCGCGAAAACAATACTTTCTCGATACTTCGTATGAGAAAGTGAAAATGTAAGATTCCAGTATTCAATAGACGAAAGAATGTTCAATTACTTTCATCAATAAACGCTTCCTGAATAATAATCAGTATCAATTTACGTTGCTATCCATAAACATCGATCGTTTCGTTGCTTAAACAAAAGTGCGAATTGAATAATGCTAAACTTTCGTCAATTTATAAGCTTCATTGAAACTAATTGAATCGGAGGTAACAATGACGGCCGCCTTGGCAACGCCCGGAAAGAGTACGAAAAATCCACAAAATCTCGAAACAAATAGCGTATTTCTGAAAATTTCGACCGTGTAACATGTAAACTTCACAGGAATAAGATAGTATAGAGTTTAATTGTCGAATAAAGCAAAAACGAAAAAAATCGGTCCATATTTACGTATTTTGATGCCTGAAGGAGGAATACCTTGCAAGTCAAGAAATGGATTCATACGTGTTATGTTATGGAAAAATGTTAATCCCCTATATTGGCAGCACTGATTAATCCCGGTTGACCAAACCTTGACCATTCACTAAGTTAGGATGTAAGGAAGAATCGTACCAAATTTGTTTATTCTAGCTTTTATCGTTTAGGAGGAGTTCCATGAACAAACCAACAAACACACCCTTCAAAATATATTATAGTAGATTATTGCAGAAATATACTCAAGTAACTCTACGAAATTTTATCAAAATCGTTCTAGCCGTTTTTGAGAAAATCAAATTATTGCTAAAGTTGCCTAGAATAAACTAGCCTTATATGTATTAATTTTTTGAGAAATATGAATTATAGAGTATTATTGAAGACGTAAACTCAAGTAACAGTACGAAATTTGATCAAAATCGTTAGAGCCGTTCTCGAGAAAATCAAATTGTTGTTAAAAATGCGTAGAATAAACTTCCCTTAGTTATTGAGCAATGTCAACCATTTCTTCATATACTATGCTCAGTATGATAAAACACCTAAGTACTAGATTTCATTAATTTTCGCTCTACTGTTTAGGCTCCAGAGCCAGTAACAGACAGACAGATGGCATTGCGAAAACCACTTTTTCGGATTCAGCGACACCTAAAACGTATATTTACATAAAAATCTCGTGGTCGATTTTTTTTGCGATTACTATACTTTATATACTTCGTATATGAGAAAGTTAAAATAACCTGACGATGAGTTAACACATTTTTCACGAGTTTCCTCGCAGGAAACTCGATTCATGTCACGTCCTCGATTATCCGTTGAAATCTTTACTCTTCCTACATACGTTCAGCTGAAATGCGAACTCAAATATCCCACTGTGTTCACCTTGGTTGTCAGCTCTCTTATTACATAACCAATCTTCAATCGCTCAAAAGAGAGATGGCTTTCTGGCCAAAAAAATCTCTCCAATGGCCATAAACATATGGTAGCTTCTTAAAACGATTGGAGAGACATATATTGCCAGCTAGTTTACATAATCCATTATTGTGTCAGCTAGCTTAATTGCCCGTTAAATATGACGCTTATGCGAGAGTTAAGTAACAAGTTAAGCTGAACTTTAAGCGAAAATTAATTAAAAGGAAAACAAATGAAGAAAGAAAAAAGAAACGTTAAACTTACAGGTTTACCAGAAGGCACCTCACCAGAGACTTGATGTTGCAACCTCTGCCACTTACCGAAATAGTGAAATGCAGCACTAGTGGGTAACCAATCACTCAAACAAGAAACAAAACTGTCAGACGAACAATCACTGACACACGCGCTCAAGAAACAAACAGGAAACACTAAACTCACTCACACGTACAGGATCAAACTTGTCAGACTGTGGAAAGAGGAGAAGAGGGGAAGGAGACGATTTGGAAAGAGGAAAGGCTGGGAGAGAGACAAGAGCGGAAGTGTGCCCATAATATGCTGCTTTTCTGCAGCATTTTGCTAGTATGTAAATACTGTGTAAGAATTTCGATGCTGACTATGATTTTTTAATTTTTATTCTTTGAAAATCTCAAAACATGAAAGAAATATTTGAGTAAGAGAGGGAGAAGTGAATATTTAGGAATATCAAAAGGGAATCGCATGACGAAAAAGGTTAAGAACCACTGGTTTAGACAGATTATTAGGTGTTATATTATCTGTAGAAGCCCACTTTTTCCAGCCAGAAATGTGTCATCTCAGCTCCGAATACGGTTACCACATCTGTGGGTTTCACCCGAAGTCTTGGGTTAGCAGCCGAATCTTTGGGTTTCCAGTTGGACTCCGTAATTCTTGTCCAGGAAACTTATCGATAAAAGCTCAATATTTGGTCAAAATCTGTCACATATTCATAAAATATGAGTAATTTCGAATGGAAGGCAGAAATCGACGATAAGAATAAGAAACCTTGTACATTCTTCTTAAAAACAGTCTACTCACGGTGATTGTAGGTCAATTTTTTCTAATTTTAATATGCAGAAGAGTGAAATCCTGCACGTTGAAATGTCGTATTTGACGTGTTTTCTTACGGGAAACAGAAATGTTCTCCTGGAGTCGAACCCGGGGGCCTTTTTTCAGGATATTTTTCATCATTGCCTTTTAATGTGTGATTCAAGCATTCCTGCCAAATTTCAAACTCGGACCTACATGGAAATTATCTTAAATCACGTCTAAAGAGGGCTGCAAAAGTGTGTAGACAAGAAAACAATAAAGAAAGAATCCTACCCTTTTATAATATAGATTGATAGTGTAAACACAAAAACATAACAACAAATCATTTCAAAATATACATACTTTAAATAATTTGTTGTTAATCTAATAAATTAATACGATTATTACAGTTTTAAAGGTTTTGTATGATATTTTTCGAAAAATTGTACAACACATACAGGTACCTCACATTGTTTGCAACAGTAAATTGTTTCATTTCTCTTTATTTATTTATTTCTATTTTTGAGATGCAAACTACACACCTTTTCCTTGAATGCGACTGACTAGACGTACTAGGCTTATAGCAAATACAGGGCACGCTTGAGATTTCACTTGGCACACGTAAACTTGTATTTTCTATATAAAATATGAAGTTTCTTAGAGAAGGAGTAAACTAGTGGCACTCGAATAAAAATTCTGATAGTTCACACTACTTTCTTGACACGCAACTCGAAAATCATTTGCCATCCCTGGCCTATGTCATATTTTCCAGTAATTCGTAATGGTGATTCAATAGGTGGTTGTCCTGCCTTCTTTACTTTTGGTTACCATTCAATGAATTCTGCTATCCAGACCATCACCAAGCTAAAATTTAGCTGAGTCATCTACTTCAAATTTTTTGTAAATTAAATTTGCAATAAAATTTGTTATATCAAAAAAAATTGTGAGACATTTTCGTGTAATAGTTTTAGTGACTTCCTGGAAGGAGAGTAGGTGATGATGCACTGTTCTGCAAGTTTGACTCCTCCCATCCTTTTGCCATAGTCAACACTCATTAGAGGTTTAATTTTTTACCAACCAAAATTTCAACAATATCAATGAAAACCAAAGATATCCACTTTTTAGAAGAAAGCTTTTTAAATGTAAATCCCATGTATCAGTTGAAAATCAATCTGGTCATTGGGAATATCTAATAGTTTTGCAGGAAAAAGTTCAAGGTAGCAAAGATTAAATAATACAACTCGGCTACCAATAGATGTCAATATGTAATGGGGACGTTTAACATGTGTAAGCAGTGAGAGTAGCAAGTTCAGAGTAAAAGAAATACACTACAAAGCTTAAAAGCGGTTCAAACACCAATTAACACAGGTTGATTTGTATAAGCAGTTGCCATAGTTAAGGGGTAAAGTGTCTGCCAAACAGCTTAACCTAAATAAAATATCACTGCATGCCACTGGCTTTCATGGCTACCGTAGTGGTTCCGGGGCGCATGAAGTTCCCGCCGTAGTTAACCCTACCAAGCATTCACTCTACTTCCTCTAGCTCCTTTGTCACCTTTCAAGAAACATTTACATTTTTTACTAAATTGATTAACACATTTAGGATAGCACTTAAAGATTTCATCAGCTGACACATACCACTCACAAATTCCTCGACTTAGAAATTACTTATTCGCGATGTCTGTTCTTTGTGGCCTATAATTAATTTTGTACCTGTGGTTATTTTTTCCAACATAGTTAGGTTTCTCTTTCCCCATGAATAAATATTTCCATGCTCCTTCCGTATTAAATATTTTAAAAATCCCATGAAGGCTATTTAGTTTTCTTCTAATTTGCAATGATTTCCACCCTAGCGAATTTATCATTTCTGTTACACTTTCAGCCTTCTTTTAGTACTTCCCCAACACATATCTGACAGCCTTCCTCTGCACCTTTTCTGGCTTTTTTTTACCTGCTCTACTATGTACAGATCCCATACATTTGCTGAGTATTCAAGTATTGGTCTCACAATGGATTTATATGCCAATTCTTTAGTGGTCTTGCCTTTCACTTAAGGTCCCTCATCATCCAATGTAAGGATTTAAATGCCTTCCCACAATGTGATCGATGTGCTGTCCCCACCCGAAATTAGTTGAGATATTAATTCCTAATTATTTACAGTACTCACTTTTAGAAATAGTAACTCCTATTGGGAACAAACAAATTCGTCGAAAGCAAATTCGTCAAAAACAAATTTGTTGAAAACAAATTTTTTCGAACAATCAATTCATCGAAGGGCAAGTTTGTCGAAAGTAGGAGTTCATCGAAAATCATTTGTAATTATTTCGAATAAGAAATGTTAATGAAAAAGATTAGCGTTCAGACTGATTAACTCATAATTTTGACAAATATGCCCTTCAATGAATTGATCGTTCGACAAATTTTCTTTCAATGAATATGTTTTCGATGAATTCACCTAAAACCCTTCCATTAGCTCATATTGCCGATATTCCTTTTAGTAAAGGTTATAAGTTTACTTTTCCTGCTGTTTATAACCATTATATTAATTGCAATCCAGGTAGCCACTTTCTGTAAGTCTTGTAAACTTCCTATCATTATGATTTTGTGGTCTTCTGTATATTTTGCAGTCATCAGCAAAATGACGTTGAGTACATTTGTCTTACTCTAACCCTTTGTGTCCTCCCAGTAAGAAATTCTTTTATACAACTTATTACCCTTTTATTTATACTGATGCTCCCCAACTTACAGACGGGTTACGTTCCTGAAATCTCTTCATATGTCGAAAATTCCATAAATCAGAAGTGCCTCTTATAAAGTTCTAATGTGCAGCACAGGCTAGTGTTAAGGCTATTGCAAGTTACAGAAATATTTCCTGTCATATCCTATCCTGTGCCAAGAAATAACTGACAACCTTTTATAAATTTACTGTACTGATTTTATATTGGTATTTTGTATTATTGTTCATAGTAATTAAAGAAATTTTAGAAAAAGCTGTATGTACGGACATGTGTATTAAGCAATACAGTCATATCCTTGGTTATACTGCAGTAGACTTATAATGCGGGTCAGAGCCCCTCCCCCTAAACCTCATGTTATAACTGGGGTGCAGTGTATTTTTTAGGAACAAACTTCAATTGTCCTTCATGAATAATATCTTTGAATGCATCCATATATCATTTAAACACCATATCCAGCCCACCTAGAGAAATGGTCCCTTTAATAATTTCTAAAACCTTCACTATATTCTTTTTTATAATGCCAGGTAAAATTTTTGCTTGATTTAGTAGCTTTAGTTGTAAGCCATTCTAATTCTATAAGCACCGCTGCTGGGTCTCTTAAACCTGGTATGATTTCAGGGCGTATGCATCAACATGAGTATTCTGCTGCTTATAGTTTATTCCATTTTATTTTACAGTATAAAATACAATTTATTTGAAATTTTCAGTGATGACAAGAGAACAAAATAATTCCTCCAAAATATAAACACTATGTTTCACTAAAGCCATTGCTTTAATCCAGAGATTCACCAGGCCAGAGATTTAATCCAGTCTGGCATTCCACATTATCATTTTTCTTTCAAACAAGTACATCAAAATCAGTACCTTCAGGTACAATTTATAAAACGTATGATTAAAATCAGAATGGTTTGTGATGACGGTAGGGTTTTAATAATTTTTTTCCATGCGATGCCTTTTGCATCGAAACATGAATTATAAAAAGTGCATTGATATGTCCTTATTCATTCCGAGATTTGAAATGAGGTAAACAGCCAAGTTAGTGGCTTCAAGCTATGCTTTCAATAAAATCTTGAGTGACATGTACTTATGACAAATGACTCCCAGCAGTTTAATATTAAATATTCAGGATAATTAACTCAAGTTTGCAAAACAGTAGAATTAGAAAAAAATATAATCCGCAGCAAAATATTCACATCTTAGAGTGGGCAGCAACATTCTATTAGCATAGAAAACATAATCATAGCATAAAGAGTTTAATCATACATAGTAAACAGTGTGGTTAAAAAACAGAAATCATGAAGATCCCATTTTCCGAAATATACTCTTAGTGATTTATTATCTAACATTTGCATATGGTGAGAAGTTTTTTCTTACTGTTCATTTTCAAATTACTTCACAAAAAACGTGTCATGATGGAAGGATTCACACCGAGAGCTCTTCAGAAACAAACTCAGTAGCATGAGTGGCATATGTAAAATTCCTCTCTCTCTTCAAACCTGGAATAAAATTTTCCAGGATTATTTTCAGAATCTAAATGTAAATTGTGTCCAGCAATTTTTTTGATTGAAATACAACTGACATGGAAAATATGCACAGTGAGCAAAAATCTTGCATGCATTTTCTGCAAGTTAGGATACGACATTCACTGATTTTTTTCTCACAGAAAGAGCAATTACGATCACTACAGCTGTTATTATCACAGAAGCTGCAAACAGGTTGACTGCAAACATCCTTAAAAGAAAAAATTGTATTCAACATAAAGATTAGTTTACGATAAATGATTCAAAACCAAATGGTTACTTTCATTGCCTTCGCATTCTCCTTGGTTTGGAGATGACATTTATTGTTCAGAGACATCTGTTTATATTGAGAAGAGACTGTCTTTTCTGCTTGCTGCGCTGGTTTACTCGTATCTTCGGCGCTTGTTTTCTTCCTTGCAGCCTTAAATAACATGTCCATAGTCTTGGCTGCGGCGTAAATTTCATTAATAGAAATATCAAGGTAACATTTCTAAGAAGAATAAGGTTAATATTTACTCTTACCGTATACAACTTTCATGTTTTCTTCTTTGCTGATTCCATCGTTGACTTCCTTTTCGCTGACATGTGTCTTACATTGTGGACGTAGGTCATCATCAAAAGAACGCGCTCTTTTCCTCGTCATTACTGCGAAAAGCGAAAACACGAGGAAGTAGGCTACCTGGAAGGAAATCAAAATATTCCACTTAAGGTAATCCGATCGTGGTTCAATCGCGCAGATTTTGACTGATTCTCAGCGTGATTGAGATATTACAGGTGGCGCCGTCACCGTCTATGAAAAATTTCAGCGTGCACTTCCATTTTTTCTCAAAATGTAAATATTAATGATTCAATTAAGGGTTCTCATAAAGGATATTTTTTTTTTACAACTCTCTCTACAAGTCTCCTCAAAAATCGGGGTGCGTCTTATAACCCGGTGCGTCGTTTAGCCCGAAAAATACGGTAATTCCTTTAAGAAAATAAAAATACATTGACCCTATCGTTGCAGCCAATCTCAATAAACATGTATGAAAAAGTATTTATAACGGTTCTACCCTGTTGCATTATATAACTTCACACGCATTTTCCACCCGAACTATACGGGTCCAAACAAGGATTTATGATCAAGTACATTTGGCTACATCACATCATTTATTTTCCGCAAGGTCGGAAAAAGTTTTCGTTGCTTCTCTTTTTAATCTAGGTATCGTATACGGTTCGATCGAAAGAAAAACAGACCGATTGGATCTTCTTTTTTCCGTTTCCAAAAAGATAACTATTGTATCTATCACACGTACCTCGTGGAAACAAAGCTGTAATCTTATTATCTACGATGCATGACTTGCCTACTATTGATGAGGAAACAAACAAGCCGGGGATAATATTAGATTACAATAGGACTAAAGGAGCTCTTGACACTTTCGATAAAATGCGTGCGGCCTGCTCTGTATCTAGGATTACTAAGAGATGACCCCTCGCTTTATTTTTGTTTTCAAGAACATAACTCAAATATTGTATTTTGTTAGACATGTAGATTCAGATCAGTACCGAAGGCGAATTTTCCTAAAAGATTTAGCTATCAATCTAATGAAAGAGCACCTCACCACAAGGGCGACCGTCTACTCTCTTCCTTCCAATATCCGAGCATTTCTTGCAAACTACCTGGTAGAAGAGAAAGATAGAGAGAGAGATAACGCAGAAGGTGTGAAGTTTGTAAGAATGCCGTAACTACTACATATTAAGTGTTCAGAATGTAGGAGGCTGATTTGTAAAAAGCATGCACAAAGTGTCAGTAGGTGCATCCTATGCGCAGATCGAGGCGAGGAGCAACAAGAAGACTCATGATTATAATCATTTATAATAATTTAAAAACTTTTAGTAGTTTTGTATTAAACTTATATTATTTTTATTTTGCAACCCCTAATTTGGTATTATTTATTATAATAAAGCTTATTTTCCAATAATTCTGATTCGTTTACTTTGAGGCGAAAAAAGCGCGCCCGCCGGAAGGTTAAATAATTATCAAGGAATTGATATGATGATAGAGTGTTCAAACAGGGTTTTAGTAATCCTGAGCACATAGATAATTAACTTTGCAAAAACATCTTTTACAGCATTTTACACCTTTTTCCCTCAGTCACTTGAATAATGTAAATAAGGAATTTTACTGTACTTCTTTTCCGTTTTTATTTGGTTGGCTTGTTTCATTCTTACACTCTGTGTTGTCAGTCAACATTTTTACTTCTTTTTCAATAATGTCAAAATTATTTCTCATATCTAGAACGAGTTCTGACAAAGGTTTAAAATGATTAATGCTTTTAGTAAATTTCTTTGGGTGTCCTGGAGTGACTTACTTGTAGCATTGATTCCATGTAATAATTTGTCCCACAACATTGTAAGTATAAGTAAAACAATAAAAAATTATTTAAAACATAGCTCACTTGAGTAATTATAACAATATTTACGTTCAAGTACGTATATTTCATCATCGTGCATTATCAATTCTTTTTCACTTACTTTTCTTTGTGCGCACGAAAGGAAAATTAACATATTAAGTTTATTCGCCGTAGGTAATCAATTTCCTTTCATTTGGCGTGCACAAGAAAGGAAATTAGACATATTCACGTATTTGTAGTAGACTTTATTTACTTCAGTTGCTACGAAGAATGTTTTCAGTGACAATGATTGATAATTGACTTAAATTAAAAAATAAATAAATAAATAAGGAGTATTTATTTTTTAATTCAATTAATTCAACTCGCCGTAGTCTCCCACGTTATTTTTATTATAATGATTGATAAATCCGAATAAATTTTTTTTTTAATTTCAAAATAAATGACGATTTTCTAGTTGGATTTTTCTCAAACTTTTGCCGAATAAGCGGCATTAATGTGGAAATTTATGATCAATGGATCATATTTCCATGTTTGAGCTCTCCATCTGTTACGTTTTCCTCACAATATCAATTTTAGCAAGTGCACAGACAGCCAAACAGTCAGACACCAAAGTGAAACTATAAGAGCATTTTTTTAAACGCGCTAATTAATCAGATTAATTACGATTATTGAGTTTCTTAGTAATCACAATAGCTCCGATGCATTTTCACCAAATACATCGTGATTTATCACTATTTGACTCTCTAGTTTATTTAAAAGATTTTTAGTATTACGTACTTTCATTTTAATCCTTAAATACTCTGAGGGACAAATATGAACACATGGCTTGAATACGTTCATTATTTGTATATGCATCGTAAGGGAAATTAAACTCAGAACGAATCCAATTTTTTAATATGTTTAATTCAGATTTATGGGTAGATTTCTCAAGATTACAAAATGAATATCATCATGTACAAATTTAAGGTGACTCTGCGATGCTCATACACTTTCATTTAAATTATCCTTTCAAAAGTTCTTTATACCTATAACATATAAGTCAGTGTTGAACCAATTCCAATAAATTGTGGAAAACACCGGACTGCAGACGATCATCTCATTCTTTTTTACACCCGCAAGGACAGTGACACTTAATCCCTCTATGGCATTTTGAGCACCTCCTTCCGCTCTTGGAACCTTTACAGGGACACCAGCATTTGCAGCGGCTTTTGCTGTTCCTAGATGTACTTTTCCCCCGTCTTTTACTCCTGCTCCTGCTTCTGCTTCTTTTACTTCCACTAGGGCAACAACTTCTATCCGAGCGACCTTTGCGTTTGGGGCTTCTGCATTGACGAGATTTTTCATTTGGTTTAATTTTATCAGGCGATTCTGATGATAAACTCTGTTCCTCCAGCATTGCTGAGTTTAAATCTTACTGCGAATTTTACACACTTCAGAATCTAAATTATTTGTTAAACAAATTGTTTTAGCGACGGAAGTATTGTTGAGTTATTCTAACAATGATTTAAACCAGATATAAAAAGTAGCACAATATAATGTCTGTAAAAATGACGATGTAGTACTAAATAATTAGATTATATATCATTTGTAAACATAGAAAAAATTTTTTGCGCCTTTTATAAGTACGAATTAAGAATATTTTCAATAGTTTTACCAAACGGTTTATGAGGTTAAAGCTTGTGACAAATAAGAGCGAATTAAATTACAAATATTTCAGTACAAATTATAATCCAAATAAATATACATATATATATACCGTTGACTTTTGGTGGAATCAAAATTCGAGTCTGAGAAATAATCACATAAAAATTACCGCTTTCCAGCGATATTCAAATATTACATTTTTCATTACATACGACTCGGCAATTTAAAAAAATACTACTACCCATCCAACATAATATAGCATAATAATGCGTTTCAGCAGAATTAATTAATTACAGGTCTTTCTCTGTGTATTTATTTCAGTTTATCAATAAAAGTTTGAATATTTTTCATTTTCACCAACCTATTGAAGTGACTCGAGAAACTTGAAAAAAGCCAGCGGACGGGCAGAATGAGGACAGTCTGAGGAGCCAATGGGAAGTGCTCACATGACGCACTGAGGCGGCGGAGGGGTACTCGTGCTTCGGTTTCTACCGTTGAGTGTCGCGGCGCCACTGTTGTAGTACACGGTGTGCAGTCGGAGAGAGAAGTTATTCGGCAGAGGAGCAAAGTTAACATTAACAAGTAATTGAGTCTACGGGCATGCTTATTTGGAATTAGGTTCGATTTGTTCAGAATTATCTTATTTTGCGGTTAATCAATTCGGTATTTACCCTTTGTTTTTACTTATTGTAAAGTATGCATTTAAACTCGACTGTTGGGGTCATTACCTTAGCGTCGATTAAGGGGCTCAGTTATTTAGGATTGACGAAATTATATTATCGTGCAATCTGTTTCAATAGAGCAGGTGTACTTTGGGTGTACTTGGGAAGTTTGAAATATCAATGTCGTTATCGAGTGTTTTTCAGAGTGAAGCAATGGCCAAACGTTCAATAAGGGGCTCATTAGAATGCTGATCCAAGATATTTTAACCCAAAATTAGATTAAGTCATTAATATTTTATAAGGTAAATTTTTGGTAGGCCGGAAAAGTATTTTCAGTTATCGTCGATCCGCGGAGACAAAAGTTAGAAAAACGCTGCAGTAGTAGAATGGAGCTACGACCATGAGGTAGGCATGTAAATGGTTTGTTCGCATTGCTTAAGTATAATCAGACTTCCGTTATTGCCTTTTTTAGTGCAAATAGCTCTTTCAGATGAGCGATTGATTGCAATATAATCCGTCTTGTTTATCTTATGACTCCAGATTTGGAGACGGGTTGGTTCAAATATTGTGCTGCATCAGATTTTCTATAATATTTTAAATCTAGACTTTGTTCTTTAGAGCTACAGGAGCCATTTCATATTCTGAGAGCATTTCATTATGGAATGCTCTGAATAAATACATTAAAAGTAATAATGCATTTAATTGATATTAAGTAGTCAATAAACACTAGTCAGATTATTTTTAAATAAATAATAAAATTAGCTAAGCAACTTATGTGAAATAATTGCTTTTCTTTCCAAATCTGAGTGGAAGAATAACTTGAGTTACAATAGAATTTCAGTTTCGAATATTGACAGGTTGCTTTAGCATAAAAAAAGTGGAGACATTACATAATGTGCTGAGCATGAAATTGTGGTGCACGATTGCTGATCTGTTTCTCTTGTTGTTTCAGAGGCATGTATCCCAGCTGTACTTTCCTGGTGATTCTCAGCTTGTGCTCTGCCATGCAGATGACATCTTGGAACTTATCGACTGTGTGATACCAAGAAACATTTATGGTGAGTATTTTCAATGTGTGTTTATGATGATAAGGATGTAAGCACTGTGTTACAAACAGTACGAATAAATGTAACTCTTACAGTAATAATAATTTCTTGAGAAAAAAGAATGAAAAAGAAATAACGATAAATTATAAAAAGATAATAATCAATTACATTATGTGTGTGATAACCTTAGGATAATACAAGGGAACAAGAACCCAAGATAGCATAGATTGACACTCCAGAACCACCTTTTGTGCACCGATCAGGCTTTCGTGCGTCAGCTAAAGGACGAATGATAATTTCGAGTGGTACTGGTTGCTGGCCACCAGTTTCCACCACGTTGACATCTTTGTCCATACAGCAGTGTTTATTTGTGCAATTATTTAAATATTTTATTGCATTTTGCCCTATCTCCCTATATTATAAAATCGACGATTGTGTCTAAAAGGTCCCTGCACAAAAAAACTAAACATTTATACCATAATTAGAGATTTTATAATATTTTTGGCTCTCTGGGAATGGAGCCTCCCTATAACATGTAAATCTATGTTCGACTTTGGTACATTTGACTTTCGGACACGTTTTAAGCAACGCATTATGTACGAAAGTCGAGGACTGCCTGTATAAGCTTTTAAGAAAGTCAGTAAAATGTCAAACATTGTCAGTGAGAGAGATTGCTTGATTTATTAAAATTCGATAATAAAATTTTTTGATACATAAGAGGCCTCAGGTGATCACTTAGCATTTTCCTGTCTGGCTCTTGATTGTAACGAATACTGAGAATCAGTTTATTCACTTAGCCATGCCTTAGTTTTTGGAATTTAATTTATTTTTACCACAGTTTAGTGCTTTATTAGGAATGATTTCATATTTATAAACTGGAATTTAATTTGGTATAATTCATAAAAATTTCATATTTGCGAATATGTACGATATATTACATCAAAATGTCATCATTGCTTATGTAATACCTAGGCTTTTCCAAAACTTCTGTCAGATTCAGAAAACAGCATTAAGCAACAAAATTTGTAATGTAATTATGAAAATGTTTTGAGAAAGGTCCCAGTGCTGATGGGTGAGCCTGTAATATGTCTGGTAGTTGGCCCCAACACAAAAGTTTAATTTTTTCAGTATTGAATGAGCTCTGGGTATTTGCTTTACAATGCTGGTAATTGCGGCAACATTTAAATTCATTAATTATTAATGATTAAATAACAATTCTTTTCTTGTGGTTTGTCAGTGGAGTGATGGATTAAATATTTTGCTAGGAATTGGCATTATTTATAAAACTTTAGTAAATAATTACTGAAATTGTTCTTGTTGAAAGCTAGAATGCGTAGAATTCATGCAGTTTCTACAGTTACGGCATAATGTCAGTGATAGTTTAACACAAGAAATTGTTTTCATTCAATATATTTCATCTGGTGATTGGCTACTTAATTGATGAGAATGTGGAAAATTAGTATCAGTTTTCCATGTGCAAAAGTTATACGAGATGGATTTTTTCAAATGCTATTTTGGTTGTGCACCATTTGAATTGATTATATTGGTAGAAAGTTGGGTGCAATGAATACAGTCAAATGATTCTGATGTCATGGAGCAGAATGCTACTATGTTATCACTTCAGTAGGCTCCCTTTTCTCTTCTGTAATTCCATTTTATTCTGTCATTATTACATTAACCTTTAAATGAGATTTGACCCCATATATTTAAAAAGTTATCAACTTAACTAAAGGAGTATGGAAGACTTTTTAAAAAATTTATGAATAATTAAATGTTTAAGAAACGTTACTGTAAAATAAAATGTTGAACATTACATTTGTTTATTGCTGATTTTTGTAATTAATTTATTTCCTTAAAATGAGGCAGTTTTGAATATAATGATATGAAAATTACTATAAAATACAGTACAACATTTTATATACATATTGTTTTTTATTACACTTGAAATATGGAAAACAATTGTAAAGGTAGTGTTCGTGAAAGTGCCAAAACTGGCAAAAAAAAACGTCGAGTGCTTTCGATGGAAACTAAAATGGACATAATACGTAGATCAGAAATAAGGGATCATATTCGCAGTGCAGGCTGTGTTCAGTCCATGATTATAAGAAAAAAACAACATGCCGTCGTTGAAGAAATGGAACGGTGTGTAACAATTTCAATTCAGGATCAAAATAAAAAAACCAACGCTTGAGTACTGAATTGATTCTTCTCTTAAGTCCATTCATTTGGGCAGGTTTTTTAAAGATAAGATATAAATTTTAAGTTTTCCTTTCAAACTACGTAAGTACGGTGATGCCGTATAATTCGCCTTCGCATTTTCTGCTAGTTAGCATGAATTTCTCATAATAATGTGCTTTAAGTCAGTCAAATGTTGTTTTTTGACAGTCATGTTTAATTATTGACCCAGAAAAATGTCCAGCTAGTTTGTGACTCGAATATAAGTCAAAAGTAGGGTTTGATCGGCCTGAAAAAGGAAGAAATTTCTCGACTTGAAGATATACGGTATAGTAGGAACCACTGAATTATTAAGACTTGAATTAATAAGTTGAGCAATTACAGGACTTAATGCAGTCTTTATAAATTTCAAGTCCTTTAATATTATCCAAACCTGGAGATTTGCCAATACTCATTTTATCTATAAACTGACATACCTGTAATTCGGTAATGTTTGGTACATAAAAACAAGTATTACATGTTTCATTAACAAAGACCATTCTAGAAAAAGTATTTGTACATACATGATTGATGTCAGCAACACTTTTTATAAAGTTATTAGCATATTCATTGGCAATTGTGTATGGTGTTTTACCAATGCATAAGTTATCCAATATTATCTCATCAACAGACTTCCTCAATTTAATACCAGTCAAGTTATTAATACTTTTCCATGTTGCCTTTATATCTGTAGTGCCTGAACCCTTAAATTTGTTTTCATAAAAAAACTTTTTGCACCTACGAATTTTGGTGTTAACCATATTTCTATAAATTATATAATTTGTCCTATAAATTTCATTAGATGGAGCACTTTTCCATTTCCTAAAAAGTCTATACGAGACTCCCAATAAGAGAGACGCCAACTAGCGGTGGATTTTGGAAGTAGACCTCGGAGGATAGTGAGTTGATGGTGATAACGGAAACATGTTGAGATTTCGTATGCATCTTTCGGTTTCGTTTGTAATTTTTGGAAGCTAGCTTCTCTATCATTTTTATATTATCTTTAGTATCTTAATTAATGGTTTTAGGGATTTTTAAATACTTTTTTCTGTCGTTAAAGTTAGTTTTTTCATTTCGGTTTATCACGTTAGAGATAGGTTGTAGCATATTAATTTCTTGCTTAAGGTAGTGTGTTGGCTTAGGTTAGATTCTTTGTGGACGCTAGCGTCTCTATTTAGTTAATCTTTAATTTCGTAATTGATGGGTTTAGGAATTTAGATTTCGTTTTTGAGTAGTTAAGTTTGTTTTCCTTTCGGTTTAGCACTATAGATGTAGGGTAGGTTTAGTAAATTTGTCATTGCTAGTAGTATTCTTTATTACTTTAATCACTGCATTTTTTGTCGTTCGTTAATGTTCATTTGTTATTGTTTGAATATTGCATTTGTTGTTGTTCGTTGAAATTAATTTCTAAAAATATATATATAAAAATGTAAAAACCTCAATTTGCATTCTTTACCATCTGTTCTATCAAAACTTATCTCATTGTATGGAAATTGCCAATCCATTATATCATCATATATCATAAATTTACTATTGACATTTTGTTCATAACAATACATGAGAATAAGAAATGAGTTAACACTTCAAGTACAAATCTTGTTTAAAACATCTTCATTTGATATTTTAACACTGGGGTCTCCTTCATTTTTCCTGGCATATATTTTACAATTTCTACACCTAACAAATTTGTAATTACATTCTTTAGTCTTACTTTTTGCCAACCAGAGTAATCTTTTGTAAAAGGGAGGTAGGTTTTCATTAATATACAGTCTATTACCATTACCATTCTTGATCAACATAGTATTAGTATATAAATTTCGCTTCTTAGATAATAGTTCATCACGGGTACCTTTAGTTTTTAACTGTATGAGAACAGGTGCAGGTCGATCTCCAAACCTCTGTGGTGGACGATAAACATCTTGTATGTCCGCCGCAGCAATTGCGACTTCATAGCAGGATGCTAACTTTTCCACACTGGTGAGAAGGATCCCTCTTGTCTCTGGTTCGTCGTCGTTTTTCTGGAGTCTGTGAAGTTCTGTGAGACAGTCCCGCTGATGCTGTTCGAATGCATTAATCCTATCTTCAAGATTTTTTATTTGGGTGTCTTTCTCGCTATTAGATCTTTGCAACACCTTTACAAGATTAAGCAGTTCATTATTGCCATCTTTCACAATTTTAAGTTAACTTTTTAGATTTTCATAGAAGTCTGAGAGTTTTGTGAGATTTACTTCAAATCTTTCAAATAAGGATTTTTGTTCGTTTGCCATTTTTAAAACCAGGCTTTTCATATCTAAATCAGGATCTTTGTCACTATCTTTGTGTTTACCTCGACATTCAACATATCTCCACTTACATTTTTTGACTTGTGACATCCCCTTAGAATAAGGTGAGTGGAACAGTCCACAGCATTTATAGTGATAGCCGGAATCACACCCAATGCACGTAACGAAGTTACCATCAGCAGGTAATTTTTCTTCACATTTACAGCAGTTGGCCATTGTAGAAATGTAAACAATATGAAAAACAGTTGAGAAACGGTATTACATAGAAAATAAGTAATACAGTTTTACTTATGTATTCCGTTCCACGATGTAATATAACACTTCCGTGTAGTTAAATCAATACATTAGAGCCTTCCAAGCTCCATATAGTTGAAACTTTTATACGCCGAGTGAAGATATACACTTAACACTCGAAATACGCGAGCTCAGAGAGAACACGTCTGCCCCATGCAAGAGCTAAGCTGCAACATGGGATCCATCTCTTCAATAATTGATCACACTTCTTCAATTAAAGAGAATACACATCCTAATTTATTTGTTGTAATTTGACGAGTGATCTGTCCTTCAGAATCTTTTCTATCTTCGTCGTCTTCGGAAGATGTTTCGTTGTATCCAAATGAAGTAGATCTTCATTTGATAGAGCTTCACTGTGTGAATTTAGCAGCTCCTTCACATCACCTGCCTCAACCTCATTGAAGCTCACCTTTTGCGAAAGTTTAAGAATGTCCGTTATTACAGCTTCTGGTTCATCAAAGCCACTGAAATCAAAAACAGCTTCAGGCCATATTTTCTGTCACACTAAATTCATTGTTGAATGTTTCACTTCATCCCATGATCCTCCAGTATTCTTAATGGCATGCATGATGTTATAATTTTGCCAGAATTCTCGAACCGTCAACTTTCCTTCTTCTGTTCCACAACTCAGCTGGGCTAGTGTTTTCTTTAAATAGTTTGCCTTAAATGTGTATATTATGCCTTAATCCATAGGCTGAATCAGAGCCATTGTATTTTTTGGGAGATATTCAACTCTAATGTTACCAGACTTATCCTTTAAGTTGATAGGGTGTCCAGGGGCATTGTCGAGAAGCAACAATGCCTTGTGCGCAATATTGTTATTTGAAAAATATTTTTGTGCAGCAGGACAGAAGTAATATGTAAGCTATTAGGCCTGGAGTTATTCACAAGAGCAGGCTAAAGCTGGCACCAGGTTTCTCTCTCTTCTTGTGTCCTGGCTGAAGAGGGTGAAGTGGATGTACCCTTTAAGGGCCCTATCTCTGGGAGAGGGTAGCAAACAATGGAATATTAGGCTACAACCAGCTGGTGGGATGAATTCAAAATTTGGAGTTTTTAAAATTTTTTTTCGTGTTATTAAAATGCAAATTTCACAAAATTGCTGGGGATAAATGTGGGAAAATTTGGCATTTCTATGTAAACTTTTAAGGAATCAAAATAAAAATTATTTCCATAGTTCTAATCTGATGAAGTGATCTCAAAATTATGGTATTTAATATTTTACAAAAAACAGCAGGTAAAACGGAAAAATTAAAAATTCATTCAAATAAACTCTCAAGAATATGAAGTGAATGGTGTCAGGCGTAACTATATGGAATTCCTTCATCTCATAAATATATTTATGAATTTTTGTCTAGTTCCAATTTTAGTGGAGTGAAAATCATCAATAAGCCCCTTTTTGCTTGTTAAGGTTTAGCCTAAATTTAAAGAGTTCAAAAGTTTCATGATACTAAAAATTTCATTAAAATATTTTTTTAGGTGCATGTGACTGTTATAATTCATTTTGGCTTTCAAAAGCTGACAAATTGTATGAGTAAATACAATAAATAGGACAGAAAATCGAGATACAGGATTAATCTGTATATGACAACTTCCCAATTATATTCGTGACAGTTTAATGGGCATTACAGACCTATAAAATGGAAATATAATCAATTTTTGTGAATAAATTAAATATTGATACATATAAAAATGAATTTTCAATAAAACAAATTCTAATTAATGTCGAACAAGAAAGTCGGGACAATTTGGGAGTGAAGTAGGACATGAGCCAAAAGTTGTTCAAAAGTCGGAATGGTCCCGCTAAAAACAGGATGGGTGGCAACCCTAAGCATGAAGGAAGAGGAGACATTACATAATGCGCTTGAGCATGAAATTGTGGTGCACGATTTTCATAGTAAAATATTTTTAACAACAATACTCACCAAAAAATGATGAAATGAAGACGCATCGAGTTCCAAACATGCACTGAGCACACACTGGCAACTTCACAGCATCCTTGCTTGAGGATATTAGCAACAATGTAGCAAATCAAACATTCAGCTTACCGTGCAATGAGCTGAGATTAATTCGATAGATATTGAGACAATGTAATGCATTTAAGTACAAAATTATATTTAAAAATCTGTGTCCTCCCCAAATGGGGCCCATGGCAGTTAATGTCGAACAAGAAAGTCGGGACCATTTGAGAATGAAGTGGGTCATGAGCCAAAAATTGTTCAAAAGTCGGAACTGTCCCGCTAAAATCGTGACAGGTGACAACTGTAAGCATGAAGGAAGTGGAGACATCACATAATGTGCTTGAGCATGAAATTGTGGTTTACGATTTCTGATTTGTTTCTCTTGTTGTTTCAGAGGCATGTATCCCAGCTGTACTTTCGTAGTGATTCTCAGCTTGTGCTCTGCCATGCAGATGACATCTTTGAACCTATCGACTGTGTGATACCAAGAAACATTTATGGTGAGTATTTTCAATGTGTGTTAGGAAATAATTTCATTGAGGTTTTTATGTATGGTATTTATCAAATTGACTGTTTTAAGTAACATAATCTCAGAAGTTTCTGGCAAGCATTATCACTGCATTATAATCAGGGGCAGCTTGATGGGGATGCCAAAAGTGCAACTGCACCGGGGTCCCACACTTAGCAAGGCCCTGCACTGTAAAAAATATGTTGAACTCATCAAGTATAAGCTTTTAAGAAAGTCAGAAAAATGTCAAACACTGTCAGTGAGAGAGATTGCTTGATTTATAAAAATTCGATAGTAAAATTTTTTGATACGTAAGAGGCCTCAGGTGATCACTTTGCATTTTCCTGTCCGGCTCTGATTGTAACGAATACAGGTAACCTCCAATTTACATTGTTCCGGTTTGTGTTTAATGTCATTCCTTTCCGATATATCATCATTTTGAGTCGAGCGCCAAAAACATCACCCCGTCTCGTCTTGCAACTCGAAAGAACGGCAACATTGCACCGCACGGTTGTTTTGAGTCTATTGACAAAAACGTTACCTCGTCTTGTCTTGCAACCATGAACATGACAAAGTATTACAATTGGAGAAAATGTTGCCTCATGATAGCTTCGGATGTGATCACTTATAAAAATATTTGGGTTAAATTTTAGCCTCAATCTACTACAGTAGGGTGTCAAAGTACGCGAGGGTAAGCATGAATTCGCCTAAGTTGGAGTTCTATAGAAAACAATTTGTACATACAATGTATACATACGTAATGTCGATACATACTATTAAAGTAAAATTATCGTAAAACTGATACTGCGTATCTGCTATGATGCTCACCTTCGCTTTAATGCTTCCCCTTTCCATTCCTTCCCTTCGCCTTTCACGCGTCGTCGGCTGCCATCATAAAATGGCCAATCGGGGGCCAGTCGCGTATGAGCGGGTTTGCGTACTCTGACTTCACGTATGTACTTCGAGGCCCTACTGTAATTGTCATTCACTCGCGTTGGTCGTGCAGTCTGCGTGCAGTGATATTTTTTCTCATTTTTTTGTGTAAGCCTTTACCCTTAACTATGAGTGATAAGCGTTCCACAATATATTCATCTTCAAGTACACCTGCCAAGAAGACCCGTAAGGCAATTACATTGGAGGTTAAGTTAGATGTTGTGAATCATTATGAGCGTGGGGAGCGTGCTGTTGACATTGGCTGTGCACTTAACCTCCCTCCAACAACAGTCAGAACTTTTGTAAATAGCAACGAAAAAATTAAAACTAGCGCTAAAAATGTGAACCCGGGAATTGCAGTTCATATTATGAAGGGGAGAGATGGTATTTTGGAGAACATGGAGAGATTGTTAACTGTGTGGTTAGAGGATATGAATAAGCGAAATGTGCCCATGAGTATGTCTCTTTCAGGACTTGAAGCAATGTGACGGTGGTGAAGGTTCATCTCGTGATGTTGAGATTGAATTTAAAGCAAGCAGTGGTTGGTTTCAAGTTTCAAGTGATGTTCCAGAGTGTCCCATTAAACTTTTTATTTGTGCAGGTACAATAGTTTTTGGAACATAAAGCATTTTAGCAGATATTATATCAAAACTAGATTGTTGTACATACAGGCTGAAGTTGAAGATGTTTAGAGTTAGGATTTTTACCTAAAAGAAGTATTAGAAAGTTTTATAATTTTAATCACCTGATACACAAATGGCATAGCATATTTAATTTGATATAAATGTAAAATAGGCAAAGCATTGATAAATACATAAATTGCAACGTATAACATACTTATTTGTGAACAAAGGTTTTTTTACCAGGAGTAAATTGCGATGCAATTTTATGATCATGAATATGCTAGGATGCAGTATAATATGAGATTTTTCTTGTTTGTGATATCTATTGAAAATGATAGAACAAAACTACTTTTTTTGCGTAACTGTAGGCCAAAGCATGTATACTTGTCATTATAAAAAATGTATCATAAAGTTGGGTTTTATAAGGTGCTGAATTAGATAATTGCTGTTGAAATTGCTGTAAATCATTGCTTCTTAATTATATTATTAGGGAAATGTTTTATTTCTCTAGTCACAAGGGAAGGCACCCAAGTGTAAGTGGCGGATCACGACCAAACTTCACAGGATGAAAGAAAACAAAAAATAATTGGACACGTATTTTCGGAAAGGCGTCTAACAAGCCCGCGTTTTCGAGATATTTGCAATTGAAAATTGAAAAACAGGTGGCTTGTCCTCTAATACCATGACGAGCGACACCCTGACAACAGGTGGCGGTAGCCTAGTGATAAAGTGTCGGGCTGCAGAAATTGTGTTGCGGGTTTGGTCCTCGACATCGCTGAATTTTTTTTCTTCTCCAATCAATGGTTTATGACCCTAGTTTTATGTAAGTTGTCCAAATTACATCATTAATAATTTTCTTTCTTTTTTCAGGCCAGTATTTTAATTTTAAATCCATTCCAATGCACTTTTTACGACATACTCGGGTTATATAGTTACTTGATAAATATATACAACATTTTCTACGCACATCCTCCTCGATATTTCCACTGTAGAGTTGCATAGTTTACGTGCCATATATGGAGCACTTTATGCCACATTCCGACGGTTTCTCGAGTCCTTTCGGTGCGTCCTGGCGGTGGGCCCTACCGGGTGGGGTCGCTTTTCGCTCACTCTCCTAGGGATGGATGAGGGAACCGTAATTTATTCATATGTATTGGTTATACCGCCAATAGTCGGTCGCCATTGCCTCATTAGTTACAATTGGCCGGGAAGGAGAACAAGAACTGGAAGGTGAACGGCAGCAAACACGAACTGTAGTGGTAGCGACCCTATCGGTGCACAATAGAACGTGACATGTTCACGTTTACGCCTCAAATTGTCATTTCGCCTACAGAAACAATGTGTGGGGATTCGATCGCTACTGCGGTTAATTATCCGCAGTTAATTAATTAATTAATGAACAGCAACGATAACAAGATAACAAAGTAACGATAGCAAATAATTCATTTTAACGAAAACAATGGCGGCGCCCATGTATACGTTTAAAATTTATTTAATTTAATTTCTTCGCGTTGCCGTTCTCGTTCCCAGGCAATTGTGAATCTGCCTTTAGTCACATGTGGTCACCTGTTGTCGGCTGCACAACGTGAAGTGGGGAACATTGGTGTTTTAGTGCGCTTTGCGGGTCGCTGACCGACAATGCAGACGCCGTGTGAGACGGAGGCCGCTACCTACTCCATCCCTAGGAGAGCGAGTGAAAAGCGACCCCACCCGGTAAGGCCCACCGCCAGGACACACCGAAAGGACTCGAGAAACCGTCGGAACCTGGCATAAAGTGCTCCTTATTCGGCATGTAAACTCTGCAACTCCACAGTGGAAATATCGAGGAGGGTGTGCGTAGAAAATGTTGTATATATTTATCAAATATCTATATAATCCGAGTATGTCGTAAAAAGTGCATTGGAATGGATTTAAAATTAAAATACTGGCCTGAAAAAAGAAAGAAAATTAATAATGATGTAATTTGGACAACTTACATAAAACTAAAGTCATAAAACATTGATTGGAGAAGAAAAAAAATTCGGCGATGTCGAGGATTGAACCCGCAACACAATTTCCGCATCCCAACACTGTATCAGTAGGCTACCGCCACCTGTTGTCAGAGTGTCGCTCGTCATGGTATTAGACTACAAGCCCCTTGTATTTCAATTTTCAATTGCAAATATCTCGAAAACGCAGGCTCGTTAGATGCCTTTCCGAAAATACGTGTCTAATTATTTTTCGTTTTCTTTCATCCTGTGAAGTTTGGTTGATCCGCCACTTACACTTGGGTGCCTTCCCTTATCAGTCTATGTAGCATAGTGTTAAGACCATCTTCTGTAGAATGGAAAGTATAAGAAAAATTAAAATTTTGATATAAAGTACAGGTGACTCAGGAGAATCGACCAATCAAGATTCGACCAACTCGAGAGTTCGACCGGTGGAATCGACCCAGCCGATCAATCGGTTGAATTAGAAACTAGTTTACGCGAAGTAATTTTCAGCCCGCCCGACCATGAGAGGTTTAGTTTCAGTCTAGACATCATTATTTCTGTTCTAATTGTATGAATTTGTGCTGATTCGACATTTGACGTTTCGAGATTCGACCACGCTTTCAGGAACGCATCCCTGTTGAATCTCGGGAGTCGCCTGTATATGTATACTGCTAGTGGTTCATGAAATATATGCATATACTGTGTTAGCAACTAATGATGGAGGATGGAAGCCTGCATACTCGAAGCAGTTGGCTGGTTAAAAATTTATCAAAAATTTTTCTATAGATATGATATGATATGATTTAGCCACTAATGATGGAGGATGGAAGCCTGCATACTCGAAGCAATTGGCTGGTTAAAAATTTATCAAAAATTTTTCTATAGATAAATAACACTAAATCATATTCCATATTAATTTAGCAGTTTTTTGAGAAATAATAGTTTATTTTTGGCTGCAGACTAATTTTGTTAAAGTAATCTTGCATGCCATGGTCTAGGAAATATTTTTGATCCCTAGACAATGCCAGATATTTAAATAACAAATCAGTACATTTACATGAAATCAAAAATTTTTGAAATATTAAGTCGGTACAAGTAGGAACAATTATATGAAATAAAATTCAAGATATAATTATATCAAAAAGTAAATGAAAAAGGATTGATTTATTCATAAATATTTTTACAAACATTAAAGTTGAAACAAGCTGTAATGAAATAATTTGGAACTAAATTAATTATAAATACCGTATTCACCCGAATCCAAGACGACCCTGAATCTAAGACGACCCCCCATTTTGATGATTCCAAAAGAGAAAAAAGCTCAAATTGACATTCATGACTACAAAAATTATATATCTTGTGAAATATTTATTTTCTCTTATACTTTTCTTGAATTTTAAAATCATAAGATCACATCACAAATAGAACCATTCAGGTTTTCAAACAAATTAAATGGTAGCATTCATTTTAAGATAACATTAAAAATAAAGTAAATACATTGAAAGAATATACTCATTTCCGGACAACAAAAAAACATTTCAATCCAGGTGCTGCATAAAATCATTTTATTGTGTTAGTCATCATCACTGTCTATGCAACCTTCACTATCCTCCTCATGCTCCTATCTTTATCACTCTCAACTTCATCATCAGTCTCCCACAAAACATCATCCTCACTCCCATCCATGGCATTAGAGAAGCAGCATTTTTTAAATCCTTTCACTATTACTTTTGCATTTATTTGTTGCCACGATGTCTTGATCCATTGGCAGAGCATTGCAACTTCAGGTTTCTTAAGATTTCCTTTTGGTGTTAAAGTGTGAGTTCCACTCTGTAACCACTCAGAATACAAAACCGTTAAATTATTTTTAAAACACTTATTGACAGCAACATCTAAAACTTGAAGTTGCGATGTCATTCCTCCAGGTATTACAATAAGATCAATATTCATCGCACTCATTATGTTTGTAATTTCAGGAGATAAGTGTCCTTGAATGCATCCAGTGAAAGCATTGCTCTTTGTTTCAGTAAAGCTCCTGGCCGTCTATTCCACACCACATGTAACCAATCTCTCATTAGTTCTTTAGTCATCCACCCCTTTTCTTGACACCTATTATTCCACTTGGCAAATGTTTCTTAGGTATTGTTTTCCGCTTTAGAATCACATATGGTGGTAATTTAGTCCCATCTGCTAAAACCGCCAACATTACCGTGACTCGCATTTTTTCGTTGCCTGTAGTTTTAATTAGGACGGACTTCGCACCTTTTTCGTTCACAGTATAATTAGATGGCATGTAGAAGAAAACCGGAGTTTCATCGGCATTTCCTATTTGGCTCAAAAGGTAATTATTGATTTTTCTAAGTCCAATTACGTATTTCTGGTAAGCGAGAAGTTTTTCAACATAGTCTTCTGACAATTTCTGACACAGCGAAGTTCGTCGCCGTAAAGAAAAATTATTTCGTCGCATCATTCTCACGCACCAATTTCTGCTGGCCTTGAATTCTTGCATTGATATATTAAGTCCTCTAGTAATTTCATTAGCTTTAAGTATAATACTTTCAGTCGAAACAGGCATACCGTTCTTCCTCATGGTGCGCACAAACTTGACTACTTCTTCTTCAATGCCATGAAATCGGCCTAATTTTGGACCACTGAGCGACTTCCTTGTGGCTTTTTCTAGTTCCTGTTTTGAGAGTTTCCATCGACGCACATTTGCCTCAGATACACCGAACTTTCTACTCGCATCACAGTTATTAGTTTTTTCTGCGTAATTTATCACGATCAGCTTAAAATTTGTATCTTAGCTCCGTCTAATTCCTTTGTTAACTTCCCCTTTGCACTCGTGCCACGTACTTCAACATGATCTGTCATTTTAACTTAAGGGTTGTGCATTTAAATCACGAATGCACAACTCAAAATTACTGTTACACTTAGTGAATCGCAGTGCGTCGTTTGAAAGGGGAATCCCAATGATTTCCGCTCTCATTTGTTTTGACATTGCGGTTGCCATTACGTGCAAGATGAAAGTACGTCATCTGTGTTATGATCGCCGACGATGATTATTAGTCTAAATAATTATTATTCCCGTCATGTTTTTCTTATTGTTATTACTATTTGTTTATTTCACTTCTTTATGTACGTACTTGAATTTGCTGTTGTGAATTGTTTACTCTAATATACCATTTGTGGTAAAAATCATTGATTAAATGCTTAAATATACTTCGTATTCGAATGTAAGACGACTCTTGATATTTACAGCTGAAAATTTGGAAAAAAAGGTCGTCTTAGATTCAGGTGAATACGGTATTTTAGGCTTTATTTGGCTTCCTCTAGAATTTCTTACTAGCTTCTGTATCTAGATATAATTGAAATTTCCTTCAATTCATTGGAAAGTTTTGCTTAATCATAAGTTCAGTTTCTAAATTGGATAGTTTGTTCCTGTCTTTCCTCCATGCAACAGTCATCAAACTAAATATTCTTTCACTTGCTGCATTAGAATATTGTATTGATAAAATGAAGCTGACCACTTTTAACAATTCATTAGCATCTAACTTTAATTTTAAAAATTCAATCCATTTCTCTGTGATTGTTTTTTATTTGATCAAGATTCGGAGCAAATCACTTTTAATCCTAAAATATTTTCAAAGAAAATGTCGAAGCCCACGTTTCTTGTGAAATTTTTAAATAATTTCTTCAAAATCCTTTAAATTTGGTTTCATATTTAATGCAATGGGTTTTAATGCAGGTGACTCCCGAGATTCGACAGGGATGCATTCCTGAAAATGTGGTCGAATCCCAAACCGTCGAATGTCGAATCAGCACAAATTCAAATAATTAAAGCAGAGATAACGATGTCTAGACTGAAACTAAACCTCTCATGGTCGTGTGGGCCGAAAATTACTTTGAGTAAACTAATTTCTAATTCGACCGATCGAATTCTCGAGTTGGTCAAATCTCGGGAGTTGCCTGTTTTTTGAAAACATTGTTTTCAAAGTTAAACCGTTTTTCAATATATTTAATGCTTAAATCCAAGAAATTATCAGCGTCAATTTTAAAACGTTTCACCATATGACTATTATCGTATTTCTTTAAAATAGACTGTTCCATCGAACTGTAAAAATTGTCACTTTATCGATTTGTTAAGTTGTTTCTTAATTTTTCCTTCAATTCATAAATTTCATGTCTTAAAATTCTTAACGAGCTTTTCAAATGCAGACAAAATACTAGGCCAGTAAGTTGGAACATGTTAACACATTTCATACCATTCAAAAGATTCTTTTAATTCACTTGTCTTTGTGGAAAAGTCACATTCACTGAATACCTTTATGACGATTGTCTCTAAATGATATTTCAATATTTTCACTGATTTTTTTACCGCATTGGTCAAAATATGGCAATTGCATCCTACAGCAACTATGTGCTTATTGTCCTTTAATAACTCAATATAAACACTTTGGTTTCTGCCGAAATTTACAGCAGGGTTATCAGCACAATAAGATGTTACATTTGTTAATGACAAGCCACTGAATTCCATTTTGTTCTTTAGCGATTTAGAAATTTCTTTTGATGATTCACCCCCAAGAGAATAAAACGAAAGCAAGCCAGTTTTTATCCCCCCATTTTTATTAAAATAATGAACCAAAAGTGGGAATGTCTTAATACTTCCTTTGTTGGTAGCGTCTGTCGCTATTGAAAAAGAATAATTGTCTTTAATGTTTTAATGTCTTCAAGAATAATTCGTTTAGATTTTGGGCCAAGTACTCGTGTGACGATATTTGACCCTTTTGTTCTCTTACAACTGTACGTTCTTGCAATTACCGAATCACTGAATACGGATGAAATCAAATTTCCAGCACAATCGCTCGAATTGAAACTCTGTGATTGCTTAACTGTATGGTACATACATGAATGTAGTCTCATTGGAAATTGTTTTATTTTTTTGTTTGGAGTATTTGGTAATAAAGAAATTTGATATTTTACTGGAAGTCGCACCAGTTGACCAACTTTCAACATGAAAATTAGTTGTACTGTTTCTTCATATCAATTTTACTACAGTAAAACCTGCGAGAGGCAGAACCTCGTGGGACCGGAATATTTTTCCAGCTTTAGCAGGTTTTCGTTCTTATTGTTAGACAGGTTGAAAGAAATTACACGGATTTGTATTATTAATAAATTGAAGTAGAATATGGATGTGCTCGTGGGTCTGAAGAGAAGGAAAAGTTGAAATAGCATTTCATACTAATAATAAATAAGAGATAAAACGAAAGTCATGCATAGGCAAAACTACATTTATTAGAAGTTAATAATTTTCCCTTTAACCTTTAAAAGACGGGATTAAATCCCAAATGTAGCTCTGCGTGGCCGGGCATTTTAATGGTCCAAGTTTCTATTAAGGACAACTTCACAGCAAAAGTTGCATTACTAAAAGGGTATCTATGATAAAACATTCAAACAAAAACCATATTAAAGGAAACACGATGATGATTACTCTGATATAATTATTTAATATCAATAATAAGATCATAAGATGATGAATGTACATAAACTGAAAGAATAAAAATATTTATTAGTTCAACATTGTATTCGATATCGGTAATTTCAATTAGTGACGAAAAAATATTAAGAATTTATATGAAAGATCTGCAATACCATTTAATATGAATCTGTCCTTTTTGTAGATAATTATAATTTCCTTTTAGTGTGATACCGTATATACTCGTGTATAGTACGAGTTTTTACGACCAAATTTTTATTGCAAAAATTGGGGATCATACTATATACGAGTAATGCATTTGAGGATTTAAAATTCATGTATCTTCACGGGCATTTTCGGTGAAGTTATGCCACCCGCACGCATTCTAATGGTAGGCTAACCTTAACAGTGAGGTCCTTTATCGTTGTTATGTTGCTTCGTGAAGAGTAGAATCTTTTTCATATATACAGCTTCAAATTCACGAATACTTGATATAAGTGACGATTTACGGGCACTTCCTTTCTTGAATTTTATGTATGTACATCTTTGTTTGGGTCTTTTAGCAAGGGATGGATTGAAACGAGTTGGACTAAAAGTATCGTAGAGGCGTAACTTTATGGAATTTCGACATCTCGGAAAAAAGAAATTACTTTGTAATATTCAACAGTCTTTATTGTTTCTTCAATCACACACCGATCGGTTTCCCCTACAAAGTCATTCTAAAAGTGTTACGTCGGTTAGTAACACCATTAGAATGATTTTATAGTGGAAACCGGTCGGTATGTGATTGAAGAAACAATAAAGACTGTGGAATATTACAAAGTAATTTCTTTTTATCCGTTATCCCTACCTATTAAACGGATGAGCGGTTGGAACCATTACGTATGCGGAACGTAATCAAGACGTACTAGAATTGAAACGATTTTATTTCATCTTGTGCATTCATGATTCATATCACTTTTTATTAAATGTTTTAGGAGTAAGATACTTAACCTATCCGAATTTTAGTGTACTCGCAAGAAATACTATTTACGACATTTACGGCCTATTCCATGGTGGTGTGGAAAATCAAGGTTGTTCAATATATCTCGCTTGTAACCATCGAGCTATGGAAACGAAATATATCGACCATGGTGAAAAGCTCGGGTCGTACTATAAACGAGATATATGAAAAAATCAGGTTTGTTCACCAAATACCAGGGGTCGTACTATACATGGAGTCGGCATATACACGAGTATATACGGTATACACGAAAGCACGGGTCAATGCACAGGCCAACATCACACTTTTCACAGCGTATATTTGTGCGGGTTAATATTTTTTTTGCGGAGCAAACATGACACCCTAATTTACTCGTCTTTTCAGGCCAATGTCGTAAATGTCTTGCTGGTAATCTTGTGATTCTGCTTTCACACAGGTTGGGCCTCCCTCTTGATATTGTCTCTGCTCTCATCCCTATCACTTCCAAAAGATTGCGAACCAAAGTTTATCTAAATTTCCGGTGGGATAGTTCTTTGCCAAGTGATTTTAGCTATTGAGAATTGTCTTGTCCATCAGGGGAAAAACACTTTCTTTGTCCGCTTCCATGTCCTTTGGCTAATTGAGTAGCCATATGCCATTCTGTCTCCTTTGTCTACAAAACCCATATTGCGGTTGTAGTCCTGAATAATCACGGGTTTTTATAGCATTTCCATGTTCATCACTGAAATTACTATCTGCGGGTGGATTGTACATATTTGTCAGTAACTGTACATACTGTTTGTCTCTCCAGGTAATAGCTGTCAAATCGTCTTGCACTCTAACACGTAAGTCCCCCCTTTTAAGTTTTTTGTCTTTCTATCAAACATCTTTGGCATTCCATTGCGATTAGGTCTAACGGTCCCACAGCAAAAAATATTTGTTGTCTATAGGTCATTGAATAAGTCAGGGGATGAGAAGAAATTATCCATATAAAGTTTATGTCCCACCACCTCCACTCTCCTCCTCAGATTCTTCACAGTTCCATGTGTTGCAGGATTGCTGCAGTGGCATTTTTCTTGTCCTTGTCGATGTAAGATCCTATATCTAATTTTACAAATGTCCGTCACCATTTGTATCTCGAGAACCGTTCGTCGTAGAGATATGTGGCAAAACTATTTCTATTTTCATAAAGTCCCGGGTTCAAATCTTAGGAGTCATTTATATTTTCCATAAGATAACACGTAAAAACTCGACTTTTCGGCGTCCATGCTTTCATTCATTTGCTCATATAAATTTGAACAATTGGCATACGAGCTTTGGATCTGGATCGTTTTCAAGAAAAATGTAGGATTCTTTTCTCATCGTCTTTTTTCCTTTATGATTCGAAATCACCCGCATTTTAAGTTTAATGCACATAATTTGTCATTTTATCGCTAAATACCTTGACAACGGACATTGTCGTGCTCGAAGTCTTATTGTTGTAAAACCATATATAGCATACGAGCGTAAATTAATGCGTTTTATATGCCGTTTAAATGAAGAGGGTGTAAAGAAAAAAGGAAAGAGGGGGAGGGAGAGAGAATAGGAGAGAGGGGCAGAGTGGGAGAGGGAGGGAGGGAGGAAAGGAGAGAGGGGAAAAGGATAGACAGGAAAAGGGAGAGATGGAAGGGAGAATGGGAGAGACAAAGAGGCGGAGGGGGGAGCGGGAGAGGGAGAGAGTGGGATAGGCAAGAAGGGAAGAAAAGCAATCTGGCGAAATACAGTCACTATATGCGGCAATATGGTATGCCTCTCTAGGAAGCAGACAGAATACGTGCAGCCCATTGGTTCTCTCTTGTCCTGTTTCTCGGTGAGTAAAAAAGGGTTTGGAGACTACGGCGAAATAGACGTATTTCAATAAGGAACTCCTTAACCGTAAAATTTGAATGTTTAGGCACAAAATGGAAAAGGAAAATTAAAAGGAAATCAAATGAAGAAAGAAAAAAGAAACGTAAAACTTACAGGTTTACCGGAAGGCACCTCACCAGAGACTTGATGTTGCAACCTCTGCCACTTACCGAAATAGTGAAATGCAAGGCACTAGTGGGTAACCAATCACTCAATCAAGAAAGAAAACTGTCAGACGAACAATCACTGACACAAGCGCTCAAGAAACAAACAGGAAACACTAAACTCACTCACACGTACAGGATCAAACTTGTCAGACTGTGGAAAGAGGTGAAGAGGGGAAGGAGACGATTTGGAAAGAGGAAAGGCTGGGAGGGAGACAAGAGCGGAAGTGTGCCCATAATATGCTGCTTTTCTGCAGCATTTTGCTAGTATGTAAATACTGTGTAAGAATTTCGATGCTGACTATGATTTTTTAATTTTTATTCTTTGAAAATCTCAAAACATGAAAGAAATATTTGAGTAAGAGAGGGAGAAGTGAATATTTAGGAATATCAGAAGGGAATCGCATGACGAAAAAGGTTATGAACCACTGGTTTAGACAGATTATTAGGTGTTATATTATCTGTAGAAGCCCACTTTTTCCAGCCAGAAATGTGTCATCTCAGCTCCGAATACGGTTACCACATCTGTGGGTTTCACCCGAAGTCTTTGGGTTAGCAGCCGAATCTTCAGGTTTCCCGTTGGACTCCGTAATTCTTGTCCAAGAAACTTATCGATAAAAGCTCAATATTTGGTCAAAATCTGTCACATATTCATTAAATATGAGTAATTTCGAATGGAAGGCAGAAATCGACGATAAGAATAAGAAACCTTGTACATTCTTCTTTAAAACAGTCTACTCACGATGATTGTAGGTCAATTTTTTCTAATTTTAATTTGCAGAAGAGTGAAAGCCTGCATGTTGAAATGTCGTATTTGACGTGTTTTCTTATGGGAAACATAAATGTTCTCCTGGAATCGAACCCGGGGGCCTTTTTTCAGGATATTTTTCGTCATTACCTTTTAATGTGTGATTCAAGCATTCCTGTCAAATTTCATACTCGTACCTACTTGGAAATTATCTTAAATCGCGTTTAAAGAGTGGCTGCAAAAGTGTGTAGACAAGAAAACAATAAAGAAAGAATCCTACCCTTTTATAATATAGATTGATAGTGTAAACACAAAAACATAACAACAAATCATTTCAAAATATACATACTTTAAATAATTTGTTGTTAATCTAATAAAATAATACGATTATTACAGTTTTAAAGGTTTTGTATGATATTTTTCGAAAAATTGTACAACACATACAGGTACCTCACATTGTTTGCAACAGTAAATTGTTTCATTTCTCTTTATTTATTTATTTCTATTTTTGAGATGCAAACTACACACCTTTTCCTTGAATGCGACTGACTAGACGTACTAGGCTTATAGCCTATGTCAGGGATGGCAAATACAGGGCACGCTTTAGATTTCACTTGGCACACGTAAACTTGTATTTTCTATATAAAATATGAAGTTTCTTAGAGAAGGAGTAAACTAGTGGCACTCGAATAAAAATTCTGATAGTTCACACTACTTTCTTGACACGCGACTCGAAAATCATTTGCCATCCCTGGCCTATGTCATATTTTCCAGTAATTCGTAATGGTGTTTCAATTGGTGGTTGTCCTGCCTTCTTTGCTTTTGGTTACCATTCAATGAATTCTGCTATCCAGACCATCACCAAGCTAAAATTTAGCTGAGTCATTTACTTCAAATTTTTTGTAAATTAAATTTGCAATAAAATTTGTTATATCAAAATAAAATTGTGAGACATTTTCATGTAATAGTTTTAGTGACTTCCTGGAAGGAGAGTAGGTGATGATGCACTGTTCTGCAAGTTTGACTCCTCCCATCCCTTTGCCATAGTCAACACTCATTAGAGGTTTAATTTTTTACCAACCAAAATCTCAACAATATCAATGAAAACCAAAGATTTCCACTTTTTAGAAGAAAGCTTTTTAAATGTAAATGCCATATTTCAGTTGAAAATCAATCTGGTCATTGGGAATATCTAATAGTTTTGCAGGAAAAAGTTCAAGGTAGCAAAGATTAAATAATACAACTCGGCTACCAATAGATGTCAATATGTAATGGGGAAGTTTAACATGTGTAAGCAGTTAGAGTAACCAGTTGAGAGCAAAAGAAATACACTACAAAGCTTAAAAGCGGTTCAAGCAACCAATGAACACAGGTTGATTTGTATAAGCAGTTGCCATAGTTAAGGGGTAAAGTGTCTGCCAAACAGCTTACCCTAAATAAAATATCACTGCACGCCACTGGCCTTCATGGCTACCGTAGTGGTCCCGGGGCGCATGAAGTTCCTGCCATACTTAACCCTACCAAGCATTCACTCTACTTCCTCCAGCTCCTTTGTCACCTTTCAAGAAACATTTACATTTTTTACGAAATTGATTAACAGATTTAGGAAAGCACTTAAAGATTTCATCAGCTGACACATTCCACTCATGAATTCCTCCACTTAGAAATTACTTCTGGCGATGTCTGTTCATTGTGGCCTATAATTAATTTTGTACCTGTGGTTATTTTTTCCAACATAGTTAGGTTTCTCTTTCCCCATGAATAAATATTTCCATGCTTCTTCCGTATTAAATATTTTAAATATCCCATGAAGGCTATTTAGTTTTCTTCTAATTTGCAATGATTTCCACCCTAGCGAATTTATCATTTCTGTTACACTTTCAGCCTTCTTTTAGTACTTCCCCAACACATATCTGACAGGCTTCCTCTGCACCTTTTCTGGCTTTTTTTACCTGCTCTACTATGTACAGATCCCATACATTTGCTGAATATTCAAGTATTAATCTCACAATGGAATTATATTCTAATTCTTTAGTGGTCTTGCCCTTCACTTAAGGTTCCTCATCATCCAATGTAAGGATTTAAATGCCTTTCCCACAATGTGATCAATGTGCTGTCCCCACCCGAAATTAGTTGAGATATTAATTCCTAATTATTTACAGTACTCACTTTTAGAAATAGTACCTCCTATTGGGAACAAACAAATTCGTCCAAAAAAACGTCAAAAACAAATTTGTTAAAAACAAATTTTTTTGAACAATCAATTCATCGAAGGGCAAGTTTGTCGAAAGTAGGAGTTCATCGAAAATCATTTGTAATTATTTCGAATAAGAAATGTTAATGAAAAAGATTAGCGTACAGACTGATTAACTCATAATTTTGACAAATTTGCCCTTCAATGAATTGATCGTTCGACAAATTTGCTTTCAATGAATTTGTTTTCGATGAATTCACCTAAAACCCTTCCATTAGCTCATATTGCCGATATTCCTTTTAGTAAAGGTTATAAGTTTACTTTTCCTGCTGTTTATATCCATTTTATTAATTGCAATCCAGGTAGCCACTTTCTGTAAGTCTTGTAAACTTCCTATCATTATGATTTTTTATTCTTCTGTATATTTTGCAGCATCAGCAAAATGACGTTGAGTACATTTGTCTTACTCTAACCCTTTGTGTCCTCCCAGTAAGAAATTCTTTTATACAACCCATTTATTTATACTGATGCTCCCCAACTTACAGACGGGTTACTCTCTTCCTTCCAATATCCGAGCATTTCTTGCAAACTACCTGGTAGAAGAGGAAGATAGAAAGGGAGAAAACGCAGAAGGAGTGAAGTTTGTAAGAATGCCGTAACTACTACATATTAAGTGTTCTGAATGTAGGAGGCTGATTTGTAAAAAGCATGCACAAAGTGTCAGTAGGTGAATCCTATGCGCAGATCGAGGCGAGGAGCAACAAGAAGACTCATGATTATAATCATTTATAATAATTTTAAAACTTTTAGTAATTTTGTATTAAACTTATATTATTTTTATTTTGCAACCCCTAATTTGGTATTATTTATTATAATAAAGCTTATTTTCCAATAATTCTGATTCGTTTACTTTGAGGCAAAAAAAGCGCGCCCGCCGGAAGGTTAAATAATTTACTTTAGTTGCTACGAAGAATGTTTTCATTGACAATGTTTGATAAATCCGAATAAAATTTTTTAAAAATTTCATAATAAATTACGATTTTCTAGTTGGATTTTTCTTAAACTTTTGCCGAATAAGCGGCATAAATGTGGAAATGTATGATCAATTTATCATATTTCCATGTTTTAGCTCTCCATCTGTTATGTTTTCCTCACAATTTCAATTTTAGCAAGTGCACAGACAGCCAAACAGTCAGACACCAAAGTGAAACTATAAGAGCATTTTTTTAAACGTGCTAAATTAATCATTGATTTATCACTCTTTGACTCCATAGTTTATTTGAAAGATTTTTAGTATTACGTACTTTCATTTTAATCCTTAAATACTCTGAGGGACAAATATGAATACAAGTCTTGAATACGTTCATTACTTGTATATGCATCGTAAGGGAAATTAAACTCAGAACGAATCCAATTTTTTATAAGTTTAAATCAGTTTTAATGGCTAGATTTCTCAAGATTACAAAATGAATATCATCATGTACAAATTTAAGGTGACTCTGCGATGCTCATACACTTTCATTTAAGTTATCCTTTCAAAAGTTCTTTATACCTATAACATATAAGTCAGTGTTGAACCAATTCCAATAAATTGTGGAAAACACCGGACTGCAGACGATCATCTCATTCTTTTTTACACCTGCAAGGACAGTGACACTTAATCCCTCTATGGCATTTTGAGCACCTCCTTCCGCTCTTGGAACCTTTACAGGGACACCAGCATTTGCAGCGGCTTTTGCTCTTCCTAGATGTACTTTTCCCCCGTCTTTCACTCCTGCTCCTGCTTCTTTTACTTCCACTAGGGCAACAACGTCTATCCGAGCGACCTTTGCGTTTGGAGCTTCTGCATTGACGAGATTCATCATTTGGTTTAATTTTATCAGGCGATTCTGATGATAAACTCTGTTCCTCCAGCATTGCTGAGTTTAAATCGTACTGCGAATTTTACACCCTTAAGAATCTAAATGATTTGTTAAACAAATTGTTTTAGGGACGGAAGTATTGTTGAGCTATTCTAACAATGATTTAAACCAGATATAAAAAGTAGGACAATATAATGTCTGTATAAATGACGATGTAGTACTAAATAATTAGATTATATATCATTTGTAAGCATGGAAAAAATTTTTTACGCCTTTTATAAGTACGAATTAAGAATATTTTCAATAATTTTACCAAACGGTTTATGAGGTTAAAGCTTGTGACAAATAAGAGCGAATTAAATTACAAATATTTCAGTACAAATTTTAATCCAAATAAATATACATATATATACCGTTGACTTTTGGTGGAATCAAAATTCGAGTCTGAGAAATAATCACATAAAAATTACCGCTTTCCAGCGATATTCAATTATTACATTTTTCATTACATAGGTAGTTTTAGTTTCTAGTGTAAGGCTATTGAAAGTTCCTTCCATTAGCTCATATTGCCGATATTCCTTTTAGTAAAGGTTATAAGTTTACTTTTCCTGCTGTTTATATCCATTTTATTAATTGTAATCCAGGTAGCCACTTTCTGTAAGTCTTGTAAACTTCCTATCATTATGATTTTTTATTCTTCTGTATATTTTGCAGCATCAGCAAAATGACGTTGAGTACATTTGTCTTACTCTAACCCTTTGTGTCCTCCCAGTAAGAAATTCTTTTATACAACTTATTACCCATTTATTTATACTGATGCTCCCCAACTTACAGACGGGTTACGTTCCTGAAATCTCTTCATAAGTCGAAAATTCCATAAATCAGAAGTGCCTCTTATAAAGTTCTAATGTGCAGTACAGGCTAGTGTAAGGCTATTGAAAGTTACAGAAATATTTTCTGTCATATCCTATCCTGTGCCAAGAAATAGCTGACAAACTTTTATAAATTTACTGTACTGATTTTATATTGGTATTTTGTATTATTGTTCATAGTAATTAAAGAAATTTTAGAAAAAGCTGTATGTACGGACATGTGTATTAAGCAATACAGTCATATCCTTGGTTATACTGCAGTTGACTTATAATGCGGGTCAGAGCCCCCCCCCTAAACCTCATGTTATAACTGGGGCGCAGTGTATTTTTTAGGAACAAACTTCAATTGTCCTTCATGAATAATATCTTTGAATGCATTCCATATATCATTTAAACACCATATCCAGCCCACCTAGAGAAATGGTCCCTTTAATAATTTCTAAAACCTTCATTATATTCTTTTTTATAATGCCAGGTAAAATTTTTGCTTGATTTAGTAGCTTTAGTTGTAAGCCATTCTAATTCTATAAGCACTGCTGCTGGGTCTCTTAAACCTGGTATGATTTCAGGGCATATGCATCTACATGAGTATTCTGCTGCTTTTAGTTTATTCCATTTTATTTTACAGTATAAAATACAATTTATTTGAAATTTTCAGTGATGACAAGAGAACACAATAATTCCTCCAAAATATAAACACTATGTTTCACAAAGCCATTGCTTTAATCCAGAGATTCACCAAGATTCACCTGGCCAGAGATTTAATCCGGTCTGGCATTCCACATTATCATTTTTCTTTCAAACAAGTACATCAAAATCAGTACCTTCAGGTACAGTTTATAAAACGTATGATTAAAATCAGAATGGTTTGTGATGACGGTAGGGTTTTAATAATTTTTTTCCATGCGATGCCTTTTGCATCGAAACATGAATTATAAAAAGTGCATTGATATG
This sequence comes from Uropetala carovei, assembly GCA_036926305.1. NCBI lineage: Eukaryota > Metazoa > Arthropoda > Insecta > Odonata > Petaluridae > Uropetala > Uropetala carovei. Next base: position 4,096,586 of record JAXCHB010000043.1, read on the forward strand.
TCCTTATTCATTCTGAGATTTGAAATGATGTAAACAGCCAAGTTAGTGGCTTCAAGCTATGCTTTCAGTAAAATCTTGAGTGACATGTACTTATGACAAATGAGTCCCAGCAGTTTTATATTAAATATTCAGGATAATTAACTCAAGTTTGCAAAACAGTAGAATTAGAAAAAAATATAATCCGCAGCAAAATATTCACATCTTTTGTTAGAGTGGGCAGCAACATTCTATTAGCATAGAAAACATAATCATAGCATAAAGAGTTTAATCATACATAGTAAACAGTGTGTTTAAAAAACAGAAATCATGAAGATCCCATTTTCTGAAATATACTCTTAGTGATTTATTATCTAACATTTGCATATGCTGTGAATTTTTTCTTACTGTTCATTTTCAAATTACTTCTCAAAAAAAGTGTCATGATGGAAGGATTCACACCGAGAGCTCTTCAGAAACAAACTCAGTAGCATGAGTGGCATATGTAAAATTCCTCTCTCTCTTCATACCTGGAATAAAATTTTCCAGGATTATTTTCAGAATCTAAATGTAAATTGTGTCCAGCAATTTTTTTGATTGAAATACAACTTACATGGAAAATATGCACAGTGAGCAAAAACCTTGCTTGCATTTTCTGCAAGTTTGGATACGACATTCACTGATTTTTTTCTCACAGAAAGAGCAATTACGATCACTACAGCTGTTATTATCACAGAAGCTGCAAACAGGTTGACTGCAAACATCCTTAAAAGAAAAAATTGTATTCAACATAAAGATTAGTTTACGATAAATGATTCAAAACCAAATGGTTACTTTCATTGCCTTCGCATTCTCCTTGGTTTGGAGATGACATTTATTGTTCAGAGACATCTGTTTATATTGAGAAGAGGCTGTCTTTTCTGCTTGCTGCGCTGGTTTACTCGTATCGTCGGCGCTTGTTTTCTTCCTTGCAGCCTTAAATAACATGTCCATAGTCTTGGCTGCGGCGTAAATTTCATTAATAGAAATATCAAGGTAACATTTCTAAGAAGAATAAGGTTAATATTTACTCTTACCGTATACAACTTTCATGTTTTCTTCTTTGCTGATTCCATCGTTGACTTCCTTTTCGCTGACATGTGTCTTACATTGTGGACGTAGGTCATCATCAAAAGAACGCGCTCTTTTCCTCGTCATTACTGCGAAAAGCGAAAACACGAGGAAGTAGGCTACCTGGAAGGAAATCAAAATATTCCACTTAAGGTAATTCGATCATGGTTCAATCGCGCAGATTTTGACTGATTCTCAGCGTGATTGAGATATTACAGGTGGTGCCGTCACCGTCTATGAAAAATTTCAGCGTGCATTTCCATTTTTTCTCAAAATGTAAATATTAATGATTCAATTAAGGGTTCTAAGATTCTCATAAAGGATAGTTTTTTTTACAACTCTCTCTACAGGTCTCCTCAAAAATCGGGGTGCGTCTTATAACCCGGTGCGTCGTTTAACCCGAAAAATACGGCAATTCCTTTAAGAAAATACAAATACATTGACACTATAGTTGCAGCCAATCTCAATAAACATGTATGAAAAAGTATTTATAACGGTTCTACCCTGTTGCATTATATAACTTGACGCACATTTTCCACATGAACTATACGGGTCCAAACAAGGATTTATGATCAAGTACATTTGGCTACATCACATCGTTTTTCCGCAAGGTCGGAAGAAGTTTTCGTTGCTTCTCTTTTTAATCTAGGTATCGTATACGGTTCGATCCAAAGTAAAACAGACCGATTGGATCTTCTTTTTTCCGTTTCCAAAAAGATAACTATTGTATCTATCACACGTACCTCGTGGAAACAAAGCTGTAATCTTATTATCTACGATGCATGACTTGCCTACTATTGATGAGGAAACAAACAAGCCGGGGATAATATTAGATTACAATACGACTAAAGGAGCTCTTGACACTTTCGATAAAATGCATGCGGCCTGCTCTGTATCTAGGATTACTAAGAGATGACCCCTCGCTTTATTTTTGTTTTCAAGAACATAACTCAAATATTGTATTTTGGTAGACATGTAGATTCAGATCAGTACCGAAGGCGAATTTTCCTAAAAGATTTAGCTATCAATCTAATGAAAGAGCACCACGCCACAAGGGCGACCGTCTACTCTCTTCCTTCCAATATCCGAGCATTTCTTGCAAACTACTACCTGGTAGAAGAGGAAGATAGATAGGGAGCAAACGCAGAAGGAGTGAAGTTTGTAAGAATGCCGTAACTACTACATATTAAGTGTTCTGAATGTAGGAGGCTGATTTGTAAAAAGCATGCACAAAGTGTCAGTAGGTGCATCCTATGCGCAGATCGAGGCGAGGAGCAACAAGAAGACTCATGATTATAATCATTTATAATAATTTTAAAACTTTTAGTAATTTTGTATTAAACTTATATTATTTTTATTTTGCAACCCCTAATTTGGTATTATTTATTATAATAAAGCTTATTTTCCAATAATTCTGATTCGTTTACTTTGAGGCAAAAAAAGCGCGCCCGCCGGAAGGTTAAATAATTTACTTTAGTTGCTACGAAGAATGTTTTCATTGACAATGTTTGATAAATCCGAATAAAATTTTTTAAAAATTTCATAATAAATTACGATTTTCTAGTTGGATTTTTCTTAAACTTTTGCCGAATAAGCGGCATAAATGTGGAAATGTATGATCAATTTATCATATTTCCATGTTTTAGCTCTCCATCTGTTATGTTTTCCTCACAATTTCAATTTTAGCAAGTGCACAGACAGCCAAACAGTCAGACACCAAAGTGAAACTATAAGAGCATTTTTTTAAACGTGCTAAATTAATCATTGATTTATCACTCTTTGACTCCATAGTTTATTTGAAAGATTTTTAGTATTACGTACTTTCATTTTAATCCTTAAATACTCTGAGGGACAAATATGAATACAAGTCTTGAATACGTTCATTACTTGTATATGCATCGTAAGGGAAATTAAACTCAGAACGAATCCAATTTTTTATAAGTTTAAATCAGTTTTAATGGCTAGATTTCTCAAGATTACAAAATGAATATCATCATGTACAAATTTAAGGTGACTCTGCGATGCTCATACACTTTCATTTAAGTTATCCTTTCAAAAGTTCTTTATACCTATAACATATAAGTCAGTGTTGAACCAATTCCAATAAATTGTGGAAAACACCGGACTGCAGACGATCATCTCATTCTTTTTTACACCTGCAAGGACAGTGACACTTAATCCCTCTATGGCATTTTGAGCACCTCCTTCCGCTCTTGGAACCTTTACAGGGACACCAGCATTTGCAGCGGCTTTTGCTCTTCCTAGATGTACTTTTCCCCCGTCTTTCACTCCTGCTCCTGCTTCTTTTACTTCCACTAGGGCAACAACGTCTATCCGAGCGACCTTTGCGTTTGGAGCTTCTGCATTGACGAGATTCATCATTTGGTTTAATTTTATCAGGCGATTCTGATGATAAACTCTGTTCCTCCAGCATTGCTGAGTTTAAATCGTACTGCGAATTTTACACCCTTAAGAATCTAAATGATTTGTTAAACAAATTGTTTTAGGGACGGAAGTATTGTTGAGCTATTCTAACAATGATTTAAACCAGATATAAAAAGTAGGACAATATAATGTCTGTATAAATGACGATGTAGTACTAAATAATTAGATTATATATCATTTGTAAGCATGGAAAAAATTTTTTACGCCTTTTATAAGTACGAATTAAGAATATTTTCAATAATTTTACCAAACGGTTTATGAGGTTAAAGCTTGTGACAAATAAGAGCGAATTAAATTACAAATATTTCAGTACAAATTTTAATCCAAATAAATATACATATATATACCGTTGACTTTTGGTGGAATCAAAATTCGAGTCTGAGAAATAATCACATAAAAATTACCGCTTTCCAGCGATATTCAATTATTACATTTTTCATTACATAGGTACGACTCGGTAATTTAAAAAAATACTACTACTCATCCAACATAATATAGCATAATAATGCGTTTCAGCCGAATTAATTAATTACAGGTCTTTCTCTGTGTATTTATTTCAGTTTATCAATAAAAGCTTGAATATTTTTCATTTTCACCAACCTAATGAAGTGATTCGAGAAACTTGAAAAAGACCAGCGGACGGGCAGAATGAGGACAGTCTGAGGAGCCAATGGGAAGTACTCACATAACGCACTGAGGTGGCGGAGGGGTACTCGTGCTTCGATTTCTACCGTTGAGTGTCGCGGCGCCACTGTTGTTGTACACGGTGTGCAGTCGGAGAGAGAAGTTAATCGGCAGAGGAGCAAAGTTAACATTAACAAGTAATTGAGTCTACGGGCATGCTTATTTGGAATTAGGTTCGATTTGTTCAGAATTATCTTATTGTGCGGATAATCAATTCGGTATTTACCCTTTGTTTTTACTTATTGTAAAGTATGCATTTAAACTCGACTGTTGGGGTCATTAACTTAGCGTCGATTAAGGGGCTCAGTTATTTAGGATTGACGAAATTATATTATCGTGCAATCTGTTTCAATAGAGCGGGTGTACGTGGGAAGTTTGAAATATCAATGTCGTTATCGAGTGTTTTTCAGAGTGAAGCAATGGCCAAACGTTCAATAAGGGGCTCATTAGAAGAATTTTAACCCAAAATTAGATTAAATCATTAATATTTTATAAGGTAAATTTTTGGTAGGCCGGAAAAGTATTTTCAGTTATCGTCGATCCGCGGAGACAAAAGTTAGAAAAACGCTGCAGTAGTAGAATGGAGCTACGACCATGAGGTAGGCATGTAAATGGTTTGTTTGCATTGCTTAAGTATAATCAGATTTCCGTTATTGCCTTTTTTAGTGCAAACAGCTCTTTCAGATGAGCGATTGATTGCAATATAATCCGTCTTGTTTATCTTATGACTCCAGATTTGGAGACGGGTTGGTTCAAATATTGTGCTGCATCAGATTTTCTATAATATTTTAAATCTAGACTTTGTTCTTTAGAGCTACAGGAGCCATTTCATATTCTGAGAGCATTTCATTATGGAATGCTCTGAATAAATACATTAAAAGTAATAATGCATTTAATTGATATTAAGTAGTCAATAAACACTAGTCAGATTATTTTTAAATAAATAATAAAATTAGCTAAGCAACTTATGTGAAATAATTGCTTTTCTTTCCAAATCTGAATGGAAGAATAACTTGAGTTACAATAGAATTTCAGTTTCGAATATTGACAGGTTGCTTTAGCATAAAAAAAGTGGAGACATTACATAATGTGCTGAGCATGAAATTGTGGTGCACGATTTCTAATATGTTTCTCTTGTTGTTTCAGAGGCATTTATCCCAGCTGTACTTTCCTGGTGATTCTCAGCTTGTGCTCTGCCATGCAGATGACATCTTGGAACTTATCGACTGTGTGATACCAAGAAACATTTATGGTGAGTATTTTCAATGTGTGTTTATGATGATAAGGATGGAAGCACTGTGTTACAAACAGTATGAATAAATGTAACTCTTACAGTAATAAAAATTTCTTGAGAAAAAAGAATGAAAAAGAAATAACGATAAATTATAAAAAGATAATAATCAATTACACTATGTGTGTGATAACCTTGGGATAATACAAGGGAACAAGAACCCAAGATAGCATAGATTGACACTCCATAACCGCCTTTTGTGCACCGATCAGGCTTTCGTGCGTCAGCTAAAGGACGAATGATAATTTCGAGTGGTACTGGTTGCTGGCCACCAGTTTCCACCGCATTGCCATCTTTGTCCATACAGCAGTGTTTATTTGTGCAATTATTTAAATATTTTATTGCATTTTGCCCTATCTCCCTATATTATAAAAATTTTTAAAGATAAAATATAAATTTTAAGTTTTCCTTTCAAACTACGTAAGTACGGTGATGCTGTATAATTCGCCTTCGCATTTTCTGCTAGTTAGCATGAATTTCTCATAATAATGTGCTTTAAGTCAGTCAAATGTTGTTTTTTGACAGTCATGTTTAATTATTGACCCAGAAAAATGTCCAGCTAGTTTGTGACTCGAATATAAGTCAAAAGTAGGGTTTGATCGGCCTGAAAAAGGAAGAAATTTCTCGACTTGAAGATATACGGTATAGTAGGAACCACTGAATTATTAAGACTTGAATTAATAAGTTGAGCAATTACAGGACTTAATGCAGTCTTTATAAATTTCAAGTCCTTTAATATTATCCAAACCTGGAGATTTGCCAATACTCATTTTATCTATAAACTGACATACCTGTAATTTGGTAATGTTTGGTACATAAAAACAAGTATTACATGTTTCATTAACAAAGACCATTCTAGAAAAAGTATTTGTACATACATGATTGATGTCAGCAACACTTTTTATAAAGTAATTAGCATATTCATTGGCAATTGTGTATGGTGTTTTACCAATGCATAAGTTATCCAATATTATCTCATCAACAGACTTCCTCAATTTAATACCAGTCAAGTTATTAATACTTTTCCATGTAACTTTATATCTCTAGTGCCTGAACCCTTAAATTTGTGTTCATAAAAAAACTTTTTGCACCTACGAATTTTGGTGTTAACCATATTTCTATAAACTATATAATTTATCCTATAAATTTCATTAGATGGAGCACTTTTCCATTTCCTAAAAAGTCTATACGAGACTCCCAATAAGAGAGACGCCAACTAGCGGTGGATTTTGGAAGTAGAGCTCCGAGGATAGTGAGTTGATGGTGATAACGGAAACATGTTGAGAGTTCGTACGCATCTTTCGGTTTCGTTTGTAATTTTTGGAAGCTAGCTTCACTATCATTTTTATATTATCCTTAGTATCTTAATTAATGGTTTTAGGGATTTTTAAATTCTTTTTTCTGTCGTTAAAGTTAGTTTTTTCGTTTCGGTTAATCACGTTAGAGATAGGTTGTAGCATATTAATTTCTTGCTTAAGGTAATGTGTTGGCTTATGTTAGATTCTTTGTGGAAGCTAGCGTCTCTATTTAGTTAATCTTTAATTTCGTAATTGATGGGTTTAGGAATTTAGATTTCGTTTTTGAGTAGTTAAAGTTTGTTTTCCTTTCGGTTTAGCACTATAGAGGTAGGGTAGGTTTAGTAAATTTGTCATTGCTAGTAGTATTCTTTATTTCTTATCTTATCTTTTAGTAACACAAGTATAATAACTATCTCCTAGGGTTCAAATGGGGGTTGAATCAGACCCATAGACCTATCTAAACATAGAAAAGGGTCGCATTTTCCTTAGTAATATTTTTGACTTTTGCCATATTAGACGCAGGATGAATTTTAAACTAATTTTTTTAAAAGACCACATCTTATGATGGAAAATATGGTAGTTGCAATCAAGCTCCATTTAAATGATCGTACAATGAAAGAACAAAGTTTATTTTGATTGAAGAGAGAATTATATAATCCATGCAGAGAATTGCTAAAGTACTGTTTGAAACTTAAAAGCTGACCGTTCATTATTAACAGGTTGCATGAGTGCCGGATGATGGGGAGTTACTGTATTTCAATAAATATATCATTTTCTTATTTTTAATTATTTATAATTGTAATTAATTGTGACCTGTGCATTACATTTTCAGTTGAAGTACGGATGGTAAATTGATGTTACATGTAATGTCAAATAAATGATTTAAAAACTTTTCCTGACATAATTAATGTAAATGTGATGTAATTAAAAAGCAAATGACAATGTGGATAATAAACGGCTTACAAAGGATGTTTTTAATTTTAAATTACAGGCATAAACTATACTTTAAAATTTTTTATTCATCAAACTTTTATGGAAATTACATAATTTTTCTTAATTTATCCATGTCTTCTCGTCGTCTTCCTCATCACGCCGTCAGTGGGACCTTCCCCTATGCTGTGTGGAGAAGAGGAGTTCTCGCTCATCGAAGGAGCATGCAACCCTGCAGAGAGAAGAAGAGTCCTCTATAATCGAGGGAAGCACCCTGCTCAGCATGAAGAGGAGGAGTAATACCCCCACTTCCTTTTCCGATTCCCACTATCCCCTCCCTCCAGCAACTCCTTTCCTGCTTCTCATCTCCCTCTCATCTTCCTCATTTCTTCCTCTCCTGCTTCCCACCTCTCCCCTACCAACTTCCTCAACCTCATCCCATCCTCTCATACCTATACCCCCACTTCCTTTTCCGATTCCCACCCTACCCCCTCCCTCCAGCAACTCCTTTCCTGCTTCTCATCTCCCTCTCATCTTCCTCATTTCTTCCTCTCCTGCTTCCCACCTCTCCCCTACCAACTTCTTCAACCTCATCCCATCCTCTCATACCTCTTATTTTCTATTCACCTCTCCCAATGCTCCATCCTCCTCTCCTGCCTCCCTCACATCCAACCACATTCCTCTCCTTTTTATCCTCTCCCTTCTCCACTCCCTCCCCTTCCCTCTTCTGTCACCCCCTCTTCTGTCACCCTTCCCTCTTCTGTCACCCCCTCTTCTGTCACCCATCCCTCTTCTGTCACCCATCCTCTCCTTTCTCCTCTCTCCTTCAATCATATCCCGCTCCCGCCACCCCATCCTCTCCTCCACTTCCTTCTCTCCCACCACCTGCCTACCCCATCCTTTTCACCTCCCTATGCCATCCTCTACCTTCCCCTCCTCCCACCCATTCTCTCTCCCATACCCCTCTTCCCACCTCCCACCCATCCCTTTCCTCCTCTCTCCTCCCAACCTTTCCTCTCCTCCCACCCTTTCCTCTCCTCTCACCCTTCTCTCTCCTCCTGGCCTTCTCTCTCCTCCCATCCTTTCCTCTCCTACCGCTCTTCTATCTCCTCCCACCCTTTCCTCTCCTCCCACTCTTCTCTCTCCTCCATCATTTCCTTTCCTCTCCTCCCACCCTTTCCCCTGCTCCCGCCTTTTTCCCTCCTCCCGCCTTTCCTCTCCCCTGCCCTTACCCCTCCTCCCTCCCTTTCGCCTGCTCGCACCCTTCTCTATCCTCACACCCTTCTCTCTCCTCACACCCTTCATGTACTAAGGTCTTTGACAAATTTCATGGAATATATTCTTTGAACAACATCATGGACTATAGTCTCTGAAAATTTTCATGGATTACAGTCTGAAAAATTTCATGGACTATAGTTTTGAAAAATATCATCGACTATAGCGTTTGAAAAATTTCATGGAGATACTCTTTGAAAAATTTAATGGACTAGTTATAGTCCATGAAATTTTTCAAAGACTGTAGTCCATGGAATTTCTAAGAGACTATAGTCCTTGATATTTTTCAAAGACTATAGGCCATGGAATTCTTCAGAGACTATAGTCAATGATATTTTTGAAGGACTGTAGTCCATGATATTTTTCAATGAGTATAGTCCAAGAAATTTTTCATACTGTAGTCCATTAAATTTTTCAAAGAGTCCATCAAATTTCTGAAATGGACTACAGTCTGAAAAATTAAATGTACTATCTTTGAAAAATTTCGTGTAGTATAGTCTTGGAAAATTTTTGTGGACTTACAGTCTTTGAAAATTTCGTGGACTATAGTCTTTGAGAAATGTTTTGGACTTATAGTCTTTCAAAAATTTCATGGACTATAGTCTTTGAAAAATTTCGTGGACTTTAGTCTTTGAAAAATTTCATGGAATGCTGTCTGAAAATTTTCATGGACTACAGTCTTTGAAAAATTTCATGCACTATAGCCTTTGAAAAATATCGTGGACTATAGCCTTTGGGGTAATGTGCAAATTATGTATTTAATTAGATATTATTATAAATCAATAGTGGCTTTAAAATACAATACTATAACAACTACATTGTAACTTGCAATTATTAACCACTAGCTTATTTTACCTCGACTTCGCTCGGGGAAGTTTATATTCATTTTTTGAGTCATATGAAGCGTGTAATATTATTGCAGACATATACTCCAGCAATGGTACGAAATTTGAACAAAATCGTTCGAGCCGTTTTTGAGAAAATCATATTATTGTTAAAGTTGCCTAGAATAAACCATCCTTATATTCATCTTTTGAGAAACATGAACTATTTGGTATTATTGAAGATGTAAATGAAATAACGCACTTTCCAGGGAAATTCATTTAGAAAATCCTGCAATTCAAAATCACACAGGACTAAATGCTAAATTTCGAGAACTTTGTGAGTCACCAACTTCACCTGATTTACTAAATTTTTGGAAACGTTCTCCTAAGCAAAATCTTCCCGGAACTATATGATCTTGCTCTGAGATTTGTTTGCTGATTCAGATCAACTTATATTTGTGAACACACATTTGCGGCGATAAACTTTATCAAAAATAAATTCCGATCTACGCTGACAAATGCTCATGTTGAAAATTAGCTTGTGTTATCAACTTCGAGAAACAACTGAGGAATTGTTAAATGAAAAACAAATTTAAAAATCGCATTGAGCTGCTTCTAAAAATGTCTAATTTGATTTTGCAACTAAAACAGAATTCCTTGCTTTGTAATTTAAAGTTGATTTTCATCATTGTTTCTAAAAATAAATGATACTTGGCTGTTTCAAAAATATATAATTAAAAACAATTTTCTACCCCTAAGCTTGGTTTTGTTTCTTTACCTTTGGTATGGTAAAATGGAGGTGGAAGGGGGGATGAGTGAAGAGGGAGTGGCCCGGTATAAGATTACTTTAAATTTTTTGGCACGCCGCTAAAAATGGTTGGTCGCCCCTGGTGTACAGCAGTATCGTGCAGTGGAGTATTTGAAAGAAATTATGTACGTGTACGTAAGGTAAATAGTGTTTTCAAGTTCATTTCTTCGTCATAAATAATCCATTTTCTTCCTATTTAAAACTATCGCATACATACATAAGGAAATTAAATGCTTGTTTGTGAGATTGTTTATGTTAGCAACAATGATGAAGTAACCATGCAAGAAAATTTCTAAGTTCAACTCGAAGTAAGACATTCTTGTGAGTCACGCTGGAAGCGAAACGCGCCTAAAAAGTGCTAAAAATGAAGAGATTCATCACCATACGTAAGTAAGTAAGAGAGATTGGAATTTTAATGACAGCTACGGCCATTTATTTTAATGTATTTTAAAATTCAAAATGCATGAGTCTATCAGATATTCTTCTTTCTGCTAAAATTTGTAATGCATAACGTACTCCTATTTTATGCAATACTACAGCTGCAGTTTTTCAATATTATGTTTATCCTGTAATGTGAGTGACGAAAAAGGGGAAAAGTCTGTTAAATACGAACCGCTTGCTGAATTAAGTTCAAATTGGCATTTCTCTTCGTAAATCAAATACAAAGCAATTTGGTAAAATATCAGCATCTGACTTTAAAGTTAAACACCAATTAAATAAATTCAATAATATGTAATGTGAGTGACGCTAGGTCATCAAAATGTTTCTCTTGGACAAATGAACGTGGAAAATCGTCATTTAAAAATCATCTGTATGTTTCCGCTGTATTTTAAAACGTTTTATGAGTTTTTTCTATAAATGCAAGTAATAAATGCTTAACCGAAGTTCACAAACAATTCCTCTTATTCAAGGAATTTTTACTTTTTTTGGAGTATGACTACCAGGTACTCCTTCCTAGAGGAGTTTTGTGGCAATATCTGCGGAGTCCTTTCGTAGAAAATGGTCATATCTACTCATTTCTATTCAGAGGCCATGGTAATTACCAGCAGAAATTTTCTTGAAACCTAAATGACGTTATTGCCTCCTATTGCTCCCAGTGCACACCCCCTGGAGAGCATGCATACTTCTCAGTACTCGTCCTCATCCAAACTTCCCGTCATATCCAATGATATTAGAACATATTTTGTGCAAACTACCTAAAGAGGAATGTTGGCTAAAGAAATGTTCTGACTGTGAACATATTTTGCACACGCAATTGGAAATCATTCTTCGACAATATGAGGCTAATAAGCAATGTGATTGGTTTGAGTGGAAGGAAGAAGGCAGATTAAGGAAAGTAGGAAAGAGGGAACAACAGATGACCTATCAGATCATATACTCTCAATGAGCCCTTTATTTTTGGAGCATTGTTATATAAAGAAAGAAGAGGCCAAATCATATAAAAATGACAGAGAGAGTATTTGGTCATCTGGCTCCTCAAAAATTGCAGCAATGCTTCAGGTGGACTTCTCTGTAAATTCCACATGTATTGCTCAAGACGAAGTACAAAGTTTCCACTGGGTTCAACCACAGATTAGTATTTTCACGGCGATAAATGGGTACAATGGAAAACATGATATGATATTTTGTATGAAGCAATTGATGAATTTACACCTACTATTACGGTAAAAAGTTCTTATTTTCCTAAATGGTTTTCTTATCAACTGAAAGAGTGTTTGAAATTGAAGAAATCTTTGCATAAATGTTACAAATTAAGCAACGATCTACTAGATTACATTTTCCATGAGCATTAGAAAAATGTTCGTAAAGTACTTGCTGATGCATGCTACAGGACGTACATAAGTAACGCTGAATCTAATATTCCACAAAATTTAAAACATTTTTGGTCGCACATAATCTTAAAAAATTAGATAAAATGCCAGTTCAAATGCAATACAATGATCAAATAGGACGTAATGACTCAGACACAGCTAATCTTTTTGTCAAATATTACTCCAGAGTCTATAATAATGATGTACCATCTAACTTGCCTGAATTTGAATTTAACTACTCAATATCATTTGGAAACATGAAAGTAACAACAGATGAAATACTAATGAAACTCAAATCTATAAATGCATCAAAAAGTGCTGGGCCTGACAATATTCCTTCATTACTCATAAAAAATTGTACTTCTTCTATAGTTTACCCATTATTTGTACTGTTCAACAAATCTCTCATTAGTGGAACTTTTCCAGATGTTTTTAAAAATAATTATGTAATACCTTTACATAAGGGAGATGACAGAAATAATATAACTAACTATCGTCCTATAGTCATACAGACTGTGCTACCAAAAGTACTGGAATGTCTGGTAGTAGATAAGCTGCGTCCTTTCATTAATGCCATGATTGAAAAAGAGCAGCATGGATTTATGCCTGGACCATCAACTGTAATAAATTATTATCTTTCCAATATTTCATAGCATGTGCTCTTGAAAGAGATAAGCAGGTCGATGCTATTTACTTGGATTTCGCAAAGGCCTTTGATAGGCTTAATCATTCAATTTTGTTATCCAAAATAGAAGCCTTTGGAATACATGGACCCATGCTAAAATGGCTACAAAGTTATTTGAAAGATAGAAAATTAATGGTGAAGGTAAACAATACATACTCTCATGCCTTTATTTCTACATCCGGGGTTCCTCAGGGTTCTCACCTGGGGCCCATTTCATTCATATTGTTTATTAATGACATCTGTCTCCACATCAGACCAATGAATCACCTTCTATATGCAGATGATTTAAAAATATTTGGTAAAATCAATAATTTAGATGATTGTGAAGTGTTACAAAACTACTTAGACAGAATTTCAACTTTGTGCAAAACAAATTACACGGAATTAAACATTAATAAATGTTACATTATGACTTTCACAAGGAGTAAACAACCAATAACATATCCTTATTCTTTGGAAAACAAACCCCTTGGAAGAGTAGACTCAATAAAATATTTGTTTATATTTCGATTCATAATTGAGCTACAAGATTCACATTGACGCTATTGCATTGAAAGTATATAAAACTTTCGAATTTGTCTACCGGATATCTAAAGACTTTAGTGACATTTCATGTTTCAGAACATTATACTGCTCACTTGTATGTCCGATTTTGGAATACTGTTCCATAGTATGGTCTCCATACTATGATAGTCATGTAAAAGTCTTGCAAAGGATCCAGTACAAATTTATTCGTATGGTGTTGTACAAATTTGGTATCACAACATTGAATATAGATTATTATAAAGTGACGATACTACTTGATATGTTACCCCTTTACATTCGAAGGAGGAATAGTGGCCTTATGTTTTTATATAAATTGTTAAATAACCATATTAAAAGCCCAGAATTACGTAATTTAATAAACTTTAGTGTCTTTAATGTATACAAGGTTACATATGACTTTTCATATACCATATATGAACAGAAATTATATGTACTTTTAACTTAGTATAGAATGATGAGAGACTACAACCTTATAAGTCAAACTTGATATAATCAATGAATCACTGCAATCATTTAAAACTAAGCTGCAATGCCTAACTTAAATGTAGTAAAAATGTATGGCAACTTATGTCTATTTTAATTCAGGTAAATTGTTATTAAGTACCATGATTTCTGATATAATTTTACTTTGTGCCTTAATATATTTACTTAAATTGTACGATACTGTTACATTGTCAGACGGATTTGGAGCATAATTTTTATAGGATTTGTGATTTCTATGTGTGATAGTTTAATTTTTCTTTTTATTGTGCTTTAATGGTTTATATTGTATTGTAGGAGCACTGGTGGTGTAGTGGTTAGCGTTTCGGCTTTCCGTTACAAAGTTCTGGGGTTCGAACCCCGCGAATGGAGGTTTTTCACAAAAAAAAAATATCATCAATGCCTGACAGTAGGCAGCAGTACTGTCAGTATGGTATACAGCCGAAAACAAATTATGTTGGCTGGGTCTATATCCAATAGAGCTGTAGGCATGATCGGGACAATTTGAACGGCTATAGTATTACGATGTGGAAAGCAAGAGGGGAAACTACCACATAAAAATTCCCTAGTAATGATTATATGGTTGGACAATATGAGTTCTCTCGAGGTAAAATATTCCGGAGGTAAAATAGTCCCCCAATCGGATCTCCGGGCGGGGACTGTCTTCAGGAAAGCAATTGTTGAAGGTAACTTATGCTTAGGTACTTGGAACGTAAAAACCATGAGGAAGCCAGGAAAGCTAGAGAACCTGAAAGAAGAAATGAGAATAAATAGTATTGACATCATAGGGCTGAGCGAAGCTAGATGGGAAGGAGAAGGACAGTTCACCTCGGAAGAATTCACCGTAGTTTACTCTGGAGGAAATAGTGGGGCAAGGGGAGTAGCTCTGGTACTTAGGAAAGATATGATGAAGAGCATGACAAAATTAACAACAACGAAGGATAGGTTGATGGCAATAAAGCTAAAAGCAGTCCCAGTGGACATGTTGATAATCCAGGTATATATGACAACGTCCACTCATGAAGAAGAAATTCAGGAGATGTATGAACAAATTAACGAGATTTATGAAGAAGACGGAAGAGGAAAGGTAAACTGCATAATAATGGGAGATTGGAACAGCATAGTTGGTGAAGGACAAGAAGAAAATGTTGCCAGTCAATACGGACTTGGGAAAAGAAACCGAGGAGGAGAAAAACTGGTAGAATTCTGTGTTAATAACGACCTAGTAGTGACTAATACATGGTTCAGAAACCATAAACGAAGGCTGTACACATGGAAAAGCCCAGGAGATAGAATGAGATGCCAAATAGATTACATCCTAGTAAAACAAAGATTCAGGAACAGCATAAAAATGCTAAGACATTACCAGGAGCAGACATTGATTCAGATCACATCCTTCTAATAGTCGATGTAACTACAAAGCTGAAACAAATAAGGAAAACGAGAAGAGATCGACAGACTTGGGACCTTGAAAAACTGAAAGAAAGGAAAGATGCCTTCAGCACGAAGTTGGAAGACCTCCTTAGAAATTTGGAAAACAAACCGAAGACCGTGGATACAGAATGGGAGGAAGTGAAAGCCAGCATCAAAGATACCTTGAATAAAGAGATTGGAAAACGAGAAGAAAATCAGAAAACCATGGATCACTAAGGAAATGCTGGAGAAAATGGATGAGAGAAGAAAATGGAAAAATGTTAACAGTGAAGAAGGCAGAGACAATTATAGACGCATAAACAATGAGTTGAGAAGGGTAACAGATAAAGCTAGGGAAATTTGGATAAAATGTGAGAAAATACAACAGATGGAAAAGTTAGGACGGTACGATATGATGTACGCTAGGACACTGGAATTAGAAGATAAGAAGCCTAATGGGAATCGTGGTAAAGGAATTATTAATACAGACGGAAAAATAGTCGCAGAACCAAAGGATGTAGAACAGGTATGGGAAGAATACATTAAGGAACTATACAAAAAGCAGGCAGGATCGGTACAAATGGAACTGGAGGAAGAGAATTGCAATGAAGAAGAAAACTTGGGACCAAGTATTATGAAAAGCGAAGTAGAAAAGGCGATACTGGAACTAAAGAAAGGAAAAGCTATAGGCAACAATGGAATATCGGCAGAGGTACTTAAAGTCATGGGATCGGAAGGACTAAAAGTGTTTACGAAACTAATTAACAAGATTTACGACACGGAAGAGTGGCCTCAGGATTTCTTAGATGTAATGACTACAGAACGATATCCCTACTGTCACACACTTCAAAGATCATCACGAGGATTCTTAATAATAGACTAGAGAAAAAGGCCGAAGAAATGCTAGGGAAAGGTCAATTCGGCTTCAGAAAAGGATGAGGAACCAGAGATGCTATCGGTGTAGTGAGAATCATATCAGAAAGGGCAATAGAGTACACCCAAGATTGCTGCTTATGTTTCGTCGACTGGCAGAAGGCCTTTGATAGAGTAAATTGGGTACTGCTGATGAGGATGTTAAAGGATATAGGTGTAGACTGGAAAGACAGGAGACTGATCAGGAATCTATATGTGAATCAAGTTGTAAAGGTCAGGTTGGAGAATGCAGACACCAGAGGAGTACATATCGGTAGAGGAGTAAGACAGGGCTGCTGTCTATTGCTGATTCTATTCAATATATATGGAGAGAGACTAATGCAGGAAGCATTAGAAGGCACGGGAGATTTCAAAATCGGAGGAAGGATTATAAGAACAGTGAAATACGCGGATGATCAAGTACTTCTAGCAAGAAAGGAAAAGCAACTCCAGAAAATGATACATAAGACTAGTGATAACAGGTAGAAAATATGGTATGGAAGTTAATACAGAAAAATCCTAGGTTATGCAAATATCAAGTAAAGAAGAAGAAAATTTGAACAAGTTTTGGAGGAAAGCCATTAGAACAAGTTTCATATTATAAATACCTTGGAAGCATCATAACAAGAGAAGCAAAATATACCGATGAAATCAGGACTAGAATAACAAAAGCAGAAGCCGCTTTCAGAAGAAAGAAACTCCTACTAACGGGAAATATAAAGCAGGAAATCCGCAAGAGGTTGAGAAAATCCTATGTATGGAGCATAGCTTTGTATGGGGCAGAAACATGGATGCTAAGGAAAAATAATATTAAATACTTGAAGAGCTTCGAAATGTGGACATGGAGAAGAATGCTGAAGATAAAATGGACAGATAGGGTGAAAAATGAGGAAGTACTACGAAGAATAGGAGAGAAGCGAGCGATTATATAGACCACCAGAAAGAGGAAGGCGAACTGGATTGTGCATTACCTGAGGAGAGAGTGCATGAATAAAGAAGTGCTGGAAGGAAAACTGGATGGAAAAAGAGAAAGAGGTAGTGAAAGGTTTCAGCTGATAGACGACTTGAAAGGGAAAGATAGCTATCAAGACATGAAGAAAACTGCAGAAAATAAGAGTTATGGAGAACCAAGTTTAACCATATATAATCACGGACCTGTCAACGAACAGACTACCTATGATGATGATGATTGTATTGTAACGCACATGTTTAAAGATTTTTGCTTAATTTCAATACATTTCTGATTCTATTTCTGGAAAAGGGCTTGTTCCGTAAATAAAGTATTATTATCATTATTATTTATAAAGCCTTGTAATACAGGGATATTACTTAGCTATTTCGTGATTTTATTTCAAGTTTACTAAGGTTAATTTACAATTCTCATTCTCATTCTAATGACATTATTTGAAACGATAAGCTCTCCTAAAATAATTCGGGTTAATATAGAAAGATGTTTACTTCTTGCAGCATACTTATCAAACAATTTTTTACAAATATTTTGTGATTGCTGAAACTTGGTTGTGCAAAGGGGAGGAAAAATTTTGGCAATTGGATGGGTTTCATATGATCCATGCAAGTAAGAATAGTGGGAGGGGAGGTGGAATAGCAGTATATATTCGGGATAAGTGGCAATATAATGTATGTAATATTATTGAGAAAACACACAGTATATGTCATGTTGTCTTACAAGGGAGAAATCTTAAATGGGATGTGATTGGCATCTATAATCCAAGTGTAAATAACTCAAAGATTTTTCTCTATGATCTCGAGGAAATTATATGTAAAATAAGAGGTAAATCACAATTAAGTGAGATGGAGATAATAATGTTTCAGTGTTATAACTTTGAATTATGTAACAGTTTGCTACCTACTAGAATAACAGAAACATCCAGTTCCTTAATAGATCATATTTTTGTAAACAATTTTAGTTATGATTTTAGAATTGCTAATATTAATTGTGGATTCACTGATCACAATATCTTAATATTAGATATTATGTGTTCTGAAAATTACACCTTTTCAGCTGTGAGTGACCATCAAAGAAATAATTATAAGGTTGACTTTAAAATGTTAAATACTTACTTTTCAAATACGCCCTTCAACACACATTGTGATAATATAAACCAGAAAAGTGATGAGTTTACAGCATACATACAACAAGGTTTGTGCTACGCTAAAGCTAAGGTTAACCACACTAAGCAGAAAAAAGGTTATTTGAAATATCCCTGGATGACTAAAGAATATTTTAACTTATTGCATAGGAAGCAAGTGTGGTATAAGAAAGCAAAACAAAAAGTAGCCTCAGAATTTACAATAGAAACATATAAAAGGTGCTGTAATCTATTAACATCTATGAAGAGAAAATTACAAAGCCAGTACTATGTACAAAAAATAGAAAATGAAACTAGCATAAAGAGTAAATGGAAATGGGTTAATGAAATAATTACAAGAAAAGCAAATCAACCTATTAATCATGTACATTCATTAAATTGGAAAGGGGTAGAAATAGTTAGCAATGATAAAATTTGTGAGGCTTTTAATGACCATTTTACAAGTATAGGGAAAAGGCTGGCTGAAGGTATACCAGATACTGAATTAATGACCTCTACAATTGGTTCAACCCAGCAGTCAATTTACTTTGAGCCAACACGTGTTGGAAGTAAAGAGAATTATAAAGGAGATGAAAGCAAAGAATAGCGCAGGTAGGGATGGCATAAGTAATATGGTACTCAAACACTGCAGTGACTCCTTGTGTACAGGAATTGTAAACGACATTAATACATCATTACTGCAAGGCAAAGTCCCTGATAATTTTAAAGTAGCTAAAATAGTTCCAATTTACAAGAATGGTGATAGAAAAGACCCAAGCAATTATCGCCCTATCTCATTATTACCTGTGACATCAAAAATTTTGGAACTAGTAGTAAAAAAACGTTTGATGAAATTTCTGGAAAAAACTTCATACTTCAATAAAAATCAGTATGGTTTTCGAGAGAATTCCAGTACCACATATGCCACTGCTGATATTATTATTAAAATTCAAGAAACCTTAGATAATAATAAACTTGCAGCCGGATTGTTTATAGACCTAAAAAAGGCCTTTGATACAGTGGACCATAGAATTTTATTGTATAAATTAAAGAAAGCTGGTATTAGGGGGTTACCATTACAATGGTTCAAAAGTTACCTAAGTGACAGATATCAGTTAGTAC
The DNA here is from genome assembly GCA_036926305.1 of Uropetala carovei. Taxonomy (NCBI): domain Eukaryota; kingdom Metazoa; phylum Arthropoda; class Insecta; order Odonata; family Petaluridae; genus Uropetala; species Uropetala carovei. The sequence continues at coordinate 4,116,286 of JAXCHB010000043.1, forward strand.
AATGTAATGGCTGTGAAAGTGATATCTATCCAAACCATATTGGTGTACCACAGGGATCTGTGTTAGGACCCATATTATTTTTAATATATATGAATGATATTGGGAATCTACTACTTAATGGTAGGATTTCACTGTTCGCAGATGATATAAATTTGTTTTATACAGGGTTAAATGAGGATGAGTTGATTGACACAATTGGGGAGGATATAGAGATTTTATATAAATGGTTTTCTTCTAATAAGTTGACTATGAATGTTTCAAAAACTAATTACATGATCTTTCATAAGGCCTCATACTCACCTAAATGGGATAAAATAGTGACAGATTCAGGAATTGAAATAGAGAGACAGATTACCACTAAGTATTTAGGCCTAATCTTAGATTGTGGCTTGACATGGAAAGAACACATTGCACACATAAAAAAGAAAATTATACCTGCTGTGGGTGTATTATCTAAACTTAGACATCAAGTTCCTAGACAGTTGTTGAAAAGTATATACTTTGCCTTGATAGCGAATCATTATCAGTACATGAATGTGATTTGGGGATGGTGTGTCAAGGCAAAACTGGATGAAATTGAAAAGCTTCAGAGAAGAGCTCTAAAAATCCTATTTGGTATGAGTTTTTATACTCCTACAAAAGAAGTTCATAGATTTACTGGAATTTGGCCTGTAAAACAAAGTGTTATATATTCAAGTATTACCGTATATTCACGTGTACCACGCGCACCTTTTTTCCCTGAAATCACTGTCGAAAAACAGAGTGCGCGTCTTACACGAGTACATCTTCATAGCTATTGAAACGCGATGTATTATACCGAATTTGTGCAATGTATTATATCAAAAAATCGTCTTTTAGTATGACAGTGGCGCAGTTGGTGCTGATTACCTAATCCATGATTATGTTGCCGGGCGTATACGACATCGTAAGCACTAACAATGAGACAGTCTGACTCTACACGTAATTTGACACGTCCTAGCACCTGCACAGCTTGTGCCCCTCAGATTTTGTTTTGCAAATAAACTAAAGATTCACCATCTTGAAGGTACTGGGATTGGTAGGGTGTAATCCTAAAATGAAACAGAGTTAAAATACGTAACGTTTCATGTGGAATCATGCAGACTCAATGTTAGTACTTATCACCTTTCCACGATCTCTGACCCTGAGATTTTAGACCCAAACGCTAGAAAGATATGATGGTAATCATATATTGTTCTTCAACTGTTTTCCTGCGTTCGCAGGATTACGGAAGTACCAGCGTAAGAAGTTAACCAGTCTCCTTCGACCATTGTTAAAATTTCTACTACGATCGGTGCTAACTGCCGTTCGCATTACTGCCCTCTACCAAAGTTACTTTATATCGAGTTTTACTAGCGTAAGATGTTAGTAATGCGAACGGGGCATTAGTAGCAACTTAGTATTTTCTGTCGTCTTTTCTTTTGAAATTCGTAATTTGCTACACTAATCACTTGAATAATTCAAGTCTAATATCGAAATTTTGAATAATATGTAATAAAACTCCAAAACCCGGAGAATTAATAACTAAACCCGGAGCCCAGAGAAAATGTGTCAAAACCCGGAGAGGTGGCAACTCTAGTACTCATAGGTTAGGATGACCTGGGATAACTACATTGTCTCTTCCTGAATGAGATAAAGAGATGGTCCATGATTCATAAGCACCCTTTCACTTATCTTATTCAGTACGTCCTAATTGCTTGGTAAACATAGTTTACGTGCTTTTGTTAGTGACCACAAATTTAAGTGTTCTATTCATTCACCTCTCTTTAGCGCATAGCCCCTAAAATGAATGAGAATAAACGGTTACGGTCTTTTACTGTAAGCGAGAAACTAAAAGTGATCAAAGATGCAGAAGAAATGGGAAATCGTGCTGCAGGACGAAAGTACGATGTACCTGAATCATGCATAAGAGATTGGAAAAAGAAAATGGATAAACTTCTCACCACTAACAGGGAAAGAAGAGCCTTCCGGGGAAAATCCGCTAGATATCCTGTAATAGAAGAACGTCTAGCCGAGTACGTAAGGGATAGACGGCAATTCGCCTATGCAGTATCGACAGAAATGTGTATCATTAAAGCGCTACAAATAGCTAGAGAGTTGGGTATTAGTCATGGTGAGTTCAAGGCCAGCAAGGGATGGGTGCATAAGTTTTATTGTCGGAATGGTCTTTCGATAAGGAGAAAGACAACCATTTCTCAACGGCTGCCCGAAACTTACGAGAAGAAACTGTTAAGTTTTCAGCGGTATATTATAGGCCTGAGAGAAAAATACTCATACTTATTAGGACAAATTGGCAACGCAGATCAGACACCTGTGTATTTCGAAATGCCATGTAACACAACAGTTGATGAAAAGGGCACAAAAACTGTTCAAGTCATTACTGGTGGGGAAGAAAAACAACGATGCACTGTCATGCTTGCAGTTTTAGCAGACGGAACGAAACTGGCTCCGTGTATAGTATTTAAAAGGAAAACTCTTCCAAAAAATGTAAAGTTTCCAGCAGGAATTATAGTAAGGGCACAGGAAAATGGGTGGATGGACAATGATCTAGTTCTGGACTGGATAAAGTGTGTGTGGGAACGTCGTCCAGGTGCCCTTCTCAATCTTCAGAATATGTTATTGCTGGACAGTTTTCGTGGCCACTTGACAGAAGACGTGAAGAAACACCTTAGAGAACGAAAAACTAACCAGGTGATCATTCCGGCAGGAATGACGTCCATGCTTCAGCCGCTGGATGTCTGCATCAATCGTCCCTTTAAAAATAATATGAAGAGGCAATATACAGAATGGATGGCGAGTACCGTTCATGAAACTACGCAGATGGGTAGGATAAAAAAGCCAGGATTGATGCAGATATGCCAATGGGTCATCACATCATGGAAACTAATTAAAGAGGACTTGATAGTTAAAAGCTTCAAGAAATGTTGCATCACGAATAAGGTGGATGGGAGTGAAGACAGTATTGTTTGGGAAACTAGCGACGAAGAAGGTGCGAGTTCTGCTGGAGAGGATGATAGCATGAGTCACGAAGATTGAAGGTCAGAATAAAAATATTTCTTATATTCATTTATATATTCTTCTGCGTTTATCCCAATTTTAAGAAAATTCTAAATCGCATGTAATTGTTTCTACCACAGGGGAAATATCTAAATTGGCCAGACGGAGGCAACTGATTTCGCTGTTCATCAATTGTTTTTGGTGTAAAAAAATGACGTAGCCGTAAATAATTTAATTTCGTCGGAAAATTGTTTGCTTCTGATACTTCATATAAAAAAATTGATTTTTGCCATTGTTGCTGTAATTTTTTCCCGTTTTTTCCGAATTAATTTTTTTCCTAAATTTGATGCTCAAAAACGGGGTGCGCGTCTTACATGAGTGCGCGTGGTACACGTGAATATACGGTATATTAGCTTATAAGATTAAAAATGAGTTAATACATATTAATACATATTTGGAATTAAACCTTAAATTTCATAATTATAATACCAAATAGTATATATTTACAAAAACCCTTATCAAGATTTAAATATCATGTCAAAAATTATTTATGGGAAAAGTATCTTATGGGATGAAAATAAATTTGTATTATACCTCTTATGGTGTAAATTGTGATAATGTATATATCCATTGATTAATGGTATTGTACTCCAGATTCTGTATTCTTTTCTTCCATTTATGGTTCTTATGGTGAATATACTGATCGTTAATCTATATAATGTAAAATAATATGTATGCTCATTGATTTTTGTGTTTCTACTTTAAATTATGGCTTGTTTTTGTAAAATGTAAACTACATGATTATATATATTAAATATGTGTTCAACCTGTACTGTTCCCATCATGAGCCTATGGCTCTCAGGAACCTTTGTTGAATAAATACAATACAAAATCCTTGTTTTAAATAAAAGTAATATAGTATATACATTAAGTGCTTGATGTGAAAAAATTATAATAGCCATTTTTACCTTTACGTGCACTAAATTTTGCAGTTAAACACAAATTTAAAATTATGTTATGTATATTAAATTAAATTATATATTTATTGTACAGGACAATTATTAATTTAATAATAATACAAATCCGTGTTAATTTCTTTCAACCTGTCTAAGAAGGAAAACCATGGCCCAGGGGGACCTACAAACGGTCGGTCACCGGTGACCGCCATGGCGCTCAAAGTGTTAATAATACAAACCCGTGTTAATTTCTTTCAACCTAAGAAGGAAAACCTGCTAAAGCCGGAAAATATGCCGGTCCCGTGAGGTTCTGCCTCTCGCAGGTTTTACTGTAGCAAAAATGATATAAAGAAACAGTACGCGTCTTAGCGTAAACGTAGCTTAAGGAAGTGACGAACAAAAAATTAAGAAAAGGAGAGATGATTGTGAGGGAGAATCAGAGGGGAATTATGGTAATGAAATGGAAGGACAGACGAGATGTCCTACTCCTTTCCACTGTCCACTCTAATGACACAGTAAATGTAGAAAAAAGAAGAAACACTATTTTGAAGCTGCTAGCTATCATAGATTACAATATGGGTAAAACTTCAATAGATCTTTCCGATCAGCTATCATCATATTCCACACCATTGCTGCGATCGTTGAAGTGGTATAGAAAGATCACCATTGAAGTTATTTTAGGGGCAGCCATTGTAAATTCTCATTTCCTTTACCGCAAATTAACAAATAAAGATATTGAAATAACAAGCTTTAGAGAAAGTATTACTGAAGCTTTGCTGGAGACCAGAGATGAGGGTGAAGATCCTGAAACTGGCCCTTCAGAACCAACCACAAAAAGACTGAGGTTTCATGAGAGAAGAGGGCAATGTAAGGACAACCCGCAAATATTGCAAAGGGTGTTACAAAAAGAAAATAATGGGAAAATTAACATAAAATAAAGTTTAAAAAGTAGAGAACTATTGCCAAGATTGTCCGAATAAGCTGAGGTATTGCTTAGATTGTTTTAACAATTACCATAAATAAAACAATATTATTAGTTATTATATGTAAAATGTACTATAAATTTATTAGAATGTAATGTTTGTTATATTTTTTGGATCTTTTCCATATATTTTACAAATAAATTGTATTATTTTTGTATTGTATTGTATTGACATTAGATAAAGTGCATATGTTTTAAATGATTTGGAACAATGTTTGTATTATTAAATGAAATTTAATCAATTATATTCTGTATATTATGAAAATTTGTTAATATCCATTAGTTTTTCTCTGAAAAATACTGTAAAACTAAATAAAAAGAATGTCTTGAATAATTTTCGTGGTGCCAAATAAAAAAAAATCAGTATTCCTGTAATATCAAATATTAATGTGACTATCCTGATATATAATTATAATAAATACTCGTATGCATCAAGAATATAATGTTATTGATTAAATAAACTATTGCTGAATACTCTAAGGATAGATGCATGCAAAAGAAAACGAAAATAAAAAAAATAGAGGAAGAAAAAAATTTTTTAAACAAAGACCATGTAGGTATTAGCTGGGCCATAGCAGAAACAGCGCGTATTCTATAACATTGAAAGAGCGGTCACATGGTCTCTGAAGGAGGAAAAGGGGAAGCGGTCACCGGTGACCACTATGGCCCGGGGGGACCTACAAACGGTCGGTCACCGGTGACCGCCATGGCCCGGGGGGACCTACAAACAGTCGGTCACCGGTGACCGCCATGGCGCTCAAAGTGTTAATAATACAAATCCATGTTAATTTCTTTCAACCTAAGAAGGAAAACCTGCTAAAGCCGAAAAATATGCCGGTCCTGTGAGGTTCTGCCTCTCGCAGGTTTTACTGTAGCAAAAATGATATAAAGAAACTGTAAAACTAATTTTCATGTTGAAAGTTGGTCAACTGGTGCTACTTCCAGTAAAATATCAAATTTCTTTATTACCAAAAACACCAAACAAAAAAATAAAACAATTTCCGCTGAGACTACATTCATACAGTTAAGCATTCACAGATTTCCAATTCAAGCGATTGTGCTGGAAATTTGTTTTTACCCGTATTCAGTGATTCAGTAATTGCAAGAATGTACAGTTGTGAGAGAACAAAAGGGTCAAAAATCGTCACACGAGTACTTGGCCCAAAATCTAAAAGAATTATTCTTGAAGATATTAAAATATTAAAGACAATTATTCTTTCTCAATAGCGACAGACGCTACCAACAAAGGAAGTATTAAGACATTCCCACTTTTGGTTCATTATTTTAATAAAAATGAGGGGATAAAAATTGGCTTGTTTTCGTTTTATTCTCTTGGGGGTGAATCATCAAAAGAAATTTCTAAATCGCTAAAGAACAAAATAGAATTCAGTGGCTTGTCATTAACAAATGTAACATCTTATTGTGCTGATAATCCTACTGTAAATTTTGGCAGAAACCAAAGTGTTTATATTGAGTTATTAAAGGACAATAAGCACATAGTTGCTGTAGGATGCAATTGCCATATTTTGACCAATGCGGTAAAAAAATCTGTGAAAATATTGAAATATCATTTACAGACAATCGTCATAAAGGTATTTAGTGATTGTGACTTATCCACAAAGACAGGTGAATTAAAAGTATCTTTTGAATGGTATGAAATGTGTCAACATGTTCCAACTTATTGGCCTAGTATTTTGTCTGCATTTGAAAAGCTCGTTAAGAATTTTAAGACGTGAAATTTATGAATTGAAGGAAAAATTAAGAAACAATTTAACAAATCGATAAAGTGACAATTTTTACAGTTCGATGGCACATTCTATTTTAAAGAAAAGCGATGATAGTGATATGGTGAAACGTTTTAAAATTGATGCTGATAATTTCTTGGATTTAAGCATTAAATATATTGAAAAACGGTTTAACTTTGAAAATAATGTTTTCAAAAAACAGGCAACTCCCGAGATTCGACCAATTCGAGAATTCGACCTGTTCAATCGACCCAGCTGATCGATCGGTCGAATTACAAACTAGTTTACTCAAAGTAATTTTCAGCCCGCCTGACCATGAGAGGTTTAGTTTCAGTCTAGACATCGTTATTTCTGCTCTAATTGTTTGAATTTGTGCTGATTCGACATTCGACGGTTCGGGTTTTGACCAAGTTTTCAGGAACGCATCTCTGTCGAATCTCGGGAGTCACCTGCATTAAAACCCATTGCATTAAATATGAAACCAAATTTAAAGGATTTTGAAGAAATAATTTTAAAATTTCACATAAGAAACGTGGGCTTCAACATTTTCTTTGAAAATATTTTAAGATTAAAAGTGATTTGCTGCGAATCTTGATCAAATAAAAAACAATCGCAGAGAAATGGAATGAATTTTAAAAATTAAATTTTGATGCTAATGAATTGTTAAAAGTGGTCAGCTTCATTTTATCATTACAATATTCTAATGCAGCAAGTGAAAGAATATTTAGTTTGATGACTGTTGCATGGAGGAAAGACAGGAACAAACTATCCACTTTAGAAACTGAACTTATGATTAAGCAAAACTTTCCAATGAATTGTAGGAAATTTCAATTACATCTAGATTCAGAAGCTAGTAAGAAATTTCTAGAGGAAGCCAAATAAAGCCTAAAATATTTATAATTAATTGAAGTTCCAAATTATTTCATTATAGTTTGTTTGAACTTTAATGTTTGTAAAAATATTTATAAATAAATCAGTCCCTTTTCATTTAGTTTTTGATATAATTATATCTTCAATTTTATTTCATATAGTTGTTCCTACTTGTCCCGACTTAATATTTCAAAAATGTTTGATTTCATGTAAATGTACCGATTTGTGATTTAAAATATCTGGCAACCCTAGCATTGTCTAGGGATCAAAAATATTTCCTAGACCATGGCATTCAAGATTACTTTTAAGAAATTAGCCTGCAGCTAAAAATAAACTATTATTTCTCAAAACAATGCTAAATTAATATGGAATATGATTTAGTGTTATTTATCTCTAGAAAAATTTTTGATAAATGTTTAACCAGCCAACTGCTTCGAGTATGCAGGCTTCCATCCTCCATCATTAGTTGCTATATCAGAAGTACACGGTATATGCATATATTTCATGAACCACTAGCAGTATACATATACAGGCGACTCCCGAGATTCGACAGGGATGCGTTCCTGAAAGCGTGGTCGAATCTCAAAACGTCAAATGTCGAATGAGCACAAATTCGAACAAGTAGAACAGAAATAATGATGTCTAGACTGAAACTAAACCTCTCATGGTCGGGCGGGCTGAAAATTACTTCACGTAAACTAGTTTCTAATTCGACCGATCGATCGGCTGGGTCGATTCCACCGGTCGAATTCTCGTGTTGGTCAAATTCTCGAGTTGGTCGAATTCTCGAGTTGGTCGAATCTCGAATGGTCGATTCTTGGGAGTCACCTGTACTTTTAAATCAAAATTTTAATTTTTCTAATAGTTTCCATTCTACAGAAGATGGTCTTAAGTTAACACTACGCTACATAGACTGAGTAGAGAACTAAAAAATTTCCCTAATGATATAATTAAGAAGTAATGATTCACAGCAATTGCAATAACAATTATCTAATTCAGCACCTTATAAAACCCAACTACCGCCACCTGTTGTCAGGGTGTCGCTCGTCATGGTATTAGAGGACAAGCCACCTGTTTTTCAATTTTCAATTGCAAATATCTCGAAAACGCGGGGTCGTTAGACGCCTTTCCGAAAATACTTGTCCAATTATTTTTCGTTTTCTTTCATCCTGTGAAGTTTGGTCGTGATCCGCCACTTACACTTGGGTGCCTTCCCTTGTGAGTAGAGAAATAAAACATTTCCCTAATAATATAATTAAGAAGCAATGATTTACAGCAATTGCAATAGCAATTATCTAATTCAGCACCTTATAAAACCCAACTTTATGATACATTTTTTATAATGACAAGTATACATGCTTTGGCCTACAGTAATGCAAAAAAAGTAGTTTTGTTCTATCATTTTCAATAGATATCTCACACAAGAAAAATCTTATATTATACTGCATCCTAGCATATTCATGATCATAAAAGTGCATCGCAATTTACTCCTGGCAAAAAAACCTTTGTTCAAAAATAATTATGTAATACGTTGCACTTTATATAATGAAAGGATTACTAGCTGTATTTATCAATGCTTTGCCTATTTTACAATTATATCAAATTAAATATGCTATGCCATTTGTTGTATCAGGTGATCAAAATTATAAAACTTTCTATTACTTCTATTAGGTAAAAATCCTAACTCTAAACATCTTCAACTTCAGCCTGTATGTACAAGAATCTAGTTTTGATATAGTATCTGCTAAAATGCTTTATGTTCCAAAAACTATTGTACCTGCACAAATAAAAAGTTTAATGGGACACTCTGGAACATCACTTGAAATCTTGAAGGATCTAAACAAGAATACCACAATGATCAACCTGAAAAAAACAACACAAACTGGAAAGCTAATTCATTCTACTTTGTAACAAAAATTGACTGTACTCACCACTATTCTTTCTTGATATCACAAAATAGAAGAGGTCCATGCAGATCTGGTATGTCAGCTGTGTGTTAGGCTGCACGTTCAGAATGGCCAGTTAACCTTCCCTTGGAGTCACGCTTCTGAAATAAAAACAAAATAAAATCAGAAATTTTGTATTGTAAGATATCATTCTGATAATAGTGCACTTTGTGATACTCTATTTCTCTCGTGTTAAATCATTATCATTTTTTAAAAATTAAATTTCTTTAAAATCTCGTTACCCTCTAATTTGATGGTTTTCGAAGCTATGAGTAAAATTATTTTTTGTAAATGTATTAACCATCATTTCTAATCTTCTCAGTTAAATAGTAGATGTTGGTTCAAAAACACTATGTATTCATTACAAACCTTAATATCAACATAACTAAATAAATGATTGGTATTTAGGAATTTGACCACAGAATTGTGCATATGCTATTCTTTAAGAACTGCATTAAGACTAGGAAAATGTCACCTCTATCTAACGAGTAGGGAGGCTAGTACCCTCGGGTTTTGTTCAAATTTCGCATGGTGATAGCTGACGTGTGCCGATTTAATGTGTAACTTGCCGTTTGTGTGAATAGGCCTTGGTTTGAAATTTTTGGAATTTCGGCCAATTTCTGCGTGTGCATTAAGACTCATGAAAGTAACCCCGTTAGAACGAGCCGGCCATAGCTGAAGTGGTAAGGTGTTGGGCTAGTAAGCCAGACATCCATTTATTTTTAAAAATTGCTGAATCGCAAATATAAGATAAAAAAATATTTATTCTCATAATCGAGAAAAATATAACAAATTAAATTTTTACAGTCGTAATAAATTAATAATGGGACTTGTACATTTTTTCAGCATTAAAAAAGATAAAAATCAAAAAAGAAAAATTCCACAATGGGGACTCAAACCCTGAACATCTGGCTTACTAGCCCAATGCCTTACCACTTCAGCTATGGCCGGCTCGTTCTAGCGAGGTGACTTTCACGAGTCTTAACTCGCACGCAGAAATTGGCCGAAATTCCAAAAATTTCAAACTGCGATATCTCGACAACCAAGGCCTATTCACACAAACGACAAAAAAAATTTATGGAGGAATAAACCCAATAACTCATATCTCATACAACATTTTGTCGGTACTGTTGTAAGAAATTGTGCATTTAAATCGGAACACATCAGCTATCACCATGTGAAATTTGAACAAAATCCGAGGGTATTAGCCTCCCTACTCTCCTAATAAGTGAAACAAAATCTGTACAATTAAAAATTTTGAAAAAATCTGACACCGTAAAGACACACAGTGTTGCATCTATTCCAAATGTTGGTCTCTCTTTATTAATACTAAGTTATCAATATTCAACTTGGGTGTAATATCTGTGTATAATCAAATCTTTTATTTCTAAAAGTTAAGAACTCGACCGTGAACGTGAATTTGTATGACCCTAAAAATTTATGGAGGAATAAACCCAATAACTCATATCTCATACAACATTTTGTCGGTACTGTTGTAAGAAATTGTGCATCCTAACCAAGACATAAGAACACTGCCACAGACTTTGATAGTTATAACAATAATTATTGCGAAATAGGTATATGTTACATTTATTATTGTATGTACAGATAATTTCATACAAGAATATTTTATCAAATACGTATAACAAATTATCACCACCCATTGCTAGAGATGAATTACAGGATAAAATGCTGAACCAATACCATTTCGCTAATAAGTAATGAGAAAATTAATTTATAATCGAAACCCCATTGCCCAAGCATAGGCATGGATAGGAATCAGAAGGTAGCCAATAAAAATCTTTATTACCACAGAAAGCAATCACATGAATTTGAACCACCAGAGAAATTTTAGAATGAAGATAATTCAGCTGTAACTGCAAGTGAGATTTCTGTGATTTAGTGATCAATGCAATCAGGGTTGTCCCAAAAAAGGTGCAGGGCCCAGGGCAAATCAACCTATGCAGGACTCCGTTATCATTAATTACCAAATTAAATTTAGACTATCCTTGCGGTAATATAGAAGCGCAGGGCCTCTGAAATCGTGGAGCTCAGGGCGGTCACTCCGATTTGCCATGCCCTAGGGATGGCCCTGAATGCAACTGCAGATTAATCTAAATCCACCTAACTTATACTAAATATTAACAACGAAGGTTTTCATGCTGCCTTATAACTAAATGACTATTTCATCATTTAGAATAATGGAACCCAATAATTAACTGAAAAATAGTATCATTCCCATCATGAAAACTTCAGCCGTTAGAGAAATGAGGAATTCCAATAAGGAAGATTTTTTCCTAAAACAATGTACAGCGAGTAAGCACCTTGTAGAATCTTCTATCAACTATAAATAAATCTATACCTGTGTACATTATTATTTCCATATTCACTTGTAAATTGCATAAGGCTTCCATTTGATGCTGTTGACTATGACTTACTTCTTTACACAGTTAACTTTGAGAAGTGAGATAAGTTCAGTTACCTACCAAACTTCCCCGAACACAGGGGTGATTCGAGTTTACGCAGTTTTTTTCGAATGGCTCTTTCCACTGAAATTTTTACCCTGAAACGATCGTTAGTGTAAAAAATTCATACTAAGAATAGAGAATTTGCCTCGTCAATCGGCACTTAATAAAAAATCATCCAACGCTTTTCAACCTATATCCACCTTTTACTTCTTCAACACAGAAATGAAATTCATTTTTGTCAGTTTTTCAACGCCACGTGATGCGTAAAATGGAGGGAGAAGGACAGTGCAATGGGGAAGTCCTCCGAGATTAGCAAACAAAACAATGCGAAAGGATCTTCTAAAGTGGACGGGTTAAAGGGAGGGGAAGGAGAATGCAACAGGGTATCCCTTCGATTGTGACTCCGAGTGTAGCGTAAATAAGTGTTTTTATTCTTTTGTTGTGTGTCGAAGTTTCCTGTGTTTAATATTGTTTTTTCATCAACATGAGCCCCAAAAGACCAGCTGAAAGTAGAATTATACGAGAATTTCTTTTAAATTTATTTTTAAATGTTATTATTTTTTTTGTATATGTAATACTACTGTATATAATTAGTTTCAAGGCAATGTATGCAAAAAATATGTTATTTGAGAAAACGTCTTCAGTATACAATTTTTCGATCTCAGATCCGAACCCTATTATTCCCATAAATTTAATGATTCCTCCAACGTAGATTCGCGCAACACGGCGTCCTTGTAGAACGTAACCCCCAAGTTGGAGGAAGTTTTAATGTATAAATACAAGGGGGGCCCGTCATGTACTTTGCACCGGGGCCCGCCTTAGCTCTCAACGGCCCTGTACTATGATATAATATAATTTGCTTACAAGATTATCCTATTTAAATATTAAGACAAAATAATAATAGAGATTAGACGTAGTTTCATATTAAAACACATAAAAGCAACGTTGATTGATCATAAAAATAAATACATTACAAGGAAACATACTTCCATTAATCAGGAGAAATCATAATTATTTAATGACAGTACATGCTAAATTAATGAATTTGGATAAAGAAAACGATAAATCGAGTACAGAGTTGGCACACTTTTGCATTCTGGTTAAGGATGAATATTTTGCATAATTGGTTCTGTAAAATTCAATTTCAAATATTGGTGGATTTCTACTAAAGTAACTTGGAATATGGAAATTTAAACAGCCCACCATTAACCTAGATGTCATAGTTTTCCATTGGTTTGGAGAGCATTTATATTGCCATTTTTACTGTTTTGAGTATAAGTAAGAATTTGATTTCAAGATTATAGTAACTGTGTACAATGCTAAAAAAGGGAATGTTGATAGATGTTATCAGCTTTGCACTACTTTAAACACTGGCAGAACACCTACAAGACGTGTTCCTACATTTTGTGAATGCAGCTGGTGTTTGCTGTTCACAATTCCTCAAAGTTCTTAATAAAACAAGAACTGAATTTTTCCTGTTCTTTCTCCAAAATTAGTAAATAAAGAAATTTCCCAGTCACATTTACTAGATTCCAGAAGATCTCAGAAAAAGGCATTCATCTTATAGAAGGGCCTCTATGGGGAAATACAAACTGTACCCAAGAAAGAGGGACAAAGCTTTTGACAAAATATATTAACTGCACTGTATTCATTTTCAAGGAGCATATGATAATCAAATCGATTGCGGGGACTGCAGAAAAGGCTAATAAATGAGACCAAAAAATATACTTGGGGTATAAAATGCTTTCTGAAAAAATTTTTACTATAAATTGTTAATCCTTTGTGGTCCAATTATTTTGCGCCTTACTTCCATGACAGGTCCAATTAATTTTATAAAAAATGCATTATAAACACAAATACAAAATATAACCAATTTTGAAAACTAATACCATTTATTACAGTAGGTATATCTTAATTCCTTTGGGATCCAGGAAACACCTAGCAGTATTTTTTTCATTGTGTGATACTTGGAATGGAAGGATTTTAATGTTGGACTCAGTCTGGTAAAGGACAACAAAGGGTTACCTAATAAAACAATTTGAATTCTGACAAGTGTTTATATTTCTACTGTGGCACAAATTGTAATTTCCCTGCTAAAATAAAAAGAAAATCAGTTTTGTCATATTAACCCAACATGATTCTATAAAACTTTTTCACAGAACTAGCTAAAGGTAAATTTATATTGTAAAATTAAGGAACTATTGTAAGAATTTTTCAGACTATATATATTTATATACCATCATCTATATCATTTCGACAATCTATGACTATGTCCTCATGAATATGTATTAACTTCATAAATAAATTTTGAAACATTTAACTGAATCCATGGCAATGTAAAAACCACCAAGTGCCATTAAAATTAAGATCAATCAAACAGGTACACATTTTGGGCATTATTTTAGCAATTATTAATATGGCATTGCAGCAGTTAAAAAAGTCATACAAGCTGTGTTATAGTTTGAAATGTTCACCTTAAATTAATCTGTAATCATTTCAGAAGTGATGTTTGATGCTGATCATACCTAAAGAAAATATTGCCAAATGTCTGGAGAAGTGAGATCACATTATATTTTAAAAATATATCATCCTTATAATCCAGCTACAAAGGAAGGCATTCATTTTCCAAATTGTGTCACTGCAACTGCAGATTTCACTACTGCAAATAAATCTACTTACCTAGTTATATTGACGATACTGTGCTTCTTCCATGATGAGTCTCTGGATTGTTGGAAATGCTCCACGGGAACTGTAGCTGATATAAAGTCCCCTATAAATAAAGGATGGTTTCATGTAGTACACTTTCTTAAGAGTATTCCAGTCATACAAATAAATTTAAATTAAAATTGATATTAAAATATAAAAAATAATGTAAGCAGAAAATGATTTTACGGAATAAATTTCACTTTTGTAATGCAAATACCATAATTACAAGAGAAAGTCAATACACATGAATTTCCATATCTCAAATATGTACCGGCTAACTACAACTAATAATTAACTATTACGTTCAGTGCAACACAATTCAGCAGAAAACTTTAAATTACGATTAATGAACGAATTCTGGCCATCATTAGAAAACAGATCTAGCAAATTTCATTCCAGAACATGAACAGCAATAAAAAGATAACAGTGAAGTAAACTCGGGTACGTTATATAATAACAGAACTAGATATTTATTACAAGATATTAAAGGCGTTTCTAAGCGACATACATTATGGCTCACAAGGCAAAAGAAGAAGAAACTTTTATATTCCTGAATCTCGAATATAAAGTTAATTTTTTCTCTAAACTACGTCTTGAAGACATCAAATGTAGGAGAAACTAAATTATAACATGATAAAAATTCTTAAGCATTAGTGAAGACAGTTTAAAACCAAGGCTGAGATTATTCACCTCACGGATGCTATTACCGGAAACAATTATTTCAACTTAAAGCATAACTAGCTGAAAGGACGTTTCTGATAATGTAACAAAATCAAAGTAATATAATGCAGTCAGAAAGATAAACCCACCTTTAGCTCCACATGATCGGGCTGCCCATTCAACTAAGAAGTGTTAGGAAGAAATACGACCCGAACCCCGTTCTCATACTACAAGTGGGTACTAAACGATATTAGGTAAACGGGAAATAGCACGAGATTTAATATCTATTTAAATTTTTAGTCAAAGCCACACAAGTATCCCATACATTCCAATACAAATAAAATCACAGCAACAACGAACATTTTATATATTCGCTAAAAATTTAATATGAGGAGAGCAAAGCGCAATCGAAATTTTCTTTGCTTCAACATTTAAAACTTTGTATTTGCTCATTTGAATGAGCAAAAACAAATTCTTTCTTCGATGACAACTATTCATTATTGAAATAAAGAATAGTTAATCAATATTTCGTCATTTTCATCTTTATTTCTTCGCATTGCTTACTTTTTATCTTGCATTGTTGCCATTTTTAGTTAATAAATTGATGGATGTTAATTTGCGGTGATATGGTGTAATGAAATGAAATCGTAAATTAAATTGAAATTGGGTTGTTACTTCACTTAGAAATTCCAGCATCCTCAGTTTATCTTCATTACCAGTTATTATTACAATTTCACGTACAATATGGAAAATGCCAAAATTGGATAAATGGATTAGTCTCACAGTCACTAAGTATTTTTTGAAGAAGCACATCAAAATTAAAAAAGATAATATAAATAACTTCATGAAAAATATTTTAACTAATTTTTATACTTTTCACACAAAAGCAAAGTAATTTTTATTAAGAACAAAAACAAAATACTTTTTTATTTAATATTTTTAAATATAAAAATCAGCATGAAGGCCTCAGGCTCTCCCCTTATTACCTCCCTGTAGAGCTTGATATCTGAAGATATGAGTGTTTATTTTAAATTATATTTTATTTTATGAATGTTATAAATGCTGAAGCATTTCAATATTTTTTTACTAAAAACAAGCAACCGATTGAGTTTCTTATAATGTTTACAATTCTCTGGAAATTTAAACTAATCCGTTTACTGTGGGGAGAACCTTAATCCCGAATTTATATTCTTAACCCATCATCATGCACACAAAGTAAATAGATATCTTTTATTGTGTATGGGGAAAATGTGTCATCTATAAAAAAAGTGTCATAGAAATACTAATGTGTTGATGGTTGGTTGATTGAATATCACCCTATGACTACATAAGGGTAAGGATGTAAAGGAGGTTATCACCCCTCAATATTTCATAGCACCAAAAAAAATAATTGAATAATAAAAAATAACATTGCAGAAATGTTATTTTTTACGGTTTTTATTTTGCTGCCCAAAATGATATCTATTAATTAAAATCTGTATGCTTTTGAAGACATTTTCAGGTAGTTTATTTTTTCATCTTTGATTACTCTCCCAGATTGATTACTGTATCCACCCTTGTGACTATATGTACTGTCTTTTTGCATTTCAGCTTGCATGGATAAATAAAAAATGGTTTTAATGGATGGATTATCAATTGATTTTCTTTCTTTGTTATATCTAAAATACAAATCTTTTCTCTTGATATATTTATTTAAACAATAAATTATGAAATAAATAGTTAAAACTACAGCCTCAGAGAAATTTATCAGAGCCTCTCTGTGTGTTTATAGGCACGGCATGCAAACATACACATATTTATTAAATTCATTACAAAACATGTTCACACACTTAAAAACATCTTTTCTTCCCATGGGAAAATTGAATGTGAAATTTTTATAAAATATTCCACTTCTCTATGCAGCATTTAATGTGATAAAGTTATTATATTAAACAATTTCCACACTTCCATGAGCATTCTACTTCGAATACACGTTCACACAGAGAACTACGAGTTATAGTTGTTGAATACACAGGTCCAAATAATATATATTACATCTTCATTCTTGTACCACATCTGACTCACACATCATGATTAATTGTATCTTCTAATGGAAACATTGTCATTATTCTTAGATGCCGTAAAAATATATTTATCTGTGAATGTCTTGGGCAGCATGCCATGTGACATTTATAATGCATAACTCCTTTCTGGGAAAAGTTTATCTGAAAGATTCTCTTCAAGAATACTTCATATTGGATTGAAGATAACCATCACATGCTGATATATACACACAAAAAACAGTAAAAAAAATTAAAAATCTAAAATGGCATTGACCAGGACACACTGCTAGGAGAAATGATCGTTGTTTGGCAAATCAAATACTTGACTGGTTCTCAAAAGACACTAAAACCAAAATTTAAATAGAAAATAATAAAATGTACATTTAACACAGAAAAAACAAGCTACAGATAGGACTGTATGAAAAATCCAAAGGATGAATTTCACTCACTGTTGGACCAAGAAATATTGATGATGATTAAATATGCACACATATTTGTCCTCAAATGAAAATTACCTGTATTAAGTCCAATTAACTAAATTAATCAGCACATACACAATGATCTTTCAGATCGTGTTCTTTCTTTTATTCATAATTGAACCAAAACGTAGAAGAAAACACAGCCAAAAATCCTCTGCGAATGTCCGTCACTCGAAAGAGAATTTTCTCGTATTCTCCACATCTTTAAAAATCACGTGGGACGAGAAGTCGCTCCGGTGAAGGAAGGAACCTTTTGGTTGCACGACCTCGTGGCCGCGACCACTTCCTTCCTCACTCCCACCAAGTGACGGAGGTAAGCTCGCGGACCGAATCCATCGCGAAAAGGATCGTCATCCCAACTCAAGTCCGCCGGTGTACCGGGATACGTGGGAGAATACGACTGCAAAGAGGGAGGCTGTTGGTGGTGACTCAAATACTGGCGAGGGTCTTGACACTGGGAATGGGAGAACTGCCGGAACGGAGGGTAAGATTGAGTGGATGTTTGCTGGGGATGCAACTTAGACTGAGATTTGGAATAGAACGGATTCGGTTGGACTCTGGTCGGAGAGAGGGGAATGGAATGGGGCGGAGAAAGGGGAGTGTGCAAATGAGAAGGCATGTCGGGCACCGAATGCGAAGGCATTCGCGTCATGGCGTGGGAAGGGGAACGAGGTGGCGAGACGTAAGAGGCCGAGTAAGGCACGTTGTGGCATGAAGGGAGAGGTGCCGAGTGGGGAACGGAGTTTGGAGTCACCATCGACGACGGGTGCGAAAAGAGAGAATGCGAAGGTTGAGGCAAAGTGGAGGGGTGGGGGTGGAGGAAGGAGTGGCGATGAGGATCCAGTTGGTGCGAAGGGGAAAGAGGTGGATGTGGTCCACTTCGAAAAGGAGAGTTTGGTGCAGATGCGTAAGGAGTTTTGGCGGCATCATTTAACCACTCTCTTCCCGAAGAAGGGATGCAATTCGGCTCCTTCTTCGTCTCCTTCTGTCTTGCAACACCACTATAGTCATAAGTTCCTAATGGATTGTGGTTGGCAGTGGGTGAAGACAGTTGAGGGGCAGAGCCTCTCCAGACGTGCATAGAGTCTTCCTCTTGCTCCCACCATGGCAGCCTCTTCCTAACGTTCCTCCATTCTGGCTCCTAAGAAGAAATGAAACACATGAAGTCAACTTGATGGATAGAAATTTTGTACAATTTATGTAACAAGAATTGGTACCTAGAGAAGTGCTTTAAATGGTGATAATTTCCTTCACTATAATAATGATTATTATAGGTTGACAATTCAAGTGAAAACATACAAAAGTGTGATTTTTAAAGAAAATGGAAGTTTAATGAAGAATACTTCTAGATTACTGTTTTATTTCTAATTTTTTTCTGTAGCAATGAAACTTTACCATGATCATTACTAAATTTGCATACTAACATTCATAACTTTAATCATGTTTATAAGATTATGTTACACACTACAACATTTATCCATGGCTGTTATTGGAAGCTCAACATCTTCAATTAAGAGATTTGTTTTAATTATTTTTATGCCTAGACAAAATAAACTAGAAATTCTTTGGAAAACTCATTCATCAAATGTATGGCTAAGTAGAGTTGGCAATGCATTATTTTCAAGTTATACATACTTATTAATAAAGTATTGTTTAGGATCATTGAAGTAAAACTTTTGAGCAGGAGATCTTTATTGACTGCTTAAAAGTAGCAGATTCAAAAGTGGGAAACTGTATTAGGAATAAATTACAAGCTTAATATATTTATTGTGTGGGATCCATCAACTAAAAGATGGGGTAATAACACATGACTTATTTATATAGCTAGAAATCAAATAATTTAAATGAAAACAATTTATTTCAAAGTATAGATATTTTACCTCTTTGAAAATTAATCCCAAATGTCTGCTATTACTAGTTCTAAATATTACCAATGCATTATTGAATTTAAACTTTATATGCTGTTTCCAATTAGGTTTTATCAAACAGAAATGCATTTAAAAATGTATATTTAAAAAAATGCACATTGTGCACAACATCTATGGCAAATAGGATCAACTTAACTAATTTGATGATTACATGCTTTACACTGACTAAACAAAAACTGCTTCTACCTATAAAAATATACCAAATGAAAGAATTCTATTTCATTTATAATGCAAAAAATATCTATTTTGGCAGAATAATATTATAAACGAAATTAATCCAGCATACATTCTCCAAAAATATAACATTTACAGATAAATCAACCAAATATTTGTCATATTAGTATGCAAATAACATAACTGCTAAATCCCAATTTTAAAATGTTGGTAGGTTCATGTTTATTCCTTGTTAAATATAGTTTGTCATAGACATTATTGCATTCAGATGCAGAAGTAATAAAAAATAATAATAAATTATTTAATACACTAAGAATAACAAACAGGTATATAAAAAGAATAGGCCATCAAATCGGAAAGATAAAAGTAAGAGTAAGCAGAAGGTGGGGGTTTACTTAAAGGTAAATAATTACAGAAGAAGTAAAGAGAACAAGTTTATAATATGTATTTAAAAGATGCCTACCTTAGCAGGTGCAAGAAGATAATGAAGTTTGAGAAAAGACCTAAAGAGAAGTTTATCATATACATTGATGTTCTTGGTTTTGAAGGGGACAGATGGAAAATAAGATCTTCAAGAATGGAGTATGAAGCAAAATGGAAAATCTGACTTTCTTAGAATAAAAATCAGACAGATATATTTCATGGCAATAGCAAAAGAAATTCAGTGAATTGAAGGAGATAAAAGGTATGAGGATTTAGAAAGATTTGCAAATAGATTATAGGCTTAGATATGAAATTTTTGTTATTATAGAAAGTTTGAATCATGCTGTAGGCACTTCTCTTTGTCATTATTGATATGCATATTATACAGGGTGGGGCAAAAAAAATTACCTAATTTAAAAATGACATTACAGAATAACCATCTACTATATATTTATGAAAGTTTGTTTATTTGTGCATCTATACATTTCCACACCGTTTAAGCTAGAGTAATGAAACTTTTAACAAATACTTTCTTCACAAATAGGAAAGCCATAGGCTACTTTTTAATTCCAAATGTTTTATATTAATTGTACAAAAAGCAAAATAACTTTGTAAGCTAATGCTAAATATTTTAACACAAGAGATGGGTCAGAAAGAATGGAACAGTTCTTTTCGAACTGTTCTGATGCCTAAACTGTTCAATAAAATAATTATTCTCATAAATTTCCTGTTCTCAAAGAACAGGTAAGTCTACATCTTATACACAGTGAGAAAGGTGGGAAACGACTACTTTCTTATCCGTAATTGGACGGCGGGGACTGATTAAACTACGCGTATTTTCCCAAGTTCTACTATTGATTTGAATCAAATTTGGTACGATTGTGGAGGACTCCCAGAAATAATTTATACATGACTTTTGTGTCTCTCTGCCCATTTTATTTAAAACAGCGACTGAGTGAATTCTTAAATACCATGTATCATCTAGAATTCCGATCAGATTTGAACCAAATTTGCCCGGGCAACACTGGGTATTTCTGGTAGTACAAGATAAGATTGAATAATAAAGTCGATTAATCAGGAAAAAGTTAAATATATTTATTTTAAATCCTTTTTGTCATAGGTTCAAAATGTCACAGATAAGTTAACAATGACAACTATAGCCAATATTAGACATGAAATACTACCGGCTGTAATCAACAACTGTACTGCACCCATTTGCATATTTGCTCAGAATGATGGAAGACATTTGGAAAATCTGTATTGTCATAAATAAATTTCAAAGATTCATCTATTGATTGGTTTTTGTTTCACATTCATATCATAGTTCAATTAATTTTGAAATTGGATACTTTTTTGCCCACCCTGTATTATAATAAATGCTATCAAGTGTTGTTAATGAGCTTAGCATAAATAAAAAATAAACAAAATCTTTTCCCAACAACTTTAGACCCATAAAAAAGTTGTAGTGCGTCATTTAAGAATGGGGAAGTTTAAATCATGTCTGTGAACCAATAGGAAGAAATTATAAGCAAAATATATTAATATCCTCTATAACAGGGGTGGCCAAACTTACCCTCGGAGCTGCATCTTCGAAAGTTCGAGAGCGGCATGACACACATTCTGTGCACATAAATTTACAAACAGTATCTGAATCAATTAAGGTATATTGCATGACCCTTAGGCATCCAAAAAATATCTCAATTCACACTACTTCAATGTATTCTGTGGTGAAATATGTTGAGTGGATATTTAAAACAGCTGCATGTGGCTTACGAGTCATGGTATGGCCACCCCTGCTCTATAAGATTTTCTGTCAAATAACCCTAAAATGAACTAATAGGATATTGAAGCTCGGATGATTGGTGAGTTACTGCATGTTATTGTTATTTTATAAGTACTAATTAGCAAATTTCATCTCTAATACAAACCCTTCCCATCTAGTGAGTTCCTGCCTATAAGAGGATTTTATGATACAGGACAATGCAAAGCATCCAAGAGAATGATATGGTAATGCTTTAAAATCACCCTACAATAAATGCCATGAATTCTCTAGAATAGAACATACTCATAATATGTAGGATCAGAGAAGTTTTTGGCCTAAAATTCTTTGAAAATTCAATGCACCCATATATTTATATCTATAATATATAGATGCTTCTTACACATGATATATCATATATATAGGAGGATACAAAATTATGAGGCACTTCCAGATGTGCCAGAAACTTGAAATTTGGTAGGATTATAGGTTTTTGGTCACAACCGAAGGAAAAAATCCGAAACTGTCGAAATTCCTATTTTAAGGGGCTATTTTGGCCCCTTTTTGCCCCATTTTTTGCCTATAAGAAAGCATGTAAATTGGTGTAGAGATTTTTATATTTACATTTTAAAATTACTTCCCATTAAGATACGAACTCGAGACTTTAACTGTTGGATAGGGTATAAATTGTAGTTTCTTATTTTTGAAGACAGAATTCAAATCCGAGTAGAATTAGTGTAATATTATAGTTTTTATTGCAAAAAAAGATGATTTTTCTGGGTCTAACAATAGGCTTCCTAGGCAACTGGCTTAATCCTTTCATATGGGTAAGCTTTTAATGGGAACCAGAGGCTTATATTTTAATGCCATTAATGCTAAACTACACCTAATGAAGGAAATCCGATATTGATATAATCCTCATTTTTGGGGCTGTTTTGCCCCAGTATGCTCTACTAGAGAACAAAAACTGTGATTTAGCTCCATGTGACCTAGAGACTTGAAATTTAGCACGATTATAGAAATGTTGTTGCAACCGAAGATACAATAAAAAAATTATGGGTTTTTAGTTACAACAGATGGAAAAAATCTGAGTCTGTAATAATTCTTAATGTTAGGGGCTGTTTTGCTCCATTATTGCTCCATACAAGGTTTGAAATTATAAGGCACTTCTAAATGAGCAACAAACTCCAAATTTGACATGGTTATATGATTATGTACAACATCGCTTGGGAGTAATTAGAATTTGTAAAAATGCTAAAATTTGAAAATGCTTGCAGAATGCAAGCACATAACAACTAGTATATCTATAAATTAGTTACTTTTATGAGAAAATATTACAATATAATTCAGAAATAGATAAAATATAAGTTTCAAAGATAACAGTATAAACCTCAAGTGAAGTTTAATGTGTTTTTATAAATACATTCATGCATCCCCATTATATTGCCTTTTCTGCCTTTATTCTGAGAAAATAAGACTAACAGAATTTACTCCCAGTTAAAACTGCAGCAGTATCAGTTAGTTTCTAGTGATGATGTAATAATATCTCCAGAAATGCTTTGATCCAGAATGTGAAGATGTTTAGTAGGAATACGCAAGACCAGAGTTAACAAAGATTAAGTGTACAGAAGACTACTGTGCCACACTGGGATTGCATAAAACTACATTGTAAAAATGTAATACCTTATGGCAGGGCTTATTTTCTGCATGTGGGCCATATTGGAAATTGCCAATAAATTATAGTTAAATTGAAATTTACCAAGAGATTCTTAGGCACCATATGCATGAAAATCAAGTTAGAATCAGCTTTTTAAAGGTTAAAATTTCAATACTAAAAATTATGATGGAATTCAATCTTAGAGAAAAAAATCAAAAACAGCATTAAAAAGATCTCATTTGGATTGATAAATATTTACTGGGTGGTCCCAATTTGGTAGTTAATTAAATAAATGAAAAAAGTTTAGAAAACTATGAAACACTGGTCGTGGGTCACATAAAATTGCTTAGTGGGCCATATCTGGGTCATGGGCTGTAGGTTGGGCACCCCTGCCTTATGGAAAAAATCACATCTCAGGTTACGTTAAATATGGTATGTGCCCAATTTAAGTTCAGGTATGATAAAATTTTACACATGTTGGATTAACGAGAGCCACTTTTTTAATCCATGACTGATCAAATTTGCATAGGGAAAACCCACTTTGGACAATGGTATATTGCAGGCATGTCAAACTCAAAGAAGCGTCAGGGCTGCATTGAAGCAATGGTTGTTATAGAACTGTTTAATGAGGGCCAGACTTGGCAAAATAGACTATCTAGAAGATTGGTCACCTGTTTTCCTATTAAAAACAATGATTTAGAAACCGACTTCTACTGTATCTCAATAACTAAGAAAAAAATCCTGTGTCCTTTTCACAACAATAAATATTTATATAAAATCTCAAATGATTTAGTTGAGAGAAAATTAGCATTCGAGCCAGTTTAACATACCTGGTATATTGTATATGCAATTTTATCATATATATGCATCACACATTTCACCATGGTAAAAAAATCGATGAGCTAACTCCTTTATTGCCTTATTGCATGGTAAGTAAAATTTTATGGATAAAATAAGAGACTTACAACAAAGGGAGGATAGTGATGGTGGTGGTGATGATGATGGTGGTGGTGATGAACCCGAGTCTCCCGTTGACAGAGGTCTTGGCCATGCAGACAACACCCTCCTGCAGAGGCCTTAGAGGAGCAGATGGCCGCATCAGAGAGGCTCTCTCGAAGAGGCACCGGTTGATGTACAGATGGGGTGATGAGAGCATTGGATGACCTCCATGCCCTCTCTTGAGGCAGGAGCAATCGACTAGATGGATCCAAACTCTCATCCTCTCTCAGTACCCCTCCGATCCCTTGAGAAGACCATGTATCCAGAAGCGGATTCCTTACTTCTTCGTCCATGAAACCCTTCACGGTGAAGTTGGTTCGACCAAAGTCTGGGAAGATGTCGGGAGATGTTGGACGTTCCAACTTGGAGACGTAGCTTTCCGATTCCGACCTTTGGATTCCCGAATTTGTGGCCCTGGAGTTGCTATGGGGATTGACAGTTGGGGGGCGATCCATCTGTCGTTCCGTCTCTTGTTGAAGGCGCGTCCTCCACGCGTCGATGGAGGCAGAGTCCCATCTCGATTCCGTAGCGTCGCGGTAATCGGACGAGCGGTTCGCGAACCCTCGGGTGTCCGGATTAGTGGAGGTACGCTCGTCTGCCCCGGCATAGGAACGATCCGAAGTGAACGACTTCGATGTTGCCCCTAAGCTCGCCCAATCCGACCTTCCAGCGGCTGGAGAATCGAACCTTGATGGAAAACCCCCTTGCGAGCGGTTAGCGCCGGGATACGTGCCGTGTTGCGATCTGAAACTGTCTGTAAGGTACCCATTCTCATCCCGGAGAACCTGTCGGGGAGATCCGGATTCGTTCGGCGGTAGCTTGGAGCTGAAGTTGGGAGAGGAGAGGTTTGCGTAGGAAGTGCTGACCCCTGAGAGAGTAAGAGGAATGGAGTTGCACCCTTCCGTCGCGTCCCTTGCCGTTTTCGGCGGAGATCTCATCAGGTGACGGTCCGACAGACGGGTCTGCAGAGCTGCCAATACCTCCTTCGCGTCCAGAGGCGGCTGCGCCTCCGTCTCCTCCTCCTGCGGTATCTTCTCCTCTTCTTTTTCCTCCTTGCGTTTCTTTCCTCCGTCCGGTGAGCGTCCGGAAGCCCTGCAGAGCCCTTCTAGCAAAGTCGTGGCCTCAACTAAGAAGTCCGACAGCGCCCTACAAGCACGCTCCTCGAACTCTTCCCCTCCCGAGGTTTCGCCATCCGACTGCCCACCGCAATCCGAATGAGTTTTCTTAGGAGAACCGAGGGGGGAGTTGTGCACAGGACACTCTACGTATCCTCCTCCAGGTTCGGGCGACTTGAGCCGCGCCATCCCTAGCCTCCGGCCTCCGCTCCCATCCTCTGGGTGCAGCATCGATGGAACCCTCAAGGAGTCCCCTGCAACTTCCTCCGACTTAGATGCGGCGTCACCCGTGGGCAGAGACGCGGACCTCTTGATGATGGGCCTCGGAGGGGCCCCTTCCGCCCCCTCCCTCCTTCCTACTCCCGCACCTCCTCCCTCGTCACACCACGACACGCTCTTCACCCCCGCCCTCCTTTCTCTCGGCCTCTCCACCACGCCCGGTTCGATTTCCGGGAAGCCGAAAACGACGTTCCGCATCTCCTGGAGCTGTATCTTTTTCACACGTGATTCCGATTCGGTCTCCTGGAGGATAGTCCTCCCTAAGGCGACCCGAGGCAAAGAGGGGAAGTAATCATCGTCGAAGTCGTCCTCGCCAACCGCTCCCTCTTCCGAAGGCGGCGTGGGAGGCAGGGGACATTCCTCCGGCTTCGTATCGCGGGGAGGAGCCACCTCCGAATCGGGTCCGGATCGCGTGTCTTCTTCCAGGAGGAGTTTCCCATTTTCGAGGATTCTGGGTGCCGGGGCGTGTCTGGTAGGTTCTTCTCTGTCTCCTCGCTCTCCGCCCCCCCCTTTGTCCCTAACCTTAACCTTCTCACAGTCCCTTCCCTCGTAACGTTGCCTGTCCCTGTAAGCCTGCCTCTCAGCGCAACCCTCTGATGGAACCTTCTTCCGACCGCTTTCTTCTTCCCACTCCTCCTCCTCCCATTCTTTCCTCTCCCTCCTCCCGCACCTCCCTTCCCTACACCCTCCCCCTTGGCGTTCCATCCGAGGTTTCTCCTCCCCTCCTCTCGCCTCCCCCTCGTTTCCCTCCCCTCTCCCTCCTCCTCCATGGCTCTCCGACCTCCCTCCTCCGTTAAACCCCTCAGAATTCCACTCCCCTCTCTCCTCCTCCGCCCTGTTTCTTCCCCCTCCTTCCCCTCCCACCGCGTGCAGCCTTCCCTGTTCCTGGATGGCTCCCATCTCCTCCGGGACGAGGCACTCGGTGGAGGCCGGCCTACCGCTACAGCTCCTCATCCCCTGCATCCGGATGAAACGGGAGAGGGCCCTTACGGCCGTGTCGACCGAGACCGACCTCCGAAAAGGGGCCTGCCTCCTGCACCGCCTCAGTCCCGCTCTCCCCCGCCTCCGTCCCACTCCTTCCTCCCCCTCTTCCTCTTCGGCCCATCCGCCCCCACGTTTTCGCCCCTCTCCACCGAGGCTCCTCCTGATCAGCTCGACGAGAACCGGAGGCAAGGAAGCGGAGGATTTGGATTCCGATTTGGCCCCCCTCCTGACCGCCGGCCTTCCGACGAAAACGAAAGTGATGCTGTCCTCGGAGGCGGTGGAGGCGGGGATTGTGCCCTCGGAGCCCCAGTTCGGTCCCCCTTCCGACATCCCTATGCTCACCGGCACCACTCCACCGGTAGGTCCCAGTATGCTGACGTTTAGGAAACGAGTGTCGTCTTGCGACCTCTGCTCTACTTTTCTGCATTTTTCGCACTCGACGGATTTCTTTTTGCACTGGATGCAAAGTTCTTTGTCCTCCTTTTCGTCGGGGGCGTTGTGTTCGGCTTCGATTAGTATGGGTGCGGGACCGTCGCCTGCGACTGCCGCACTCCCGTCTCCTGGACGGTTATCTTCCCTCGGACCGTCGGGATCATTCATCGAAGGCAATTTCTCGTTCTTCTCCTCTACGGGATCGGTCTTCGCCGAATTTTCCGGACATTCCTGGACTTGGTCTCCCGTTTCTTCGGGAATTTCAACGCTTGCATTTCCAACTTCCGGTTCTACCTCGTCGGCCTCGTCTTTTCCATCTAAATCGGTCCCTCGGGGGTTCCTGATCTTCCTGTCCTCGCGAAAGTGTTCCAGGCTCGACGGTGGGGTCGATCTCCTGGAATTGGCCTCAACGGATGCGGCGTCGCTGTAGTCGCTGTGTTCGCTGTTCTCCGTTATGGTGTACAGCTGCCTCTTGCCTATGAGGGGGGGAGGAGGGGGGGCGGGGGTGGATGGAGGCGGAGGGAGGAAGAGGAAATCGCTGTCTGCTGAGGAGGAAGACGCGTCATCGCAGCTAGAGTCTCCCCAAGAATCGTCGTCCTCTTCCTCTTCCACCTTGACATCCTCTTCTTCTCCTCCTTCCTCGCGTTCGAGGTCCTCCTCCAGCACCTCCGCCGTCTCCTCTCCTACCCTAAAGCGTTCCTCGTTTTCTTTTGCCTCCTTTTCCTCTTCCGCGGCCTCATCCTCGAAGCTGTCCGGAGGAAACATCCTCATCTGCCATTCCCGCACCTTCTCCTTTCTCTCCGCGCTCTTGGCCGCCGAAGATCCCGCTGCGCCCGTCGTCGGAATTGGGACGATCGCGGGTTTAGGGGCGGATTCCGGTTCTCGCTCTTCCTCCTCTGTAGGGTCGTGGAGGGAATCATCGGACGGCGGCTGGGTGGAGCAGTCGGGAGTGGGTGAAGTCCTTCCCTCGTCTTCGTGGCAAGAGGCGGTGTGTATCCCCCAGCCCACACCCCTGCACTCTCGGAAGAGGTCGGTCAATGGTCTCGGTGACTTCCGGTCCTTGTCCCACTTTCCGGGAGATAAGGAAACCCACCTGCTGCCACAGTCTCCCCTCTCTTCCTCATCATCATCGTCTTCAAGAGAATCTACTGGGAAGGGAGGAGAATGTCGAGATTTATGCACAAGTGGAGTTATTAGCGAGTCGATCTTATGGATGAAATCATATTTGAAAACAATGCATATCCAATAGCCCTGAAAATGTTGGAAAAACAGATCGGCGCGTTTTTGCTACAAAGCAGCCGTAATCAGCGGCTATTCATTCTTAAAAAAATCTACCATCAATGAATCACCAATGTTGACTGCTGCTTTGTAGACCAAATGCGCTTCTGTTTTTCCAAATATTTTATTGAAATTGGAGAAACAGTTTCTCAAGTCAAGTTATATTTAAAACAGAGTACTTGATTCGACCACGTTTTCTTCTACATATTTATTTCTCCATGCGGCCATGAGTTTAACTTTATATTTTAAATTAAAACTATAAATTATTGTTTAATTACTATTAAATACAAATTTTCTGTCGGTTTAATCATTGAGTAGGCCAATATAAACAACTGGTTCAGAGGCAGGAAAGTCACAAAAATATTACATTGCTTCCCAAGCTCTATAAACCTTAATCTGACTACGGATTCGGCTCTAAATCCACGTTTTCCAAACTAAAGGTCGCAAAAGATTTTCAGGTCTCGAAGATGAAATTTTTTTGTTCTATTTAAAAAAATAAATTTAACATTTAGAATAAAATTAGTTTTTCAGCAAATAAAATAGATATTTCTAATATTTTGAAACTGATGAGACTTCTACATTTAGGAATTAATGAATGAGGTTAAAGGGATCGCTGCTTCCAGAGGGGGTCGTGAGAGAACGGCTGCTCTACATGATTACTTCCTATTATTTAATTTTTCCTAAGAAAGTGAAAATTAAACATTTGGCATATTTGCAAATCAATTTTGGCGTAGGTATACCTGTCGAGGATTCAAGGCTATCCTCTGAAAACACCTTTCCCTCCTCTTCTTGCGAGCTAGGAAGTCCTCCTAGCAGTATCCGTGCGAGGACCCCTCTCGCTAAGGGCCCCAAGGGAAGGCCCTCTCCAACCTCCTCCGTCCCCACTCCCGCCTCCCTCCTCTCCTCCGCTTCCGTCTGAGTCTCCACCGAAGTGAACACCGCCGGCTTCTGTATCTTCCTGTGGGCCCCAAGGGCCTTCCTGGAGAGCAGGCGGAAGCGGGCCCTAGAACAGACCTCTCCGCCTCCAGATCCCTCCGCTCCCCCCTGCGCCCCGTTTTCCCCAGCCGCTTCTCCCTCCGCCTCTGTCCTTCCTTCCGCCCCCACCCCACCGCCTCCCGTCCCATCTTCCCCGAGGACACCGCCTCCGAGCGACGCGGAGGCCTCGCCTCCGGCCGCGTCGATCCTCCTCTTGTTAGGGTAAAGCCTCCTGGTTACGGCTGCCACGATCTCCGCCCTCCTCCTCGCCTGTTCCGCCGCCCTCCTCCTAGCCTCCGCCACCCCCGTCCTCACCGGCAAGTGTCTCGTTCCCCGCCCCCTCCCTCTACCTTCTCCGCTCGCCTCTTTCGCCACTGTCTTCCCGGCCTCAGCGCCACCCTTCGCCTTTAAACGGGTGGATTCGAGGCTCCGAAGGGAATCCACGCTGCTGCTTGAATGGGAGCGGTCTCCGGAAAGAGGCCTAATGGGGGAGTTGGGGGCCTCCACCGAGGACTGCCTCCGCAAGTTCCAGATGCCCCCGGACGAGAGGGACCTGCCCCTCGGGCGGGGAGAAGCGGAGGATTCGGCCACGCGGTGGCCATCGGGTTGGGAGTAAACCAGTTCGCAAGAACCGTATGAGCGGCTTAGAGTAGAGGGAGTGGTCTGAGAACCTCCGCGCACTTCCACCATAGGGAGAAGGGGGTCGACGTAGCAGGGATCTCCGGAGACGCTCCCCAAAGGGGGCGTGGAAGAGGCCACGTCATCCTCGGGGGTGGTCTCGCTGGCGAGAGAATCCTCGCGACCCATCGTTGCACATCTGGGAATAATTTAGCAATTATCGTCACTGAATGCATACGGAGTGCTATAACACCCAAAGCAAATATTTTTTAATCGTTTAAACATACTAGAGGCCTATTTCTTTTACAGTATTACTCTATTTGCAAAATTTCTTTATGTTATTTATAACAGGTGGTCATGCCTTAGGACGTTACTATTTAAATTTTTAAAGAATTGTTATTTTCACTATCGAACATCCTATGGTTCGATTTATTCGGCGTTGTTTGATGATTTATTTGAAAGTTGCCCCTTTCTTTTGTTCTAGGATGGAAATTTAACAAAACTATGCTAGATATAATAATACTTTAAATTATGTAATACACAATATTATTGATAACATGTTGCATTCCCATCCAACATTAATTTATCGAAAAAATAATTTATTTAATATTTAGTCTTCCATGTATGACACTGCAATTATATAACATATACTTATAATACACAGTATTACACATTTTAAATATACCAATAATTATTGTAATTATTAATTTTAAATTATACATGTGAATGTGCAACTTCAAAATATAAACAAAAATATTGAAATGAAATAGTACTATTGCAGCAAAATAAAAATAGTGTCTAACAAGGCTAGAATTATGTAAACAAAGCGTGGTTTAACCTTGTTTAATATAAAAATAGATAGATTTTACCATTAAAATCATTACGAACCGATTCATTTATTTCTATGCAAGTGATTTGTCATAAGAATACGATGGCACGAAATGAATCCAATGCCTAAATATGAAATATCATTCGATTTCCTTGAACCGTTTAGGTTCTATATCCACGCACAGACAGGCAGCATGGCTAAAACCACTTTTTTATACTCAGTGACATCTAAAAAGTGTATGTATTTCCGTCAAAATCTCGAAGTCAATTTTTATTTCGCGATTACAGTACTTCCTCTACTAAAAATTACGCTCCGCCGCTTACACCTTCCTCTCATATAATTGACATAAGCAAAAATAGGAAATTTTTGCCATAAATCGGTATTTTACTATCGTCTAAACAGTTAATATTGTCACGGAATAGAAATAATATGACACCTTTTATGCTCTTTTCCTACCTTAATACACGGATCTTCATATCGAGTAGATATATGTGAAGAAGAAGCGGCGAGTTCATTTTCTATCACGTACACAGAACGTTACGAGGTCTCCATAGCTACGAACAACTGAATATATGTACTCATTCGCACGTCCCAGTCAGAACTTGGGAATGAACTGGGCGTGGGAAGACAGATAGCTTTTTTAAAGATAAAATTTAGGAAAATAAACAAGATAGCGCTATCAAACAGCAGATTTCGCGCCTTCCCTGGCAAGCGAAGGTGCTTCCGAAAGGGGCACGCCTAAACTTCTGAGCTAACTTATTGGAGCGAGAGACGAAGGCTGAAAAAAAACATAAACGCTTAATTCCCGAAGCGGAGAAGTGTAATACAAGGAATGCGTGACTTAAAATGCAAAGATAGAGGGCGAGGGAAGCCACGAGGATTTGTCCCCTTTTTTCGAAAGAAAAAGAAGCCAAACGATTATTTTTAGGCGATAGATGATTATTCTCCGTTCAAGGCCACCTTTTTTTGCGTGAAAGCGATGACATGTTGATGGTTTACCAAAAAAATAATTATTCACTTTCCCGCCTTGGCGACTCGTTGGCGTCTCCGCATTGTATTTTAAATACTTCTACGATAAACAACGTTGTATGTTTTCAAACGTGGAATGAGAATTTTTTAATTTTTAAAAAATTTCGGTGATTCAAATCTAGCTCACAAATAAAAGGTTATATACTAAAATGCAAATTGGGATTAAAAAAAGAAGATATTAACAGAATTACAATATCGAATGCGACGTAAAAGTAATAATCAATAAATGAGACATTCACAGTATGCAAGAATTTATGCTCAAGTTTCACTGCTTTTATTTTTGTATTCATTTTACTATAACTAATTTTTTAAATGTATAATTAATTTGTTCAAATAATTCGATACGCTTCTTACAACAAAATCCTAAAAGCGACAAGTACGTAACTGCAACGCTCGGGTAAATTTTAAACATTGTTTTCGAGCGTTGAGTTTACTTCCGTATAAACATACGCACCACTTTCGATAAATGCAATCCGAACACGAATTCAATAGATATTAAATGCTTTAAATTTCTCGAAATTATAAGTCCCTAAAGGTTTATTTCTTAAATCGAAAAATTCCCATCTCCTCCGCTCATTAATTACGCCTATGAGTCGCTCAATCGTTCCAAATCGTTTGCTAAAGTTCCACGTAAGCGCGTTCCAATTCTTCGGAGCGTAGGGAGAGCGACAACAGATGGAATGGCAAGCAAAAACAAACACGCGAAAAAATACACGCGTCAACATAAAAAAAAGAGGATTTTTAAAGCGAAGAGGGAAATTTTATGCCATTCCGTTTAAACGACAAAAGATGGCCAAAATTTTTATAACTTTCACGCATACCACCGAAACTTCTTTTCGTTTTTAAATGCACACTGTATGAGGCGGTCTTTTCATTTTTCTTACACCATTTTCCATTCCATACTACACCTGACCCTCATAGTTTCGCCACGACACGGTTTGTTTATAATGCC
Organism: Uropetala carovei; assembly: GCA_036926305.1. Classification (NCBI taxonomy): domain Eukaryota; kingdom Metazoa; phylum Arthropoda; class Insecta; order Odonata; family Petaluridae; genus Uropetala; species Uropetala carovei. The sequence goes on from JAXCHB010000043.1 coordinate 4,149,586, forward strand.
AAAAATCCATGGTTCGTTTGGATTATGTTTCCGTATCGACTCGGTTCGGTCGGATGTGTATATCCAGATTGCTGAGTGAGGAAGGCACGTGTCTTGCTTATAAGCTTAGGTAATCGACAGAAATACTCTATATGCGCATTTTTGCGGGAATTTTAGGACAGGAAGCAAAGGTTCCCAAAAGGATATGGAACGAAACCACCCCTTTCACTTATGCAAAAATAAATTCAACTGAAGAAGCCTTCATGTAGTAAAACTTCAAATGCAAGAGGAATAAGGGCAGTTTGCAAGTGGTAAAAGTTCCACTTCATTGGGAAAACAGGCGACCGGTTTCAATTATAACATAGTAATAACCAGGCCTGATGATGACTACGTTATAGTACAAGGGTACTAAGAAATTTTATGCCTCCCACCGCCAGTGTTTCATAGTTTTGGAAAAAAATTTCATTTTTATTTTTTATCCATCAAAATCTGTTTGAATGTCTAGTGACAAATAGTGAATATGGTAAATATTTCTCAATTCCAATAAGTTCTTTCTAAAGTTGCTTTTGCTTTTTTTCTCGAAGGAATTTCTAAGACTGAATTCCATCATGATTAATACTGAAATGTTAACCCTAAAAACCTCATTTTAACTCGATTTTCACTCATATGGCGGCTAAGAATCTATCAGTGATTTCCGATTTAACTTTAATCCAGTCCTCCGAAAGACCGGAAATTTCCAATGCGGCCCGCCGAAGGATTCACAACCACTAATGCGGCTTCTGTTATAGCTGAAACCGGTCTCCTGTTTTCCCGATAAAATTAAACTTTTATTGCGTGCAAACTGTCTTAATTCTCCTTGAATATGAGAAGACAGTTTTACATAACACGGATTCACGTTACATGACACCTTTTTCTTAACCCTATCTACCCTGTTATATGGTGTGTGCCGTGAATGTTATTCCTCAGAAATAGCGTGAAACAACACTTTTAAAAAACCGTCCCATCCTCTCTCAAAACATACCTCTACACTTCCCATCAACTGCTTCATAATTTCGAGAATAAAATCACTTAAAATTTCTTTACCTTTTTTAAAAATAAAAAAGGAATTTACGCGAGTTTCTTCCTTTAGTAAAAGGTGTGAGGTATCCACACGCTTTATCACTCCGCGCTACTTTACTCACCGAGTAGCTGCAGGTGGTCTGGAATCCGGTGAGTACACCGTGCCGTCCCTTTCGCTCCCGGCTGCGCTATGTTCTCCTTGCTGTTCGACGATGGCTTCCGCGTCCTCGTCGGGTTGGCAGCCCTGAAATGATTTTAAAAAAAGGGAAGGAAATTATTGAAGAAGAACACGTGAGACAGATATTGCGGAAAAATTATCTCGCGAGGGAAGAAACGCTTTCTTCTCTTTCCCTCTCCCCCCGCCCCCCCCCCCCCCCCCTCTCCCTCTCTATCTCCTCATCCAGATCACTCCCTACTCTTCCATTCGATACTATAGCGCCTTTGTAAGGATTCTCCTCGTTAACACTCACGTGTATTCCAACGGTTGGCAGAACGTGTATTATTTTACCTCTATTTTTTCGAAAAAAAATTTAATTTAAAGGCGGTGTCAAATTCTCGCTAACGATTCCTCCAGTTTAATTCTTTGCTAATGCTCGGAACTAGAAATAAACGTAAGTCGTACATATTCCAACTCCAGTAAGTGCTCCACACCATTTGAATAAACTTTATATTTAATTTGTGAAGTATTTGACTAAAATTATAGAACTATATATTTATTGACGACATATAAATCCTTTAAGTTATTCGCATTAGGCAACCTAGGAAGTACTATGACAGTCCATATGCTCGCAGTCATGTAAGACATTTGGATTCTACACGACACCCATCAAAGCTGTGTCCTTCAGTTTTAACCTATTTTTCTTTGAAACTAAATTTGTTAGCATTCGAAGCTTAACATATTAAATAAATCTCAGTTCATTAGAACTCATGTTCAACAGCTTTATCTTCAAGTTAGTAGCGCTGCCAAATTTACATGTAAATTAATACTTTGATAGCCGCCAGAAGCGTTTGTAAAGGGGGTGACCAATATAAATTCTTAACTAAAGCCTCTTTTGCTCTGTCATATTGTGTCGCGTCATTGCTTCAGTGACTCACGTTAAATCCCAATGTTTTTCAAATGAAAAATTCAAAATTTACAGAAAGGGTCTTCGAATATCATTCGCTTGAAATTGACAATCGACTTTCAACGCTCGGAACTCCTTCAGACATGTAATTATTTTTAGACTCCCGTTAACATAATTTCGCTCCAATTTCCAAACAATCTTTCTTCGACGTATTTTTAATAGACAAAAAACTTATTCTCCGGTTAATGTAGATACACTCTTGAGGGATTTAAATACAGTTCGCATCGATTCATTTGGACGTTCGCACACCCAGCATAATAGAATATTATTCTGTTTTTAGAAATCATAACCAATTAAGTTGGAAAAATAAGACTGTATATATACGTATATCCCTCACCTGTAGGAAGAAGGGGTTTGGTTGGGTTGGGTTGGGTTGCGCCATTCCCTCTTCATGCTCCTCTTCCTCCTCCACCGGCCCCTTCCCCCCCTCCACGCTCCTCTCCAAAGGTCCCCCTCCTCCCCCCTCCACCGCCGCTCCTCCCTCCAACGCCCCAACGCACTCCCCGTCAGCCACCTCTTTGAGCGAAGCCATCATCACACCGTCCGGCTCCCTTGCCTGCAAAGAGTCCGACTGCGGTGGAGAGGAAGAGGGCAAAAAGGGAGACAAGGTCAACACAGACAGAGAATGAAGAAAGAAGCGAAAAGAGGACAGCCAGGTTTAATGCGACGTAAAACCGTCAACGATTTACCGACGGTTAATCTCTCCCAACTTCGAAAGAGAAACTCTAGAAGGCCCGATTGTGCGCGAATCATTTCGTTTTATCGAAAGTTCGCTATAAAGAATATTTTGTAAGATTGTGTTAAAGGAGCAGTAATTTTTTAATAAAGCCTTACAATATGTTTTTCCAATGCAATTCTCTTTATTTAACTCAAGGAAAAAAAATTTTAATAGATAAAAAAACAAACCAAACTTCAAAAGTCACGTTTACGCAGCGGAGATTTTTTAAATTAATTACTTCTACTGTGCAAAGTCGGCCGGGGCTTAGAAATGATTTATTGTAGCAAAGTTTCGTCATAACAATCATCTCTGTGACGAGGTTTAATTGTACCCTAATTTTAAAAAATACGAAAAAGAAAAGACCCCAAATCATATTTTATCATTTTTAAAGAACACAATTTGCAATTGCTCATTAGTTGCATTGTCTTTAGCCCTCGCCGAAGTTTAATACATTTATTTTTAAAATTTTGATATATATTTCAAATCGATACATTGAAATAATGTTTGGATTTATTTTAAGATCACACTGAATGTGGATGAATGTATTTATTTAATCGATGAAGATAATATTCAAACTTGAAAATATAAGCGTTAAAATTTAGAAATTTTGGCGAATCGATCTGCTGACGAAGGTTCACGTCGTTTGAATGATTAATACATCAAATAAATCATTTCAACTCGCGGCGATGAAACTAAATGTGGAAATTCATATGGTTGAACTCATCCTTGTAACATGGAAGCAAAAGCAAAGAATGACGATTAAGATATTAAACGCAGAAGTATAAGCAGTTCGGATCTATTACGTGCTGTGATCACAATATCAAAAGCACACAAATCTGATTGAGTATACAATTTGTAAATGCCCTTTATACCGCATTTTTCGAAGAAAAACGAGCAGATAACGATTAAAAAAATAGAAATTGAATCAAAATATCGAAATAATATCTCTGTCACTAATTTTAGGCGAAACACTTTGCATCTTTCACAGAATCACTTCATCTTTTGAGAAAATACGTTCGACTGACCGTTGACCGAGATTTTGCAAATTTATTTAGGCGGTTGAAAGTATCATAGAAGAAAAGATACCGAGACTGAACAAGTGTATAATATTTTGCAGGATTCATAGAGGGCGAGGAAACATTTCACGAACAGGATACGTAATACGTGGAAGATTATTCTCTCATTCACTTTCCTCTGCTGATTTGTTTTCTATCATGCACGTCATCGCATACTATATATAGTGAACCAACAATGTACGTTAAAAATACATATTAGTTGTACGACTTCGAATAATAAGCCTCGAACTGTACATTCGCGTGTTTATGAGCGTACGGATTCTCAATATATGAATGTACATAGGTATTCATTTAAAAGTCGTTAGATGGCAAGTTTATATACATAACTCACCCCTGTGTTTATTTATTAATGTTGTAATAAATCTAACATATATTATTCTGTTTTCTGAGCCTTCTAATCTGGCTCTTCGACGTCCTTCGCGGGATTTCCAACTACGTTAAGCGTCCACATCTTTTTGCTACCCTTATCTCGTTTTACCTATATTTTTCCTCAAGTAAATATGACTACATATAGTCAAGCGTCAGGATATGTTAACAATATAGGAAATGTGCCTTCTATTGACATATATATCCGTGTGTCCTTCTATTGACATATATATCCGTGTGTACGTATGCATTCGTGTTATCCTCCTCTACTGAAGGTAGATCCACTCCGAGAGCTTCAAATCACTTTTTTTACCCATATTTTACTACCGATTTCGCAGTAACCATGCAATGGATTCTCTTTTTTCTATCCTCATCCATTTGCTTTTTAGTGCGTTTTATTCTGTAAACGCGCTTATGTTTTAACTCTGTCTGTCCGTTTCCGCAATAGATTAAATCAAAATAATAAGTAAACGGTAAGAGATACAAGACTTGAATTTGAAGGGTGTATATGACATACGATGCTACATATAACACTGCAGAAGAAATGTTTTTTTAACCGGCGGACGGTAAGGGGTGCCTTCAAAATTTTTAAATTAAGATTCTGAGCAAATAGCTTTACAAAAATTTTGATTTTTTAAATCAATTATCGAATGAATTGTTTTATTTCATATAATTATATTGCTAAGTTTATAAAGAATTTAAAGATTACAATTCCAAATAAACGTCAATAAACAAAACGCGCTTTTCCATATTGCGTCAGAAAATGAAGCTCCAATTTTTTCCTGTAATTGTCCATCCCATTTTTACCTATTCGTTTCACACACATAAACACCCGAAAATTATAACGAATATTTTTATGCACCTCAGACGATGCGTGGCGAACTCTAAAGATAATCATATTAGGGTAGGAAGCTAAGAGAATGTTCAAATTAAGGGCTTGTTTCGAATCCAACGCTGTGACGTCAACCCCGACGAAAATGCACATGCAAACTTGTTCTTACACAACTAGATGGGAAGGACGCCACACAATCTCGATATATCCTTCACCCATTTATATATATAATTACGTCGTTCCCATGGTCACGCGTATTCAAACCATGTTTGACTATGTTTCCCCTTCTCTTTCGCTCACCATCTGCATGGACAAGAGCATTCCTCGCAGCCGCTGGACCTCAGCCCTCAGCTCTCTTATGATTCGCACGTTGGGATCCTCGTTGACAACGGGGCTGTTTACAATGCACTTAGTCCTTTGGGCGTACCTCAGAGTGCTAATCGTCTCGTTGTAGCAGGTGCTAGACGGCGAGATGGCTGAGGAAAGTAAAAGAGGAAGCTATGAATACAAAACGTAAAGAGACATTATATATTAAGGACCACTGAATTTAACCCAATCACAAGCTATCTTACAGATACAATTTTTAAAAATGCGATAAAGTAGCAATAAAGAATTGCACCCGGCCCTCCTGTGACAGGGGAGAATGCGTCCGTAAAAAGTTCCGCGTACTGTGAATCCGTGTTATTTGAATCTGGCTTAAATGAAAGGGTTTGCATTACATATCCCTTCAGACAGGGCCAGCTCGAGGTACGGGCGAGCAGGGCGGCTACCCGAAGCGCCAAAGTCTTATATCTCGGAACAGGCTTTAATATTTATGTTATATTTTCCATCATCAATAATTTTTATATAGCGATGCATAAATTAACACGTACTTCGAAAATATCTTAACAAGCATTTACGGTGGGGGTGCCAGAATGCTATCTCGCCCGTGGCGCCAAAATTCCTCAGGCTCCTCCTGCCTTCAGACACCCTACTCCAGATCAAAAATTGCGAAGCCTCACTTTGATGCACAAATGTGTACGAATGGTGTTGTTATTCGGCTAGATAAGCTCATAAAAAACCACTCGGACCCTACGACATGTCTATTTTTTGCTTGACAAACTCGGAAAGCCACGCCACAAATCCGAATGCGAGTCATAATCAGTGATATATAAAATTTTGGCATTAAACACAATCCGTGTTATAAAAATCCGTGCTGTAGGAAGGCCAGGAGCAGCCAAACTACGCCGTCATTAAGTGCCTAAGTGTATTATGAAAGACATTTGTTTTTGCAATCACGTCAATGATGATTCAGCCTAATGAAGTATTATCTAAGGATATTACATTACATCAGTATTAGAAATGAATTACTATCATTTGAAATCTATGGTTGAGAGAATCGCCACTGATGACGGATGCTTTGTACCCGAAATGCAATTATGGTTTTCCCAATTTTTTTATATGGCTAATGATATATATTGTGTCAATACCATAAAAGTACTCCGAATAAGAAATAGGCAAAAATTCTTAAAGAGTCGTAATGCAATGTGATCTTGTGATGAACCTGTTCATTTCGTCAAGATACTGTGATTTATTTTGTGTAAATAGCTATGGATAGATTAAACTTACAGCTAAGTTTCGTTTAGAAATTTGGCGGAAAAAGCGAACGAGAACATTATTTCTCCTTTATCCTAAGTGTCGGGGATTCCTCGAGCCGTCTCAGCGAGGCGCACCACGTGTTATATCTCGTTGAGGGATATTTCTCGCCTTTTTTCTGTTAGGATTCTCAAGAAGTCCAAAAATAAGCCCTGCCTCGACTGTTGAATAAAAAAGGGAAAGCTAATGAAGGCGGAAATGCCTTCTCCTCGAACACGAGGAGAAAACGCGCGCCTTTTGCTGGTTTTACGTAAATGACGTGCCGAGCCAACGCACGTTGCTGTAATTTTAAGGAAATGCAATCGTCGACAGATTAGATGGAACTGAAAAAAAGCCCGCTCTATTGTCCTGTGGTAGTAATTGACGACAAACTTCTAATATCTATTTCATTTTTTATTGGATTAAAAAAAAATATTTTTAACAGCGGTTCAAAAAAACTCCACATAAAATGGCTCATAAACTGAGGGAAACTGAAAGAGAGAAGGCAACGTATTCACCGAATTTGTGACGCTATTACAAAAACTGTGACTTGTTAAGGAGAAAATATTAAAATGAATACAAATTTAAATATTAATATAACAAAAGTACAATCAAAAATATTAATACTAGATTACAAATATCATACCTATATCAGTAGAAACGACGAACGGTATTGAGACCAGTAGTACTATTTTCAGAGCTTGAATGTTACGGAATTACAAATAAAAAGGAATGATAACAGTGGCGTAGTGGACCCAACGCAAAATCCTTTTTGGTTAGTTTTTATTAAAAAAATATCAACCTTTCAAAATGAAACCAACTTACTATCCATCGTCAAGAGCAATAATATGCAACCTTCTACACGATAAGGTGGTTGTAAATGATTTTCAATTGTTTTGACGAGTCTCGCCAGAAACGTTGCGATAACTGAAAACAATTAAATCTCCCGACAAGGGGAAAATTAGGATGACCTTGGGGATACCCAGAAACAGCGAGTTGGATTGGCTAAAAATAAATTACAGAAAATAGCGAGTCAAAATATTAACATTCACAGGTATTTTTCTTATGAAGTACTTCTTCCTCCTTCTTGACTGAAGGCCCGGATTCTTTGCATCGGTTCGCTACGCCACTGAATAGCAACTAAATCGAAAAGCCTAATCTCCATTTTTTTGAGAGAAAAATATTTCAGCAGTCGCAGTGTTCCTACTGCGTACGAATTCCACACCACCGTCCAAAGGTGTGACGCAAGCAGCGAGTCAAAACAAAAACAAAAAACAAACAGCTTCGTGTAATCTTATTATCCATCGCATGTCGTAGGCTAAACGGATGAAGATCGAAGTTAATTGGAAGTGATAGACAAGTAGACGACTCTAAAAAATCTTGAAAGTTTTAAGTGTCGCACAAAGGGTACAAAATTAAATCCGACGCTTATTTCCATCTAAATAGAAAAAATAGTCGCACAAATGGAAAAATAACTAGGGTTCGCGATAATAGATAGAATTTTTTTCCAAATTTGTCGAGAAACGCCGGAAATTTATTTTATCATCTTCGAGCCGTCTTTGATATTTGTTTATTTATTATTATTTATGTATATTGGAGTAGAGAGTAATTACTTTTCAATTTTTCTACATTAAAGTGCTTATTATTGAATTAACTGAATTAATAATTACCAAAATGTTTCCCTCTTAGGACGCAATTAACTGAAAATAAATTTCGTTCAAATTCGAAAATGTTTTTGGACAGAATTTGAGCACCATGATCTGGTTCTACATTCATCTATAAACATACTGCAAATACAAATGTCCAAATGTGAAATTAATTTAGATAAGTTAAAAAAGAACGGCAAAAGCAGTTTCCAAAAGCGATTGTTTTTTAAAACATTCACGTAAATTTTTTTGAATCTTCGACCTTCTCTCCCACCAAAATGTAACACACAAAATCAATCGAAAGTTATTTAAACATATCTAACTACAGTTAAACAGTCATTAGGTGATCGTTATCTCTTTTCGAAAGTAAACAGAACGTATATACGCTTCGCTTTTATTGCTGTGGCAACGTAAGCAGAATGAAACTTTCCATAGCTCGTAAGGTTTTTTTAAATCCTTCTAAAAGGCAAAATCATTAGGGTCTATGTCTGTCACCAACCAAAACTATCTTTCATATTTTAGTTTCCATGTTTTTCTCGTTACTCAAAAAATTTGCTGGCGGAGTGACGGACAAAGATAAAATATAATTGCTGCATGTTGATTTATTGATGTATGTAATGGCTATGGAGGTATTTTCTCATGGCGGAGTGATTTCACATAAGAACCAACATAAATATGAATCATGATAACTCAGTGTTTTTCAACCTTTTTGCTTTGGCAACACACTTTTTAAATGATCCAGCTCTCGCGACACAGCATGATATAAAAAGTGAATTTTTTCGGTTAAAACATAACAAAAATACTTAAAATTCATTATTTAACAATAAAACATCATAAATATAACAAAAAATATAAGGAAATATTTGTTTGTTAACATCAAATTAGTACAAATATGATCGAGGTCATTTCAGAGTATGTACAACGAAATCTATATATGTATAAATAAAATTCATTATTTAACAAAATAAACAAAAAGAAATAAAAATCTGTCGAATAAAAATTTTTAAAAAAATCAATGTGAAATTTGAGCCTTTTTTCTAAATTTTCGCGACACACCTGGACCTCGTCCACGACACACTAGTGTGTCGCGACACACCGGTTGAGAAACACTGTGATAACTGGTAGAATTTTTTTCCAAATTTGGCGAGGTGCATTGGAATTTTTTAAAATTATTATCCTCGAACTGTATTCCATATTTGCTTATGTATTTTCGATTTTTAGCGAAAACGTGAGCGATTAAAAAAAAAAAAAAGAAACCCTAAAAAGCAGTCCTATAATTTAAGGAGGGGGCGTGTATAATGAAAACTAGCATTTGAGGACTCACCGGCTATCATGACCGTCTTGGAATTTCCTCCGAGGGAATCCTTGAGTAGCCACGTGAGCACGGAGTCTCTATAAGGGACGAAGAAGAAAGGGGGGCGTTGGGAGGGGGAGGCGAAGGGACGAGAGCGTCGCCTCCGGGTTGAGGGGGAGGAGTGGGTGGAGGAAGAGGGGGAGGTGGTGGAGTGGGAAGGTGAGGAGCGGGAGGGAGAAGAAAGGGACGAATCCGAAGGAGACTTGCTCTGACCTCCGAATGGTGTACTCGGTTCTTCTTCGGGCTGTCTTGTGGAACAGCGCTCGGCTGTGGAGAAATACGAAAAAAAAAATAGGAAAGAGATCCAGTTAGAAGCGAAACGAGATAGGTAATCCCCCAAGGAATCGTATTAGTAAGATCGCTCACAAAACAATCGTTAGGTAAAAAGGTGATTGAGAAGCGAAGATAATATCATCGTTACGGGGTCACCAGCGAAAATGCCCCTCGAAAATTACGAGGAAATTTTAATTTATACTCTATCATTTTCGATCATTTATATCTTGGTTCAGTTCTACTTGCGTTCATCAAAATATTAAAAATTTGTCGTTGCCAACTAAGCGTCATGAGAATTAATTGGTAGTGTTTTGGATTTACAGATATAATAATTCGCAGGCATGGACATTTATTAAAATTATTTACCTTTAATGATCCATTTACTCAAGACTCGTGGTGTGAAATCACTGTCTAAGATCGCTTTTAATTTGTTTTAAAGCAACAGAGCGACATTTGAACTATCCGGAGATCTAAACTAAGATAAATTTTATTTTGATTTTATTTTTAAATAAAAAAATAATTAATTACTTATCAATCTATTTGTTGCTTAATTTATTAATTATTTTGTTAGAATTACAAATTTATTACGAAATTATTTTTTGTTAAAGTGAACTTTACGAAGTTCTTCGGTCTTTTAAACTAGAATATTAACGCGCAGATATGAAAATATTGCGTTCTATTATTTCAATTAACCATAAAAAGGTTGAAGCCACAAAACTAAAATATAATTCGAGCAAATATTTAAGCGATTAACGGCACTAGGGAGTCTTAGATAAAAATTTAGTGATAATAAAAAGGCAGATAATGACGAGACTCCGGCAATGAAAAGGCTGCATTTGTTCACGAAATACACGTATTAACTCACGAGTATATTATATTTAAAAAACTCAATTAAATTCCAAGAACGATAAAATAAATTTTACAAGCAACCCTTTCCATCAATCGCCATAAAGAGAGCAATCAGAGGGTAAAAATCATACGCTTTGTCTGTTTAGTTTATGTTTAATTTTTAATCGACCAAATAATTTTACCAGATGAAACTCGAATTCAACACAGTTCATAAATTTGGCTACCACACTGGTTTTCCGCAGGTCGCCTCATTTCTCCATTTTTTTCTGGAGAAAATTGCATACTTTCAAGGACGGGGTATATATATATATATATATACTAGTTGATATGTGCTTGCATTCTGCAAGCATTTTCAAATTTTAGCATTTTACAAATTCAAATTATTCCCAAGCGATATTTTACATAATGATATAACCATGTCAAATTTGGAGTTTATTGCTCATTTAGAAGTGCCTTATAATTTTAATCCTCGTATGGAGCAATAATGGAGCAAAACAGCGCCTAACATTAAGAATTATTACAGTCTCAGATTTTTTCCATCTGTTGTAACTAAAAACCCATAATTCTGCCAACTTTCAAGTTTGTATCTCATTAAGAAGTGCCTTATAATTATCACACTCGTATGGGGCCGAAAAAGGGCAAAACCAAACATTAAAAATATGAATTTTTGCAATTTTACAATTTTATCTTAGTTTGCCATGAAAATTCTATAATCGTGCCAAATTTCAAGTCTCTAGGTCCTATGCAGCTGCCTCGCATTTTTTGTTCTCGCATGGGGCCGAAAAGGGGCAAAACCGCCATTTAAAAATGAGAATTTTTGTAATTTTGTAATTTTACCTTAGGTTGCAATGAAATTTCTATAACCGTGCCAAATTTCAAGTCTCTGGGTCCTATGCAGTTGCATCGCCTTTTTTGTTCTCGAATTGGGCAATAATGGGGCAAAACAGCCCTAAAAATGAGGCTTATATCAATATCGGATTTCCTTCATTAGGTGTAGTTAAACATTAACAGCATTAAAATATAAGCCTCTGATTCCCATTAAAAGCTTACCCATATGAAAGGATAGAGCTTATTACCAAGGAAACCTATTGTTAGACCCAGAAAAATTAGCAATTTTTTGTGATAATAACTATAAATTTACGTTAATTCTACTCGGATTTGAATTTAGTCTTCAAAAATAAGAAACTACAATTTATGTGCTATCCGACAGATTAAGTCTCGAGTTCGTGTCTTGAAGGAAAGTAATTTTAAAATGCAAATATAAAAACCTCTACACCAATTTACATGTTCTCTTATGGGGAAAAAATGGGGCAAAAAGGGGCCAAAATAGCCCCTCAAAATAGGAATTTCGACAGTTTCGTATTTTTTCGTTCGGTTGTGACCAAAAACCTATATTCCTACCAAATTTCAAGTTTCTAGCACATCTGGAAGTGCCTCATAATTTTGTATCCTCCTATATATATGATATATATATCATGTGTAAGAAGCATCTATATATTATAGATATGCCAAAGAAAATGGGTTAAAAAAATATATATATATATAATCTAGGATATAACTTGCCGAGGGCTGATATAACGTTCCCAAGGGTCACCAAGGACCTGTTGATGCTGGCACCCTCTTTGAGTCTCGTGGTGCAGTCTCCCGGTTGATCACCTCTGCCGCCGCCCGCACCCGCCCTCTCGCTTCCGGCCAAGTCAACCAGGTGGAGGCGTGGGGATTGGTGCTGGTAAGGGTGGTAGTGAGACGAAGGGTGGTAACTGGTATGGTGGGCGTGGCGGGAGAGGGGTGATATGGCGAGGATGGCGTGCCCTCTGGAAGATCGAGGATTGCCAGGAGTGCAAGCGGTCCTCCTGGCGACCTCGCCGCGGTTCACTAAAGCAGCCAATGAGGAAGAGTCCTCTACTATGTGCTCGCTTAGTCCTGCGAAAAGGATGGAAGGAAATATTTATCTCGATGTGAACACAACTAAACAACGAAACATCTTAGCTACAACCCCATTACGTGAACATTTTTACTTTTAAACCGACAGTGTTCGCTCGATAAAAGTTTAATTGCGTGTGTGTACGTATATCGATTGATCTCAGGACGTAAAAGGTAAATTACTACAATAGTACTTATAAAATAGAATAAATATGTGAGTAAACGTCAAAACATAATGAAGTAAGTGTGAGTTTGTCTGTCGGAAATCAACTAAACGCATCACTGGTGAAATAAGATAGAGCAGAACATATTCTTTCGCTGAGAAACAGCTACAAATATTTTAAAATTTTACCAAAACTTTTTTTTCTGACCTCTCTGGGCCTCTCACTTACCTTGAACATATGGGCCGTGTCTCGGGTGTTCCCTGACCCTTAAAATGAATGGTGGCGCCGCTCCGTGGAAGGCTGGAGAAATACCGTCATCTGGCTGAAGGAGATCCCTGACGCGTTCCTTGTATATTTCGAGAAAGCTGCGAAAAACAAATGAAGAAATAAATTAGCGTGGTGATAAACTCCTCCTATTTATGCATTCGCATAATTTTGGATATTCAATGCTAGTTTTTAAAATAATTAATCGTTTTTAATTTAATTTTTATAAATGTTGAACGTCTCTTTCGTGCGAATTTATGTTTTTATATTTTATCTCTTAGACACGATTTTGTTTAAAAATGAATCATTCGAAACTTTTTTCAAGGGAATATACACAAGTTAAAATTGTTACTGGGTCTATATGCAATAAAGGAATGCGTATCTGTGGTGAACTCTTCTAATTTATTCCGAATAAATTCGCCATGGCGTCTTGGACGCGAATGAATATTAAAAATGGTCAAACTGCAATGAAATGTAAGCGACTGTATCTATAAAGAGGCCTGCTTGATTCAAAAGACGTTAACAAATTAGAACACAAATCGCGAAAATTTTTAGCACAAGAAAAAAAAAAAGTTTCCTGCGAGTTAGGCATCACTCGCTACGGAAATGTAATGTGTGTTGCAGCGAGACTGTTTGCAGGCGCACATTCCCTATCGTATGTCGGTCAAAGAACAAAACTTTCTCACGGTAAATGCTTCGTTTATTTGGTATCAAATAATGCCAATATCTTTAAATTTATCCAATAAACCTATTAACGCAATTCTCTACTATTCTTTATGGAGGGCCGCATTGGTGATAACGAATACTTCGGTATGCCGCATTGGAAGTTGCCTTTTCCTTGGCGGGCCAGATTCGAATTTAAATAAAAGTATCTGATATATCATATAAGCTAAACTCGAGTAAAAATGAGCTTTTTAGGGTTAACAGATCAAAATTAAGGTGTTATTATTATTATTATTTTATCAAAAAATATGAATTTTTGTGTTAAAGTTTAAGGATCGCTTTTTCATCATAGATTCGCGGGCCACATAAAATGTTCTTGTGGACCGCATTCGGCCTGCGAGTCACAGATTGCCTATTCCTGCTCTAAGATCATCAGGCAAGAGTCATTTCGAAAGCACACACTATGGTAGAGATCTTTATTTAAGCTATAATCTTGATTTTAACAGGCAAACATTTTTTTCGAAAGTAAAACTACACTCAAAACCGTTTTATTTGAAATTTAAATTAAATTTGAAACCTTTAAACAGACTTCCAAAATTGTAAAATTCAAATATTTATTTTACGAAAGAAATATGAGAGAATCTGCCTTTCAACACTTTCTGATATTGTCACAGAAAAACTTATTTTCCCTTGCATAACGAGTCGACGTTATTGATAGTACATATAAGTAACACATGTGTCTGAGTAAAGCAGTTGCGCTTTAAAGTCACAAAATATCAGTCGTCAGTGGAATTTCACCAGTTGCTGATGATGATTTGAAATGTTTTTCATTTACAGTCTCTTAAATATGCTGTCGGGGAAACTAATTTTCGAATAAAAACAGACGCACAGTAAAAACTTGTGCAATGTAAGTTTTTTCAAAGTAGATTTGATTACAAACGATAAAATAAATGTGATACTTTGCTGCCCAATGAACTACGCGTTTAGCAATGGATAACTGTATTACTAAATAATAACCAGAGGCCTCTGTTTATTGGTTATATATGATTCAGAAGAAAATATTACTGTTAAAATAAAATTTATTTCACTGTAGATGCAACGATTTTTACCCCGAGAACCCTTGTTAGTTATAAGTGCAAATTTTCGAAAATCATCTCCTAGTACAATCACTTTACCACTTAATCGAATCTATTTATTTATTTTGATCTCTTAAAATTAAATCATCAGACATTCAAAAGAATAAAGTCGTTCCTGTTTTTGATGTTGTTAATCTGGAATATTTAATTAAAGATATATAAAAAACGAAAAACTGCATGATATGCCATCCCTTCATCTAACAAATTGACTGCTATTACTGTTAAAAATTTTCATTCCCATACCACGTAATTTGCGGATTAAGGTTTTGTATAGATATGATTTATACTACAGCCTAGCCCAGGGTTCGGCAACCCGCGGCTCCTTGAGGAATGACCTGCGGCTCCCGACGCCCACTCTTCCGATTAAAGCGCACCAGACGACAATGAGAGTCTCAATTGATATAATAATATTATCGTTTCCAATAGAAGGATCCAGTGTGGGCTGATGAGTAAAAATCTCATTTTCATCTATAGTCCTAGATTCATTTTCTGAAACAATCTCTTTATTTGCTCCATTTGAATGTTTATATATATATATTTGTATTGAAGAAAAACGTGTAAAATATTCTTTTGTTTCTCAAGTTCTTTTTACGAATTATCCCCAAAACATCATTGTATGGTATGTGTGTCAAGATTTTAAATAGATACGTGTCATTAAATATGGCTTCACGGTATTTAATTGGTATTTTTTCATCATACATGCTCTGCGGCTCATCTTATGGTGTATTCTATACAAATATTGAAAAAATGGCTCTTCTTGTCAAAAAGGTTGCCTAGCCCATCGACGTAAAACAGTCTAGAAAATAAGTATTTAACAACCGGCGGCATCCAGAATCTCATTTGCAGCTAATAATTGTTCTGCGTTAAAAATGGTCCCACATTTGTTCAGTAATATTATTTAAATGATGTAAATTCCCGACCACAGAATCGCATCATTATATATTAAATTTTAATGCTAACTCCATTTCATCTCGTCTCCTGTCACTTTGTTTTTTTTTATTCCTCTACTTCATTTCATTTGTCCTCTCTCTCTAACTCCACATTTTTCATATTCCTCTTTCCCTACTGTCCTCTTTTTTCCTATATTCTCTCTATTACTCTACCTTTCAACTCATCTTCCATCCCCTTCCTTCATCTCCTTCTCTCTACAACAGCGGTCTTCAGGGTGGGCGATAGCGCCCACCAGTGGGCCTTTTTGTAATTTTTCGTGGGCGTTAAAGAACTCACCAAATGCTATTCTAATTTTTACACTGAAAAATAAAATTCTATAAAAAATCACACATTTTGTACAACTGTTTTATGTACAACTATTACAGTTCGTTTGTCGTTAACTATAGTATCATATCATACTATACTTGCGACAATGTATCCATGCTGCGGTAAAATCGAAAGGCCCATGAGGGTGGTCGGAGTCTCTCGCAGAAGCAGCGAAGCGTTTAAGTTTAATTTTATCAAATATATAAAATCATAAATTTTTAAACACTGTTATTACCACTGAGACCGTATTCGGTAATCTCATCTAACGACAATCCCACTAGTATTAGGGTTACCTTACCTCCGTAAATCGCTTTGCTACTGGGGGCGCAATATTATTCTTTGCCCCGGGCGCCAGAAACACTCACTACGCCACTGGGCGGGCGGTGAACTTATTTCAAAGGACAACATATGGTAAAAGTGGGCGGTGACTCAAAAATGGTTGAAGACCACTGCTCTACAATCATCTCAATCGCTATTCTCCCGTCTTTCTTCTTCTTCTTCTTCTCTTGCTTCTCCCATCTTCCTTCCTCTCTCTCCTATTCATCTGCACTCCCACTCACCGTCTATTCCACTCTCCTCTATCTCTCTTCCTTTGTTACTTTCTCCATACATAGTATGGGGAAAATATTGTGACCACGAAAAAAATCGACTTCGAGATTTCAACGAAAATGCAAGTACTTGCCATATCGTTACCAAATTTCATATATAACACTTTAGCAGGAGCACAAAGAACTGGTTAGTTTTTGGACAGTACCGGTTAACCGGAAGTCAAGGTTTATTCGAAACCCGATTCAGTTTTTGCGATATTTCCCCGATAATACTTCATTATTGCATACATCGACCATTACAAAAAATGTATAAAATACAATTTCCTGCATCTTTTTTTTCAAACAATTTTCCATAGCAGTTATTGTTTAGGAATTATTTATAAGTAATCGATGTTTTCGGTTTTCATCGAATATGTTCGTTAAAACGCTGTTATTTGCAATCTTTATAAGGAACAAAGTTATAGAAAATAACATTCTTTCCAACTTTTGTTTGAAACAATTTTTCGTAAAACCATCCATTTCGGAGATACTTAACTTATTCTTAATTTCCAGTATACAGCGCCACCACCATGTAGCGATGAATTCTGTACACATATTCAAAATATACCTAATTTACGGCAATAAGGACGACTGTATTATTTTACGATACGAAATAATAATTTTTCCTTACAGTGCTATTTATAATAATTTAAATATCTATACCCCAAATATGGAGAAAGTCATGTGTTGGCCACATCGGATTTTTTTTCTCCTCTATTGCCACCTAAACTTCTCTCTCCTTTACTCACTCTTCATATCGCCCTCTCTCTCTCTCTCTATCTCTCCTATTCTCAACCCTCTATCTCTCCTAATCTCTCTATCGCCATAAAGCCCTCTCTTCCTCTATACCCAAAAAAATGAATATCTGGGACTCGATAGATCACGTACGTCGGTTATTACTCCTCGTCCTCCTCCCCTCCCCTCTTTGATCCACTCCACACCAACAGTTCTACTCCACTCCCCACCCTCTTCCTCCCTCTTTCGGAGGAAATAAAAACTCTTGTGTTAGCCTTTGGGAGTCTCCGAACAACAGGTGCGGCGGGCGGAGTGTCCGTTATAATTCCACCGCGCGTGGAAGATATGGGCCAAAGATTGCAATATATCATGATATACCATAACCCCATCTCTCTCTCTCTCTCTCTGTGTCTTTCCCGCCTTCTTGGTCATATCTCTCCTTCTCTAACGGTATAATTCTATTTCCTCTCTCACTCTCTTTCTTCCGACGTCACCCTTTTCAACGCCTTTTATTATCTTTATTTTTTTAAACGTCTTAAACTTTATATTCTTGGACCGGAAGAGGAAGAAATTGAGAAGTTCGCCTTCGAAAGGTATAATGTGAATTTCCGATTAACCTAAGATCGATTAACCGGAATATATATCTCGAACTAATTTCGATCAACCGGAATTTCGTTAAACCGGAAACTCTATCAACCCGAATTCTTTCAAACGTACAAATCGAACGTTTTTTGTGCCGCCCTTTTACGCGTCTATGTGTAATTCTTATCTTTCTCTCGAGGTATCCGCTAAACTCTTTGAGTTGACGCGATTAATATTTTTAAAAAGTAGGAGGGGTATAAATTCCAGAAGGGTGAGTTTTGTTTTTGTTCAGAATGTAGGCAGATTCAGCAAAATAAATCAGTCGAGTGAAAGAAAAGAATAATGGAGAAAGAAGAATGAGAGAAGAAAGAGAGGAAAGGAAATTGTGTCCGTTTTGTGTGTGTGTGTGCTAGTGCAGTCGGAAGGATTTACTTTCAAAATAGCGCGTTTTCGGAGGCACAGCTGCCGTGGCGTGACACCGGCCAATTCTCCGTGCCTTGTATTACGTGTGCCCGTTGCCTATCTTGACTGCTTCAATACCCCAACCCAAACTCTCCACTTCTTCCCCTCCCCTCTCCCTATCACGCCCCCGACCCTTCTAACCCACCCTCCACCCACCCTCTCTCTCTCTCTCTCTTGCCTACTCGGAAAATTCGTGCGATTTCCTCCTCTTTCTCTCACCATTTCTCTCTCTGTCTCTCGTAACCTCCCCCTACCTCTCCTTTTCTCTCACTCCATCTCTCTAACCCTCTCTTTTCTTTTCTCTCCCTCATTTTTCTTGTATTGTGTGCGTGTGTATATACATATATACACACACACATGTCTCTCCGTCGCTGAAGAAGGGCGTCAGCCCGAAAGTTCCATATTTGTGTTGTTTTTGTGTTTTTCGTGTGTCCTCAACACCCCCAGCGGCTCTCCAATCTAGGTAAGTGTCCACTGGGCTTCCTACAACACCTTGTTGCCACCTTTTTCATTGTCTTTCCTTTTCTCTAAGCTTATATATATATATATATATATATACTTATATACTTGGTATTATTGTTTTCCTGTAGAATTTATGTTAATCTATTAATAAAATCTTTGACTTGTTAACCACCAATTAAACTTTTTGAATTTTGACATCTTATTTTTATTAATTAAATCTGCCATTACGTAATGAATTCATATGTTTACTCCTCTTTGTTGAAATTATGTTAATTTCCGCATTTTGAATGGCATATAATACGGCTTATTTGTTCCCGCACTCAATGGTTGAGATACGTGATTGTGCTATGTACTACTCTTTGTATCATGTTTTATGTGCTCTTGTCCCGGAACAATACACTTATATCAATCAATCCCTCTCTCACCATTTTTCTCTCTCCTCTCTCTGTATTTACTTCTATCTCTCCCCTCCCACCGAAATCCCTCTCTCTCTCTCTCTCCTCTATTTCAATCTCTTTTCCTCTCTCTCTCCCACTTCTTACCCCTATATCTCCCTCCATCTCTCTTTCTCTCTCCGTCTCCCGCTATTTCTTCTTCTTTGCTTGTCTATCTTCATCTGATGAATATCTTTTCCCATCCTCTTCCCTTTCAACTCTTACAAACCGATCGTCTCTTGGTGATATGAATATAGATTTATACGCTACTTCTTGCGTTGCATCATCTATTTCTTTAATATTATACCGTTCCTTTTGGTTCGATTATTCACACAATTTTTTACTTTCTCCATACGTAGTAATGGGAAAGTATTGTGATCACGAAAAAAATCGACTTCGAGATTTCAAAGGAAATACACTTTTTGAGATCCATAGAACACGTTTAAACTATTTGTTGTGTGTGTGCGTGTGTATGTGATTGTGGGCGCTCTAACTCAAAAAATACTTGCCATATCGTTACCAAATTTCAAATATAACACTTTGGTATGGGCACAATGAACTGATTAGTTTTTGGACAATAACGGTTAACCGGAAGTTGAGGTTTATTCGAAACCCGATTCGGTTTTTACGATATTTCTCCGATAATACATCATTCTTGTATATACAATTCTGTACAAAGGTTATAGAGAATGTAATTTCCTACAACTTTCATTTGAAAGAATTTTCCACACCAGTTATTGTTTAGGAATTATTTATTTTTAAAAATCGGTTTTTTCGGTTTCCGTCAAATATATCCTTAAAAACGTCGTAATGGTCATCTTCGTAAGTACCAAAGTTGTAGAGAATAATATTTTTTCCAAGTTTTGTTTGAAACAAATTTTCGTAGAACCATCCATTTCGGAGATATTTTGCTTTTTCTTAATACCAGTATACAGTACAAACACCATGTAGCGGTGAATTCTGTAAACATATTCAAAATATACCTAATTTACGGCAATAAGGACGACTGTATTCTTTTACGATACGAAATAATAAATTTTACTTATAATGCTATTCATAATAATTTAAATAACTATACCCCAAATATGGAGAAAGTCATGTGTTGGACACATCAGATTTTTCCATATTTCCTTCATTTCGTTTTCCACGCTCCGGTCCACAGTAGCCAACCCGCATTCTTTACCGTATTTTTTTTTCTGAGCGCTGCCAGTTCTTTCCAAGGAAGTTTCCCGCCAATAGTTTTTTTTTATAGCTTTTAAAATAATATGAAATCGGCAATATGATCGTCCTTCTCCGTAGGATTTTTCCAGATTCCTCAGCTGTTTCTCTTCGCATAATAAAAGGTGCAGTCACGTTTGGGGCGTTTTTAATAGAAGTGATCGTTCCCTTTTCCCTGAAAGCCTTCACGATTTGTCAGCCGGAAAGTATTTGAAGAACGAACGATCCTTCAATTTTTCTTCGGAAGTTTAAACGTTTTTATTCGCGAAGAGGCGACTGTTGGCGCTTTAGTCATATTTATCCGAATTAGGACAATTCTTTCTTTAAAAGGATTTATTATGATGGTACATTATGAACAAAATAATTTGATTTCCATACATGTTAAAATAAAACCGTTTCCCTATTTCAAGCATAAAATGCATAGCATTACCATAGTGACGATATTTTTTCTGTCTCAAAGGATTTTCTTACTCGAGAAGAACATCACTAAACACACGAAGACGAATAAATTAATAAATTTCGAAAATATAATGCATTTGTAAAAGCTAAATCAATAAACGAAAATACAAATTATTGCATAGTTTGATGATGAACATCTCAATGACTTGGAATAATACGTTAATTGAGTTACCCTTGTCTTTTCAGTCTGATAATGTGAACTGCTCTTATATAACCCATATAAATATTTGTTTTCGCCATCAAATACGCACTTCAGAATAAAACGCGTAAACAAGATGTTTGGCTGACATTAATTAATTTTTTTCGATTTTTCCCCACTCGACCATATAAACTTAATGATTCTGATCGTATTTTGATATAGAAGAAAATTTGCAGAGAATTCCCGGAAAAATCACAAAATTAAAAAAATAATACCAACCAAGTTCATTAAATTATTATATTGCATTCAATTTAAGGCGGCCATAAATTCGACGAAAGAGATCCTACAACGATTTTTAGCCTTTTTTATTCTCTCAAATCATCTTAAGTGCCCGCCTAAAAATTCGTCTAGCTAGAAATCGCTTAGTTTAAACAATATATAACACAAGCATACATTCCTGAGAGATTTCCCCTTTCACGTTTAGGAAAGGGTTGTACACACAAAACCCTTAAATCTTATGCGTTGTTTCCGTCGGATATTCAATGGCAAGGAGCACGAAGGGCGCGTATCACGCAACGGAAGACGCAAGTAAACAGTGGACGATCGAGAGAAAAAAAAAGGGAGTGGGACATCGCTTCGAAGAGGAAATAAAAATCTTCGATTCGAGAGGTTTCACTGGCCGAGAAACCTCGAAATATAACGCTAGAAAAACGATAACGGGTAAGAAGAAATGTTTTTTAAAAAGTGTATTCATCCAAAGGTATTATCCGCGTCTCTTTGACAGATGTATTAATGGGAGAATAAGCGTTATTTGAGATATGCATATAAAAACAAGAATTTTTCATAAAAGTATGAAGACAGGAGGAGTGATCGATCATTAAATATTAAGCGCTAAATCAGCAATTCGAACAAAAAAGCATTTTTTTTAAATTCACGAACATGAACTTTAAAAAAATATCTCCAATAGCCACAACAAGGTTATGATTTTTTTTATTGGAGATACCTGATAAGTATTTTTTAAGTTCTCGTTCTTGATTTTTTAAGCATGAAGACCAGCTCGATAATTCAATATTTTCAAGTTCAGATCAATTAGAATTTTTTTATATTGCTCTTCGTAAATATTTTTCCTTCTGTTCGCGTCAGAACACATTTAAAATAAAAACGCAACGGGAAAGATTCTTGAAAGTAAATACAAGTATTAGTAGTATCGAAATAGGGGCATGGATAATAGGTTAGCAAAAATAATAAATATAATTATTGTTTATTCAGAGTATTAAGTTGTACTCGAACAGCTGATTAAAGCGTATCTTTATCTGCGAGTATAGTTCTTTGTCAATGATCAATTTCGTTTGATAATTCGATAAGAATTATCGAGTTCGCCTCAGTACTGGATTAATTACGTAGCCCCACTAGCCATAAAAAAAGATTGGGAAAAAATCCGTCGTCGGTGGTGATGATGGCTGGTTTTCTACATAAACTCTCATCTTATTTTTCCAACACTCTTTACGGACATCGGAACTACAAATGTTTTTCAATAAAATGTTAAAATTCAACTATTAAAAATTCTTAGATCGTTAAATTTTTTCCAAGAAAGTATTTTTTTTACCGATTGCGTAAGGCATCGATTTTTCACGTAATCCCTATTCTCTCTCTTCTACTAAATCTTTCCTCCTACCTTTTTCTACTTCCACATTTCCTTTCCCTTTCCTTTCTGTTTTGCTTTCTTCCTCTCTCTCTCTTTCTGCCCCCCTATTCCCGTACTTTCTTTTTTCTTCCTCCTTTATCCCCCTCCTCTCTCTCTCTCCCTCTCCTCCTCCTCACCTCGTGTTATGTTTTTCACTCGGATCAGAATCACGGGGCGAGAGCGCGTGCGAGTAATTGTGGGAAAAGGATTCTCTTCGGAGTCGAACGTAAACGCGAACCGTGAAAATATCGATGGATCGATCTATGGAATAATTCGATATACGTCGCTTTTTATTATCTACCTAGTTGCTCATCGCGGTGTTTCTGGTAACTCCAATTATCCGAACGAAATTTTAAATTTCTGCAGTTTATTTTGTGATATTCGGAGCTGCATGGCCGCTAGGGTAGCCGTGAAGGCCTGCCATGAACCCGTGAAAGTGCTCACTACAGGTACACATTGTAATTATTCTTATATGTATTCAAGATTTAGTGGGTGTATTATAAATAACGTATATATGTTTGTGTGTGTTTTGAGGTCCCTAGAACACGTTTAGACTATTTTCGGAATGATGTTTGTGTGTGTGTGTGTGTGAAGTATTTAGGTTAAATTAGTTCTTGTTACCACCTAGTCATACGACTAAATTTTGACGACTATTTTAAAATAAATAAATAAATATCCGAATACGCATTTATGATGAACCTTCGTTGCAACATTCGATTTTGCCCCGCCATCTTGAAAAAAAAACTTTCGATACCTCTGCATTTGGGATACCCCATTCCTCTTAAACAACCTCTAAATGCCCCTCCTTTGCGTAAATAATGACCACAATACGCCCCGACCACTTCAGGAGGCTTTACCCCCTTCCCATGACTGGAGAGACAGGGGTTCGAAGGTTATAAATTCTACTCTATCTACGTTCTTTACCTTTTTACTTTCTCCATACGTAGTAATGGAAAAGTATTGTGATCTCGAAAAAAATCGACTTCGAGATTTCAACGGAAATACACGTTTTGATATACCTTTAGACTATTTTCGGAATGATGTCTGTGTGTGCGTGCGTGTGTATGTGATTGTGTGCGCTCTAACTCAAAAAATACTTGCCATATCGTTACCAAATTTCAAATATAACACTTTAGCATGAGCACAAAGAACTGATTAGTTTTTGGACAAAAACGGTTAAACGAAAGTCGAGGTTTATTCGAAACCCGATTCGGTTTTTACGATATTTCTCCGATAATGCCTCATTATTGTATATACAATTCTATACAAAAGTTACAGAGAATGTAATTTTCTACAACTTTTATTTGAAAGAATTTTCCACACCAGTTATTGTTTAGGAATTATTTATTTTTAAAAATCGGTTTTTTCGGTTTCCGTCAAATATATCCTTAAAAACGTCGTAATGGTCATCTTCGTAAGTACCAAAGTTGTAGAGAATAATATTTTTTCCAAGTTTTGTTTGAAACAAATTTTCGTAGAACCATCCATTTCGGAGATATTTTGCTTTTTCTTAATACCAGTATACAGTACAAACACCATGTAGCGGTGAATTCTGTAAACATATTCAAAATATACCTAATTTACGGCAATAAGGACGACTGTATTCTTTTACGATACGAAATAATAATTTTTACTTATAATGCTATTCATAATAATTTAAATAACTATACCCCAAATATGGAGAAAGTCATGTGTTGGCCACATCAGATTTTTTTTAGGAAGAGATTAGGGCAACTTTTATGATCCTCGTGATGGTTCAAAATGCAGTGTAGAGAAATTTGTCTGACAGATTTTCCATATATTCCTTGGTTATCATATGTGCGTTCATCCTCAGTTCCTTTCTTACATACGCGCTTTCCAGCGGTTATCTTGAATCATTTTAGGCATATTATATGGTAAGTCATTGTTTTCATAACAATACCGTATTTGCTCAAATAATTCACGCAATTTTTTCTTAAAATTATATTGACAAAAAATTGGGTTGGTTGGAATATGCGTGGTATAACGCTTAACGATCAGTAGCGGAAGATTTTCGCACGAATACTGCATACTTACGGACAAACTACTGCGCTTTGTGTTTATTTTTTTAAACTAACAGTCTCCTTTTATTTTTTCCAATTATCCGATTTTATTATTATGCAAACCATCCTTGGTCCCAATTAGTTCGGATAATCGGAGTTCTACT
The DNA here is from genome assembly GCA_036926305.1 of Uropetala carovei. NCBI lineage: Eukaryota > Metazoa > Arthropoda > Insecta > Odonata > Petaluridae > Uropetala > Uropetala carovei. The sequence continues at coordinate 4,174,830 of JAXCHB010000043.1, forward strand.
GTGTATATAGGAAGGGACGAAAGCGTGGTACATACATCAAGGAGTTTAAATCCGCACTGAAAATTCTTGTAAGAAAATTACGATAAATTTCTGGGCGGTAACTTGACGTTAATTTCGAAGCTTTCTGCATCCATCTCAGAGTAATAAAGAAAATTAAAGGTATAAATGTAATGGCGGTAGCAAAAAATCTTATATTTTACACAAGAAGAAATGAGATACATGCGACGTAAATCCTAGATTAAAATTGTTAAAAATACCAGCTTAAATTAACTGTTGCGAGGAGACTGTTTTCAAACCCGAAAATAAAAATAAATAAACACGCTTCAGTTATTGACCGAAAAAAAAATCGCGAAACTAGTTATAGACAGCATAAAAGGGAAGTACTTATGTCTCATTTTTTAAACTTCCCTTAGATAGCTACGCATATAACTGATTTATAAAAATACCAGAATGAATATTTTAGGGACCAAAATTATTTTTGTGTAACGCTTGATGAATGTTTTTCTTTGTTTCCTGAAATAACCAAGGCATCAAAACTTTTGAAGTCTTAAAGAGGGCTGTATGTATTTCTAATACAATTCGATGGCACGTTATGAATAACTATCCGTACTTGGCCAGTGTGGGTCACTGACCGCATCCCTAAAGAATAAGGTAAATTAATATATGTAGATATATCGTGAGAGGATTGATAGGGGTCTAAAGCTCCCCACAAATTACCGTATTTACGCGCGTAATCGTCACACTTTTTATGCAAATTTTTAAGCCGCGAAATTGGGACGAGACTATGTTTAATCTGATTTAATTTGCCGTAAATTTGTGACTTATGCTCCATTCTCGGTGAAGTCGACACAATTTTCAAGGTTTGCAAATAATTTTCATAGTTTCCGATTGATTGCAGCAGAATGCAGTTGGAGCCATAATCTTAACATAAATGCCCAATTTTATAATTGGACCGTCACTTAATACGAACACAAGATAATTACATATTGAAACATCCGAAACAAATATTGTACAATTACACATTGAAACGCTCAAAACAAACAAAATTTATTTGCGGACTATAGAACTGAAACTTAATAATGCTGCGTTAACTGAAATTTAATAGAAATGTACTGGAAACATTACGCCGGAAAATCAAAAGTACCAAATTCTCAACCATAAAACCAGGGTGCGACCTTCATGCGAGGGCAACTATTAGGCGCATAACTAAGGTATAACAATTAAAACATTAAAATTATCTAATACCATATCGTCGATCCAATTGTCAAGTTGCGAATCTGCAAGAACACGATTTTTCAGGAGAGACAAAAAATACTTGATGGCAAATGAAAAATCAGGTTTGATGGTGATTTATTTTTAGCCAGCCTTTCGTAAATTGACTTTTTGATATGTTTCAGAAGATACTGCTTTTATGCACGTAAATTTGTGCTGAGCAAAATCAGAGGAGATTCGCAGCTTGGCCATGGTGAGAAAATATGATAGTTGTCTGCATATATGTAAAAAGAACCTTACTTATATCCACAGTTTTATTTTTGCATATCTTTCAAGATACTTTTGATGTTTTTCGTTAAACGTCTATGTTTAGTGAAAGTAACTTTTTATTGTTAGTTAAATGAAAGATTTTTTTGAACAGTGGCAAATTAAATTTTATTTAGAAACTGTCTCTGGAGATAGCAGTATAAACGCCTTCACGTAAATAAAATTTAACAAACTTCACAAAATGTATACGATATTAACAGGAATATTTGATTTCGTAAACCAATTTAGCTATAATGACATCCTTAAAGAAAATTCAAAGTGTTTCACAAATCAAAATTGAAACTTTTCATGTATAACACTTTACAAGTATGTATATATAAAATGCTGCAGAAAATATTAAAATGTAACGAACACTGAGAAAATACAAGTCAATGAGGACAAAGAAACGCCTTCACGTAAATAAAATTTAACAAACTTCACAAAATGTATACGATATTAACAGTAATATTTGATTTCGTAAACCAATTTAGCTATAATGACATCCTTAAAGAAAATTCAGTGTTTCACAAATCAAAATTGAAACTTTTCATGTATAACACTTTACAAGTATGTATATATAAAATGCTGCAGAAAATATTAAAATGTAACGAACACTGAGAAAATACAAGTCAATGAGGACAAAGAAAATTTTTATATTCATTCAACCTCCTCTGAATCGTCAAATTCCGGTAGGAAATCTTTCATGATGATGATGGCAAGTTTGCATAATAGTCATGGTAGTTTCTGAGTATCAATAAGTCAGAACATAACTTCATCAAGTAATTTTTCTTAGCAGAAGAAATTTTATTCCTTTCTGCATAAGGACGTACAGGAACTGCTGATACTGGGCGCCCCCTTCGAACTCTTAAGTGCAATGTCTTAAAATTCTTCTGCTTTGTAGTTTGTTTTCAAGTATATAACATTTGGTTCATCCTTCCGATATTGCAACCAAGGTGCGTCACGGAGACCAACTATTTTTCCTCCATATAATTAATATTATCGTATCGTGGGTCTGGAACTGTGTACAAGATTTGTTGAAGTTTAGAAAGTCGAGAAGGGATGTTATTTCGCGCCAGTCTCATTACTTGTGTCCAACAATCTGGTGTATACACATGTGCTCGTCTTTCCCAGATTTGGATGTACTTAAGAAACGTATAGCTTACTATGGAGAAAAAATGTACTGTTTTCACCCAAAAATGAAAAAAACTATTAATATTCATACCTTGATGTTAGGGGTAAAAACATATCTATTTATTACTGCTACTTTTAAAAAAAGCAAATTTTAGTAAGTTATCGAAGAACGTGTTTTTTTTTACCTTCCCGGAAGAATTTTTATACCCAAATACTGTGCTGCCATCTTTATTTTAACATTCAATAAAATGATGGCAGCTAACATTCGCAACTTGCCTATGGTGATGTTGCAGTAAATTACAATACTGTACCATGGTGAAGATGCGAAAATTGAACATTCGTACCTTGACCATGGTGAAACTCTAACGTCACTACAGATTCGTAAAATTGATACCCTCATTGCTCAGAATCCAATAAAGATGCAGGTTCCCAAATTCACCATTGTGTGCCCCGCTCATAGACGACCCAAATTTTATGCGAATCTGAAATTCGCAAAAATGTCAGTTTCGCAACTTGACCATTGGAAAGACGATATGACATAGTGAGTTCCACTTCCGTAATTGCGTTGAAACAAAAATGACTGGCAACATTATGGAATTATCGAGGATTAACATAAAAGGTTTTGAAGGGTAAAACAAAAAAAATTGATGAAGGAAGAAAGTGTTCTTATTCTTTGAGCATGTGAAGGCAGAATAAATTTTTCGTATAGTAACAATATATGTAACGTCGAAAGTTTAACCGTCATAAATATTTGTTGTTAAAATATCCTTATTCATTCATGGGATGGTAAAGAAAAAGTTTATACTTAATTACGAGATTATAAGGTATACGATTAAGTACATAGCCCTTGGAAATCATTCAAGCGACGGAATTTGTACTATTCTCTCTATGGAAACATGAAATACTCAAGTTTAAATCTTATGTGTACAAGACGGAGAAAAAATTCCCTTATCGCTTTTAGAAAATAATTTCAAATGGTTTCTCCGGATTTGCAGCTTACTTCATCTCCCCAATCCATAACCATATCCGACGAATGCCTACAGATTTCAACATGTTTGACTTATGTCGAACTTTCAACAAAGGCTGATTTAATATTGGCAACCAATAAGTTACAATGTATATCGTCATTCAGTGTTATTTACAAATCACTATATTTACAATGTGCGAATCAACACGTATACAATTTCAACGAGAAATTTCTCGTCCGATATTTTTCCATGTCGTGTATTTCTTATCCATTCCCATTAAATGAGTGAAAATTTCCTATCCCTTTATTTTGGCAACATAATCAAAATGATCGAGTTATTCCCACCACACATACACACACGTACAGACAGATACAGAATAGATTCAAATGAAAAATGTCACTCATCAGACGGAGACCAGTTAATCGTCGCCTCAAGAGACCATTTTCATAAAGCGATTTTAAGTGACAGAGAGAGCCCGCCTAGAAAGGCATCGTAGACATGCGTAATACATGGATCGACATTCGGAACCTCTCATTCAAAGAGGACCCAGTAAAGATTTATTGAGAGTATCCGGTTCGAAAGCCATTTTTGCATGCGCATGACCATGATCATCTGAATTAATTTAACCTTGTATACTAACGTATGTTCAGTTTAGCAATGAAAGGGTCGGAGATACTCAAAGGGATTTCAGAGACAGTCTGAAGATAAATCTCGAAAACTCAAAGGATGGATTTTTGCGTTAAACAAAATATTTCTCGACAATAATATTTAATTTCTGTTATCGACGATTTGAGCGGATTCGTTGGTATAATCACGCACAGAGTGGAGATACTTTTACTGCGTTAATCGAAGCTGAATTACGAGATTCAACATTTTTACGATAGACTACAGTATCAGCATCGCGGGGTTTACGTTCTAACAATATCCCGCATCGCAAAAATTTATTTCCTTATGGATAAATATCATGTTTGTATAGACTATGAGCTTTCTCGCGTCACATATATGCCTATGTTAAATGCGGTGCGCGCCAGATTCAGGACCGCGTATAATTTTATGCAATTTGGGTAAATAAGTGTCGCATTCATTTAAACGTGCGTACTCAAATCCGCGTTGAGGCATGAGTTATCTTTATTCGCATAAAATGAAAATATTTTACTAGAGCAATCAAAATTGTATTAAGTGACAACAGACTATTAGAAATCACGTGCTTTCGACCGAGGAAAAAATCTACTTGTTAAGGTTCGCCTTACAGTTTAATAAAAAGTCAGTGTAAATAATGCTGGAGAACCGGCACGAAAATACAGTCGAATAACTCGATTTTTTCGAGAATTTTAAAGGACGTATTCTTTCCTTCAGAACCGAACTCTTGACAACTGGAAATTTATACCACTTGAACTTTCCGGGGAATTTTCTCTTAAACACGCGGGATATAGAGAGGTTCCGCAGTGTGGACGAGAAGAGGAATGCGTCAGTCGAGATTTAAAAAAAAGAAAAGTGTTTTCTCTCGCGTTTACCGTAGATCCCCTGATACGCTTTTATTTTATTTTCCCGCGAAAAAATATCCATAAGTAAATATTTCTGCAGCCTCTTTCCGATATTCTCACGTGATGGGACAAAGTAAGCGGTCAAACCCACGGCAAAAACATCTCGAGGGCTATAAAACAACACGGCGGGCGTTCTTTCTTCCTTTCTCTCTGCGAGCGGCGCACCTAAAGAAGAAGAAAAAAATGAGGACGGACATCAATCGATCCAATATATAAATCCCTTCGCATTTCTCGATAGTACGATTCGCAGTAAATCGGGAGTGAGTCACGCACCCTCCATCTCTCTCTTTCTCTCCTCTCTCTCCTCCATCTCTCTCTCTCCTTCTCCCTTTCTTTTTCTTCGTGGACTATTCCCTCCTACATCTCTGCCAACTTTTTTCGTCGATCGCTGCGTACTCCTCTCTCTCTCTCTTTTTCTACCTCTCCTCTCTATGTTCTCATGTATGACTGCCTACATGTGTAACTTATGTTTAGTTCTCCTCTCAATCCGTAAATAATACCGTCTGTAGATTTCGTAAGATTTTTACTTTCTCATATACGAAGTATATTGGGAGAGTATTGTTATCGCGATAAAATTCGACCTCGAAATTTTTAGGGAAATATACGTTTTAGGTATCGCTGAATCCGAAAAAGTGGTTTTCTCAATGCCGTCTCTCTGTCTGTCTGTCTGTCCGTCTGTCTGTCTGTTACTGGCGCTGGAGCCTAGACGGTAGAACGAAAATGAATGAAATCTCGTACTTAGACATTTTATCATACTGAGCAAAGTATACATAGAAATGGTTGACATTGATCAATAATTAAGAGTAGTTTATTCTACGCATTTTTAACAACAATCAGATTTTCTCAAAAACGGCTAAAACGATTTTGATCAAATTTCGTACAGTTACTTTAGTTTGTGTCTTCAATAATACTACATAGTTCACATTTCTCAAAAAATGAATATAAGGCTAGTTTATTCTAGGCAACTTTAACAACAATTCGATTTTCTCAAAAACGGCTATAACGATTTTGATAAAATCTGGTACAGTTACTTGAGTATACATCTACAATAATACTACGTATTTCATTTTTCCCAACGAATGAATATAAGGCTAGTTTATTCTTGGGAAACTTTAACAAAAATTGGATTTTCTAAAAACAGGCTCATACGATTTTCATTTTCTAAAGATAACTAAACGACGTATTAGTATATGAAAAAGTTTATACAATGTATGTTGTACCGATTTTTTCTTATGTGGGTGTTTTCCTGCAGTGGGGTTTTTCCTAAGGTGTACTATATGTTAACTAACCTTAGTTTTTCCCGACAAACAACTATCTATATCTAATTAACTCGATTGTAATATATAAAACAGGCTGATTAATGTTTTTGCATTGGTGTATTTTATTTGTATTTTTTATCTAAATATTTTGTAAGTTTTTAATTTTTTTTGTAACTGACAATGTGTTATATGGTAGACGAGACCGTTTAGTCTCAATCTCGCCCAAAAATAAAGCCGATTATCTATCTTCCATTTTTCCCTTATACCTCCCGTTTTCCCTCGAAAACATCGCGTACCACATCCCCTTTCTCGTTATCAATTCAAAACCATTTTCCTTTCTCTCTCTTTCTCTCCTTCCTCCTCCCCTCCCTCCTTTCCCCCACGATTTGAACGTAATTCTTGCTGGGGAAAAGGACTTTGTGTTACATGTGGACGAGAGAAGGTCTTTCTTTGATGCACAGAAAGCGGAGCGAAGCGAAATAAATCTTAAAATCTTCTTTTCTCTCGAATAAATAAAAGATAAAAGCAACGTTGTTTGTTTACGTTATTATTGGCTCGTAGTCAGCACTTAAAGGTCTTTTAAAACGAACACAACGGTGACGACGACAAACACATACATATAACCACGCCCTCAGAAAGTTTAGATCCAGAGACCACAGCAACTGTTGGCAGACACGCTAACGGACACTCACGGCGATCGGTGTTAATTACCAAACGGACATGAATAACCCGCATGTGCGCCGACAAAACCACACTCCTTCTGACCTTCTGGTATTAATTTAATTTGTGGACTTATCTTTCGTGAATGTGAACTCTTGACGGAAAACGCATCAACCTAACGACCAAACAAGGTAGAGATTAACGGACAGACTGTAAAGGCAATTACTTAACCTAAATGGTTAAACGGTAAAATGAATATAAGAGATGGTAAACGTAAACAAAAAATCAATTGCAAATTTCAAAATATATTACTGAAAAAAGTTTATTTCGCTGTTTATTTTTCCGCGATTGTGCCTTCATGCAAATGATCTTTAATACAATACAAGGCGACGTTGAATAGGGGGAGATAAATATTTCAAAATTCAATTTATTTAAGGGTCGCAACAACTCAGAAACTGCAATTGCGTAATGAAAATGTTATATATGTACGTATATGTGTTGTGCGTGTGTGTGTACACACACACACACATATAAACCGTTTAGATAATTCTTAAGTACGCTCTTCATAAAATCGTATTCAACCGAAAAAATGCGCAATATTTTTCAAATCGCTAAATAAAATAAACACGCTAAAATTGGCTCATACTAGTACGTATGAAGGTTGAATACATCCACTTCATTTCTCGCAAAATAATGTTATCATTCACCGTCATTGGCGTTTCAAGTTTAAGCGAATCGACGAGTGTTTAGAAAAATTACAAATTTATAGTAGAGGATCAATGGCAGCTAAGCCTGTTGAGTTTTGATGAATAAGAGAAGACAGTAGACATATTTTTTTAGGGCTGATTATTTTGGAACAATTCGCCTGAACGTGCACCACTATTTATGATGTCGAACAAAATAAATTTTGACCTGCAAACCTCAGTTGATACTTTGAAGTTAATACTTACAGCTTTTTTGATCATACAAACCTATACTATCACTGCAAGACCGAGAAAAATATCAATAATGAGACGATTGAGTTTGGAACGTACAATGCCACACACACTCCTGATATATCTCACCCTCAATTTCATGGAAGTCTGCCAACACGTTTCATTCATGGCTAATTCCAAAGTTAACCAAGAATTCCACAATAAAAATAGACGTAGGAGAACTTACTTAAAGTATGTCCAAAAGCCAAGAGATTCTTCGTCCACTCGCCTCACTCCTTGATCCGGAGAGAGATCAAACAAAAAATCTTATCACTAAAAAACACCACTAACATCCTAAACGACGCCAAATCATGCACTAAGGTAATATCCATCAAGCGCAGTCTTCGTATCACCCACTAGTCTGATAACGGGATATGATTAGATGAGAAAAACGTATATAGAAGGAGGGAACCAAGGGATACGCGCACCAAAAACACCAGCACCGGCACGAAACACGGAGTACATCCCGGCACCGCGCCGGCGAAGCGCAAAGGCGCGGGTGGAATGTGTGCGCGATCTCTCGCCAACTTCACCTCGACGCCGAGGGAGGAGAGGTGAAGGGGAATGGGAGGGAAAAGGCGCCGTGGGGAGTGGAAGAGGGTGGGTCGGTCGAATAAGGGAGGAGGAGGTAGAGGTGGCGGCAGCAACGCCACTGTAACCGAGCGGTAGGAAGCTCCGGCGTTTCCGTTTGGAAATGGAAGGGGTAGAGAGGGGAGAGTAAGAGAGATAGAGTAGCAGAAGGGTTGAGAGAAAGAGAGGAGGAGAAAACATATCGGGAGGTAGGGGAACGATTGAATCGAACACACACACGCCGGTTGGGCCACGAGGAAGAGAGGAGAGATTCCCACAGGAGAGATAAGGAACGAGCACATACTTCCTTTCCTAACCTCCCGCTCTCACACTGTAGTATATCTGTGATTGGATTCGCGTGGAGGGAGGACGTAGAGACAAAGTGAAATGGATGAAAGGAGGTATAAAAAAAAACACTAGGGAGAAGGCCGAAGAGGGAAGAGGAAGAAAGAAGGAAACAAAAATGAGCCTAGAATGGTGCTGTGATGTACCTCCTTATATTCGTTCTATTTTTGTTGGATTTACGTAAAAGCGATAAATTATACGCGCGTGTGGATATGTGTGCGTCTGCACATATACATATAATAAGTCACATACATCCACACCTACACACAAATAATGCATGCATTGTTTTTTCTCGAAAACTGAAAGAAGGTATATGTACATACCACGAATTTCACCCCTATCTATGGCGTCTTTTTTATTCGCACACTTCGAAATAAGTCCTATTCCTAATTCTCCTCTTATGTCGTGCTTTTTTGTGTTAACTTATTGCCCTTTGGGTCCAATCTAGAATTTAATCTGTCCTCTAAAAGCTCAACTCTGCACCCTTACAAACACAGTACTGGAAACTTTCGCACCATTACAAATTTATTCATCTATATGCCTTATCTTGATTCTGATCATTCACATCTTCATGCGTACGCTCTGTGTATTTTTTATGTTTGAAAAATTATGTTTACGTATCGTTGTTGAAGTTATCCTGTTTGCTAAAGTATGAAATGTTTCGTTTTTTGGTTGGTTTTCTGTCTTACAGATAAATACGTACGGTTTAATCGCGGACAGGTATCACTATATATTTTTCCCAGGTGCAACCTCTGACACACGCTTTCAAGGGATTGTGGGACACTAATTTTAATTTAAATGTAAAAACATCCCTCTGTACGAAATTGAAATGCGAACGATCACAGTTTTCTGCATTGAAATCGATTTTAATCAGAAACCACTGAGACGGTCTTGAGTTCGTAAACGGCAGATTTTAAAAATCATTTCAGCCTTAATCGCCCAGCACTTTTCTTTTCGAGAGACCAGTTTTTATATAACTCCTATAACTTTTATGTAATTATGGATGAACGGATGAAAAAAACCTCCTTTATTCAGAATAAAAATTCAAGATAGAATTATTTTGAATAAAAATAAATAGAAAAATCAAACCCATTAAAATTCTTACTAGAAGGTGCTGAAACTGGATTTTGACCGCCTACTTCCGAATATTAAATTGATTGATCTCTCGTATAACCAGCGGCGTACCAGAGATCCCCAAAATCCTCAAGTGGCTTGGGGGCCCGCCACCAAAGGAAAGAGCTCAATATCGAAGATTATGAATTCGCGGCGGGGGGCATTATACCGTTTCCGTTACGTCACTGTGCGTAATTCCTTTCAATGTTTGTGTTAATTTTTTTCCTTTTACACGTGATGGGCCTGATGCAAAGACTCAGGGAAACGGATTTGGCACGCGGGCCTTTTAGAGGGGGAACCATTAATCAAACTCCAAACATTAACGTAAGCTTAAAATGGCGCCAAATCGCTCATCCTGATTACTCATCGTCATGGCTTCAATTACGAGAGCAATTCCGACGCAATTTAATTCTGGTACGATCAGCAAAATTTTTTAAATTAACTTTTTAGGCTATTTTAACAACATAATGCATGAAAATATTATACATTATAAAAAATAAACGTATTATCGACATGTTCCAACATCCTAGTTTTAAACCTCCATAATAAAATTTTAGTGATTTTGATACATAAATTACGTTCATAGATATATAAACAAAATAATCATTTTTTTCGAGCCAAAATCGGCATAGATGGAATTTTTTATCATGCAATGAGAAAACATTGGACGTTTCCAGATACATTATAAAAATTAGGAATTTCTTTTGCTAAAAGATGGAATGAATAACAGTTCCACAGACCTTTTAATCACTTAAATTAGTGCGAAAAAGGTTTTGAAACAACTTTTATATTAACTTACCGTGACATATATATGTGTATACATACATACATACATATATATATATATATATATATATATATATATATATATATATAAATACTACGGAAGAGGAAAGGTAAGTAAGGATATTTAGGACAACTAGGTGCTGAAGGAAACCCAGTGAACACTTACCGGAAGTAGAGCCGCTGGGTTGTTGGAGAGACACATTTGTAGAGGTAAAAGCTTTCGGGATGATCCCTTTGTCAGCACAAGAGAGACACAACTATATATATATATATTATATAGGTATATATGTAGGGAGGTAAGTTTTAAGACACCACAAATCTAATAACTCGAGAACGGCTGCATGTATTTTGGCAATTCCTACAATTTTAAAGAGAGCCAGACATAAAGACTCTTATGTGTAGTCACCGTGCAAAATAACGGCCCGATTTCGATCCCAGAGACGTTTAATTTCCCCAGTTGAATAATATGGGCGGGGGACCTTCTTGAATTTTTATCTTCTAAACCAGGGGTGGGCAAACCGTGGCCCGCGGGCCATATGTGGCCCTCGACAGTATTTAACCTGGCCCGCAAAGCTTTGATGAAAAAGCAATCTGTAAAATTTAACACAATTTTATTACTTTTGGTAAAATTATGACAATAAAACCTTTAGTTCTGAAAATTTAGCCCTACAATCCTTGTTTGTGCTTATTTTTCACTTATGTACGATGCCTAAGAATCTAAGCAATTTCCGATTTAAAATATAATCTGGCTCGCCTAAGCACTGGCATCTTTCAATGTGGCCCGCCGAAGAATTCGCAAACACCGATGCGGCCCGCCATGCAGAAAAGTTTGCTCACTCCTGTCCTAAACTGTAAGTCGTAATTATATGCTCTTGCGGACTTTTTCGTTGGAAATGTTGCCCTTTATCCGAATAAATTTATTAATTGGTACCTTACAGATCATATAAGGCCAATGGAGAGTAAAATATGGATTTCTTATCGTTGGATTAATGGAAATTGCGTCTCTTGACTGTGGCGCCGTAAATGGCAACGGCTACCTACCGAACTACATCCTACTATCAACCCTTAAAAATGATTCCGAACTCTTGAAGAATTTATGCGAATGTTTGGAGACAAAGAAAAGACCGTAGAATTTTTAATTGACAGTAACATCATTAAATCAAACCGTTGGTTCGGTTGGTGTTTCATCTTTACTGTATAAACTTCCTAAAAGTTTTTTAAATTAAAAAAGTTATTTGTATAAGAACGTTAGAAATCGATGCGTTAAAATACCGAAAAGTGAGCTAAAGGACCGCATTAACGAAATAAAGAATTTTATTATTCTTGAATCATTACAGAAAGTCAATCGATATAAATTCACCTAAAGTTAACGAAATAAGGTAATTAAACCAAATAAGAAACATGTCATCTAAACAACAAGCGTAACCTTGGTTACAGAAAAACATCCCGAAAAAGCAGCGAGAGAAGAAGGGAAATTGGGTAATGGAGAAGGCAGGAGGAAAAGGGCCAGCAACGAAGGATGTACGACGAAAGAACATCGACTGATTGTCACCGGCCGAAAATAGCAAAATTTCAAAAATAATAATGCGTGACATAAAGATATGATATTTGGGAAAATCACGTGGAACACTCGATCGTCTATTTTTTATGACTCTTCGAATGTCCGCTGCAGGGAAATCCCAATAAACTCGCGGTGGTCCAAAAATACATCATCCGCGGAAATAAATTCGAAATGATAAAGGGAGAGGATAATAAAACTAAAAAAAGATGTTTTGATGGCACCAACAGACCTGACCTAACACTGATTAACTCATTGAACGCGGACAGTTCGTATACCGCCGAGGGCGCTAACGTCTCTAAATATACATTTTACCTTGAAAGTTGCCTTAATGGTAGATGGCAGAGGGGGGGATGCAACAAATGTGTGTCCCAATCAATTCTAAATATTACCATTTTCCTATTGTAATTGTCGTTCTGGGTAGGTTGTCCATCCCGAGTATCGTGTAACCGGGTATACTCGAAATTTTAGCCTCGTTTTCCAGTACTCGATTACTCGAGAAATTTTCTTCTGGTATTCGATTAATAATAGTAATTTTTCAATTTAAAAAAATTGTTTTAAGAAAATATTTTAAAACTGTTTTAATATTGAAATAGGAAATATCGGTACTGGATCGGTTCAAACATTTCACAGTATCACTAGCGCGTTAATACTTTTATTTTTACATGAAATTATGTTTGTATCGCAAAATTCCAGCGCCGAAATGAGCCGAGTGCATACCTGAACTAGATAATACTGTCCTGCATGGATCGATTGTATCCACGTGATACTGACCAGGAACAAGAAAAAGAGCAGCAAAATGCAGGAAATAATTAAATCGATCCTTACAGCGAATTGCAGCAAACGATTAATTCCGTAATATTTCAAAAAATCAACACATTATAAGCAACTATTGAAAAACAATTCAATAATATGGAAGAAAATTGAGGTAATTGGACTGATAAGTTAGAAAAATTTTATAAAGCTTTACTTAGTATTCAACCAACTTCAAATGCGAATGAAAGTCTTTCAATTTCGGGAAATTTCATTACAAAAATACCAAATCAATTAAATATGAATACATTAAATACACTTATGTTATGTAATATTTTAAAAATAAATATTGAAATATGTTTAACATATTTTTATATTTTTTAATTATAATATATTTAAGAATAATATTAAAATTTATACGATAATAATAATAATAATACCCGGATACCCGGGTATCATTTTTTAAAATACTCGCCTACCCGGATAATGAATAATTCGAGTAATTTGGACACCCTAGTTCTGGGATTCTTTGTACCGCTCCGTTCTACAATAGGTCTCGCGAATCTTATCCTCATTATCGTGCCTTCCGAAACATGTTGGACTTCTGATAAGACCTATAATCTCGTACGCTAGCTTCCTCGAGATATACTTTCCTATCAGCTTACGTCTATCCTGTAATCTGCGTTTTTCTAACGATGCCCGCTTCATATCTTCTATTAGCGACGTAATGTTCTGTTTATCATCATAATTTCTATTTGCGAATCCAGCCATCTTTCATTCCCCTTTCCTCATTTTAATACATTCAACATATGATCGTGCGGCGGATTAACGAACGGTATCAAAACCATCGTTGAAATTCAATTGACATTTTTGGCGCGAATCCTCGAATCATACACTTTTTCGTTGTGACATTCAATTTCGTCAGGTCACTCCGATTAAAAGCGTTCTAACTCTGGTTAGATTCTTGGTCCGCCCTTATTTACATTCTTCGTTTTATCATAGCCGCCTCTTTTAACTTTCTCGCATTCAAAGTACATAGAGAAAGCATGTTTGTCATGAAAAAGTTCGAGATATTGCTTCATGTGCACGTGCTAGGTGTCCCAAGGTCTGAAAATGTGGTTTGTGCGAATCCGTCTGTTTGCGTTCGGTTGCATACGCGTGTCTTTAGGAGATAAGCGTTTTGACATACCGTATTTACTCGCGTAATTCCCCATCTTTTTAACGAAATGTTTTTAAAATGAGCAAGGATGGGGCAAATACGCATTTCTCCACACACAGCAGGAAAGTGGTCTTTTCAAAACGAAGTATAGCTACCGATAATGCAATTTAAATCGTATGCTGGGATTTTGTTTCGGCACAAACTGGATTATAAGAGCACTACTTATTTTATTTTATCGAAACTCGACAATACCTTCAAGAGTGTCGCGCAAAGTAAACAATGATAATAATCGTGTCAAAGTAAAGGAGAGGCGAAGCCGTTACGGAGCGATTTAAATTGGAGATACCTTACACAAGTACTTTTCTAAGTGCTTGTCCTCGAATTTTTTGTCAGCCGTAAGAAGATCTCGATAATTGTCTGTTCGGTTTAACCAACGTTATAATGTTCGTGATATTTTGAAATTAATGTTAAATGCGGGAAGACAGATGGAAATAAAGGTGGTCGAGACAAGGTCGACTGACTTAATAAGGACCGCGGATGCATGAGAGAAGGTCGACTGCCTTAATAAGGACCGCGGATGCATAAATATTGGGAACCGCTGTCCTATACTCTAATTCCAAGGTATAAAAAAAATAAAACCCAACTCTTCTTTTTTTTTCAATGTCCAATTCCATATTAGAATAATGCCGCAGCATAAGTGATGAAGGAATTTTGGGAGGAAGGGAATACATAGATAGGAGAGAGAGATGAGAAATGGACTAAGAGACGTAGAGAGATAGAGAGAGAGAGGAAGAGGAGAGGGAAATCTGAGACGCCATTAATTTCTGCCAAGACGTAAACAACTTGCGCATCTGCCCAAGGATCTCCCGACCCATTTCCCAACGATGCTTCAACCCTTTAAAATTGTCCCTCCGTAGGTGGTTGCGTAGTAGAAGTGGGAAGGATGGCTAAGAGAAGAAAAGGGAATGGGTCCTGCTAGAGAGAGAGAGAGAGAAAGAGAACGAGGATTTTAAAGAGGCGTGACGAATTAGACGGACGTGATTACCGGAACGATTTCTCCTTCGCAACCATCGCCACGATACAACCGATCACGCACGGCGTCAAGGTATTTGCTGTACCCCAGGAGCGTAGCCCGAATTTTTATTTACGGGCGGTTTTGCCTAACCGCAAGGGGAGGGGGGAGGGAGACACCTCTGAAAGCGAATTTTTTTTAATGGCACAAATGTTTAATTAAAATTTTTGATACCTTAAGCATTGATTTGTTCATTGAAATTGGGAGGATATTACTAATTAACACTATAAAGAATTATTTGTATAAATCATACAAATATTTTGAACACGATGAAAATTACCAGGTTAGAAAAATTAAAGCACTGCTAAAGAACGTAATCTAAACGTCTGATTTTCTTAGATAATCAATCAATTATATCCTCAAATAAATTTGTAAGATATCGATAAATATGTAAAAGAGTTGATCCATTCAAGCGGTCGTCTCCCATTGAGTTAAGCATATAATTTCTCAGACGTCTGAACGTGGAGAATGGCCGCGCCGCTGAGGCTGTAGAAACTGGAAGCGTAGTTAGGATAACCAACAGTCTATCTATATTTGGGTAATATGAGGGGTTGGTTGCACATGTTTAACGCGTCTATTGCATTCTTTAGTTGTTTATGCATAACAAATTTACTCAGATATCTGTATCAGAGATTCGTTTTAGATCTCAGATCTTTAGATTTGTTTTCCATGTTGTCTTTATAAAAATTCGCAAGAGTGTGGTTCATTAATTTGTTGATCTGTAGCTTCATTTTCACAGTCTTTGGAAAAGAGGCACATGAAGATTTAAAGTATATTTTTGTGCTTGATGAATCGATCCTCCAAACCCATAATAAATGCCTCTAAAAACGGAATATATATATATATATAGTAACTCTGAAATAAGCTTCGTTTCTCTCTGTTTGACAGTTGGATAGGGATGATCGAAAAACACTTTTTTTAAATTTAATATGTGGAAAATTTGCCGGTTGCAACCAGAAGCACGCATAAAAAATTATTTTGAAATTGTTCAATATCTTGAGGCGCCTGTAATGCAGATGAGATGTATTGTGGGTTGCCTACATTGGTAGAATTTACTATTTAGCTACTTTTCCTCGATTATTCCTCAGCAGGTACACTTACAATTAGACCTACCAAATTTTTGTCCTTTTTAGCGCTCATATACACCAATCTATCCTGAGAATTTTGTTTCTACAAGTTGCAGGATTCCAGAGATATTGTTCGAAAAGTGGACAGACAGGTAAACCGAATACACAAGCGATTCTTTCTTAGAAAAGTCGTTAAAAATATGCAAATATCGTAGAGATGAAAATGTGGAGATAAATGGATTGAGGAGAGGGCATTGAAAAAATAAGTGAAAGAAGAAAGGCGAACAAAGGTTACTGTAAAAAGGTTAAGTGTAAACTTGATTATGGATAATGTTGGATTTCACAGCAACTGGCCCAAAACTTTATCATTTGCTATTGGAGGCAATATTTTATGAGACTGGAGTCAATAGGGTCCTTTTTTTTAGAACAAGCTTGTCATCTGAACTGTTTAAAAATGAAATTGATATTTTTTTTCAGCCCATCAAACAATGGGAAGACTGAAGTTTCATCCATTAATAAATTTAAAGATTTTTGCATTAATATGTTAGCTTTGCAATGCAAAGTAATCATCTACTACATGTTGTGAAACAGAATGAAGTAATAACACAGTTGTATAACAAGTGAATAAGTCACTGAGTAGTTAAATTTAACCTATAAATGAGCCACAACAATCCATCCAAATTAAGGATAATAATGTAATAATTATCATTTCTCAAGGTTTTAACATTATATTTGGTCAACTGAACATAATATCTTGTAAATAAATCACGTTTTTAGAATTTGTGTTATATGCAAAGAATATTTAAGATATTAGATTAATAGTTTACACATTAAGAATATAAGTAATTCATTATGTGAGAGGTTTTAATACCATATTTAAGAAAAATTGCTTATAACCACAATAAAATATAGATACTACAACAAAATCTATTTTGTATACTTATTAGCACTATGAACTATAACTCTTGCTTCTAGAATTTTTTATAGTGACTATGTTACGCTCAGAGGAACTTGAATATACATTTATTTTAAAAGGCAATGTGCATTAATATTTAATATATAACTTATTTATTGTTGGCATTCTTATATCATTAAAGGATTGAGTTTGAAGCCAAAGAGATGGTAAAGACCAGCGTTTCCCAATCTTTTGAATTCTGCAGACCACTTCAGCAAGCCTTTCAGGCCCTGCGGACCACCTCATTTCTTACTCTAACCTACTAACTTTATCTGCGTTTAAGAAAAGGGGTTACTTGGTTATGTAGTTTATTTGACCATTTTCAAAAAGTATATTAAACACGTTTCTGCCTGTTTGAGGATCACCTGATTATTTTGTTATACTCCAAGAATTATTTTAAAAATTTTTAATAGGATAAATTTTTGAAATATTAAATAGTTTTACAAATGTCATTAATTACAATATTCAGTGCCTGTGATAGTGTAAAACTTGATTAACTTTTCCAAAAAAAATCCAGCATCATAAAAAAAACTACATTTTGGAAACCTCTGAAGGCCACCAACAAAACCTTCATGGACCATAGGTTGGGAAACGATGGTATAGACTACACCAACCAGTTAAATTTGAATGTAAGTATATACACTATTTTTTCCAATTTTAAGCATTTGATTTCACAATTAATGTCCAACTATATTCCTTGGGATTACCAGTAAGTTGCCTAGGAATTAAGAAATATATTTTTGAACTACTGAATAGAAATTCTCACAAAAAATTCTAAGGAAATATAAGCAAATGATGCAAACAACCTACAGAATTTTATTAATATGTATAACTAATATTAACGCATAAGAATAATTTGTTTCTTTTAATGAGATTGCTATTTTATTCATATAGATTCTGCATGATTTTCATTCTTAGGCAAATTTTGTCATTCTTTTAATAATAGTAGTATTCCTCCTTTGGTGTCTCTACTCCACATGGTGATTTCCGTTCTAGGATGCGCACGCACCTTCAATGCCCATCTTTTCTAATGGAGTTCGCTCCTCTCCACTCTACATATTCCCTCTAATCCTTGAGGCATGCTCTCTATCGGAAGCTTAGAGAACAAACTCCACTTGGCAAAAAGCATCACCTCATCTTGTCTAATAATATAAAGGATTAATAAATTTCAGAGTAGTGTGTTTGTTTATGAATGAACTCTCAGTAGGTAGCTCATTACCATCAGCAGGAATATTAAATGGTGGATACATTATTTACATACATCTATGATTTTATGACTTAACCATTGCTATAAATGTAAGTATTAAATTCTTCTCAAAAAAGGGAAAAATAAAAAATAAAATGTCATAAAACTATATAAATAAAGGAAATAATATATTCATTTTTCAGGCATCTAAGCTATCAACTACAGGAACTCATCACACAGATTCTCAAAAATGTGAGTGATTCTATAGAGTGATTCAGAATATAAACAATTCTGAGAGATAACTGGAGGATTATAGTCCAGTTGTATATACATCCATGACTTATTTGTAGAACGAAATGGTAAAAGCACCATCAATCTACTTATAATAACATCCACTGTCTGTATTTTGTCGGTAATGATTTACCACATACAACCTCATGCATTCAAAAAATCAGCTTGCAGGTTTCTGTTCTTTTTGGGATTAAAATTAGAAAGAATTAACCTACGACCTTCGGATTTGAACCATTTTTAAGAAAAAATGATAAAGTTTCTTCTTCTGTTCATCTTTTTCCTCCTACCATTCGAAATCTCTCATGTTACATGTTTAATTCACATAGTTTGGGGAAATCTTGCAATTTTAAAGGGATGTTGCCTTGCCTACCAATTACATTGTTAGACCTCGAAATCCCATTGTTATTTCAATCCTTATGGGTGTAAACCTGCTTTGAATGCTTTTAGTATGAGAGAGGGAGGGAGGGGACAAAGGAAGGGAAGAGAGGGAGGGAGAGAAGAGAGGGAGGGAGAGAATTTCCTACAAGCAATAGTTGTCATTAAACACAATTATACACAATGTCAGTTTGCCCATTGCTTAGTTACTGTTTTACTGTTTAATCTAAATGACGAATACGACGAAATTTTTCCGTAAAAATTGTAAATAAAGATTTAAATCTTGTATTCATGAAATTCATTAAAAGAAAAAAATTATTTATTTTAAAAGATTTTTTTTAATATGTCGATATCCTAGCGTCGGTGAGTTTGAAGCAACGTGGAAAATTCTCTCGAAATGTTGAGGGTTTCTCGAGTATTTTTCGATAAATCTTTTCACGGCTTCTACCAAACGAACAAAAAACATTTTTTTCTCAAACAAGTCCGATATGTCACGAACCTTGCCTGGGATTGACGTGAAATTGACAGAAATGTATAATTTTACCTTCCGGGGACGTAAAACAGAGCATAAAAAGGAAGAATTTAACGACACGTGCCATCCCCTCCCCCCCCCCCCCCCCACACACTCGGGTGGTAACGACATCGAGGGAAAAAAAATAAACAAACAAAAGAGAATGGACGAAAGGCGAAATATTTACGAGAAGCTCGTGGGAATTATTGATCAGTTGGAAAACGAAGATCAAAGAGCGCAGCGGCGAAGTGATGATCGTCGGTTTGACCTTAACCCTTAACTGGGCGCGTCAAAAAATGT
Source organism: Uropetala carovei (assembly GCA_036926305.1). Classification (NCBI taxonomy): domain Eukaryota; kingdom Metazoa; phylum Arthropoda; class Insecta; order Odonata; family Petaluridae; genus Uropetala; species Uropetala carovei. The sequence continues at coordinate 4,194,925 of JAXCHB010000043.1, forward strand.
CACGCAACTGGGCGCGTGGCGTACTGAGTGCGCCGCTGCACTGTGTAGAAAATGCGAACGTAAACAGTAATAATAACGATAGATTCATTCTAAATTTTGTTTATTTAGCCTTTTAATGCATGTTATGATTTATAATTCTCATAGTTGAAGTTATTGTAAGGATTTTGTACATTATATACGAACTAAATTTTCAAGACATATTAAGTACATACCATATGATATTATATCATTAAAAAATTTTATCATAATATATTTACATAAGCGTCATTTTAAGCACCAAGATGTAAAAATAGAAGAAATAATGCTAAAAAAAATTACGTTGTAGAAATATTTAAACTTTTACGGGCAAATCGCGACGCGTGTTTAACACAGCGGAAGCGACGCACATAGCTTTGCGTCTGTTTTACTCCTCAAGAACAATAGCTAAAAGGTTGATAACAACTTGTTCGATTAGTCAGGCAATAAAGATAGGATAGATAAGAGAACAATGTATATGAAGCATTCTTTAAAAATTGACAGCATTTAAAAAATATTTGGCGTACCTACTCCGTACGTCAGCGCGCCCACTTTAAGGGTTAAGAAGTGTAATGGAAAACAGCTGTCGAATGCGCATGCAAAATAGAATAAAATCAAAGCGGTAGGGTAATGTTGCAGGACACTTACCTAACCCTGACTCTCAGCGCTGCCTTTTCCGAGCCGGAGGAAGAACACGAGGCCCTGAGTCTGGCGAAGAGACCTTCGCAGATCCTGGGAGTTAAACCACGCAACGGTGAAAGTTCATCCTGGAAGGGAAAAATATCACATATCCTAATTATTGGGGATTTTAATTTCCACGAGCAATGGATAAAAATAAATAATCGAATCAACCCTCTTCGTTTATAGCGCTTTTATTGAAAAAAAAACAATCGTGCGTGTATTCGGTTTTTCTGCCCGTCCGTCTGTTCGGGCAAAATCTTTGGAATACTGTAATTTGGAGAAGTCAACTTTTTATGAAGGCTAGACGTGGTAAAATTTGGAGGATCTAGTTTCATCTTCTGAGGAGTAATCGAATTGATTTTCCAACCCCTATATTTCATTTCCACTACTACCTTTATAAAAATGCATGAAATCAGTTCAGGGCATTATAAATTTGAATTTTAAAATTAGCTAGAATTAAGGTAGGAGCTTATATTTTTTTAAAAGACAGAATTCAAACCTGTGTCGAATGAGAGTGATTGATTTTAATCGAAAAAAATATGGGAAAATTTTCAGATTTAATTTATTAAAATTTACCATTAAATTTTTTCGACGTGCGTAAGCTTTGCGCCGGGCCCTGCGATTTTCCTAGCCGGTTCATGGTGTTTTCCAAGCGTCACGAGAGATGATTAAACATTCCCACTGATGTCAAATTTGCAACCACGACTGCCATGCAATCGACGAATTCGATTACACTATTTGAGACAGAATGAAGTTTGGCAGGGATTGCCCCGCAACAGATTCTCTAACAAATCTCACACGCAGGGATGGAATACCCTATTGTGATCTCTGACAGAACCAGCGTGGTAATATCTGTCACGACGTAATTTGCGACGTGTCAGTAATCACGCGAATAGTGCTTCAGACGCTTTTTCTCTTTTCGAAGGAAATAAGTAATAACGGGGCTAGAAAACAACACTGAACGGTACGGCTTAGCAAAATACAACGCAGAAAAAATCGAAGTAAAATTATTAAAAAAACTCCGAGGAATTTTACTCACCTGAAATATGACAATTTTACGACTTCGTCTTTGTCCATCGTGTCCTAAGGGACGTCGCCCACGAGAACTTCCTTCGCCGTCTCTTTTGGCTTTTCCTATCTCTCTCTTCCTATCTCTTTCCCTCTTGCGACTGCCTTCGTCTTCAGCAAACTTCCTCTCGTCCTTGCGTATGGCGACCGCCCGCTAAGGCACCAGACCCTGACTCACGCAAGGCGCGTGTTACGCACACGGCCCTCTTATTCTCCCAAAAAACCTTCCGTTCCAGTCCCTGACATTCCTCGAATCGCCCTTATCTCCCTTTTCTTCCTCTTCCTCCTCCTCCGCAGGGCATTGCGATTCTTATCGCATCCGATAATGCTACGGTGACTAGTTCTTCCAGCGGCTCAAAATCCATCGAAAGTATGCCTCCATGCCCAAAATGCATTCTCCCTTTTACTCTCTACGGTGTTTTTTTATTTTTCGTTTTGATTTCAAGTCTCGCCAGAGTGTCGTTTTTGTAGGCCTTTGAAATATTTTAGAACGTACTTTTCGTCGGATAAAATCTCTGAAGGTAAAATGGGCATCTAAAATCAAATACTTATATGTTAGAAGAAATCCAAAAGAGAAGTATAGCGAACGTAACAGGAAAGAGAAGAGCAAGATGTTAAGAAAATTTTTAATTCGCAATTCGAAATTGATGACCGAAGGATAATTACAGGAAAAAAATTGGATCTTCATTTTCCGATGCCATGAGAAAAAGCACGTTTTATTTATTGAGGTTTATTTATAATTTTCAACTTAAAAGTTCTCTATAATTTTAGTAATATAATTGTATGAAAAAGTAATTTATTAAAAAATTAGTTAAGAAAATTTAACTTTATATCTATAACTATTTGCTCAGAATGTTAATTTGAAAATTGAGTAGGCCCCCACCTGACGCCCACCGACACGACGCTGTCTCGATGGCATTACATAAACTCAGTAAATCATTCAACCAACCATTTCCCTACCTATGTATATCACATTTAAGAATCGCTCGATTATATCAAAATAATATTACACGTTTAAACTGTTTAAGTATATCACTATTAAACTGTACTTTCGACACGCGTTGAGCTGTCGCTGTTTATTTTGTCTTACGTGTGTTAACTAGTTAATAATAAATTACCGTCAATTCATTTTCAATAAAAAAATGAATAATTAAATAAAACGTGAACATGAGAAATTCATTCGCTGTATACAAAAATTAAACGAAAAATACTGTCACCGACACTCTTCTGAACAACAACACAGCCAAACTCCAATGACACTTTGCGGCATTCCATTATGACAAACAAAAACTACTAACATTTTTGAACAAATTCAGCCAATGATTATGTAAATTTTGAAAAAAATTATTGTAATGAAGAAAATGCTTTGTTTAAATTATCATCAAATCCTTTTCCCTCATTATAAAACAGTTTTTCTTCATAGAATTCACTTCAAAAGCTAGTAAAATTTATGTTATTTGTATAAATATCGATTTTTTAGTTCAAAATTTGTATATAATATAAACATAGTCTAAATATTAATCCGCAATGAATAATTATGGTTTTTCGCCTGGACTTTGACACAAAATTATTTTGATTGAATATCGATTTTATTTTTTAAAACTTAAGTATACATTTTCATTAATATCACTCTTATGCCCTTAACAGTAATTTTTTAACAAGTAGTTTTGAAAAGTACCATTCCCAAAAGTGGCTTCAAATTAGCCCGAATGTAACTCCAAATTATATTTTTTTAACCATTTTTCTCTCTCGCAATTTCAAAAGGAAAAGTATTTTTTATTTTCCGTATTTACCGAGAATCCATTACGTGCGCAGGTGTGACGTGTACGTAATTCCTCACTCGCGAGAACCGACACATCCGAAATGCTGCAATTCTCCTCCTTCACTCCAAAACGGATAATAAAAAAGAAATCCTTTAGGCGAAATAACTTCCCCTCGAGACTCTTCTCACACGATATCGTGACACTAGTTCTTTCGCGTTCATTTAAATTGTCCGACTCCTTCCCTTAAGAAGTGTTTCGTCGCATTTCTCTCCGAAGTTCGCGTCTTGAAAAACATAACAGCGGATACAGGGAGGAGGTGAAGGAAGGATTCGAAATCGCCTAGTATCCACACAAACAAAATGTTAGACTCTTGCGCGCTTTACGACTGTGGAAGGCGGAAATCGATAACGATTTTTCGTAAATCATTTAAGAGGCGCCCACGAGGTGAATTATCTCTCACTCAGGTCGGGACGATAACCTTCTTCGGCGTGTTTTCGAATCGGGTTTGACGCCCTCGGATAACGTTGTATTAAATCGGGCGTGAAAAAGAAGGTCCCTGCCGCAGGAAAATGCCGAATAAAATAAAGTCGATTAGTATTATTATTTTTTCTTTAAAAAAATCAATAATATTTTGCTAATGATTTTTTTAACGATTGCGTTCGTGTCCAAATTATTATGCGAAAAGATAAGCCGAAACGATTTTTGAAAGAAAATATCACTTCCTCCAAGTGATATCGGCTTTTAAATGCACACATTATGATACAGTAGAGAATAATCGTGCTATTATTATGGCTAAAAACAAATTCAAAATATAAGCACTCCAAACTCGTAATAAAGAATTAGTATGTACTTACCTGTTGTACATCCAAAAGCCACCAGAGGTTTATGAAAAACAAGAAATTGTGAATACCACTGATGACGGCTGCCTGGCAGCCGAAATGCGCACCTGATTTTTTTCATTGCCTTGTTATGGCTATTGGAGATGCCTGAGATAAGTACTTATTTTTTCCATATTTCATATTTTAAAAAATTTGAATTGATCATATTCTGAATTCACAGGTCAAGAAATAGTGGGTTTCAACTTATCGCATGCTAAAAACAAATTATTGCATCACATCAGGACATAACACTTTTCACACACCCATCTGTCGATCTCATGACGTACAAGCGAATCGATAATTTGCCGTGGCGCGGCGTAAGAATAACCTATAAGCGCTCCAGCCCAAAATTTTAAATCGAAAGTCAAATGATTTCTTCCGCGAAATCAATCTATCCATTTTTCCAAAAGACTAAAAATAAGAGAATTTCCGCTAAATACGAAATTATATACGATTACGAGATGTCAATATTATTTAATTCGTCCGAGGACTAACTTTTCAGTCCTATTTGGTTAAATGACATAATCTTCTTCAGTGTAAAAGTTAATATGAGATGTGCCTTTAGTGTGAGGTTATATTAAAATGTAACACATTTTACACAAAAACATCTTTTACCTTGTACACCAAAACATTTTTTTTGTTTATAAGATGTTATATTTTCACATATCTTCTTCCATTCTGTAAAATATCGCACATGATTCAGAAACAAATTTCCTTCTAACGTGGCATTCCTTAAGATCACGCCGATTCTTTCAATACTCTTACAGATCTCTCAGATATTCGATAACCGTCACGCAATCGAGTCTCAGAATCGTAATACGTATTCAGGGTCTCCTTTAAGTTTTACTACTGGCAGTTTTTTACAAGCCTTGTCACCCGCCACGAGAAAAAATTATGATTCGCTAAAGACCTCGGAAGTCCAGCGATTCTCTCCCGAAGCGTTTAAAACCATCTTGGCACATTTTATTTAACCCATGCGCTATATAATAACTTGATGTATTTGACGTCGCTTCCCACTGGAGTGTGTGACGACTAAGTTACCAAAATACGTACTCGAATCTATTTCCATTTTATGCTTGGGGGAGTTTTTTAACGTCTCATTCCCACTCCGGAGAGGCAGAGAATAGGAGAGACCCGAGAGATAGAGAGAAAAGCTGGACGGATTTCAGTTAATATTTGCGTGTGGCGTGCATTATGTCCCACTAAACTTCGCCCATCTACGCCCACAGCGATACAGAATTGAACTTCAAGGCAATTCATGGGAATTCCGGCCAAACCGTTTTGGGTGGATGGAAGTGGGGAAACTTAAAAATGGACCAAAATATAACGGATCTATTTCTGTCCAAGAGTACGGTCAAAAGTCAATACTCTACACAAATAGGAATGTTGGTGTTTGATAAGTATATGTACTGATTGCTGCTTCAGTTTTAATATTTTCCTTCCAGGCATGTTATTTCCATAAAAACGAAATTCCATGGTATTTAACTTTTTATAGCCATAGTCAGTGCTTTTGTTCTGCCGGAACGCACCGGAACGCCGTTCCGGAAGTTTTTTTCATGCAAAATATAAAAACAAGTATTTTGTAAGAATAAAAATTTATAAATTTTGAAAACACATCAAATTCAAAATATTTATTAATAGATTGACGTACATTTCACATGTGAAATGCAAACCATCATTTATGAACTAATGTTTATAATATCCAACTTTTGTCGGCAAAATACTGTGCTCCGGAAGCTTATTTTTTAGAAAAAAAACACTGACTGTAGTTATAAACGTTTTACCTATTATTCAAAAGTATATCTGTTGAAATGAAGCTGTTAATAATGATTCTTATAAGCACATACAGCTATAAGCCCAAAGACCGACAATATTAGGGCTTAGATGTGGCCAGTTTTTTTTTATTGTTTGGATTTCTGAACGGTACCTATATAGGCATTGCCGTAGCAATAACACGAAAAATCGACAAAATTTCCTTCTTCTGCTGATTAAGATCATAAATACCAACACCATAACGTTTCGCACAACAAAAGGAAGGAATTACGTTATTCCAGCTTTCACAGTAACTCAAACTTCTTTGCAATAGGAATTGAACGATGCTTTTTTCTTTGCATTATTACTCCTTTGGGCTGTACGCTGGCCTTTCAGACGTATGTATGCAGAAAAAATTTCAAAAAGTTTCAAAATGCACCGCAAAACGCTGTGAAGGTTCAAACACAGCCGAATCACAAAGAAAGTTGATCAGCGTGTCTAATAAACAGTGCTTTAATCACAGAAACACAACTGTTAGTCACAAAACAAGTCCGAATTTAAGTAAATTCGTTTGCCGCATGAAAGTTTTAAATGAATATTTTTTTAATGGCAGGTTTTCGAATAGTTCCAGGTTTCGTACAGTCTTCTTTTGAATTTTGTACAATAATAATATTTTACGTTAGATGTTTCGTTCACCCCGCATAATAAATATATCCATTCCGATCCCATTTCTTCAATTTCTCAAACATTTAATAAATCTAATATTCCTTTTCTGATCTCTTTTTTACCCTTTCCTAATGTCCTCCATCCTCTTCCTCCATTCAACATCCCGTTTCCGCTCAAAATTTGATCAATTCATTTCACCCGGCCCTAATTGCATCAATAAAACTACTATCTTCTCCTATTCTTCTACTTAAAACTTCCACGTTCGTTTTCCCTCCAGTTGATTTGCACCGAGAAACTAATTAAGGCAATCTCGATTTTTGTTAAATGTTCATTGTCGGTTAACATTTGGAAAAAAAACGAAACTTTTTTAAAACTATTTCATTGAGATAAACCGAAATTTTAGCGAAATTTTGGTGTTTCTATTTGTGTAGACCAGAAATTTACAAACTGCGTTGCTACTTTTGTAAAAGAATGAAAGAAATAGGCCCGATATGTGCTGCTCTGCTGGTTAGGGTTCTGGAAAAAATTCAGACTTAGAAAACATCTTATCTAGACCAATACTTTTCCACAGGCTACACCAAACACATCCAAAGCTTTGAATCCGCTCACAGTCATCATTATTCATACCCCATATTTCACACACAAAATTCTATACTTCTGGATACTGAAGATGATGAAAAACATCTGTCCAGTATCCAGAAGTATAGCATTTTGTGTGTGAAATATGGGGTATGAATAATGATGACTGTGAGCAGATTCAAAGCAAATGGCCCCTCCGTGACTTTATCCGTGAAGTTCGTCAGGTAAAATATCTTGAAACTAATCTGACTGTGCAAATATCGAGATGCACGCGAGGAATTTGATCAGAACAATCGAAATCCAGCCGCCGCACCAAGTTTGGAAATAGGGCAGGGTATTATCACGCGATTATTTGCTATCCATGAGAAAATCATACTTAATCCTCCTGCCTTTATGCGACAATTACCAAATCACCAGTTTCCGAGGAGAAACAAAAACAATTTCTAGATCTGAAAATGGAAATTAGTCCATTTGAATTTACGAAAGGCTTCAAAATGGCTTCATACACTTCGAAGACGATAAAATTTAAAGGGTACAATAAAACCCTCGTGTAACGCGGGTTTCCCTGACGCGGATTTGATTAAGCACGGTTAAATAAATGTGACACATTTACCCAACGGGTATAAAATTTAATTAGTATACCCAGTCCTGAATTGAATACACACCGCAAGTTACAAAATTTTTGACCCCGTGAATGTCACCTCTGGCGTTCCCCAGGGAAGTGTCTTGGGCCCGCTACTTTTTCTGATATATATAAACGATCTCAGCAAAATTGTAAACAGTAGTTGTAGATTATTTGCGGATGACAAAGTGGTTTATAGAACAATTTGTAACGTAGAAGATGTTCAGATCCTCCAACGGGATTTACATTCCATTTCGGAATGGTGTAAAAAGTGGCAGTTAGAATTAAACAGTGATAAATGTTCCTTAGTTAGTTTTTGGTAGGGTAGACAGCAACTTGTTATCAATATTGAGTATTTTCTCGACACGGGTCTCATAAAAATGGCGAAAACGCACACACATACATATAGTATATATAATGGTATTGTATTAATGAGCGATTTATCTTGGAAGGAGCATATTCGACGGATAATAGGAGCAGCTCGTAAAAGGCTAGGATTTGTCCGTAGAATATTAAATGCTTGTGATGAAAAGACCCGCGAGGTTTGTTATTTCTACCTCGTTAGACCGCTAATTGAGAATGAATGTAATGTATGGGACCATTATGAGATAGGTCTTATTCAAGAGTTATAAAAAATTCAACGAAAGGAAGCGCGTTTCGTGAAACGTAGGTAGATAGGCGAGTAAGTGTCACGAGCCTAAAAGAAGAGTTTCGATGGGAGTCTCTGGATGAAAGGCGAGAAAAGTCTAAGCATCAGCTATTGCAGAGATTTAGATCGGAAGACTTTAATGATGAATAATCAGGGATAATCAAGAGCCCAACTTACGTAGGACAGCACGAACACACAAGATTCGAGAAATTGATATAAGGGATCCTTCTTCCCTATGACGATAAGAGAGTGCAATGGCAGAATAATACGACAGGTCGTAGATAATCTCCCCCTGCCACACACCAACTGCGGTGGTTTGCAGTTTAGTTATTCAGATTCAGAATGCATGACACGTGGGAAAACTTACAGCCTATATCAGGGATGGCAAATGATTTTTGAGTCGCGTGCCAAGAAAGTAGTGTGAACCATCAGAATTTTTTTTACGTGTCACTATTTTACTCCTTCTCTAAGAAACTTCATATTTTATACAGAAAACACAAGCTTACGCGTGCCAAGTAAAATCTCACGCGTGCCACGTATTTTCCATCTCTGGACTATATGAACACGAGATTTTTTTCTGAGGCATCAACTTTACGCCACGCGGCTTTCATCCCAAAGCGACCTTTTCCAAAAACAAAAACCTCGCGTTGCGCATATAACTATTACAATATATTATCAACAGTTCAGTGCTCTGAAAATTTCAATCAGGAAAAAAAACTACCGACTGTTTTTTCTCTCTTCCTTTCTTTGGTCTTTTTCATACTTGCCTCCATTTTTTCATTTCTCTACATCCACTTTACAACTTATTCCTCTCACATATTTCTTCTATTTTTTCCCATTCCGTTCTTTCTTTCTCTTATTCAATCGCGTTTTCTCCTCCTCTGAAACCTTTCCTCTATCTGCTCCATTCCTCTCTCTCCTCCTCCCTCCTTCTTCCTCCCTTCCTCTCCTTCTCCCTCCTCCTCTCCCCCCTTCTCCCTCCCTCTCTCTTTTACTAGGATGGCCAAGTCAGGTCTTTCCTAGGTTTTTACCGCAATTACTCTGTTTTTTTATAGAAATTTTCCGAATTTGTAATTTGGTATTTTGCTTGTATGTTTTTCTATTTATTTTATTTTCTGGTTCTTTTATATGAAATTATTATTATTATTTTATTCTCAATTGTAATTGTTGACGCAGGGTTAAATGTAAGAAGGAACTATATAGTCTCAATTTCGACCTAATAAAGTCGTTTGTCTGTCTGTCTGTCTGCCTGTCTCCTTCCTCCCTCCCTCTTTTCACCCTCCCTCTCTCTTTTCTCCCTCCCTCCAAAGAAGGGTTAAATGGAAGAGGGGACCTTATGGTTTCAATTTCGCCCTGAAAATAAAGACAATTATCTGTCTATCTTCTCCCTCTCTCTCTCTCTCCCCTTCTCCCTCCCTCTCTCTCTCCTTCTCCCTCTCTTACCCTTCCAATCCCCCTCTCTCCACTCACCTGTTTCTCCACCTCCGTCTCTCCCGCCATCGTGTATGTCTTCCCAGACCCGCTTTGTCCGTACGCCAGCACGCACGCATTGTATCCGGAGAGCAGCGCGTCCAGCACCTCGCACCCCAGCCTCTGGTACACCTGTTCGGGAGAAATAAATGGAAAGAGATTAATAACGAGATGAAAAGAGACAGCAATAACAGTTGGAACACGGGTGTTCTTCAGGGATCATCGTTAGACGTCGTTCGTTCATTCTCACGCACACGTTTCACGCAGTTTATTTCAAGTCATAGTGGTAAAAAAGAACTATTTATATAACGAAGTCTCGGAGAGAATTGCTCTGTTTATTTATTTTCTTATGACAGCAGAGAGTGAGCTCTTAGCCCATGGGACGTTCGCGGTCTAATTCCGTTACTTCTGAAGCACCACAGTTTCCGGCTTCTACGCCCTCCTTTCCTTCGTTCAGCTGTTTTTTGGGCAAGGGACTATTTTTTTTCTAGTTAGAAGAAGGGAGATCGCTTTCCGTTTTTAGAAATTTCTCGGGTAATATGAACCGACGACCGTCGAATAAATTTCAGGATAATTCTTTCCGTGGCTCAGACATGGAGGCCATATACGTATATAAGACGAGCGGCCATAATTTTCCCGGGGGACAGCGCATTGCTTTGATAGGCCCTCATAGGCACTAATTTTTCCTTCCTTCCGGTTGTACATTCTAAAAAAAATGAGGGAAGAACTGCAGAGCAAATTACGTAATGAGCTTTTTTTACTGACTGCTATTTTTCTATCGGAGTAAAGAATAGCAGGTGCGATTTATTGTGGGTGGTCTACATTTGTAGCAGCATGTGCGTTTTAGCGGTTTTTTTTACGATTACTCCTCAGCAGCTAATCCTAGATCCACAAATTTTATATATCATGTGTAGCTCTAATGTAGAACTATATATTCTGAAGTTTCGGCATTCGTAACTAACGTCATTTTTTATTTATTTGACACGCAGACAGATCGGCGGACCGAATACATGAGCGATTTAAAAAAATAAGAAAGCCCTTAAAAGCGCATCCTGGAAGTAAGCGTTGAAAAAAAACGGACTTAATTTAAACAAAACATTTATTCCCAGAAAATAATCATTGGTTACATCGATGTTTGAGAGATAAGAGTTTGGAGATGAAAATTGGAAGACTAGCTTCTTTCTCGGATAGATTTTGATAAAGTATCGAAATAAGGACCTTCGCGTCATCTCTGCATGTTAATAGTTACGTACACATATACTTGACGGACGACGTTGTCATAAAGAAAATTCCTTCTTCTTAATCAAAGTGATTTTAAGAATTGTTCATCCGAAAAAAGGGATCACGTCATATCCAATATGGTAAGAGTAGTAATCCGTATCCACGTTCTTGTGAATTATAGCGCTTGTTAATCCACTCACAGCAAAACAACCAGCGTGATATAACTGAGCTTCAATTTAACAGTTGCGTCGAATGAATCTCAATGGGCCATTCGTTTGTTCGATCTGTAGCAGCACCAATATAGGGGATTTCAAAAGTCACGCAACCCTGTATATTTTCGCTGTAATATCTTCACACCAGTTGTACGTTGTACACCAGCTGCACATTACCTATTGTTAGACATTATCAGTGTCATGGCAAATGTTGGAAGTGACTACTCATCACTAACTTCCACGTCCACTTTAAGCAATAACCCTATGTGTAGATACTACAGTGAAAGAGTTGCCTCTCTCACATCATAGCGAAATCTCCCATTTACGGTGTAAATGTGTCTCTCCGACACCCCAATGGCCTCCCTATTGGTAAATGTTCACTGGGCTTCCCCCAATGGACACCTAGTTGACGTTGATCTATCTATTTACCTTTCCTCTTCCATAAACATTTATTACGGCGAAATATACACAGAGTTGCGCGACTTTCGAAACACTCTTTACATATATATATATATATATATATCTACGTCCCACATTTTATGAGCTTAAATTAAGAATATTATTAGAGGATGCTTACCATTTCTTGCGAGGCGTATTCGAGCGATCCTGGCGTGGAAGAGTCAAAGCAGAGGTCGAAGGCGAATCTCCTTATCCTCTCCCGACTGTCTCCTTCCGCGTGCTCCGGAACCTGCGAAGGAACAAAGTCGAGATCAACATACTCGAACCACCGAAACGACGATCCAGAAATTTTCTGCGGACGTTCGAAAGAAGAAGGAGCGAATCCTTTGGCCAATATGCTCTGACTAAGCGCCTAGCCGACAAGAGTAGCCCGCTCGGACGCAAAAAGAGACGTTAAGACTGAATGGAAGGGGGTTGGCAAACCCCCTTAGGAAATTTATGGGCGAAGCAACACCGCGCCAAATTCCCCTCCCATAAACAATTCACTCGGAGAACTTTATGCCGGTGAATGAACCATATTATTTGGCCAGATGAGAGATGGGAGTCTAAGGGGTGATTGGAGAAATGGAGTTTTTTTTCTTCTTCTTTTTAATTTTTAATCACTCCATTATGCGAAGGAACAGGGTCGGGAGAGTTAATCCCATTCCTTCAACGACGCAGTTTCGCTTAGCTTTTGGTTTGACTTACGGGCGATAAAATAAAGTTTAATTATTATTTTTTTTTTTTTTGCGCGCTATGGAAACCTGGCTGTCTCATCGCTCTTAGAAGCCATTACCATTACATACGCCTATCATCTTGTCCTGTACGATAACAAAATCGCGCATAAGTACACAAACTAACAGTTTAATAATTTCCAAGTAGTTAGGAAACGATTTTTAGCTATTGTTTTATTTCATAATTCGAGTATAAATTGAAAGAGAAAAGGCTCGAAAAAATTACGCTCTCATTAATGAAAATTCAAGAGGGAAATACGCTTTTTTTTAAACTTCCACGCTTAACTAAGGAAGAGATTTTTTAGAGTTCACGACTAAAAATGAATATGAAAAACTATGTATTTCCAGTAGTCATAAAAGGGCCAGGGAAAACCAGACGCGCGATTCGGCTACAAACCACACGTCATCGATGGTTATTCAACGATGGTAAAAGTCCTTCTTTATCACTCGCGACGGCAGTTTTGTAGCAGAAATGAGCATCTGGTTATCGAAACCTTATTATGGCTACAGGGGAAACATAACATTTCAATCATCCCAACGTTTATTATTAAATGTTAATGGCGACAATAAGACACCCAGAAACACCCGGTACTTTATTTTTATGTCTTATTGCTAAAAAAAATGTATGCAAAGTAAATCTTCCAGAAAAGAGTAAATTAAATTAATAATATGACTTTTAACAGTTCATAATAATCATTCGAATTGAATGCTATTAATAAAATAATTATTAGTTTAGAATCAAAAAGTGATTTTAAAATCGCGGCGGAAAGAAAAACGAAATAAAGGTACAGTCGAATTTCTAAAAGTCGAACGTCTGTAACTCGAATTTTCCATAACTCGAATTTTCCATAACTCGAATTTTCCATAACTCGAATTTTCCATAACACGAATTTTGCATAAATCGAATGGAATTCATTTTACAGGACGAAATACTTTTCATGTTATTTTTCTTCTGTAACTTTGAACTTTCTACAAGTCGAATATTTCTTTGTTTCCCTTTGAAGTTCGACTTATAAAAAAGTTCCACTGTATTTTCGTCAATCCTCTATTTCCTCCCATTTCATTATTCCATTTTTGCCTTAACGTTACCTCCACTTCTCTCTGTCACATTCCTCCTTTCTCTCCTTCCTGCCTCCCTTTGCTCCTCCTCCCCATCTCCACTGCCAACCCTATTATTCCCTCCCTCTCATCTCCTTCCCTCTCTCACCTCTCTTCACCTTCTCTCTCATCCACTCTCCTTTTCAATTCTCACCCCTTTCTTCTCACCTAATTTATCTTTCCTTCCCCTGCCTTCTCTTTTTTATATTCCTCTTCATATCGTTCTTTCTTTTCCCCCCTTTTTCTTCGGCATCGCATTCTTCCACGTCTTTATGGCCCCATAATGTTTTTAATTCCCCATTATTTACCCTTAGTTATTCTTCTTTTTCAGCGCGTTTGTTTTTACTATCTCTTCAAAATTCCTTTCGGGATCTCGCTAAAAAAATGAACAATCTCGTTAACAACGCGTGAAATACAGGTATTTAAGAAGAGCGGGGATTAAAAAGCCGTCGGGTGGTGCGTGAGACGGAACACATGAAATCGGAACTTCATTGAAGTATTCTTCGAGGCCGATTGTGTTTTTTGTGGCGGTAACGTTAAAACAAGCTAGGAAAGTGTAAAACGTAACACAAATGGGCGCGTTCCGTGCAATGGAGTATTAGAAAGAAATTATTTACCTGTACGCAGTGGCGTAGGGAACATGGATCAGATGGATCGGTCGATCCAGGGCCCGGAGCTCGAAGGTCGACATAAACAAAAGTTTACCCTTTGTGTAATTTTAAACCACAAGAGCTGCTAAATACAGTGAAAATAATTCGAGATCATGAAACTCATTTCATTAAAATTTTCCCCTTCAAAAATAAAATAACCAAAAAATATATATTGAGAAGAGGGAGGGGGGGGGGGGGGGGGCGTAAATAATTCTCGAACCAGGGTCCGGCTTCACCTTGCTACGCCACTGCCTGTACGTAAGGGAAATTGCGTTTTAAAGTTCTTTTCTTCATCATAAATAATCCATTTTCTTCCTATTTAATGATCTTATATGCACACGTAGATAAATTAAACGTTTGTCTGTGAGATTGTTTATGTTAGCTACAAGTAACCATGCAAGAAATTTTCAAAGTTCAACTTGAATTAAGACATTCTTGTTTGATTTTATCGATAACGACTACTCCTACGATAAAAATGTATAGGAAAGGAAATACTATTCCTTACCAGTTCTACAACTTTCATTTGAAAACTATTTTGATATGACCAATATTTTACGAGATATGACGAAAATTTAATTTTTTATCACCAGTAAAGTGGTATCCCTGATTGGCATACGTGATTCATTTATGCGATTTTCTTATTATCTTTGACTGTAAGTCCTTAATATCAAATTTCATGAAAATCCGTTCGGTAGAAGCCAAGAACGAGCATGCGGACGGACGGACGGACGGAAGGAGGACAGATCGACGATAAGAGGCGCCCACGCTGCGCTGGAAGCGAAACGTGCCTAAAAATCGTCCGACACAAACGTTTTAGTCACATTCTCGGCATGGAAATAAAATTTATTCGATAGGGAATTATCTAGATCGCCTTATGGTTTTAAAAATATCGAATCATACACTACTCCGCAAGATCCATAAAAAGGTTATGAAAATTATATACGCATTTTGGCTACAAATCAACCGTCATCGGTGGTGGTTCGCCGACAGTAGATTAAAAGTAGCTCTCGAGGTAACTGATAGTCCTGTTTTAATACGAAAACAGATTTAGGAAAGAAGCCCACGCGCTAATCAAATTAAGAAGTACCAATGCGCATTTCGACTTTCTCAGTTACCGCATTAAGGGCAAATGTGACTTGCAAGGTTGTGATAAACTGAACAAATATTAAAATTTAACCTTATGGCGATAATTAGGTAACCGAAAAAAGGTGTTGGTATGGTAGGTTTTGCTTAAAATAATTGGATTCGGAGTGCCCACGTATTCGTTTCGTCGACGAATCAACAGTTATGTTAACAGAATCACTTTGAAATTTCGGTCCTAAATCTATCTGCATAATATATCAGATATGAGCACTTTTCCAAATGAACCTCAATTTTCCTAATATAATTCCAAATAATTAAAACCTTCCTGTCTTCAAATCTCTTGGAAATAAATTATAAGGCTAAAGAGTTATTTTTACGCACCGTCTGTGAGCCGTTTCGATAATTCTTATTTTCACTACCATCATAATTTCCGTCCTTTACGCCTATTATTTTTCTTGGAATATGATTCGTCTTAAATTGTGGAAGTTTTTCGATGCACTGACTCGCTTTAAATATTTGAAACTAATATATGATCAAGGTAAATCCTGTCGACACGACAGAGAATTATCGAGCTCGCCTTACAGCTAAAATCAAATTGACCAATGGGCCTCTTCTATAGTCGTAAAATTCTAGGGAAATCAGATAAGCATTTTGGCTCCTAAGTAGGCATCGCTAATCGTTGCTAGATTCTGATACCAATAAATATAACAAAATAAAACAATCTGCCATCGTTTGATTGCCAATGATGAGGGCTGATTTGTAGCCGAAATCTGTGCCTGGCTTTATTAACCGTACTGCGGTTATTGAAGAGGCCTCTTGTGTCGGCGTAAATCCTGTTACGCATGAGTCAACCATACGCACATATCAATTATGAAGTAATTTTTTTTTACTTTTTAACATAAAAGTATAGCGGCCCACGCGACGGCTACGGCTCGCAGAGTCATTTTTCATTATGAGATATAGCTTGTTGCGTTAACTAACTAAAAATCATCGGATCAGCAAAATTCCTTTCTCTAACGAATACAGATCGTCATTCATATTCCTCTCCCATGCCACGGACCCTAAATAAATATTCTCCCTCGCATTCTATTTCTAGCGGACGTCATGCTACTCTTTTTTTGCACGGCGGAAGCATGAGTCTAGCGACCTAGCATCGCCAGATGTCTCCCAAAGAGCCTATGACCTCTTATGCACCCGTACTTCCACTGCCATGTTATTCATCTCAATCTTCAATTTGCTTCTAGATGACACTCTGTAAACAAAATTTAACCGATAATGAATGCTACTCAATTACCCACGATACGGTTTGTTTGATTTTATTTAGGTTTTTTGTGTATATCGGGTTTATCTACGTCGTCCATTGGTTTTCATCCGAAAGGGGAGCTCTATATATCATTTTTAGGAATGATTCGATATTTATTATTAATGTTATTCTTCTACGTTTTCCTCCCCGTTCGTCCTGCTCTTTTCTCCTTTTTTCTACCTTCTGGTTTATTCTACTTCAGCATTTTTATAAGTGCATGATTTATTAGCGAAAGACCCATAAAACATTTCAAGTAAAATAGCAAACAAAATAAGTAAAAAAGTTTCTAAAATACCGCTACGAAATTTTGCAGTGTTCTATAAGTCCCATCATCTTAAACTACTGCACTGAAAGCTACATTGCGTCAATAATAAAAAATGTCCTTGCTATTATATCTATTACTACTATGTATATATATATATACTAGGGGGAAAGCCCCCCCCTTCCCCTATGCTCACTGTTTCTTCGTTCCTATCATGCACCTTTTGGATTTAGATTAGTTTAACGGAAATATGTTTTGAATATGAATTTAATGAATATATTTTATGAGGGAGGTATGTTTGGTTTTTAATTACAAATTAAGAAAATTAGTTGAATAACTCGATAAAAAATAAACTTAGAAGGTTGAAATTCCCGGAGATTAAAAATGGCCGACGTCTAGAGCGTTAAAGAGAGAGAGACGACCAGAAATAGGATTTTAGTAATATAGATAAAAAATATAAATAACATGAATACTGCGTTCGATTTATTTGCATTAAATTCATATCTTCGATCATTTTCAGCAAGTTTTAATCTTATTTTCGATCTTTAATCCTTTATTTAAGTGCACATGCACGGAAATTATCGACGACAACAATACGGGTAACCATGGAATCTTATTATTGAAATGTTAAAAAATTCACCAAAACCCGAGTATAAATTCAAAATATGAGCGAATTCGAAAGAGATTGAGTATTCGACCGTAAGAATAAGAATCCTCATTCATTTTAGCGTGTTTTAGCGCCAAATTTGCGTCGATAGCTTAATTTTAAGATATTTTAAAGAGTAAAAGACAAAGCCTTAAAGAAAAAAGTTAATTTTTACGTGTTATCTTATGGGAAATGACATTCATCCTCTGGATTTCGAAATTTTTTTAGTCATACCGTAAAGATTCATCAACGTTGAAATCCTGAGAAATTTCAGGCATCTAAGTTCATTTCTAATCGAGTTATTCAAAAAAGTAGAGCGTTACGTATCATGATGTCCATTACGATTTTATAATATAAAGAGATATAAATATAACATGTTGATGCAGGACGACGTTGAAGAGAAACCATTTTTTTAGTTTAAAATTAATAACTACCGCATCGGCTGACCGACTCAAACAATTTGGCGATCGCTCCCTTGAAAATCTTTCCCTCGCGAGAAAAAAAACGAAGATACGTAGGTATTCGGTCTGTCGAAAGACAGGGTTGCTAAGAGACTTTTTTTTTAACATGGCGCCGCCGTCACAACGGTTCCATCAGACCGTTGACATGTTTCTCAAACAAATGGCTTGGAGAACGACGGATCCGTCGCAATTGACTCCGCCTCACTTCAATTCACGTCGGCAATGGATTTGTTTACGAGTGCACTCCAAGGACTAGATAATAAACCGTCTCAGATGCTGGTATGTAGGAAAGGTTTATAGCAACGCATATTTCCAAGTGGTAAGTCATCTAAGATTACTCAAAGAAGCAGTTGTTTTTTTTAATCAAAAAGATGAGTGGAAAACATTGGAGCTCCGTTTGCGGACGCAATATGAAAAAGCGCGTTTTATTTATGATTGCAAACTTAAAATTTAGTTTTGAAAGTTTAGTAATATAACTATATGACGAAGTAATGTATTCAATCATTGATTAAGAAATTTTAACTTTCCATCTTCGATCATTTCCTTAGAATCATAATTTGAAAATCTTTAAGACACCCCCCGCAGCCCAACTATTTTTCAAAAACTTTCTCCTGTCGTGTTTTAGACAGAATTAATGGTGAAAAAATTAACTTTCTATCTATAACTATTTGCTCATTATCTTAAATTAAAAACTTTAAACCATCTACCTATTTCTCAAAAAATATTCTTTGGCAGCGTAATAAATGGCATCATAGATCACATACACCCTGCAAATTACAGACTTCTATCTTTACCGTTTACTTTCCATTTTTATTTAATCGATTGCACAGACGGACAGACAGAGCGAAAACATAAGCGCGTTTATGTAAAATAAAACGGGCTATATATCTCCAACATGGATTTAAACTAGGTAACGAGTCGGCATAATATGCAACAGTTGATTCTTATTGGTTTTGCTTCATTTTCCCAAACTATTGTTTATTTTTCTCTGCTATAAGTCTTTCTTGGAACAAATCTTAATGGTCTTTGATAGCCGCCATTGTATAAACACAATATTTTCAACAATATTACGAATGCCATACCGGGGAAAGCAATGGGTTATAATTTTAAAATATTGGTCAATAAAAAAACAATTATTAATGAAAGAAGTAAAATATAGCATTTTAAAAATCTTGTGTATGTTTATAATGTTAATAAATCAATTTGAGTGCGCTTTAAAGTAGCAAAGAGCGTCGATCACTTATGACATCCATATCAAGGCTAAACTATCAGATTAAAAGAAAAAAATAATAATAAAATAACTTAATTCCTAACTCCACAAACTAAAAATTTTTCTGCGCAATATTCTCCTTTTTTGCATCTATAATACTGCTCCAAATTATCTTTTAGCTCTCCTGTAACCATTCCATGTTTTTAAAGGGCGTACTGTACGATATGTTATAATATAGAATACATTTATACGTGAATGGCAGAAATAAACGCAAATTCTAACATGAATACAAGATCGCATATTATCACAACCTTCTCAAAAACGTCTCTACGAAAATTGTAATTACATTTCTCGCGATATGAGTGACATTATGATCAAAGCGCAATCCGCCCCTACTCCCTCTGCTCATGCACACCTTAGTAGCAGCCTGTATATGTGTGGCTTCATAATGCATGAAATACGCTTAGTCAGGAGGAGGCGAAAGAGGGCTACGGGCGGTAACCATGTTGGCGTGCGCATATATATTGCGCCATATCGCTAAAGAAGATTAAAAAGGATTCGTATTCGTTACCTTTAGGTTCGTCACCTCCACGTAGTCTTCTTTGACACGAACAACTGGGCGTCCCTTCTCAGCCACTTCCCTGCATTCAACGAAGAGAGATATATATATAAGGAGGGCGTCACTTCACTTTTAAATTAGGTTTTCTACTTCTAATTTACAACCTAAGTTCTTCCATCGACAAAAGATAAACTCGATGTTATTAACATCGAAAATAAATTACCAATAATAAACAAAAACATACGGGATGAATTGTATAATTAAAGTAATATGGGCACAAAATAGTAGCAAACACTAAAATTAAATAATATAAAAACTATATAATGACCAATAATATAAAAATGTAAAAATAACTATAAATATAAGGAAAAAACCACTAGGTTTACGTCATGAATCCCTCACATAGATTCCGAAGCGTATATACGTATTTAGATGACTCCTTTCGTGAGACTTACATAAATACATCTAGAAGAAATAAAGTGTGTATATATTTTTTGGAACACCCTGTATACTTAGCTAAAGCGCATTGGATAGAAAGTGTGTGGGATGTATGTGTACGCGAAAATTTGGACCAGTTTTCCCTTTTGTTAATTTTAAGCTTGTTCTGTTGGCTTCCAGCCGTCATGTAGAAACATTAAATATTATGTGCGGCTCTTGTCTTTCAAAAGCGATAGCACTTTTATACAAAACATGAGTTTGTACAATTCATTCAATCTTTGAATGTAGCGTCACATTTAGAATGGATTATCCGAATATCATACCCACTACAAAAGTAAAATTACAACTTCAAGATTTTGCTGCAGAAACTGTCCTTTTTGAAAAAAATATGTTCATTATTAGTTACGTCACTTCGCTAAAATCGGTGCATGAAAATTTCAAAAATACAATAAAATTAATCATAAAAATGTGTCATTTATAATTGGTTTCTATAATTGTTCCATTATCCAAACAAATCGATATTTCGAACAAATTCCGTAAACAGTTCGGATATTAATCGACGCTCTAAATGCATTTGGAGTTGGGATATTTTCGTAAATGTCACAAACTCGAACAAAGTAAGAAAACTAGAGTAAAATAAGAATTACGCCGCACGGGCTTTTTACGAGATACAACATTCTCATCCTTCGGCTCTTTCACAAGAGGAAACAAATACCCCGAAACTTCTCATCGCTGACACCGTACGCAACGCGAGAGTTTCCTCTTTCCGTAACCGGAAGATTCTGCCGCAACAGTTTCCGGGAGCCGCGGTCAATAAACAAACTCGCAAGAACGAGCGGCTTCGATGATCTACAAAAGGAGGGAGGGAAAGAGCGCGTAATCGCTGTTATCTCTCTTGGCAGCCGATAGATGGATCCTAAGCGGTCTCTTTCAAAACCCAGAGTTGGTTGCAGTCGTGGATTCCCTCCATCGGTTAAAAAAGACGAGAGGTTAATATAGCGGAAGTCTTCTCGTCGGATTGCGTGGATGAGGAGACGGAAATAGAAAAGGAGGAATGTTTCTCATTTTGGAAATGAAGAAGAGTGGAATGGAGGAAAGGGAAGGGAGAAGATAAGGTGGGAGGAGGGGGAAATATGAGAATGAGGCGGGAGGAGAGACAGACAGACAGACAAACGACTTTATTTAGAGAGAGAGAAGGGGAGAGATAGTGGAGAAAGAGTGGAGGATAGGAGGGAGGAGGTAGAGAGAGAGAGAGGAGAGATGTTGGGGAGGGAGAGAGGAAGGGAGATGGGGAGGGAGAGAGGGGAGGAGACAGGGGGGGAAAGATTGCAGGAGGGAGAGAGAGAGGGAAAAAGAATGGGAAGATAGGGGAGGAGATGGAATATGAGAGTGAGGGAGATACGGGGAGGTGGGATAGAAAGGGAGACGGAGAGGGGAGATAGGAAGGGGGGGGAGATAGAGGGGGGAGGGAGAGAGAGTGGGGGGAAGGAGGAAGTGGCGGTGAGAGGGTGGGAGAGAAAGCAGGGGAAGATGAATGCTAGAAGAGGGTGAGAAGGAAAAGGGGAGGAGAGAGGAAGAGGAGAGGTAAAAGGGGATCGGGGGTTCAGAAATAGGATAAAAACAAGATAAGCGTGGATAGGAGGAGAAAAGATAATTAAGAGACAGAAGATGATTAGAGAAACAAGAGTGAGATTAGGAGAAGCCGAAAAGACGGAACAAGACGAATTCCGCCGGTTAGGAACGCTGTCGCGTGATACTTTTATCCCATTAGCAGGGAATAGGAAATCGAGAATTCGATACCCGCGGCGAGATTGGATTCAATAGGAAATAAAACGGTAGGCAACTCGACCAACCTTCAACGAAAAAATTTAACGTTCTTTTAAACAGTAATGGCGTATGAGAAAATATTTATCCATCGCGAACGGAGGATAGAATCAGTCAAGTATTTCGATTTAAAAATTAATCGAAATAGCGCCACTAAGTGGTGTATTTTTGTAAGGAAATCCATGTATCGGATAAATTATTAACGATACGCTCATTTTTTAAAAAGTAATCTCCCTATTCATTTTATCATTAAATTAATTTATCATGTTTTTATTTATTAACCCCTTTTCCAAGGCTGGCTTTCCCGACGCGGATGTGATTATACGCGGTTAAATGAACGGGACACGCGTAAAATTAAATTGTACGAGGTCCTGAGATTTTGCGCACGCATGTTGCGTGAGGAAGTTCGTAGCCCGCACGAACGCATCATTTTTTCCGAAAAGTGCGAAATTCACGCAACGCGGTTTTGCCCAACGCGAATTTTTCCCAAGAACGCGAACCTCGCGCTACGCAGGAAACCACGGTACTTATTTTTGTTTATTTGCTGTTTTTTACACTAAACAAAGAGTTCACCAAACATCGTGAACGATACGTCAATAACGTCAATAACGCGACAAAATACGTCCATACATTCGGCAGGATTCGATCACGGGAACTTTGCATCTGGAAGGCATCCATTGCAGCCTCCTCGTTAATAACAAGACCGCCATCTCCCTTTTCCTTTCTGCGGACATTTTGATCGAAACGTATTTATCACCAACAGCTAAAGATTTTGAGAGCGGAAAATTTATTGCTTTTTTCCCCATGCGCAAGCATCCATTTATCTCGTCCTCTCTTTAAATCCGACATCATTAAGCTGGAATCACAACATCGCCTGGCACTTCTGATGACATGGAGAAAGTCGTTTTTCCTCGATCTATGAGATCGATGTTAACGCGCGTGTTTTCGAAGAAGCCTTGCGAATCCAACGCGAATTTACGCGCGAGGAACCCTCTCGTCGTTCTTTTTTCTTTTTTAAAGCATATCTTTGCGACGTATTTTTTCTTTGGAGATGGAATAGGCCATATCTTTTTATCCTCTATCACGCTTAACTCTTCAACTGCTCCTCTTTCTCTTGCAGTGTAAGACATGGTACTTACTTTATATTCATCCCTCTGTCTGTCCCTTTCTCTATTTTCCTCATTCTTCCTCCTTTCTCTTTAAAAGCTTTCTCTTAATCTCTCTTTCACCCATTCTTTCTCTCTCCCCCTTTTTACTTTCTCCATATGTAATATAGGGAAAGGATTGTGATCACGAAAAAAATCGACTTCGAGATTTCAACGGAAATACGATTTGATGTCCCTAGAACACGTTTAGACTATTTTCGGAATGATGTCTGTGTATGTGGATGGATGGATGTATGTGATTGTGGGCGCACTAACTCAAAAAGTACTTGCCATATTATTACCAATTTTTATATATAACACTTCAGCATGAGCACAAAGAACATTAGTTTTTGGACAATAACGGTTAACCGGAAGTCGAGGTTTATTCGAAACCCGATTCGGTTTTTTCGATATTTCTCCGATAATACTTCATTATTGTATACATTGATCATTACAAAAAATGTAGAAAATATAATTACCTACATCTTTTATTTCAAACAATTTTCCATATCAGTTATTGTTTAGGAATTATTTATAAAAAGTAATTGGTTTTTTCGGTTTCTGTCAAATATCTCCTTAAAAACGACGTAATTGGTCATCTTCGTGAGGATCAAAGTTGTAGAGAATAATGCTATTCATAATAATTTAAATATCTATACCCCAAATATGGAGAAAGTCATGTGTTGCCACATCAGATTTTTTCTTAGTTTTTCTCAACAAAAATGCTTTATCTTCATCTCCAGCCGTACTGTATAAAATTTGCTAAATGTTTTTATCGTGAATGATACAGCGTTAAACAGGAAAATAGGCTCTATAGTCTCTATCTCGTGCTAAGAAAGACGTTCACGTTAACCCCTTATTATTTTCCTATCCTTCCCTCCATATCTCTCTTTCACAGGTTTTCTCCTTTTCTGTTCTCCTTTCCTCTCTCTCTCTCTTTAGAAGTTTCCGAATTTGTAATTCAATCTCTTAATTGTGTTTTTTTCGTTTGTTTACTTTCAGGTATTTATCTTCTGTTTGTATGTTTATATGTTATTGTTTTTATTGTCATTTGTAATTCATAACGTAGGGTTAAATGTAAGAAGGGACTATGTAGTCTCAATTTCGCCCTAAATAAAGTCGTTTGTCTGTCTGTCTGTCTGTCCCTTTTCCCATACATTGTATTTCTTTCTACCTCTATCTCTCTCGTTTTCTCTTTTTTATCTTCTCCCCCACCCTCTGTTTCTCTCTCTCTCTCCCCTCTCTCCTGCTCCC
This sequence comes from Uropetala carovei, assembly GCA_036926305.1. Lineage (NCBI taxonomy): Eukaryota > Metazoa > Arthropoda > Insecta > Odonata > Petaluridae > Uropetala > Uropetala carovei. The sequence goes on from JAXCHB010000043.1 coordinate 4,219,606, forward strand.
TCTCTATCCCACTCCCTCGCTCTCTCTCTATCCTCCTTTGCCTTTATTCGTCTGCCTCTCTCCTCTTGTTCCCCTCTCCCTCTTTCTCTCTATAACTAACTAAATAACTAAGGAAAAAGTGGTGTTAGAATGCTCTATATGTGAAAGAAAAACTCATCAGAATCATGTACCACCTGATGATGAATATGATATATATCTTTGTCACCTATGTCTTAATGTTGGGACAGAAACTGGAGTGAGAGTGATTTATACGATTCTATTTAAAATATTTTTACCTTTCACTTATGTTACAATTAGCATGTTTTCTTTTTTTTTAATTCTTTGATTATTTTATATGATAGAAAAATAAGTAATTAGGTAGATTCTAGTTTATACGTAAGTATGTTACAAATGTTTCCATGTTACTTAAACAATACATTTAATTAGATAACTGGGTACCAAAAATACTGTAGCTTAATATGCCGATAACTGTGTTCATATGTGCCAATTACTATGTTTTTCGTATTTTTTTTATTAACCTGAAAAATAATAATGAAAATGTTGTCCGTAATCTTTTTACGTGTCCCTTGATGATGTAGATATTAATAAATAAAGCTTTTTCTTCAGGCAAACAGAGGTCCTATATATTTTATACACAATTTCAAACTTTGAAAGCTGCTTAAAGTGCCAATAACTATAGCCGTTACCCTATCTATCTATCTCTCATTCTCCTTTTCTCTCTCTTCCTTCCACTCCCTCCACATTTCTCCCCTCTCCCTCTTTCTCTCTCTCTCTCTCTCTCTCTTCTCCCACCCTCCCTCTTCCTTCTCTTCCTCCCTTCATATTCCCCCTCTCCAGAATTCCTCCTTTTATATTCTTCCGACAGAGTGACTCTCTCCCCTTCTCATCCCCACCCTCTCTCTCTCTCTCGACAAACATACACACGAGCTAGCAGACACACACGCTGCACCCCTTCCTCCTCACTTCTTTATTTTCCCTCTTCTTTCCTGCTCCTCCTCTTCCTCGTCCCTCATCCTGACGCCCTGACTCACTCCCTCCTCCTTCCTCCTCCTCCTCTCCACTCCCCCCACTACGAGGACACCCTCGGGAGAAAATAACAGATGGAGCGAGGTTTGACGAAGGAGATGAGGATCCACGGATTTAAAAAAAAGAAACTCCCACGGTTTGATTTCTTCGATATTTCGTAAGTGGGAGATCCTTGCCGGATTTAAAGAAACAGGTGTCGGTTAAAAGTAAAGCGTAAAGGGTTTATTAAATATTTTAAAAAAATTCCGCCTTTTAATAGAGAGACTCTAACCGGAAAACAGAGCTTTTAAGGTTTAACTTTATTATAGCGATAATGGAGAGTTTAAGGGTTTTATTCGGTTTTTTTTTTCTGAGAAGAAATAAACTCGTTGCCATGACACGAATTATCACTGACTTCAGGTGCTCGATGTACATAAACAATTACCCTGATGAAATGCGGTTGTTAAGTTTATGAAAGCCGACGAAAACGCGCTGCATTAAGAGAAGCGTTTGTGTGGGAAAATGGGGTTATGCTCCCGAAATATAAGATGGCATGTGGGAACTTTTTGACACGTCGACTTGAAGATCCTTGAGAAAATAAAAGCTTCCCTTGACGGAAACCACACTGTTTTGATTAATTTGAAACATATTATTTAAACCGGCTATTACGCTACAACAATTCGATAAACCTGCTCTAAATTTACGATCGCCGGTTCAATAGCATTGGTTACCTACAAAATTCTATACAAAGATGCTCAAAATAGGATACCAACGAAATTACCGAAAAGGTGATATAAAAACATCAACTGCGTAAAACGTTTTCTACCATTCTAAAGGGCTCCAATAAATTTTCTATTTACAGCAGCACTCCGCAACCTTTTCGATTTAAAGGCACACTTCTCAAGTTCGCTAGTCCCTCGCGACGTAGAAAATCAAATTCCACAGCAGTTTGTGTGTGGGACGTTCTTAAACACTCTGTAGTCAACAGAAGTGGAGAAAATAATCATCTTTATCACATACATGGAGTATATCAAGGTTAAAAGGCACATTAGTAAATCGTTTAAATATTTCATCTGCTTACCAAACGATTCAGTCATAAAAACTTTTAATTCTACGATTAGATAGCAACTTGATTTCATTTTCAATTAACTTAAACAGTGTTTCAAAAAATGGGTTATCATTAAGAAGATTCGCTAGCCTCTATCTCACCCAAATAAAGACGAATGTCTATCCATAATGTAATTTTAGCAGAGCGTACTTTCACTATAAAGCAGAGAAATGCGAGGACCCCAGGGATATTTTGACGGAACTTCGCAGAACAACCATCTTCCGCAAAGCTACGTTAATTAGTTCCATGAAAATGTTTCCTTATGGGAAAGTCATTGTGGATACTGTTACAACGCCATTGTAACTCTGTTCTAATGCGTCCTCTGGTTAACCCAGCCGAAGGAGCTAGGACCATACATTTTAAAGCAAAATCAATTGTGAAATCGCTATATCAGTGGTTCCCAAACTGGGAGGGCGCGAGAGAGTTCCAGGAGGGTCGCGAGGCCACGAGGAAAGAAATCAATTTTGAATGTCAAATTCAGCTGAAATAGATTAAACATATTTTTCAATCTTCCCAATATGTACCAGATACATGGATAATGTAATTACGAGTCAGTTGATCATTAATAATGATGTAAATACGAGTGCAACCAAAACCAAACCCGATGCCTGAAGGAACGCATTCTGTAAAATGAACCATTAACGCACAGGCGATGCGTTCCAACGGTTTTTCCCTAACAAGATGGAATGTCGAGGAACTGAGTTGTTATGGACTAACGCACAAAGCTTCAATCTGATTTTTTCCTAATTTTTTTAATAATCCGACGGGAGGTGGAAATACCGTCGTCAAGCCGTTTGCCAAGGCTGACGCCCACGGAAATTGGCGCCAGCACCGAAACCTCGAGTCGTCCGCGCAGTGCGAAGAGGAATCCTTCATTATTTTTCAGCGTCGTAACGGCTAAGCGTCGCCTTTTACGAAACCTCATCGCACGACGGAACGCGACACGTAAACATTAAGTCGCATAAGCCGTACAGTGAAATTCACACATTTCCCACTGAGCCTGAAGAATAAATTGTCGGAATATGGGAGGAGGAAGCGGGAGCGACAAAAATAAAACAATTTTGGCGGAGAAGGTCGAAACCGAAACTCTATCAGCGTAACCTTAATTCCTTGGCATTTCGAGTTGGAGCTAATAAGCATACGTCGTTCTTCCTTCCCCTGAGATTTATAAAACCGTCCGAGGAGGCGGAGACGTGGTGATTAGACTCATCCGTGAGCACGAGGCCCAAAAACGCCCCCTCTTCCCCCCCGAAAAAAGTAACACGCCTCCGCTCTCCCCTCCCCCCCCCCCCCCCCCCCACTCGCGCGCCGTTAGCAACGTCGGTAACGCGAGTGCAAACGGGAGGCACCCAAGGACACATCATGCTCTTCTTCTTCTTTAATCCCGCGACCAAATTTCCTTCTCACCACCCTTCATCTCCCTCAATCTCTCTTTTTCTCCTTGCTGTCATCCTCTGGCGAGGTAGTCGCGCGTCACCTAGCAACGGAGGAAATTCTTATCGGTTTAAGGTTGGATAGAGAACGGCTTTCGAAACTGGATTATTTTTTAGTTATTATTTTTTAAATAATGCACTACACCGGGGGGAAACTCGTTTTTGTACGGGATTCATCCGGCTGTTTGTCTGTCTGTTCAGAAAATAACTCAAAAGTTACGTAAGCTATAAACTGATCAATTCAAAGATAGACAGGTCTACATTAGAGCTATATATTGTACAAATTTCGTAGATCTAGAGTTAGTGGCATGGAAGTAGTCGGGAAAATAATCTCTGTCGAGTACGTGCTGCTCCTAATGTAGGCAACCAGCAACACGTCGCGTATGCAGTCTGTGAAGAAAAGCGACTTATGTAATTCGCTCTGCAATTCTTCTCTCACTGGACTTGTCGGGCTCCACTCTTTATCAATGCTCGCAATCTGTGACACATCGCCAGTGGTGGATCCATGGCGGGGGGGGGGGGGGGGGGGGGACGATCCCTCCCTACTTCGATAACCCCATTGCACTCCTCTGGGTGCTTTCTTAAATTCATTCCGCGCAGAATTCTTCAATTATACGCCGCAGATTATGTCTGTACAGCAAGGGAAAGACAGATTCTGATAAGGGTAGAGATTTTCAAAATATAGGGCAGTTGGCAGGGGCGGATTCGGTAGGTGGAGGGGCGATCCCCCCCCCTGAGAAGTTTTTGGATCCGCCCTGCACACCTCGAATGCCTCCCTTAAAAATTGTTTTTTTTTAAATAAAGGAGTTCAGTGTGCCAAAAACCTATATATAAATTGTATACCTATAGTATTAATTACGAAAATACGTTGAATTTCCTGATGTATTTGTGCACAATTTTGTGAGAGGAAGGAAATGGATCATCTACGACGAAGGAAGGAATGTAAACCTAAATATTACAACTGATTAACTCAAGAGAGGTATGTTTTAAATAATTTTCGATTGATTAATTACAAATAATATTTTTAGAAATTTTCCTGGCATCATTTATGATATATCGTTTTGCAGTATTTGGTCCTTATACTAAAATTGCGTCAATACGTCGATTGACCTTGGTTAGGGAAAAATTTTTAGTTGACAGAGAAACATAATCGTGTCATAGTGTATCGATATTTCATGGTGTGCGTTCCTTCAAAGTAGATTGTCGTTCACTTTGAAATACTCCATCGCACGAAACGCGCCTATTTGTCATGAACTGTACACTTTCCCAACTTGTTTATTTTTATGAGGTTATATCGCACTAACAAAATGGCAACTAAGTTTTGAGCGCAATCAATTTTCTATTAAATGTCCACCTCTGTACAACAAATTTTTAAATGTCGTCGACGAAATCAATCCTCATGGCAGATGAAGTAATTAAGATGCACTATAAATACATTTCATTTCCTTTCGTGCGCATACCACATAAATATTTCAAAATTTCATGAAAAAGAGGCATCGACGCAGAAATGTACGCTCAATATGTCAACTTTCCATCTTTTATACCTTCGGAGATATTTAGGAAAAAAGCTTTAATGTGCCTCTATCCAAACCTGTATAGATTTCTAAACTCGAATCTAAAGAAAAAATGGCGGCATTACAGAAATATACACACAAAGTTTCAGCTCTCTCTCTCTTGTTTACGGTTTCGCCGCAATTTCAATGTAAGAAAATGCACAGACAGATGGAAGACAGACAGACAGACGCCAAAGTAAAGTATAAGTGCATTTTTTAAACAATAAATATAGCAATTTCTATTGGTAAAGGCAATTTTCCGAATATTTCGCAATTGTTTTTTCTTTTAGAAGAGCTGTTAACCTACGGTCGAAATTTTATCTCTGTCGCAAACATTGTGTGCGCGGAATTTTTTTCCTCTGATGAAGACCGTCTGAATTTAAACCGTTGCCTAAGACCTTTTATCTGTCAGAGGGAGAGAAAAGGAGAGAGGGAGTGAGAGAGAGAGAAGGGAAGAAGACTCTCTTTGTTCAGGGAGAGGATGAACATGTTTGTATGTCCTCCTCAAATCTAACAAGCCGAAGAAAGAAGGAAAATAGAAAGTAAGAATGAGAAAAATTGATAAAGAAAGATATGGAGAGAAGGATGAATTTTATCAGAAATATCACGTAAATAATTTATTTTCAAAATTCTTGCTGCAAGACAAAGTTTTAATCTGGAGCGGAAATGTACTGTAAAAATGTGTACGTATGCTGAATTCGTGCGAGAAAAATTAACGTTTGTTCTTGAGAGGAAAATCATTATGATATAAAATTGATAATAAATTTCCTTTTATGAAAGTTAAAGATACCATTAACAAAGTTTAATAATTTAAACGCAACATTCTATTTTCAGCTTTAAAATAGATTTATATATACATATACTTATATTTGATTTTTTAAGTGAAAATAATTCGTAACGAATGGCGGTTTCATATATAAGGGACAGAGTTGGAAAAAAATAAAACTTTTTCTAGAAGACTGAACGTCTGTTTTGCATAGAAAAGGGACAATTTAGAAACCGCGTTCGTTTGTATATATCTCAATAACTAAGAAAAAGTTTTTTCTTCTTTTCTGAACATAAAGTATTTATATAAGATCTGGAACGGTTTAGTCGAAACAAAAACTCACATCCGCATCAAGACACAGAAAGGGTCGCATATGGCTCGCGGGCCACCAATTTGATATGCTTGCTTTTAACTCGTCCATGATGTTCAAATTAACGTTACGGCAGTTAAAAGTTATTAAAGATAAAAAGATTATTAACTCGTTCAGTTAAAATTTCGCACGGGAGCATTTTTTTTACTCGGAAACGCTAGAATTTATAAAGCGGTGGGAGATTCTTAATTTTAAGTAGTAAAGAAGAAAACGCCCCAACGGCGCCTCCCGTTCCCGTAAAAAACTTTAAAAAACGCCGTCCATTTCGATGAATACGAGGGGGGCTGCTGAGTTTTCAAACGCACCTGTATTCCAGAGGATAACGTATAAAACGCGAAGGGTTTAGTGAGACTAATTCGGTCCTAGGGAGATCCAGGAGATCTCGAGAAAGAGACAGACAGACAGACGAACGACTTTATTAGGGCGAAATTGAGACTATATCTTACATTTAACCCTGCGCCAAAAATTAAAAATGAGAATAAAATAGTAATAATAATTTCACAAAAAAGAACCAGAAAAAAAATCAATAGAAAAACATACAAGCAAGACACCAAATTACAAATTCGGAAAAATTCTATAAAAAGACAAGAGTAATTGCGGTAAAAACCTAGGAAAGACCTGATTTGGCCACCCAAGTAAAAGACCACGCAGGAGAGAGAGAGGGAGGAAAAAAAATCTTGGCTCCGCGTTCATAAACAACCGTTTAATTTTGGGAATGGTAGGATCTTTTTTCTTTTTTTTTAACTGCTGGTGTTCCCTTGAACTTCGCTGGTTATGGGGCACTTCGTTCGCCCATCCCGGACGAGGGACCACCCTTTTCATTCTTTTTAAAAGTAGCCTTACATAGGAAGAGGTCGAGGAGGGAGAGATGTAAGTAAACACGTATTAAACCACGCTCTTGACATCTCCTGCCGTTTCCCTTTTCTATTTGTCAGAACGGATTTGTTTTGGCATACCTCTCTCTCTCTCTCTCTTTTCTTCACTTTCACTAGGTTAAATACAGCTGAGAGGTCTGGGAAACCTCAGAAGAAGTTTTTTATGGATGAGAGTTGAAAAAGTCCTGCTTTCAATCGGCTATCATTTTGTTAATTTGTAATACCATACATGCATAGCAATTCTACCTTTCGGTAGGCTTAAGGCACACTAATAAATCCGTGCAATCTGAACTCTATCTCTTATATATAGTTCTCATAGCAAATTGCTTCCTTCAACGAATCTAATACACCTATCCTCTTCCTACCTCTTTGCCTCTTTCATAACATTCTTCCTTCTATGAGTTCTTTCAATAAAAAGTTTCCTTTCAAATTTTGACTCGCCCGTTTCTTCTGTCTATCCCTTATTACTACTGTAATTTAAAGTTTTTCTCTTCCCCTGCTATATTCGAAACTTCCTCATTCGTTTTACTCTCTGACCAAATGATTTTCTTTAATCTACGCCATAGCCACATCTCAAACGCCACCTATTCTGCTCACATCTTTTCTATTTGACCATGTTTCGCGTCCACAAAATGCTACGCTACATATCAAAGCTTGCACTAAGTTCTTTTTTGGCGCGTTTCGCTTCCATCACGAGCGCCTATAAGCGTCGGTCTGTCAGTCCGTCCGTCCATCCGCATGTTCGTTCTCGACTTCTACCAAACGGATTTTCATGAAATTTCATTTAAGGACTTACAGTCAAAGACAATAAGAAAGTTATGTAAATGAATAACGTAAGCCAATCAAAGGGTACCACTTTACTGCTGACAATAAATGAACTTTCCGTCATATTTCTAAAGTATTGGTAATATTAAAATAGTTTTCAAAGAAAACCTGTAGAACTAGTAGAGTATTTCTTTTCCTATACAATTTTATAGTAGGGGATACCGTTATCAAGGATATCAAACAAGAATGTCTTAATTCGAGTTGAGAAAATTTCTTGCATGGTTACTTCTTCATTGTTGCTAACATAAACAATCTCACAAAAATTCGTTTAATTTCCTTACGTGTGCATGATATATTTTTAAATAGGAAGAAAATGGATTATTTATATTGAAGAAAAGAACTTTAAAACGCTATTTTTCTTGTGCACATTTATATCATCTCTTTCAAATACTCCATTGCACGAAACGCGCCCATTTGTGATACGATGTATACTTTCCTAACCATTTAATATCTTTATTCAAGCTGCCGCACAGTGGGACAAATTACGGAAAAGCTGGTCATAAATGAAAAAATCAAAATGTCAGATATTTGCTGTTTACTATTCTAATTGTAGTCTAAAACGACCTACGCATAAAGTATCGGTAATAACACACTCATTTTGTGCAATCTCTTGATATTGTATCATTTCAAAATTGGTGGCCTACGGTAACGTTTGCTTGGCGTCTAGTAGCGTGTGAGTCACATCGTTGTGGTTTGCCTTCGTTAATTCCTTTGAACACTTATATTGTGACATAACTTTAATATGGATTCTGTTGCTGGAGGTATGATAAAACTTCATTGCACATTTTAAAACTTTAATCCCGTTCATTTGTATTTTTTAAAGGTTTTTTCTTTGACTAAGCATAAAATTTAAAATACGTAAGTAAACATTAGGCGAGGATATATACCTTCCCCATTTATGACCATCTTTTTGGTAATCCGTCCCACTGTGTGCCGGTCAACAAACCTCGTCGTCTCGTATGTACATGCCTCCTTTGCTCTTGCTATACTTGTCCTGATCTCTTTCGTATTTCTTCCTTCTTGTGACAGAAAATGTGTAATGCCACAGCGTGAACATTTTTGAGAAACTTGAGATTGCAGGCTATGATACGATAAGGAGCTCCGCTCCTGGTTCCTTACGGGTCCTAACCCCTTCTGACTCGCCTCGCTCGCCTCTTATTTTCGAAATAATTAGCTAGGTTTTCATAAATTTAATAAATAACTGATTAATGCCAATGATTAGAAACTGAGTAAATGGAAATGAGTAAAATGGAAATAAATAAGATGTTTCGTGTTTCGTAATTATGACGTCATCGCGTGTTTACGTCGTCGTTTGAAATTAATCTTTCAGTTCCCGTTAAAAGCATTCAACTAATGATATTATGATGTAGACTTCGAGGTTCAAAAATTAAAAAAAATATATATCAAGTGTTGCTTTTGGATTCCTATAATATATAACGGAATATGTAAACAGAATGAAACGAAACAATACGAATGAATCAAATAAAAATCGCGAACTGCATGGGTGCGCGTGTACGTGTGCGTGCGCGTGCTTGCGGGTGTGAGTGCACTTGTATGGTTGCGCGTGGGTGGGTGGGTGTGCGTGCCTTTAAGCACGTCAACTTTACATCTCGCAGTCCAGTGAAAATAAAAAAACAACCAAAATAACATAATCCTCCAACCAATAGGTACATATATGCATTCGTAAACTTGCGACAGAAGAGACAATTAAATCCGTTCGTATAACGACTGAATTCCTCCCTCGGTCACATTTCACGTGTTTCACTTGTTTGTGTGCTTTAGTATATTTTCCCTTCTTTGAGCCTTGCCGCCAAGTGCATTCTGGGTCGCGACCCGTACTTGGTAAAACAGTGACCTAGATTAACTTCTGCGGCCATATAAAGGTTTCCTTTCAGAACCAAGGTTATCGAGTCACCAACGAGGACGACTATATTTTGTATCTGAAAGGAGCAGCTGGCGTAATCGATTGCTTTATCATCACAAGAGCTGCCTAGACCTTCCATCGGGTTCGAGCCCTTCACTGATCTCGATGATTCATTTTTTAAATTTATATAGAAAAAAACCGACACAATGCTACGAATAATATTATAGCCTGCATTCGACCAAATTTTTTTGCACGTCATTTCGTCAGTCTAAGAGTCTTTAAGAAAACGTGTTAAAAATATGCATACTTAACTTACAATTAGATATTTCCGATAGTCACAACATGGTTATGAGAAGAGCATAAACGTAAATTTCGGCTACAGCGCAGTTTTGGTTAATCGAAACTTGACTCTAAGTAAACGATCGGTTTGGAATTTTGTCTTTCGTGTTTCCCAAGATGTTTTCAATGCTTGTTGTCACGGCTCTTATAAACAACTGGAACGTTGTTAAATTCTTTAATGCAGCTGTTCGGTGAGTGGTGAAAAGATATGGAATTTCGACGTATTTCTGTTTTATCTCTATTTTGTTTCGGGCGAGTGGTGATCTGTTTTTACTTTATCATACGAAGTATCGAGAAAGTACACCTATCCCTCGATTTACATGGTAGATAGGTTCCGCAAAACCACCGTGTAAATCGAGACTAACATTTCTATAGAAAACGGGGGGATAGGCACCAAAAAAACCCTTATTATTAATAACACGAATAATTAATGTTTTATTTGTACATATGTACATATTAATTTATCACAAATTTAAATTCAGTCACTTATGTAACATATATATTGGGTATGTTTTATTTGCACTAATCCAGATAAATATTAAGTCATTGATTAAACTTAATTAATATGTACTTATAGTAAGCATAAAAAATGCACGCTCCTCAAAATTAAAAGTTTACAAACAAAGAAAGTTTCACTCAAATTCTTATGAAAATGTCTTTTTATTCAGTGTCTTCTTCGCTTGTTGATATAGCAACAATTTTCTTCTTCTTCCTCGGTTGAAATTCGTCACTACTGCCACTAACTTCCTCGGCACTAGAATTTTCCATGTGACACATTATGGGCCTCATTTCAAGAAACTCTGATATCAAGGTTTGCTTTTTATTTTTTTCCAATTCCATGTAAATTTCCTGGTACGGAGCTAAGCAGTGTTTTAATTCCCTTTCAAATTTTAAGCTTCAATTCATGCTTGGATCATTATCGAGGAAATAATTTTCCAATGTTCTAGCCATTTCTAGGCCTTTACTTATTGTGCTGACAGTGAGTGTTGGAACTGGGTCATCACAATCGCTTTCAGGATCACTGGAAGTGGAGTTGATAAACATGTCTACCAATTCGTCTTCGTTCAAACCTCTTTCCACCAACAATTCTTCAATTTTCCCAACAGCCAAATCATCTCCCACTAGATGTGCCAGATCAGTAATCTGAGAATATGCATGATGTTTTTATTTCACGAACTGCCAACGCCGTTATTTTTACACAATCTAAAATTGTGAAGTTTTTCCATACTTGGCTGACACTAAGCGTATTGTCAGCATCTAGTCCATCCAGAATTTTTTGAAATGTATGTTTTATGTAATACGCCTTGAAAGTAAAAATAATACCCTGGTCTAGGGGCTGGATCAATGATGTCGTATTGGTTGGTAAGAATACTACCTTAACATTTGCATGATCTAAATCATGAGGATGTCCTGGAGCATTATCTATCAATAAAAGAACTTTAAAGTTCAGGTTCGTTCCCTTCATATAGATTTCAGCTTCAAGAACAAAACATTCGTAAAACCAGTCCTTAAATATTATCGCTGTTACCCATGATTTTTTATTAGCACGCCAATGAACTGGTAGGTTACTCTTATTCAGACCTTTCATGGCAGGTGGATTTAGAGCACAATTAATCATCATAGGTTTCATCATACAGTCACCTGATGCGTTACTGCAAAAGAGTAATGTTATCCGATCTTTGGATGCTTTAAATCCCCTAGTCGTTTCTTCAATTCGTGACAAATAAGTTCTACTTGGCATTCTCTTCCAAAAGAAACCCGATTCATCGGCGTTAAGCACTTGATCCAGAGTATAAGAACCCTCTTCAATTATTTTAACCAGCTTCTGCGGAAATTATTTAGCAGCACTCTCATCACCTGATGCAGTTTCTCGTTTGATTTTAACATTATGTAAGCAATACCTTTTCTTAAAATTCTCTAACCATCCTTTGCTTCCCGAAAACTTAGATTGCTGATTTGTAGATGAGTGATTTGTATCCTTGATGTAGTTAGAAATTCTTACATCTTTATGTTGTATAGCATTGCTGTCTATGGGCATTCTCTTTTGAATGTTATCCTCTATCCAAATCATTAGTGCTTTTTCCATAGTCTCTATGTTTTCAGGCACGAAAACGGGAACGTTTAAACGGGGACTTAGGGAAATAAAAATATCATTTTCTTGTCGTATTTTTATAAAATTTGTATACATTAATTTACATCCATCAATATTTCGCGACACACTTGTGGCCCTTTCACGGCACACCACTGTGCCGCGGCACAGCGTCTGGGAAGCACTGCGCTAGATAAATAGACTTCTGTAATAGATAAATAGACTTCTGAGTATAAGATAAGATATATGCAAGTAACGTAAGATTTAAAAGAGAAGAAAGAGCTACTCTATACAAATTTTACTTGCTTCCACGATCAGTACCGTGTAAAACCGAGTCTCTTATCGTGTAAAACAAATCTGGTTACATTTTCTTGACCGTGTTAAACCGAAACCGTGTAAATCAAGTACCGTGTAAATCAAGGGATAGGTGTATTGTTATCGCGAAAAAATTCGACCTCGAGATTTTTACGGAAATATACGTTTTAGGTGTCGCTGAATCCGAAAAAGTGGTTTTCGCAATGCCGTCTGTCTGTCTGTTAATGGCTCTGGAGCCTAAACGGTAGAGCGAAAATGAATGAAATCTCGTACTTAGGCATTTTATTATACTAAGCAGAGTATACATAGAAATGATTGACATTGCTCAATAATTAAGAGTAGTTTATTCTACGCATTTTTAACAACAATCCGATTTTCTCAAAAACGGCTATAACGATTTTGATCAAATTTCGTACAGTTAATTGAATATACATCTACAATAATACTACGTATTTCATTTTTCTCAATGAATGAATATAGGCTAGTTTAGTCTTGGGCAACTTTAACAAAAATTGGATTTTCTAAAAACAGGCTCATGCGATTTTCATTTTCTAAAGATAACTAAACGAAGCATTAGTATATGAGAAAGTATGTACAATGTATGTTGTACCGATTTTTTTTATTTTATGACCATTCGATCCATGGTTTGCGTCTAGTAATAAAAGTATTTATTTCACAAGCAGAGTTTTATCCATTTTGTTTTTCATGTGGTTACACCGCCACATATTCGGGAACTAGAGCCTTGTTTGGTTTAGTTTTGAGCGCAATCAATTTTGTATTATAATTTTGAACGTTTTCCTATTCGACTCTGTAAAGTTTTCTAAAGCTTTTCAAGAATAAATGGCATCACTTTGGAAATGTACACGCAAACATTTAGCTCTCCATCATTTATACCTTCTGATATATATATATAAGTAAAAGAACAGAAAATTATTTAAAACTATACCTCACTTGAGTAATTGTTACGTAATCTTTACGTCCAAATTCATTTCTTCGTAGTAAATTATCCATTTTTTGAGCGCACGCAACGAAAATTAACATATTGTGTTCATTTATTCGCCGTAGATAATAAATTTCCTTTCAATTATTCGTTCTGTCCACTCAAGATAGGAAATTAAACATGTTTACGTATTTTTAGTAGGAATCGTTTACTTCAGTCGCTACGAAGATTGCTTTCAACAAACGATAAATCCGCCTACGAAATTTTCTCATTTAATAAATTATGGCTTTCTCGTTGGATTTTTCTCAAATGTTTACGGAATACGTAGCGTTAATGTGAAAATTTACACTAAATTTTTCAGCTTTCCTTCTTTTAAATAAATTTTAAATGGGTCTCAATCCGAACTTTTATATTTTTCGAAACTCAAATTAAAGAAAAACAGCAATACAGAAATCTAACATCCAAGTTTCAACTATCTTTTGCGATTTCGTCACAATTTCAATTTAAGCTAATGCACAGACAGACAAACGCCAAAGCGAAAATATAAACGCATTTTTTTAAGCGTGCTAAAAAATACTTCAAATCATTTTTCGCAGTGAAAAAACCTGCAAGTAAACAAAATCATTAATTGTTACCATGTATAACAAAATATCGATGTGCTTTTAATAGCCTAGCAGCGTACGTGTAGCTATCAACGATCAGAAAATTTTATTACTTAGCGACGTATTTATATATATTTAAACGAAAAATCACAGTATCTCTTAAACAAACGGCTGTATGAAAAAATATTTCAAACAAAACTTGTAGGAAATTACATTATCTACAACTGTGATAATGGCAAATATTTAAATAAATTAAGTTATAAATGAGATATTTGGAAAAAACGTAATAATGGCAAGCAAAAATCTCCACCTATCCAAAATCTTTGAAGACACTGAATTACTAATTAAAATCTTAAGTATAAAGTATTGTGCTGAGCAATTCCAACTTATCTTTTAACGAACACGAACTGTGCTTACGCTTTTTGGACATTTCTACAAGATGGGCAAAACGGCGATAGTAATTTAAAACACTGGGAAAAGCCCTCCACTATATTGCACAAATGTATGCTAAGACGGTAGCACAGTCGCGACACTCAACGTTAGGAAACGAGGCACGAGTAAACGTGGCGTCACATTACCCCTTCCAACCCTTCCGCCGCCTTATTAGAGCATTATGTGAGCACTTCCCATTGGTCCAAGACATTTCCAGGCAACGAGTCTGCGTAAGCATTACCCCCCCCCCCGCCCGCCGTGTATTTTGTAAAACCCGGTTCCCTAATCCAAACATATCCGAGTCCCAATTAGTTCGGATTAGCGAGGCTCTACTGTACTTCTTACGTGAGAAACGAAAAACTCCGATGCCTCACTCGGTCCTATGCCACATAGTCCATTTAAGAGGCCGCTGGTGATTTAAAGACGAAGTCTGCACGTGGGGGGGAACATCGTAACCGAACCCATGGTCTGCCGAAAAGGAGACGATTTTTTTTTAAACGGCACTCCGTCACGAGACACGCCCCTAGACAGTCACATCTGCTGTGCCATGGGATGGAGGGAGTGAGGGGGAGGGCGTCTGGAGAGGGAGGAAGGAAGAGGAAGGGTAAAGCGGCAGAAGAACACAGAAAAAAAAGACAGAGGTACAGAAGGAAAAAGGGGACGCGTAGACGGGAGGGATGGGGGTAGCTGGGAATAAATACAAAAAAATAAAAGGGTTTCCGAAGCCATTAATGAGTTCGGTCACCCCCCGCCATCCACCCTTTAGCCCTTTTTCTGTACCTTCCTTCACACACATCTTGGCAACGACAGGAAGTGACTCTGGCGGAAGGGCTGTTAGTGTCTTCACTCCCCTTAACATCCATCTACAGATCCATAAACAAGCCACGTAAAACAAAAGACGGCAACGTTTTTAAGGGGGTCCGCGTTTACGCCGAGTTTAATGCAGTAAGATTCAGTTACAATGAACGTTAATGGGATGCGTACGTCTTTCGGTTGTGTTTGACGTAAGTTCGAATGAATACTGCCTCAAAATTGTATCAAAAATAGGCAGGGAAGTAATTATGGGAGACAGACAGACAAACGACTTTATTCGGGCGAAATTGAGAACACCGGGAGGGTCTGGGGGGGGAGACTGCCACCTCCCCCTTTTGTAAATTCTCGGCCCTCCTTCTGAGTATATATTTTAAAATATTAATAAATAAGAGTAGTGTGTTTTTATTCTTAATAAAGAATTAACTTTCATTTCTGACTTGTGCAGTAAAATTAGTAACAAAACATTTGTTTCGGTATTATTATATTTGAAATATTTTTAATGTTGATGTGCCACTTCAAATATTTTGACAACCATGCTGCCCACTCACAGTTGAAAGGCTAGTGAATTTCCTTCCAAAGGAGTAATAATTTTTGAAAAATAAAGTTTAATGATATTTTCCAACAAATTAAGGCGTTGGAAAAGGGAGTTCTTAAAATACTGCTACCGTAAGATGCCGGCCGAGGTTTTGAAGTTAGTGTATTATTTTTTATGTATTTTGAATATCCCCTCAAAACATCGGTACAATGTACATTGTACAAACTTTCTCATATTCAATTATCTTTTGAAAAATAAGAACTATGTAGAATCATTATAAACATCAACTTAAATAACTATGCAACATTTGATGATAATCGTATGAGCCGTTTTTGAGAAAATGAAATTGTTGATAAAATTGCCAAGAATAAGCTAGCCTTATATTAATTTTTTGAGAAATATAAACTATTTAGTATTATTGATGATTTAAACTCAAGGAACTGTACGAAATTTGATCAAAATCGTTGGAGACGTTTTTGAGAAAATCAAATCGTTGTTAAAATTGCCTAGAATAAACTGCTCTTAATTATTGTGCAATGTCAACCATTCTTCATAACTTCTATTCTGTATGATAAATTGCCAAAGTACGAGACTTCATTCATTTTCGCTCTTCCCTTTAGGCTCTAGAGGACAGACAGAAGGACAGACAGACAGACGACATTGCGAAAACCACTTTTTCGAACTCAGGTACACCTAAAACGTATATTTCCATCAAAATCTCTAGATTGAATTTTTTCGCGATTACAATACTTTCTCAATAAACTTCGTATATGTAAAAAAGCGATTCAAGCGCAAAAAATACTTGTCTCACGCATCTTCAATAGACACTACAGGATTATAAAAAAACATGAGCATTTCGGCTACAAATCAGCCGTGCTCAGTGTTAATTCTAAGAGAGAATCTATAATATTTTCGGTGAGTTACCACTGAAGATGACACTTTTGTAGCCGAAACGCGCATTTGGCTTTTTTTACAACCTCGTTTTTTGCTATTGGAGATACCTGAGACAAATATCTTAAAAGTGCATTGTAAACCAGGCACTGTGACACACAGGCTCTCAACCTCTTGCATCTTTCGTCCTAACAACCATTTGTCAACAAAAATCGGGTCCCAAAACAAAACCCCATCATTTTCCAAAAAGTGGATATTTTACATTAAATGCAGTTGTAATATATTATATTAATCAACAACGGAAATTTTTATTAACACTGAATTTTGTCAGAAAAAAGTTTTATAATAATAATTTTTGAAACTTCGCGTTCCACATAGACGACCTTCGCATCCCACAAAGAGTGACGCGTCCAACCGGTTGGGAAACGCTGCACTCTGACGAACACTCTGCCAAGGCCGGCAAAAAGTGTTTTGGTCGTAGTGAAACTTATAACGGTGTCGTTTTAGCTAATTTTTCGTTATAACGGCAATCATTGTAGCGAGATTTTTTAAAAAATTGCTCATAACTTCCGATCTCCAAAAACGTTTACCCGAGCCAAAAAAAACTCTTGTTTTTACTTTCTCATATACGAAGTATATATTGAGAAAGTATTGCTATCGCGATAAAATTCGACCTCGATATTTTTACGGAAATATCCGTTTTAGGTGTCGCTGAATCCGAAAAAGTGGTTTTCGCAATGCCGTCTGTCTGTCTGTTAATGGCTCTGGAGCCTAAACGGTAGAGCGAAAATGAATAAAATCTCGTACTTAGGTATTTTATCACACTGAGCAGAGTGTACGTGGAAATGGATGACATTGCTCAATAATTAAGGGAAGTTTATTCTACGCATTTTTAACAACAATTTGATTTTATCAAAAACGGCTATAACGATTTTGATCAAATGTCTTACAGTTACTTGGGTATACGTCTGCAATAATACTACATATTTTATTTTTCTCAATTAATGAACATAAGACTAGTTTATTCTTGGACAACTTGAACAAAAATTGGATTTTCTAAAAACCGGCCGATAGGATTTTCATTTTCTAAAGATAACTAAACGACGCATTAGTATATGAGAAAGTTTGTACAATGTATGTTGTGCCGATTTTTTAAAAGGGATTTATTGAATGTTTGGGGTGAAATGAGGACGGGAATGTTGCAACGAGCAATGAAGGAGGAGGAGGGGAAGGGAAAAAGGGCAAGTATCTCGAAGGATGTGAAGGATGTACAGTTGAACGTTAAAGAAGTAGGCGGAAGCGGCGCAATGAAGGAGACTAAACGAGCCACAGTTTCTCGCGTGACCCAAATAGAGAAAGACTCCCATTTTATAGCCGAATAGAATAAACGGCCTTTATGTTGGATTTTCGGACGTTACCTTTGAAATAAACCGACGTACCGAACAAACCTAATCTATTACATATAAATAGATGCTTCTTACATAGGATATAAATTTTTAGGTACTTCCAGAAGGGCTATAAATCTTAAATTTGGCAAGATGAAAGTTTATTGGATACAACCGAATTAGTTAAAATCGAGATAGGAACTCGGGGAAAGAACAGTTTCATAGCTGATTGAATGAGATTTCTTATTTTTTTAAGAGAAATTCTTACTTTTTCGTGTTATTGTCATAACTTAAACGTAGGTTATTTTCAATCTCGAATAAATTTGGTTGCCATGGTAAGTTTGTTTGGATTTAAATAATGTCTATGTGGAAATTTTACATTTTTAAGTGTTCTCACGATATATATTTTTGAAAATCCAGGGCGATAAACGGAAAAGTATCCGTTGACCATACCTTTTGGAATTACATATTTTTTTCGTACGGCGCATTTAAAAATAATGATATTAACAAAAATAACCTTTCGTGCATCAGCTGTTTATTTCAAAGATCAAAGAGGTAATTAAGATGCCGCACTATGTTTGCCCGTCGGAACTTTTATTTTCCCACCTTCCGATTTGGATTCGTTTTCGCCTCCACCTTAAAATAAACATCCACATCACCGCACCAGTCGAGATGTGTCTGAAGTATGTTTCGAGATATGTCACTTTCATTAGGAGCCGCGGCCTAAAACGAGCTCCTGTATATCGATTAGACACGTTTGTCATCCCTTCGAATCCTTTGCCAAACGTTACTTATTTTTGAGCAGTAATATTAATCAAAAACAACACGAAAATTAACCACGAGACATCAGTACAGGTATCCCTCGATTTATACGACAGCTGTGTACCAAAAAAAAAGTCGCATAGGGTTAAATCTCATAAATCGAACATAATTTCCGCATACGAATCAATGAAAATGTCCGATATCTTGCTACAAAAAGAATTAGAATATTTTTGCTGTTACTTAAACGGAACGTCTAGCACAGTACATCCTTTTTCTTGTTTTTAATAATATTTATGGCATTTTAGTATGAATAAATTGAGTTTATGATTATTTAGTACGAAAAATAACGCTAGACGCTACTATAAGAAATTTTGAGTAAAACATAGTGTTAACCGCCAGCGAAGTCTGCGCCTGAAGCTGAGAAAGAATGTTTTCTCTCACTCGGAAGGAAGGAAATAAATGGTGGATTCCAACGACTGAGGGTGGGGATACCGCACACGGAGAGTAAACAGAATATTCGCAATTCGCATTAAAGCGAGTGCTATTAATTGAAATCGGTCTAAATTAGTTGATCGCATTTTTCGAACTCGCATATAACGAGGAGTACCTCTACCTAGTTCATTTTTTCTCCGATTCAGCAAATATCAATTTCTTTAATTTATCGACATTTTTTAATTATGTCTGAATGTGATTAAATGAGGACCTTGTATCTAATGGCCTGAATCATAGCCTCCAAATATCATTTGCCTTCCCTTTAAGATGAGGGAATTATGTTATTCGCATAATTAATCGTAGAGGAGGATATACTTAGAGCCTATGGCTATGGCAATATTTTTAGAAACGCCTTGGAAATGTAGATGTTGATTATTCATCGAAACCAACAGTGTTTATATAGTGATACGTGAAAGACGTTGAAGTGTGATTACAGTTGTTTTAATTTTAACAATACCTAATTTCCATAATACTTTCTTTTCACTTTAGCCTTCAAAATTCTCTTCCACCAGATTCTTAATCATACTATTCCCTGGGTTGCCACCCCTCCAGGTTTGACCCGGAGTCTCCGGGTTAAGGGTGTGGTATAGATCAATAAATAAATACGTTCCTCACATTTGTATGAAAGTTAATCAACTTTTGTGCATCAAACATTTAAACACGGAAAAAACACTTTATCTACTTCCCCTATGAGAAACTCCGGGTAAAATTATGAAATCTCTGGATCAAATTAGACACTCTCCGGGTCATTGACGAATTTGAGGTGGCAACCCTGACTCTTCCTTCTCAAGAAATGGCCGATGCAGATAGTCTTCCTCTCTAATCAGTTGTTTAATCATTCTTTTCTCCCTTATTTTTCCAAATTCTTTGAATTTCTGATATTCTTCTTTCACTGTATTATCTTTATCTTTCCCCATGACCACATTTCGAAGCTTTCCAAGTACATATACTATGGTATTCCTTATCACTTTTTGTTAGCTTGCGTCAATGCTACCGCCCAGCACAAGGCGTTCCACCGCAAGCAGCGTAATTCGCCAAAATTTTCTTCCTCTCCACCACGTCTGCAAATTACTCAGAAAATCTTCGGTACATTACACCGAATTTCTTTTTTTTTACATCTCACTTGTAGGCTTAAATGTCTTGTTGTTAAAATAAAAGAATTTCGATATCGCTCCGTCCTATAATTTTAAGTATTCCATCACTGTGGTCTTGTCTTATTTCAGTAACTCCAATATTTCCAGGGCTAATTTTTAGAACTTTTTCTTAAAAGCAAAAACGTGATAATGTGATCAGTCTGTCGGTCCGCCCGTCTGTACCTCTGTTTATCTATGGACCATCAACTTAAAAAAAAAAGATATTTGGAAAATTCCTTGTAAATTAAATATCTCTTGTCAATCTACGAATTTTCCACCGATTGGATAGGTCATACAATTCCCGCTAGGTCGCTTCAAAGTCGGATAATTCAAAACTTTGAAATAGTATTGCAACCAAACTATTCAAGCTATGGGAGAGAAGTTTTCACGGATGAGGATATCTAGTGAGGATCTACATTCCAACGGTATGGGTTGTCCCCTCCCTTAAGGGGGAGGCAGACTAGAATCCTGAAATCTTTTAAGAAAACTCTTGCTTTAACAATGAGATCTTACTTGTTATTATGTATATTCTCTTCATTTTCTCATTTATTTTGCTTCATTAAAAACGTAAATAAAAATTGAATTTAACACGCGCTCGATGCGTAGAAACGTAATCGTTCCATCTTGACGAAAAAAAAAACATTGGTGGAAATCCTCTCAATTAATAGAATTCTGGCTACTCTTTAAAAAAAACGTCTCCCAACGCCTCTACTTTTCTTAAATGGCCGCCTTCCTCATTTCTCCCTCCTTAAGAATTGTTGCCCGAGGATCTTTCTCTCTCTCTCTCATCGCCCACGTGTCTGACATCATGAAAGCCGAGAATGAAATCATTTCAAAACATTCCCACTTGAGCTTGGTGTTTTGTCTTGCCCTCTTCCTCTTTACGCTGCGAAACTGATACGACTTCCACGTACTACATTCCGGATTGAGATTTGTTCTTCGCCACGTTTCTACGCTTTCAGTTGGCGAAAATAAAATGCCATCGCTTTAACCTTTCGATCTAAACCGCTTAGGTTTTCCTATTTCATTTTAATGTTGATTCATGGTTGTTTCAAATTAAGCAATCCACGTGTTTTTAAGTTCGTTGGTCAATTTATTTTCGTCGTCCCCTATTATGTTTTTCTTTTCACTTATTAACAGATTTATCCAAATTAAAAAAGTGTGGAAATAATTGGAGAGCAAATAGCATAAAGCGCTTTTTTTCGACAATGTAATGGAAGACGTTCTTTTGCTTTAAAAAATTCATTCCTCAAAGGTTTCTTAACCTTAAAATTTAATTAATTATGTGCTATTATAATCTCTTGAGTCGAACTGATACATTTGGTGATTTTTAATACTAGAAGACCGTTCCAGAACCGCGCTAAACCCCGAAACTGATGGCCGTGCAACTCGAAGTAATCCTCTAAAATGAAAACCGTGCTAAACCGAAACCGCGAACGGCGAGGGAAATCGTTTAGTTCGAAACACCGACGCTCAATTCCAGTGGTTCTCAACCGGGGGTGACATGACCCCCCCCCAGGGTGACGCGACGGTTATTCAGGGGGTGACCCGAATATTTGATAATTTCACAGTGTATCATATTCTGGCTTATAAAAAATATAAATAAAATTAGGAGAATGAACACTCGTGCTTATTTAAATGGCAGAATTTTATGTATGTGGTTAGGGAAAGCCTAATTTATCTTTAAAGGTGACTTGAAGATAATGGAACTTTCAACGGGGTGACGCATAAATGAACGAGCTGAACATAGGGTGACGCAGTCAAAAAACGGTTGAGAACCACCGCTCTATTCCGATGTGGATTAAGGGACTTTTTTTTTTAGCGGGAGTTGTCTTTTAAAGGCGATGTATCCTGCGGTCGCGGAAACACTCGTCGTCTTTCGAATCGAGACGGAAACACACGTCTGGTCGGCATGAATTCGTTCCAACAAGAGGAACGCACAAAGCTACTTATACGAGGCACTCCAAAATCACTATACATAAAAGCTTTCACCCATCTAGCAGTTATAGGTAATCCCTTATAAAATCAAAGGGGTTTTGAGTCTGAGTCTGAGTCTGAGTCCTATTTCCTTAAACGGTTCTTTTCGGTTATATCCCCCCTCTAATTATTTACTAATTATGTTGCCAACGAGACACTTAATAAACAATCAAATAATTATCATACTTTATTATACAAAGAATCTTGAAATAATATTAATATTTCCTTCAAAAACCCATCGTAAATCATAATGAAAACGAATTTAATTCATTTAACAGAGAGGAAAGTGCTATGAGATTCTTAACAGAAAAAGGAATCATACATAGAGATATATAGATTTTGTGAGAAACTACATCCATTGATGATTAATTCCTATCTTGCGGAATTCTTGTGGCGACACGGTATAAAAAATGAACGTCCTTTTGATTGTATTTTACGAGATATTTCCTTGTTCTCTCCACCAAAACATTGTAAAAATGAATAAATAAATAATATAATTTATAATGTTATAATCATTATTTGATTGTTTATTAAGTATCTCGTTGGCAACTATAATAACATGATTAGTAAATAATTAGGGGGGGGAATATAACCGAAAAGAACCCCTTAAACTCCTCGGTAACATTGAAGATGGTGATCGCCAGGCTAATGAAGATATTCCTTAATAATGTTTGTCGCTATACCTCCATATTTAGGTATCGGTCTCCGTTAAAGGATCACCGAGAATAGCGTCATCGCTTTTCCAGTTGTAATAACTCTTTCCCCTTTCAACATAACATATAACATATTACAACCCAAAGAAAAATTGAAAATCGCCAACAAATGAGCGCTTGTTTATATTTGGTGTTTCGCAACACAACAACGGGCACCTCTTATCTTATTCCGTAGCTCACGCGTGTACAATGGCATCCTTCTAACATCTCTGTCGACCTCCTCTCTCCCCTCACAGTGATTCATCCTCTTCGGCGTGTCCTCTCTCCTCTCCCTGCCCTCTCTCTCCCCTCTCTCCCTTCCCCCCCTCTCCCTCTTCCCCCCTCTCTCTTTCCTCTCCCCTTCTGGAGAAGAGCACGGGGGCATGCGAATTAGACTGAGTGAGAGACGACGGCGGTTTAGCAAAAGGGTCCAAGAAAAGCGGGACAGAAGGAGGAAGGGGTGTAGAGAAAAGTGTCGCCCCCTCTTAAAGAAAGTCCTCGAGATACGTGCTTCGTTTACAGCCGAATTCACCATCTTTTTTTAAAAAAAAGACAGACGTTAACAAAAACAGCGAAGGAGACGACCCGAATCAGTCTTCGTCTATCCACATAGTATTTTCGTTAATTTTAATTATTATTATATATAGATGTTACAATTTGGCCATTATGCCAGGTGGCAACTTTACAGACTCTGATACATTAACAAATATTTTTCAAAACATACACATTTACAGTTTTCGTCTTCCAATTCCTTCCTAAATATTACAATATCATATTACTTCCAAATGGCATTTACTATTTCAATAATTAAAAGTAACTCTAAATTTGCACCTACTGACTAATGTAATGATAACGTAATGCATGGATTTTCCTGGAAGACATTCATGGTTACCAAAACGGTCCAGGGGCCCACGAAGTCCCCACCGTATGTTACCCCTCCGGGCTATCCCCTACATCTTCTCACAATCGTGAATATCTCTAAATATTCTTAATTGCAGTTGCGAGTAAATTTTTTTGTATTCTTGCCTTGAAGACGCCTACATGCTGAGGAAAGGGATCCATCACCTCTGCGAGTAGATTGTTTCACTCGTCTATTCCCCTATTTAAGAATGAATATTTACCCCAATTTATCCTTTGTCTGGCTGGCTCTATCTTATATTTATGATCCCTACGACCTAAAGTATACTGACTTTGCCATTCTGACACCTATGTCCCTCCATGATGATTTATTGGCGTACGCGCCGTGTGTGTGTGTATAAATATATATAAACAGATCCTGATAGAGGAGGGGCCAGCAGGACCATTTGGCCCGGGGCCCCCAAGATCTATTCTAAAGGTTTTGTCTCACCTCTCTTAGGCCCTGTGTATATACACACACACACATATACACACACACACACACACACATTCCTGTTTACCTAGCTTCATTTCTTCGCGATTAATCGATGAGAAAAAGATAAACCGCTGTTCGCCTATTCCAATCGTCTTCCCAACCGATATTTCTCTTTTCGTTTGCGTGGAATCGAATTTCGGACGATGATGATAAAATAAATGCGTTTCGTGGGCACATTCCACGCACAGACGTAATATACACCGGGAGTTGATCTGTCTGCGAAATTCATCCATGCAGAAAATGATGCGCCGATTTACACCACGAGTTTCAATGGGGATGCAGGATTTTAAGTTGTCACAGCAACAATTCAAGAACACTTTAAAAAAGTTACTCATCTCAGGTATCTCCGATACAAGCGGCGCGTTACGGTGACTGTTGGCCTTAGGTACTAGATTAAATGGACGTCCTCCATTTCATATTAATGAAATAAATACAAAAAACAAACATTTTATTTTTCGCTTACAAAAATAGGATAGAAAATAATAAAAATAATTATGTGCGTACTTCTCCAGCTTTTTTCTAGCGTTTTGTTAAATTTAGATAATCGCACTAGTATGCCTATGCCATGACGTGCCAATGCTTCAATAGCCACAAAAAGGTGATTAGAGAGCAGGTGTGTGCATTTCGGCTACAAAGCAGCCGTCTTCACTGGTAATTCAACGACAGTATATGCTAACAAGTTAGGAAAGTGTACAGCGTATCACAAATGAGCGCGTTTCGTGCAATGGAGTATTTGAAAGGGATGATATAAATGTGCACGAGGAAAATAGCGTTTTAAAGTTCTTTTCTCCGTCATAAATAATCCATTTTCTTCCTATTTAAAAATACTGCATGCACACGTGAGGAAATTAAACGTTTCTTTGTTAGATTGTTCATGTTAGCAACAATGAAGAAGTAATCATGAAAGAAATTTTCTCAACTCGAATTAAGACATTCTTGTTTGATTTTATTGATAACGATAACCCCTACTGTAAAACTGTATAGGAAAAGAAATACACCACTAGTTCTACAGGTTTTCTTTGAAAACTATTTTAATATTACCAATACTTTAGAAATATGTCGGAAAGTTCATTTACTGTCAGCAGTAAAGTGGTAACCCTGATTGGCTTACGTTATTCATTTACATAACTTTCTTATAGTCTTTTACTGTAAGCCCTTAATATCAAATTTTATGAAAATCCGTTTGGTAGAAGTCGAGAACGAACACGCGGACGGACGGACTAATATTTTTTTTACCCATTATGTACCAAATTTTGAAAATCTTACTTTTCCTAATTTTCGTATTATCAGAAGCAAAATAACGTTTAAGGGAATAATATATTGTGAAGGAAAAAGACTATACTATACTATAAAAATAGGGACTTTTAAGTACCGTCGTAATAAGCGTATCAGGAAGCAATATATACTGTCTAAATGGGTGGTACGTTTAAGTACCGTTGGTATATACATAAAGGGTTTAAAATCATAAGTGCGATGCCTTGCGCTTTATTGGAATTTATTCAAGTAATATTTCAATTCAATCGGTCCTCGTCCACATTCTATCCCTTTTAAAACTTTATAATGCCCTGCTTCGAATCCCTTCTGTTGTTAGGCATTCGCTACGTTTTTCAGCGCAGGATATGGTGCTCTCATATGCGTCCAGATGGACGAGAGGGAATTATAGGGAGGAGGATGAAAAATGGCGAAGCTAATTGCCGCTATGGAAACGCTAAGAAGCGACACGACGGGGAAAGAACGTTTTAAAAGCATTCTTTTTTTTTACAACTGAAATGGAAACCTAAGAAAGGATTACAGCTGCAGTATCATGATTTAAATTTTTTATCAGAATGACGACTTATTCTTTATAAAAGGTATTTAAAAGTGAAATAACTTTTAAAATTAAAACATTACTTTCACTTTAATATTTTACTAAATCGAGATTTGAGTAAAAGTGGAGCAGGAAGAGAATTGCAGTTTCCTGCAAGATGGTTGTGGAATTAGGATAATTATGTACTTATTCACGCTATACAATCGTGGGTTTTCCACCAGATAATTATCGAGCACGTCTTATGGCAGAAAATAAATTTTTATAACTTTTATATAGCTATTGGAGATACCTAAGACAAGTACTTAATTTTTCAATCTTTTATGATTTTTCTGATATATCCAGAAATTACTATTCTGCAGATTTATGAACTGAATTAATTCTTTTTACTTTCTCCATACGTAGGATAGGATAAAGTATTATATTGTATACGGTTTTGGCTGAAATTATGGGCGACCGGAGGTGATGGTTTATCATGCAGAAGTTCCGCTTTTTTCAAATATCTCATTTAGAAATTAATTTACGTAAATACTAGGGGGCAAGCCCCCTGCTCGCTGACACTGGCCAACCCCCATCCCCCTATGCTCGCTGTTTCTTCGCTCCTACCATGTATGTACCTATCGGATTTAGATTAGTTTAACCGGAATATGTTTCGAATATGAGTTTAATGAATATATTTCATATGGAATGTATGTTTGGTTTTTAATAACAAATTAAGAAAATTAGTTGAATAACTCGATAAAAAATAAACTCCCAGAGATTAAAAATGGCCGATGTCTAGAGCGTTAAAGAGAGAGAGAGAGACAACCAGAAACAGGATTTTAGTAATATAGATAAAAAATATAAATAACATGATTATTGCGTTCGATGTATTTGCATTAAATTCATATCTTCGGTCATTTCGAGCAAGTTTTAATCTTACAATTAGTTTCGATCGTTGAGCCTTTATTTAAGTGCATATGCACGGAAATTACAGAGGACAATGTCGGTAACCATAGAATCTTATTATTGAAATGTTAAAAATATACCAAAACTCGAGTATAAATTCAAAATATGAGCGAATTCGAATGAGATTGAGTATTCGACGGGAATAATACGAATCCTAATTCATTTTGGCGTATTTTAGCGCAAATTTCGCGTCGATAACTTAATTTTAAGATATTTTAAAGAGTAAAAGAATGAAAGTCTTCAAAACCAAAAAGGTGATTTTTACGTGTTATCATATGGGAAACGACTTTCATCTTCTGGAATCGAACCCGTGACCTTTTTCGAAATTTTTTTAGTCATAACGTTAAGTTCCATCAACACTGAAATCCTGAGAAATTCCAGGCTTCTAAGTGTATTTCTAATCGAGTTATCCGCAAAATTAGAACGTTACGCATCATGATGACCATTACGATTTTATAATATAGAGAGATTTGTCATCAAAACTATAGACGTTATAATTTCCTACAAGTTTTGTTTGAAACATTTTTTCATAAAACAGATTGCTAAAGAGATATTTTCATTTTTCGTCTCAATTCATGTTAAGTACGTCTTATTGTTGACAGATACGCGTAGGGATAATTTTAATTGCACGTCGATATTTTGTTATCCATAGCAACAGCTAATAATTTTGTTTACTTAGTTTTTTCGATGTTAAAAGTGATTCAAAGTATTTTTCACTGTGAGAATTGTGTTTCATAAATATTCACGAGTTTAATTGCCGATAATTATTCTTGAGGACGCTGATGCCGAGAGCAATCATATTCATTACTTTGTATGGAGAAAGTCATGTGCTGGACGCGTCATATTCTTAAAAAATATATATTTGCATCACCAGTCACCGTCACTAACAAGACATTTCCTCGAAATTTGAAGATAACACTTTTACTGAAAAATTTCGGCGTATTAATTATTTTGTTCCTTTTTTACGAATTGAAAAAAATCACCGGGAAACCTGCGTATTTCTTTTAAAAGTAGTCCAATCATGTGTTAAAACGTTCGGTCTAGCCATCGAGTAGGTCTGCAGACATCGTTCTACAAATCATCCTTAAGGATTGCGTGTCAGATGCTGACGTTTTTCTTTTTTTTTTGCTCTCTTGGTTCGCCAAAGAAAGTTGTCGATGCGAGGCCCGCCGCGCTAATCTCTATAGCAGCGACGCTTCACGAAATACTTTTCTCCCTTTACGTTTTTTTTTGTTTCCGGACTCGAATCTAATACATCCAGCTCACATTATCGATAAGGCAAGTAAGCGTTTCTTAATCTCCACCTTCCGTATTTCCTTAGCTAAAAGAGTAATTGCATGCAAAATTGGAAAACAATTGAAGTAGTTCCTAAATATTAATAAACTCCTAAGACTAAATGCCCGTAAAAAACTACGGGATATGAATTTAAATGTCCTAATTAAAAATAAAATCGATGGTCAGTTTTTTTATGGTTTTAATTTTCAAAAGAATGAAAGCATGAAAAGCGATTTTACTAATTACAGAAATTATATCCTCGAGCCGAACCCAAATCATTTTCGGGGCATTTTTTTCGTCATTGACTTTTAATGTGCGATTGAAGCATACCTACCTGAGAAATTTCAATATTCTACCTAGACGAGAAGTTTGTTAAAAACATTTCAAAAGCGTCACACACAGAGTGACAGAATAAGCGTTTTATATTGAGGAAATAGTCAAATATTTATGATCTATCGTTAAATCAACCAAATATATTTAATTCACTATTGTTCCTTAATTCGTAGTCAACTACCGAGGGCGAGGCGAGCGGGGTTAACGCCCCGTGCGTTGATAATGGGGCACCGAATGGCAAGAGTCGAAATTTGATTGCAAAAATTTAGAAAAATGTGGCTGTTAAATTACAATTTCTGTATATCTAGTAATACATACATTTGAAAATAAAATTTTTATTTGATGTACGGTGAAAAATATTATTATTTTATTTATATGGCGGATATTTTTTTCGGTCATTGCCTGAGCGCCAAATTCCCTTTTCTACGTCACTGACTCTCTCTTCGAATATATCTCTATATCTCTCTCTCTCTATATATATATATATATATATATGTATGTATGTATGTATGTATGTGTGTATGTATATGTACTCCAGCAATACAAATTGTTTGAAAAACGCTTTTTTGTCTTCTATCTTTGACAGATCCATCTCATTTGTCCTCGCTTTGGTGGAATCCCTCTTTTCATGGGAGATTGCAACAGCCCAAAGGCTCGCGTCATTTCGCTCGCCAAGGCATCTTGCGTAATTTCTCAAAGAATCTCCAGCTTAAACAAGCGTCCGCGCTTTGTTATTCGAGTAGGTATACGCTCAGCCCCTTCATTCGCTTTAAGCAGACAATGAGATATAAAAATTTTTAAAAGTTTTTGTATCATATAAGCCCCTTTAACTTTCCGGGAATTAAAATAAAATTAGGAAACCTTGAAAGCGTTATAAGGTCACCTTGATAAATGCACGAGCTGGAAATTTCTCCGTAAATAAACGATCGAAGGCATATGTAACAGAGACGTGAATACATGCAGAAAAATACACGTATATACACACAATTTCAAAGAAGTGTACCATGAAAATTCATATTCAATAAACCTCGCATCAATACTTTTTTTAATTCAAGAATTCACGTGAAATTTGTACCATTAACTTGAGAGAAATTACCGAATGTATAAGAAAAGAAGACTATCAAGTACGAAGTATATAGATGCTATTACATATTTTGAAAAAAATCGAATTCTAGATGTTCGATTAATATGCGCGATTCAAGTCGTTGTGTGTACTAAAAAGTGGTTTTACTATTCCGTCTATAGTCTGCCGTCTAATCGATTTAACAGGATGTGATTAAACACGTATTCAAATATGATATAACCTTGTTAAAATGAAACATATCGAGCGACAATGGGGGATATGCAACATTCTAGCTGATTTCCACAAAAATGTCCATTTACTCAATAAATGGCTGCAACGATTTAGTTGAAATTCATCCATCTACAGAGATTAATGTAATTAACGATATTACACATAAAGTATACATCAAAATGTAATTTATAGCGTATATTGACAATATTACATATCGAGATAAATTTATGCAGCCGGTAACATTACTCCGTGGACTGGAAGCGCACTGATTTGTGAATATGCGTAAATGTATGTTACCACGATTTTTTTACATTTGTTTCTTCGTCAATGATGCCTTATATAGCTTCACTCCTCCGGATGATTTCACTAGCTCCACCTTCGTTTTACGGAAATAGGCTAACATAAGTAAGTTACCTCAACGGCCTTGAAATTTTATGCGTTCGTATCGACAATCCCTCCCCCTACCTATCCATTATCAAATTATATAGGCACAACACGAGGACGTGTTTGTATATATACTATATATATAAACTCTCCCCGTGAATCACTTTCCCGTTCGATCGGGAAAACACCCTCTTCAGATCGCGTGCTTTTGTTTGAGCGGAAACCCTTCAATTAGCGGAGTTCGCCATCATCCTCGTTCGTTCGCCATCTGACCCCGGAAAATGTCTTGACGCAGCTGTCAGATCGTGTGCCAAGCTATCCATATCGATCAACGTTGTTTTTTTTCCTGGCTCGTTTAATCCGTTTCGTTTACGAAAACAAAAGACGCGAGGGATAGTCTCAGCATCCGTTTAAGTCGACTTGGTACCTTTAAAAACTTTCGTTTAGCATAACAATTTTTAAAAAATAATTCTAAAGGGATACTGCGTTGTCTCTTTGTCGTCAAAGTATCGGCAGAGCGAAAATAATTTTTTTAAAGTCCGCGTCACATTCGTATTGTGACGTAACAGCATTACCCGTAAACATTTATGTTAGATTTTTTATGCAAAATTATGCAGATAATTCAAATTTAGACAAAACAGGGGCATTTTCTAGCATCTAAACCTGGGTTCGGCGGTTTTTCCTTTGCATGGCGGGCCGCATCTTTGGCTGCGAATGCTTCCGCGAGCCGCATTGTAAGCTCATCGGTTCGTAGAAAGTTAGATACATATTCTGTGGTACAACAAGAGTAAAAATCAAGTGTAAACAATTTATTGGCGTGATAATTCTTCCTAGTAAAGGTTTTGTGAAAGTAATTTTAATTAACAAAGATGAAATTCTCTGCGTTGAAGTTCACGGAACGGTTTCTGACCGATATCGTGGGCCTCTGGTGGCGAGTCTATGATGGAGAGGTAACGCGTTAAAATTGAATATAGACAATTTCATATTTTTATCTGTGAAATTATGGTCTCAAAACATTTTCTGGTTAAGCCTTAAACCTAGTAAATTATTTAAATGATTTTCGCTAATATGAGACAAAATCTCTAGGTAACTTTTAATATAAACGTCCATCCAACCTGCCGAAGCTATCGTAACTTCCAATGTGCCACTCCCGAAACTTTCACAGCTGCGAATGTGGCTCGCCATGCAGACAAGGTTGGAGACCCCTTACACTAATGATTCGAATTACAGGGTTATTGGCAATTATAGAAACAATGTCGACAATTATAAACGCAATATCGACAATCATAAACACAATATCGACACTTATAAACACAATATTGACAATTACAAACAAGTTATGGTTAATTATAAACAAGCTCCAACCTCGACTGAAAATTGTTATAAATTATATTACTTTATTTAAGTCAATTAATCAAAAAAGAAATTAATGTTAATTTATTTAAAAAATTATCTTCATTTTGATAATTAACAATGCGTTTAGGAGGCCCTAAATCGTATACGTTTTTTATACGGCAACAATTATAACTTGTATCGAATGGTTCAAAAAATTTCTCTTCGTCGATGATCAGAAGAAATACCCATTTTTGGGATTCACAAAAAATTTCGTTTTTAGCCTTATTTTTTTAAAAAAAATTCACTAATGTAATCGATTTGTACGTCCGTCACGCTCCCGTTTCCGGTAAAATACTTCTACACCGTTCAAGTTAGAGTAACCAAAGTTTGAGGGATTGTTCATGGTCACAAGTTCTTCCTTTGGTTGAAATTTGGAGACTCCAGGGAGAGCCTAAGGGGTTTAGTTGATGGGGTGGGGGGGGGGCAATAAAAAAAACCGTAATATCCGATTCGTCAGTTCTTTTTTTACTCGCTTTATTTATGAATGGATTCAAATTTCCTTCGGAAAGGAAAATAAACCTTTTTGGCGTTCCCAGGAACTCGGAGATGGAATTTTAAAAAAAAATAGGACACCGTCGTTGGCAACGTTATTCAGAACGGACAGAGACAAACAGAGCTAACAAGAGGGAGGAGATTCGCAACGAAGGGAGCGGCGGGTAGGAGGGACGATTAAAAACAATTAAACTCGATGACGAAACGAGCGCCCATGTCCTCTCCCTTTTACAGCATCGAATGCAACGATTGGTAGTGGGGGGAGAGATGGAGGGAGAATGAGGAGGGGGGGGGGGAAGGGCCATTGGCGACACGCCACCTTCTGATATGATATCTAATTGGCGGGTGACGTGGGATGAGACGAATGCATGGGAACTGTCATTGTGATACTGAAGAGGTATGGGGGGGGAGAGAGGAGGGAGGAGAGAAGGGGGAGAGGAGGGTTGCGTGAGGAGAGAAAGAGGGAGAGAGAGAAAGGAGAAGAGAAAGGTGGAGTGGGAGGTAAAGGGAGGGATAATAATGGAGTGTGTGTGTTTGCAGGGGGGAGTTGGATGGGAGGAACGATCAAAGTCTGCGCGCGGTCCTGTCTCAATGGAGGACGTTAAATTCTCCTACTCGTTGCTAAAGACTGTTCGCACGATTTTGATACAGAGAGTTTTATTCGGAATTTTTTTTTTGGCGTTTCGTGAGTTAGGAAAGTACTGCGAAATCAGATGTTATAAGGCGATTTCTTTTACAAAAAAAGCTAAGATTCAAATTTTAAGGGTACCAAATTCTTGTCACATGTAGTTCTCATATGTAGTAACTCTAGGTTGAACCGTCTCAGACGGACAGACAGACAAAGTGAATACATTAGCTGATATTTGTAAAATAAATCGCTAAAAACTATATCATGTTTTCAGAAAACGTTGAAAGTATATCGTACACGTGAACCTAAATTGTTAAGTGCAGCCAAAAGTAAATTATAGATCTCACCATATGGCTATAATCAAATAAGACTGTCTCTCCAATAGCTGCGAAACAGCCGTCATCAGCAGCGATTCACTGTTGACAGATAGACACTTAAATTTATTTGTAAGAATCTACCCCCGACGAGAAGTGCACTTCTGCTACAAGGTAGCCGTCATCAGTTGTTCTCCTAGAGAATCTAGTGACCATCGACGAATCGCCACTGACGAGGGCCGCTTTGTAGCCGTATTACGTAAGGGTGAACATCAAACGGAGACATTTTCGAAACGATCAAAAGATTTTCAACCTTGGATCATTAGAGATATTTTTTTTTGATACTTCACAATCAAGCAATTGAGAATACCGATGGGATCACTTGGAGATAAAAATTAACGACATCCGTGCATATTCTGTCGAAAAGAAGTCGGCGCTTAAAGGCATACAGTCGCACAAATCACTTTAAAATTAGAATGTTCGTTTTTATTTCCCTAAAAGCTGGAGTACCCGGCGTTTCCAGGGACCAGATGGAAAATGGCTGTTATTGAATGAAGCACCCTTCCCCCGCAATTTTTTTAATCGCAGGGTAATATTGTATATACCTGGCTCTTTCAACTTCACAAATGCGGCGGAGAATTAATTATTAACCAGTTTTAGCCGACCGTGATAACCCGAGGTGCTTCAGACTTTAATATTCAGAAAATCTTTAAAAACACAATTTAAAGTATGAGTCAATTTAATTATCCCTGCCGTAAATGAGACGACATAAATTGAAATCATAACGACGAAAAAAGAAATAAATGTCAGGCGTGGGGTCCGTCAGCTCAAACGATGTCCTGCGCTAGCCGAACGTCCATCTGTTCGAAAATAACGCGTGGATCAACCGTCGGAATAGCGTCTCCGAAATTTGGGTCCACAAGGCAGCTAACCTAATCCCGGGTATCTAAGGCCTACCCTAACTACCAATACCATAGATATTAACAATTGAACGATATATAAATAAAAAATTAATATATATCAAGGTAGAAGCTGTCGTTATAGATTTGTTGTAAGTTGTAAAAAAAATGGAAGAGAACTCGTCCATTAAAACATTTACGAACGATAAAATGTTGAAGAAACGCTCCGATCAGTCATCAGGAAGAAACTAACTAAAAGTTTTATGGTTAACTGTATAATTTAGATATGACGATACCTCGATATAACACAGTAGGTCCAAAAAGTGTCCTTGCGTTTGACACAAAAAATATGCATGCGAATACGATAAACTAAAATTGTACGCAGTGACTTTTTATAAGCCCCGTAGCAGGAAATTATGGTCCAGAAAGAAAACAAAAACAAGATAAACGAATCCAGCATAGACTCGCACTTCTTATTAACAGGTTCTCTTGTTTTTGTTTATATTTTATTTAATCAGCACCACCGAACCTTGGTCAAATGCACCGCACTCCCCCGCAGTGGTAAAAACATTCGACCCTTCTCATCAAAAGAACCTTACGCCAACTCCTTGGTAGGAATGCACCCCAAACTTTTATAATTAGAATAAACTTTTAAAAGACCCTCCTCGTTCGATAGCACTCGTCAACAGGAATGGCACAGGGGAAGCACAAAAGGTTAACGTGGCGAAAGATATGGAGGGCGGGTATCGAACGGGGCATTAGGTGGAGGGGAAAGGTTGGAAGGGGAGAGGGGAAGAACTTTATCTCACCTTTCCGAGAACGGCCTCACACGCACTGCCACCTTCACGTTGGCCATTGGCACCCTTATAGAGCCCCATATCACGTGGACCACCTCTTAAAAAACACGCACCGCCTTCAGAACAGCCACCGAGGGGGTAAAAAGCTCTCCTCCTGGGGGAAAGCAAGCAAGCACGCCTCTTTTGCAGTCGACGGCGACTCCCGATAGAAGCGCCCTCTACGCTGCGTCGACCGACACACACACACACACGCGCGCGCTTCCTCCGCCGTCGACTCTCCTCTGGCGTAGATGATAGCGGCTTGGTCTAATCCGTCCTCCCTTTCTATATTTAAGAAGGGGATTATTTTTAACGGCGTCTTGCTCTGCCCCCTTTGACGCCCCAGAAGAAGAGGGGGGAACGCCCCCTTCCTCCTCCCACTACAACTTCCCCTCTTTTCTCTCCCTATTAACTCCTTCTGCGCGCCGCAGATGTCGCAAAGGCATCGCAAGTGTAAACCTTAAACTCTCGCCGCTAGGTGACACCACCATTTCCCCTCTGGAGATGTCTCGTATTCTTGAATCTTTGAAGGATTAGGATTCCTATTAAGAGGTTCTACTCTTTCGTAAGAGCTATTCGAATCCTACAAAATTAACACATATTTTTAAAAGTTTTGTTGACAATTTAGGCATGTTTCTCAAAGTTTTCCATAAAAGGTAAATTTTTGGATAGAAAACAAAGATATTTAATCCCAATAGCAGAATACGACTGTAATAAAAATAATTTCACAAAATATAATAGGTACAACATCTTTAAAAAGATAATTATTATGCGTAATGAATATAAATTACAAATGTAGAATGCGAAATATGCTTGAATGGCAGTACCTACGTTTAAGTCGCCATATTCGCTTTATAGGTTGAAAGCAGTGAAAACAAATCTGTTATGCCTGGCAGTCGAACGGATATGAGAAAATAATTAATATGATTTCGAAAAAACATTAATGTCATAAAAATTTTAAAGCAGTTATATCCAAAATTTTGTCTTATTGAGTGAGCAAAGCTTTAACAAAATTAAATTTAAACGAATGTCCATTAGCATATCATTCAATTATGTAAGAATTCCGGAAATAACTTTCTTTTGAATGCAATGAGGTATCCATTGATCAATTGTAAAACTTCAAATTACATTTAACTGTTCAATTATTTCAATCGTATCTAGATTGCCTGTTTTTCTTATTGTTTTCGGGTAGAATTCTAATATGTATTTGAATGAAGTCAAAAGGCACAGTGAAATTAATCTCGCGAAAAAACAGCTCACGAATTTTCAATATAAAACTTGTCTATAATTTCAGTGTAGGTTTGTTTGTTTGTATGCATGTGCGGTTCCCTTTTTTTGTGAAAACGGATGACAAAAACCCTTTTAAATGTGGTCAGATTTAAAATCACTGACACCCGTGGTTGCTGTCCTTATGACATTCATCAATCAGATTCGCTTTTGATCCTCAATGTGAAATTTGGTATGCCTCATCATAAATAACCCCAAGATGCTAAAGGGCGCTCCTTCCGACATACGGACCCTTACATAAATGCATCTTTAAACAATCTGTGGTCAGCACATGACTTTCTCCATATTTGGGGTAAAGTTATTTAAATTATTATGAATAGCATTATAAGGCAAAATTATTATTTCGTATCGTAAAAGAATACAGTCGTCCTTATTGCCATAAATTACGTATATTTTGAATATGTTTACAGAATTCACCGCTACATGGTGGCGGCGCTGTATACTGGAAATTAAGAAAAGGCAAAATATCTCCGAAAATTTGTTTCAAACAAAACATGGAAGAAATATTATTCGCTACAACTTTGGTTCTCACGAAGATGACTAATTACGACGTTTTTAAGGAGATATTTGACGAAAACCGAAAAAAACGATTATTTATAAATAATTCCTAAACAATAACTGATATGGAAAATTGTTTAAAATTAAAGTTGTAAGAAATTACATTCTCTATAACCTTTGTATAGAATTGTATATACAAAAATCTGATGTGGCCAACACATGACTTTCTCCATATTTGGGGTATAGATATTTTAATTCTTTTTATGAATAGCATTATAAGGTAAAATTATTATTTCGTATCGTAAAAGTATACAGTCGGCCTTATTGCCGTAAATTACGTAAATTTTGAATATGTTTACATAATCCACTGCTACATGGTTGTGCCGCTGTATACTGTTAATTAAGAAAAAGCAAAATATCTCCGAAATGGATGGTTCTACGAAAATTTGCTTCAAACAAAACTTGGAAGAAATATTATTCTCTACAACTTTGGTTCTCACGAAGATTACCAATAACGATGTTTTTAGGGAGAAAACGGAAAAACCGGTTATTTATAAATAGCTCCTAAACAATAACTACAATAGAAAATTGTTTCAAATGAAAGTTGTAGGAAATTACATTCTCTATAACTTTTGTATAGAATTGTAAATACAATAATGATATTTTAACGAAGAAATATCGCAAAAACAGACATCATTCCGAAAATAGTCTAAACGTGTTCTAGGGACCTCAAAACGTATTTCCGTTGAAATCTCGAAGTCGACTTTTTTCATGAATACAATACTTTCCCATTACTACGTATGCAGAAAGTAATAATGATGTTTTAACGGAGAAATATCGCAAAACCCGAATCGGGTTTCGAATAAACCTCGACTTCCGGTTAACCGTTTTTGTCCAAAAACTAATCAGTTCTTTGTACGATATGGCACGTACTTTTTGAGTTAGAGCGCCCACAATCACATACATACACGCACGCACACACACAGACATCATTCCGAAAATAGTCTAAACGTGTTCTAGGGACCTCAAAACATGTATTTCCGTTGAAATCTCGAAATCGATTTTTTTCGTGATCACAATAGTTTCCCATTACTTCGTATGGAGAAAGTAAAAACGGAAAAACAACTAAAATAAACCTCACTTCCGGTTGACCAGTTTCTGCCAAAACCTTTTCAGATATTCATCTACTAATAAAAATTTAAAATATACAGTTTTGTGCTGATCTGATTATTAGTTTTTGAGTTAGAGTGCCCACAAAATTCTATCACATACATAATCGCGAAAATGGTGAAATACTTCGAGGGCCTCAAAATATGTATTTCCATAGAAATCTCAAATTCGATTTTATTCACAAATACAGTAATTTCTCTTTGACTACGTATGGAGAAAGTATAAACAAGTTAGGAAAGTGTACAACTTATCACAAATGGGCGTGTTTCGTGCAATGGAGAATTAGAAAGAAATAATATACCTGTACGTAAGGGAAATTGCATTTTAAAGTTCTTTTCTTCGTCGTAAATAATCCATTTTCTTCCTATTTAAAAATAGTGCATGCACATGTAGGTAAATTAAACGTTTGTCTGTGAGATTGTTTATGTTAGCTACAAGTAACCATGCAAGAAATTTTATAAGTTCAACGCGATTTAAGACTTTCTTGTTCGATTTTATGGATAACGGCTACTACTACGATAAAAACGTATAGGAAAAGAAATACTCTAATTTATTAGTTCTACAACTTTTATTTGGAAAATATTTTGGTATGAGCAATACTTTACGAGATATGACGGAAAGTTGATTTTTTATCACCAGTAAAGTGGTATCCCTGATTGGCATACGTGACTCCTTTATGCGATTTTCTTATTATATTTTATTGCAATCCTTAATATCAAATTTCATGAAAATCCGTTCAGTATAAGCCGAGAACGAACATGCGGGAGCGTGGACGGACGGACAGACAGACTGATGATAACAGGCGCTCACACTGAAAGCAAAACGCCTAAAAACACTAAGTAAACAAATTTGTTAGCTGTTGCTATGGTTAAATATCGACGTGAAAGTAAAATTACCCGTAATCACCAATCACCAAAATGAAAATTTTACCATAGCAATGGAAACATTGGTATCACTTAGCGATGCACTTAAGATAAATTCAGTGGAATAATGAAAATATTTCTTAAATAAACGGTTTTATGAAAAAGTATTGAAAACAAATATGAAAATTTTAATTATTATATAATATTAATACTAATAAAAATAAAATGTATACAATGTTAATGCACTTTCTGATTCACTAGATGAATGCTGTAAATGTTTCAGCGGCATTTAAAATTTTGAAACCAACCAGAAATGATGTTAAATGTTTCGGATGAATCGCCAGCCACATCTTGCTTTAGACGTTCAAGTAGAGAAATGCATTTATTGCAAATGACTGCTTGACTAAAGGGGATGCGTTCATCAGAACATTTAGAATCAATTCACAAGACTAATAGTTTCTCCATGTTTCAAAAACAAATCACTACATGATTGTATGTTTCTCTGCAGTTACTGATTCAATGGAACTTTTTATTTTGTGATTATTTTTCAGAATTGTAAAGCTGAGAAGTTAAACTTACAATTCGGTGCAATACCCGTCTGATATTCACCTTTTTTAAACACTGAATCACTTTAAGCTTTTCCTCAAGATTCATGCTTTTCCTAGTTAATTTAGGCTTATTTCCTACACTTTTTATTACCTTAATTCATTTTTCTCTTTTCTGCATTTATTTGTTTAAATTATTTTTCCCTGATTTGCTGTTAAATATTTATTTTGCACTAGAAATGCAGCAAAGTAATGGTGCACAATAAATAAACTGAAGACCTCAGATGGTGACTGGCCAGTGCACATGTAAACAAAATCACAATGCAAAAACAGCAAAAATGCACAGTATTTTAATTGTATAGTGCAGTACAACATTTATCTTTTCAAAAAATTAATATTTGTCTCGAGATGCCAAATGCTCTATGTTGAAATTCTGTTAAACAAGGCATTATTCTATATGGAAACACAGAGACAGACTGATTGTTAATATAATAGATGACTTTTTAGGAGCAGGATGATTGGGTACCATACAACTGGGCCAGGAGTGCAAGGAGTTTTGAAGGTGGCCCATCATACAGGGGTCACTTATTAATGCAAATTATTTTGGCAGCTGAATTTTCTTTTTTATTTGTGAGTGGTTGTTTTTTCGTGCATTAGAAGAGAATACAACTGCATTCTGATAGTAAACATTACTCAATTCCTTAACATATAATTAAGTTTACATGTTTGTATATTTGCAAATATTAAAAAGTGTTACGTGCTTTATTCATTTGTTTCCAAAGGAATAGTAATTTTTGAAATGTCATAAAGTAATGTTTCATATACGCATCTCCCATTAAACATTTTATAAGATCTATCAGTATTTATTAAATTATTTTTTCAGAAATACTTTAGGTTGGAATCAGATTCTTATTGTCTTTTCAAATCACTGAGATTGCATTCATTTTATCACTTCATGTTTGATGGGAAGTTGTATTAGTTAAACAAATAATTTTATAAACACTACAATCCAGCCTCGTAGAAAAACTATATCCAAAAATCTGGTGCATGAAAACAAGATGTTCAAGATTCAGTGATAGTAACACTTTCGACTAAAAAATAGTGTGCTTGAAAATCTGATGCCAAGAAATCATCTTTTTAAAATAATACAGCGGTCTGAAAAAATATAACCACCTTCAAAACATCTGGTGTCCAGTTGTTCGACACCAAATCAGTAGTGCTCAGACATCATGTACTCACTTTTTAGTGCAGTTCCTTCATATAAATGATTGGCATGGAAATCCCTCACAATGATGCTAATAAATCAATATCTGTTTAGTAGATAGGAAAATAAGGAGTAATTACCAGTGAAAGAAAGTTCCTTTTCAGAGGCATGTTATTTCATCTCTAGGAGTTAGGATTCTAGGAAGTCAGGGATATTATTTTCTCTTAATGTAGATATGTGCACCTCAATGGATTTCTATAAGAAGGCAATAAAGACAGATATATTTATTGACCAAGATCATGTCAGTACTTCTTAATCAGTAGCCTGCAGACTGATGATGGTCTGCAGATTAGCTGTATGTAATCTATGCAGATGATTAAAAAACTGAATTCACAGTACCTGTTATCCATAAGAGTTAATAATTGTAAAATGATAATTGGCTTAAACTACAGAACTGGTTATAATAAATTCTGTTTGTTAGCCAGCAAATATGAAAAAGTTGAGAACCCCTGAGCTAATGCAAAGCTCATGTAACATCAGAAACCTATTCTTCAATGGAATTCAATTGAAAACGAGAACAGATATTACACAAACAGATACAGTGTCCTTATTTATCAAAATTTCATTTATCACAGTATCACTTTATCGCAATTCATTATTTTTGACCAAATAGTTATTTATTGCAAACGCGTTTCATTTCGTCGCAAGTAAAATTTTACATGCACTGGAAACTCAGTAGACTACAACAAACAGCCAAGAAGCGAATAAGCATGTTTTTATTCTTGAGCACGTGTCAAACAATCCATATAGAAATACATTGTAACTGAAATTATACAACTTTTAAGTTGTATTGTATTGTTTCAGCAACAATATTTCCATTTCAAATTTTATAATGTTACAGCGATTTAAATTGGAAGTTTGACTGCAACTTTGAGAAGGTGTAAAAGTCTCTCATGAAAATAATTATAACTTTGGTTAAGTATTTGTATTTATTTAATATTGGCATGTTAATCTGTTTGTATTTGTAAAATCATCCACAAAAGTACCCCAAAATTTCAAATGCATTCCCCTTTAATTACATTTTTTATATAGGGAAAGTGTTTTACTCATCGCAAATTTGTTTATTGCAAGGATTCCGAGGAACAGAACTATTGAGATAAAAGAGGACTCGCTGCATGGCATTAACCAACAAGATATAGACTAAAAATATTTGTCTGTATAAATGGAACCTAAATCATATGGATACCTTTAACTTATGTTTAGACTGCTAATATCAGTAAGCAGAATGAAAACACACTGAAAGCACTTGAAACATAATGAGGCTGACAAGAGGGCTTATGCATTTTCTACCACCTTTCATAGCAATGTATTTCTGAAAGTAATAAAATAAACAGCCATAATTAAAGACTTTAATGCCATTTCACATGCTTGAATGACAATCTTTACATTTTAAAATATAAACTGTAAATCTATGCACCTTATAATGCAAATACATATATACATACATACATACATACATACATATATATATATATATATGTCTATAATGTACTTTCATATATTACTGTAATTGACTAGTCATCAAGAGTTAGCAGAATAAATTGTCATAAGCTTTGGAATTCATCTAATAGGCACACAAAGCAACAAACCATTGCAACACTATAAAAAAAGTATACACATCAACCGTAACATTCCAGTGCAGTCCTTTTTTTAAAAAAAGGTACAGTAATTATTGTCTAGTTTGGAAGACATATGTTTACTAATCTATCTTTTTTTCATCAGTTTTCTTTGAGGAAATAATACATCTGAGCCATAAACTGTATTTATTTGAATATAAGACAAGGTTTTTTTTACTATATTAGTATTTGAAATAACCATCGATTGTCTCACTTTTACATAACAGAAAATAATTGTGTAATGTTTGCTATGTTTTTAAATCAAGAAATCACAGCACCATAGTTTAGCATTGCCAAAGATAATGCAGGATGTTGAAAAAAATACTAAAAACATGAATTATGCCAAATAGACAGGGAAAGTATTTCGTGGGCCCAAAGATAAGCATTAATAGATCTAGTTTGGATGTTTCTTTTTCAAACTGGAGACAATATTGCAGAGCTGTCTTATAGTCAGATAAATACGACATTATACAAAAAGATCAAGTACATCATGTAAGAAATATTCCACTGTAAACGACTTCTAAATAACTTAACTGTGATGACAAATGCAAACATATAAAAACATTAATAAATATATTTCCCAGTAAAAACAGGTAACTTTAAAGTCAATAAAATGGCTTTTATAGACACTAATATGAGCAACTTTAACGATAGCAATTTTGTTCAAAGCTTACATATATATGCGAATAACTTGCCTTAAAAAACCTTGGACTTAATAAATTAAAGTTTGTTTTTTATTAAAAACAATTTCATAAGAAATAAACAATTTTGAACCATAACAATTTTTAAAACAGCTAATTTTCTTTTGTTAATAGAAAACTATAACTGGTAGAAGAATACACCTCTGTTTTGACCCAAAAAAGGCATTAAAATAATGACTACCAGGAACTACTTCTTTGTATTTAACAAAATTATACCCTATCATTTCCAAAAAGAGATCAGCAAATATAACATTAATGAATACACAGTGTGAAAGATATATAAATTATTAACTCTATAGTTATATGAAAAACTAAAAAGTAGTATC
Organism: Uropetala carovei; assembly: GCA_036926305.1. Classification (NCBI taxonomy): domain Eukaryota; kingdom Metazoa; phylum Arthropoda; class Insecta; order Odonata; family Petaluridae; genus Uropetala; species Uropetala carovei. The sequence continues at coordinate 4,263,067 of JAXCHB010000043.1, forward strand.
TAAAAAGATGCTACTTCATTAATGTTATTACAATACAAAATAGAATAAATAACAGAATTTTGTGTCATACTACACAGTCAATATAAAAAAAATAAAAAATGAAAGTGTAAAAGTCGAAATAATTTTAAATCCATTTTCTTAAATGCCAAAAATCAGTTTTAACTGACCAATAATTCACATAATTTATTATTTCAGATATTCATGCTAAGAGAACAAAATTCATCATTAAGTTAAAAGTGAAACAGAAATATTTTTAAAATATCATGCTCCTTTTTAACAAGTAAAATTCTAGCAAAAATAAGCAATTTTTATGCCGTTAAAAATAAATCTTAACAAAACAAATAAGACCTTGTATGTATGTTAGCATGTTATGTTAGACTAAAGCCCTTTACCAATCACAAAGAATTAACAAAAAATGAAAAAACTTGAATGAAATATGTACTGGATAATTTACTTATAAAAATAGAGTGCTAAAACATAAAAAATAATGATTAAACTAGTTTAGAAATGCTCCATTGTTACTTAAGTTTTATAAAATTGTGGATATTTAAATCACCTTATTGATATCACTAATCAAAATTTCTAAAATATCATTATATCACTTGTTCGCTAAATTACTATAAAATCATTGTTCCAAAAAGGTAACATCACCACACAGTCTATGCATTACGTGAGGAAAGGAATGCCCACTTACAAATTCTTACTATAGTTAATATTTTCAACAAATCCTACAATTATTGTCCTTAGTTTTTAGTCAATATTTTCCAAATCTAAATACAATATTTTAAGATTACTGGTACAACAATAATGGAACTACCTGACTCTATAAAACAATTTAAAAAACAATTTATGAGGTAGAAATATATTTTTAAAATAAGACTAATTTAACCATAAAAATCAAATGAAACGTACTTGGAGGGTGGGGGTACAAATATAACAACAAAATTGAGTCCATACACTTCCCTCCATTTTTAATACCAAGTATGCATGACTTAAGTCAGATAAAATTGTAAATATCTCCTAAAAATCGCATGTTTATAAAAAAGTGGTGTTGTCCTTTGGTCTTATTCGTCCCCAAGTTTCAAAAATGTCGAAAGCCTCTTCATAATTTTATAATTTGAGTTAGTAATTTTAAAAGCCTGAAGTTATTATACTTCAGCTGTAACCATCCTCCGATGTCCACCGCTGTGTAATTATAACATTACTCCTTAATCACAGCAGATACATTGTATTAAGTCTGAACATATAGGCCTCCAGTCTTTTTATATTGAGATATAGTCAAGATTTATGATACATTTTTATAAAAAAAAATGTTTCTTCATTTTTCAGTTAAGAGGAGTTCTACTTAAAACATCTGATATGGAAGAAAGTTCTAGATATGAGTGGAAGGAACTGCTTAAAGCACACCACACGCAAGTTATATGCTCTATTTAATCATACCTGTATAAACATATATATTAACAGTAAAACCTGAAAACTTTGATCCACCTTCACGAAGTTTTGTTCAATGCAGGTGATTATGAAAATGATAAATGCCAAAGTAGCTTTAGAATGTAGTAAAAATATCCCATCGTTGAACTTACTTTTAAAAAATATTTGTGCTTTCAGGACGTTACATGAAATATGCCCACCTGTTAAGTAATCAGTAACCAAAACTGTTATTTAAGAATCTAAACTGTGGTTATTTCATTTTCCATTTAACGCGTTATTTTTCTGAACTAAATCAATCAAAGATGCACGTTATATGTTTTTTCCAAAATGAGCAGATCTCACCTTCCCTCAAGACTTAGCGAAACATTAGCAAAGTTGAGAGAGAATGTCTGCCAAGAAATAATCTGAAACATTTCTCCGTGTGAGTCTGGATGGGATTATTCAATCCAACCTTGTCTTTAACGATAATTAGAATTCCACGTCAGCATTTTGTATATACCAAGTCAGAAATCCTTTTAAAAAGGAAATAATTACGGAATGAAATAATCTTTACGGTTATTAATGCCCCTCTCTTTGTTCATACTCCTCTAAACAAAGAGTAATGAAAAAGTTTCATCCAATCATTGACCAATAAACATTTTACAGGACGGCATACCTTTGTGCCTGGGAACGAAAGTTCCGCTTGTGATTAAAGAGGTGCATGAGCGAGAGGGATTGTCAATAATGGTAACACATAATTCAAGGTGCCGGAGAGGGAATTACATCTTGAGATACTTCGTCTTCTCCCTCTCCCGGGACCTCCTCAGGTCATCTTCCCGTCACCTCTTTCTCGTAAAAGATCTTCAGAGCTTCCCACTGTTTTGAACGGAGCAGTATGTGAGGACGACGGCCTTCCATGAATCCTACAGCCTGCTCAGGACTCCAACCATTCTTCTACAAAGGAAGAGAAACAAACAAAATATCTTTGTAAATGAAATATAAATGTATTGGAACGTGTTATCCACTAATTACTTATTAGGAATCTCAATTTCTCTCCTGACCTTTCACTTCATGGAAGAATAAACGAAAGAGTCCATTTTTACAACTGATTTACTTGATATGCAGATGATATAAACACATAACCATTCATTGTATTAGTCCAAAGTTTAACTAGCATTTTATATTTACGACTCCAATTTAATCATACATAAAAATCTATGAAATATATTCAGCTCTAATTTTCTGGAATAGGATTGCACAAAATAAAATTCAAAATATATTTCATAATTTACTATCACTTTACGCATGTCTTGGAGAAATTTACATTCCATTAATGATAATGAAATTCTCATTTTTAAAAAAAACAAACTCTGGCGAACTTTCAAAAGTGTGAATGATTAAATCTCATGAGAAATAAATAATATTTAGTTCAAGCCTTGTGGCAGTAAAAGAAGCTTTGAAAAGGGGTGAACAAAAGATCAACACAGCACAAAGGAACAAAACTTTTGAAAGGCATCACGCAGAAGAGATTTTAAGAAAAGCATCCTCTAAATGGAATACAGAACAGTCAAGCCATGAAAGGAAGTAGTGACACAAAGATGACCTCGTATGATTTGGTATACACAGAAAGCACCAAAAGAAACCTTATTTCAAAAACAGAATGTCTGAAAAGGCTGAATTCAATTAGACCTAACTGCATATGATTCTGCATACCAACCTCTCTTTTAAATACTTTTGAAAGACTCTGAAGACCCAAATGAAGTGAAAACAATACTAGGATATTATAATCTCTGATATATTACTATCACATTCATAAATAGCAATCCTTTAATCAAAGGATTGTACCAGTTAAAATGCACATAAAAGTACCATAATATTTAGGCTCTGATCTTATGCTCTATATAAATATCTGGGAAATGAAAAATGAAGTTCGAAAATAACAGAAGATACTTAAAGAAATGAATTTATTTCTTGGGCCTTAGTAATTGTGAATTTGACCTAACACTTAACCCCGCAAACTTTACTAGCAAGGATAAAAATAAGTTTACCTGAGTAAAAAAAAAACTTTCCACATACATTTACATATTTTTCAATAAAACAACTCATACAAGCTAACTCAAGTAAAAAGTGATCGCAACAGACAACACATTTAGGTCACAAAATTAACATTTTATCAATTACAACAGTTTAAACGGAGGCACTGATAATGACTTACCATCATTAGGTAGCATCCCACGAGGGTGGCACTTCGTGTTCTACCAGCCTTACAATGCACGTAAACGCTTCCACCCAACTTTCTAAATTTGTTGATGAAAGTTACACCTTTCACCAATTTCTCCTGGCATGGGGTCTCAAATATATCTGTAGTACTCAGTTGCAGAAACTCCACACCATGTTTTTTCCAATCCTATTTAATCGAAACAGATGTGGTAAGAGTAAATCATAACAGCTCGAAGAAATGTCTACATTAATGCAGAACGATACCTAAAATCTTTAGGAACTATGGAAACTCTCTACTAACAACGCATACCGAACGGCTAATTTTAAAACATTTTCAAAAAATGAATGTCCACAAACGGAAAAGACTGAACAAATCGACAAGCACAAAGTTACATACTTCACCGTTGTTAGAAAACAGCCATAATTCGTAGTCTTCGTTCATAGAAACAACTCCTTTCACGTTCTCTTCTTTGACAAGCTAGAGAAAAAACATTTTTGAAGATGAAAACACAAGCCGATCTCACGATAAGCTCAATATACAACTGGGTCGTTGTGACCAAATCATTTACCACGTAACATAACTCACATGAGTGGTCATTCCTGTGAATGGAAGAGCTCCCAAAACAACGGTTTCATCGATTCTGTCATACCATCTTCGACTTGTAACCCTTTCCATCACCACATTGTAAAACAAAGTAGGGTAAAAAGTCAAACGGGCAAACATGATGTACCCCTTTAAGTAGGACGTCCGCCCTAATTCTTGCAGTAAGACCAAATACACGGAGAAAAAAATATTTCTCAAAGGAATTACGAAGAATAATCAACGTCTACTTCCTGGTATCTTTCAAGCCTAACGATTCCACCTGACAGCCGTAATGCCAGCAAGCACTACACAGCCTCTGCAGACGGCTTTACGGTACTGTCCATCCTAGCAGACATATTGATTTCGACACTCGATTTTTAAAAACAAATTAACCCAGTTTTTAATGGACATATCATAATTAGTTTATGATCAAAATACAGAATCACAGAATATTTTTTGATAAAATAATTTTATGCTGTTGCATATTTTATAAGCAGTGAAATTAATGTAAAACTTTAGTTACGTAAGTCATTTGTTTCGCGAAAAAAGAAGTTACGTAATTCGCATGGGCAGCAGTCGTATAATCTGTCATATGTATGAGTAGTTAATGTTTTGAATAAGTTTTACTGATGAAATTTTGGTGTACCGTATTAAAGTAATACATTTCAGTTTTTCGTGTATGGAATTAAGCAGTTAGTAAACTCATAGCATGAAGTAAGTTTTCAATTCCCTTCGGCAGTTTAAAAAGTTATGTGATAGTAGTTACAGAATGTCATTTATTTATGTTTCCTAGGTTGACTGTGGAGGGAATGGAGGTTTATTTTCCATATGATTATATATATCCTGAACAGTATGCATATATGTCAGAGCTTAAGAAAGCCCTTGATGCAAAGGTATTATTGGGAGTCTACATACTACCACATTTAGATTTTGTTGATATTCATTATTGATGCTTCCATTTTTAGGGTCACTGTCTTTTGGAAATGCCTTCGGGAACAGGGAAGACAATCTCCCTATTGTCACTTATTTTGGCTTATATGAGAGCCAGACCACAAGATGTCACAAAACTCATTTATTGTTCCCGAACAGTGCCGGAGATAGAGAAAGCGGTCGAAGAATTGAAAAGACTAGTTGCCTACATAGAAAAGGAAACTGCTGCTGAAAAAGATTTTCGACCAATAGTTGGCTTAGTGCTTAGTTCAAGAAAAAATTTGTGCATTCATCCAGAGGTAAGAGAATCAGAGTTACAGTATCTATTTATGATTGTATTTGAGTTTTATTGGGATCTACCGAATTTCAAATCTTGAAATGTGTGCGAAAAAACACATCTTAAAAGATATATTTGGATGTATATTCGGATGTTTAGGTAAGCAAGGAGAGAGAAGGCAGAATCGTGGATGGAAGATGTCACAGCCTCACTGCATCTCACATCAGAGAACGTCATCGAGTACAACCGGGTACAGTGCCTATCTGTAACTTTTATGAGGCGTTTGATGCTCATGGGAGGGACAACCTTATTCCTCCTGGGGTATATGCCTTAGATGACCTGAAGCAACATGCTGCTGATATGGGATGGTGTCCTTATTATTTGGCACGATACACTGTAAGTTGCTTTTCTTGTATGACTCATGTTATTCAGTAATGCCGAAAGTCACTATTATGCCAGAATATCATGATTTATTGTATTAGCTGAGAATTTATATTTCTAATACTTGACAGGTCACGGTTATATCTCATTCATCTAACTCTTACATCTAAAGTGCACTTCTAGTACCTATGATGTAAATATATAATACTAATATCAAACATATTTAAAATATTTTGTTTAATTGAAAGATGTACTACGCAACTCAAAGCAGTGAAATTTTTTCTACCAGTTAGGCATGCATTGGTTTATTGGAGAATCCATAAACTGTTTGTCCTCAAAGTTAAAGTTTTTCCTAGTAGTAATTTTTGGAAAACCATGACATTTAAATGGGTGGAAATCTGACTAAAAATGATTCTCTCTCCTCAGATAACGCACGCAAACATAGTTGTTTACAGCTACCACTACCTTCTGGATCCAAAAATAGCTGATGTGGTGTCGAAAGAGCTCTCTAAGACATCTGTTGTTGTATTCGATGAGGCTCACAATATAGATAACGTGTGCACCGATTCTATGAGTGTAAAGATCAACAAGAGGATCATCGATAGGAGTAGCAGCAATCTACAGGTGAATGGATCTCTTAACATTTACTGCGTCAATGCATATGGCTCGTCTCATATTATTTTGATCCTGTGAAATAAGAAGAGGATCTTTATCCTTTGATTATCATTATTGTACATAAGAGCTGTTTTCTTCTCCCTCAGGTATTAGAAAAATCTGTCGCCGACATGAAGGCTGCAGATACCAAGAATCTCCGTGAAGAATATGAGAGGATGGTGCAGGGGTTAAGAGATGCCAACGTAGCCAGGGAGACAGACATTGTCCTTGCAAATCCTATACTGCCTGACCAGATCCTTCAAGGTATACGTTATCGAAAAAATTTAATGCTACTTTTTCGAAGTGAACAGATTTAAAAAATATAAACTAGTAAGTTGTGAAGATTAGTAGCTATAACGTGCAGTTTGGCAAAGTTTTTAGCATTATATTAATTAAATGTGTGTACAGTAATTTCTCCTTTAACATGTTTTCACTTTAGTACGAATAACCAATTAGAGATCACTTTTCACACTTTTCTCCTCACTATAACAGTACTTTGTTCTGAGACCTGGTTTGGCAACCTTTCACGAGTAATGTGTTAATTTTGGACCTTTTACATGGAATATTTTAATGTGTATCTCCACAAATAAATGTGAAAGTGATAGGAGAAATAGGGTGTTCTTTGGACACACAATAGGATTAACAATTCAAGCATAGCAACATGCATACAAGAATACAGCCACCCTATCACCATTGACATTTTAGCACTTTCATAATCTGTACACAATGAAAACAAACTAGACGCTTACGAAAGCACGTTCATTGAAAAATACAAAAACACCATTATGAATAACGACTGCTGCCCTCTCTCCCATTCCCCTCTCTACAGTTTAACCATCAACCCTCCTCCTTTCACTTCCACACAAGCATGCTCCCATTTAAAATACCACACACTAAATTCCCCATTAGCCACTACTGGTGGTGAGAGCATTTCTCTAGAAATATTTATCTGGTATTTCACTGAATACTTAAGAGAGTTGCGAGTGTGTACTTGAGTGCATGTGTGAGTGAGTGTTTCCGTCTGACATGTCCCCGTGGTTGTCGAAAGACATAAACCTGCAGACATCGTGTGTGATACCATGCCCCTGGTGCAGAATTACTTACCGTGGACCTGGCATTGTTTCCCTTCCTATTCCTTTCCTCCTATTTTCTGTTTGTGCTAATGTGTGTGGTCGCTGAGTAGGTCCCTGTTACGATCGTACAGATTCACAAACCTACCAGCAACTGTGTGATTTTGGGTTCCTGGCACGGGTTAACACCTCGTAAACCCCACCTTTATTCTTTCCACCTTAGGATTAGTGCTTGTGTGAGTGAGTGATGCATGAGCGATTGACAACAGGTCCCTGGCAAGGATTAATACCCCGTAAACCTGTGTGTATTTTTTAATCTATTATTTCCTTCTTTTCCTGCCATACTTTTCATCACCATTGTAACTTCTCCCTTGTGTTATCTCTAAATATTTTCCTTGTACGGTTAAGGAGGTATATAATTTTGTAACATTTTCTTACTGCTTGAAAACGCTCCTATTTACCCTCACGATATTGTTCACCTCTCTCATTTCATCGCCAAATGGCACATGAACTATCCAGCCCGATGGCGACGAAAGTGTGATAATGAGACTTCATTTGGCGGCATTACTATACTTGTATTCACCTCTTGGTTGAGTACCTTGTAAACCCAACACTGTATAAAGAGGCTCTTCCTAATTTTTCTGTCATGTGTGGTTGCTTTGCAGAGGTGGTTCCAGGAAACATTCGGATGGCCGAACATTTTCTGGGTTTCCTGAAACGCTTTTTGGAGTACCTGAAGACGCGATTAAGAGTTCAGCATGTGGTGCAAGAGAGTCCAGCCAGTTTTCTGCGAGATTGCCAGCAGAAGGTTTGCATAGAGAGGAAACCTTTGAGGTAAGTTGTAACTTTCATTCTGTAAATTTTCTCGTCACACCAGCACAAGTTATTTGAAATTGGTATTGTTTTAAGTGTTCTATTTGTAAGACATGACTAAGCTAGAAGCATTTTCTGTGGCTGTTGGTGAAATATAGAAATCTTTCAATTAGTCTGAATGAGTAAATGATATCTTTCATGAGAGGCATGTTCCACTGTTGGGACACTAAAGTCCTAGGAAATATGTCTTTGTGAGACAAATCAGAATAAAGGTGTTCAATTATACCGACAGATTTTCTGTGAATCATAATATATCTTTTGTAATTTTTCATGATTAAAGGTTCTGCGCGGAACGATTGTCCTCGCTTCTTCGTACGTTGGAGATTGCCGACCTGACAGATTTCTCCCCAATTATCTTGATTACCCATTTGGCAACACTTGTGTCCACATACACCAAGGGTTTCACCATTATAGTGGAACCATTTGATGATAAAACTCCATCGATCTCAAATCCTATCCTATATTTCAGGTAAGGAAACACAAACATCATTGTATCACATCCAAAATTCTGCATCATAACTAGTTGGAGATGGAAGGAAATGATAGAGAAGTAAAGAAAATATTAATTCAAAAAATATTTAATCAAAAAATCTTTTTGATTAATATATTTAAGTATCAAAGAGAGAAATAAAGTATGAGGACAGTATCAAAAATACTCTGAAAATGTTTCATTGTTTACTTGAAAATTAATTCACAGTTAATGAATATGTTTTCCTTTATGTTATTTAAAAGTCTATACATTGGTTTTACAGATTTATCAGAAACTCTCTTTACATATTAAAATCATCTTAATTTCACAACCAAGATAGTTTTTTTTTATTTTAGTGAGTGCATATTTTGTAGCAAATTAGGCAGTGTTTTTGTTGATTTAATTTCTGTTACAATTGCAAGCAAATTGTTTAGGGATACACAATCAGTTGCTGCACTTGTACATGTTTTATCTTTCAGTTGCTTGGATTCATCAATTGCAATCAAACCAGTGTTTGATCGATTTCAGACAGTTGTGATAACTTCTGGAACGCTATCGCCACTTGACATGTATCCTAAGATCCTAGACTTTCATCCTGTCATTATGTCATCCTTTACAATGACATTGGCCAGACAGTGTCTCTTGCCTATGGTAATTATGAATGATTTTTGTAAAGTTTTTATTATTTAGCATATGTTAATATCACTTATCTTTCTTATGAAACACCATGACAGATTTTAGACAATACATATTTGTAAAAATTATTCATTGTATAAGATGCATAGATAATTTCATAGTAGCATGCAAGCAAATCCTTTCACACATTGGAAATGCTTTTCTCATTTGTTGAATGTTTCAAGTCTTCAAAGTTTTCTTTGGAGCAAGTATGTTAGAGCTTTATAGTTCACAAATAATCCAATTTGGCTGTAACTAATCCCACCATCTGGTCTTATTCAGTGATTAAGAAATCGTTAATTTTTCTGGCTAATATTCATTACTATATTACATATTATAACAATTACATTGTTTTATCTCATATCCAGATTGTCGCAAAAGGAAATGATCAAGTGGCAATTTCTTCTAAGTTTGAGACACGAGAGGACGTGGCTGTGGTACGTAATTATGGACAGTTGCTTGTGGAAGTTGCCACAATCGTGCCAGATGGTGTTGTCTGTTTCTTTACTTCGTACTTGTACCTTGAAAGTGTAGTCGCCAGCTGGTAAGTGCTAAATATTTTTGAGTGTCAATTCACTGTATAATTCAGTCACTTATATGAGTTTATAATTAACAATGACTGTCTTCGCCTGTACAATTTTGTTCTTTATCACGTATCTTTTTTTCTCAGCAACACCTGATTGTTGCCTATACAGTTTAAGTTAATTTTATGTGAAATATTGTAAGTTTGAGTCATCGGGCAAATTCCAGTATTCATCAATGCTGAGGCATAATCTGGTTTGAAGGTACAGCGTATTCTCGATTATCCGTGAGTGGATTATCCGTTTTGCGGGTTATCCGTGCATGATTTTTCCGTATTTCTCATGAATTTTTATTTATGAAAATGATGCATTGCACTATTCATACATTAATGCATGCGGAGTCACGCAACACTTTTCGCTCGTTTACTTATGCAAAGAAGACATATTGCGTAAAAAAGATTGTACATAAGGTTTATTAGTGTAAAGTGACCGTAAAAAGATATCATGGTCTTTTACTACTGATTATATTACATTGCATCTTTTACGGAGCATAGCGGAGACAAATTATTTCATTGTGATTACATTTTCCCCACACATACGAAAGTTTCCCTTCCCCTCTGTAGTTGTTTACCAGTCCACTGTATTGTAGTTCACTCAGAAAGTCATACTCGGAAGTGAGATGGCAGAAAAACACAAGAAAATTGTGTTGAGAGCGAATAGGAAAGAAACACCTAGCCCATGAATCACAGCCTGGCACTCCAGTATGTTGACAATTTACTTGATTACATGGGGCAGTAGAATTATGAATATAGTGATATTATAATTGCAAGGATAATCCGAGCGACCGTGAAGAGAAACCTTAATGAGTCAAGAAAACAAGCTAAGATTGCGGACTATTTATTAAAAGAAAAGTAAACTGTGCTAAGTGCGAAAATGGGTTGAATAGCATGTAATACGAGAGAATGTGAAAAATAAAGCAAAATTTTGGATTATCCATGTTTTCCGATTTTTTGTGCTTCTTCTCCCCACCATTAGCCTGGTTAATCGAGAGCACACTGTACCATCATTTTATAATGATGATTTAACTAAAACGTGCAAATATTAACATGGCCTCTATGATTAGTCTTTAATAAAGCAACTGCTGATGCATTGCTATGTAAAGACATTCTACTGCTTTGTTATCCAAGAAATGCTGATTTCTTTGTGGCCAATTACCAATTTTTTTTAACTCTTGATCTGATATTTTTAATAAAACTGTTGAACCTCTTTTACATAGATATCTATTGAGTGAATTTCCAGTAACTCTGCTAATCATTGTATATTTTATGTTTTGAATTTCTATAATCTTAATACTTTTATCATCTCCTTGGTTGTAAGGTTATGGCCAAATTGCTTCTTCGCTCATTAATTTCAAATTTCAGGTATGATCAAGGTGTTATAGATTCCTTGCAAAGGCATAAGCTTCTCTTCATTGAAACACAGGATGCAGCAGAAACCTCACTTGCATTACTCAATTACATCAAAGTAAGATTTTTAAAAATCATCTTTCTACATTAATAAACAATTATAGTCTGATTAAAAAATTATTGAGTTAACCCTATGGCTAAAATCAAATTGATGAACTATACCTCTACAGTAGCTAAAAAAAAAAGGTTGAGAAATACCAAACTTCCAAATTTATCTTTTTTGTTTGAAATGTTTAAACCAAGAATTCAAGAGTATTAAATTCAGTAATAAACACTTAATTTGTACAAATTCATTGAAAAAATCAGAATATAACACCGAAAAACAACCAAATACTGTGAACCCTTGGTATATCGGACCTCGATGGAACGGACTTTGGATATAACGGACAGAATGTCTGGCAGTGCGACGCAGTTAAACAGCACCACTAATTATCTCATGCGGGCCTACCACACAAGCGTAATTTGGAAGACTTAATGAATAAGTCGAAAGATTGTCTCTAATTATATACAGTAATACCCCGCTATACGTCGAAGATGCATTCCTGAAAAATGCGACAAAGATTACCATAAGAACTATGATAATAGTTAGGGGTTACATTCCTGGCGGATATTTTGTGACACATTTGTTTCCCAAATAATACATATCAATGCAGTACATTGGACAATGTACCACTATGTGTTTACCACTCATTGCTACTATAGTTTAATATACATTTAATCGTAACAACGAGTAACCAATTGCAATACTAAATTCAGAAATCACCGAAAATAATTGTCTATAGTGTGATGGAGCACAAAAATTGTTTCTTTACTTACACGTACACTGATTCACACTTTAGAGTACCTTTCATGCAGATGTCGCAATCCAAAGTATATCCAGTATCTCATGAGATATCAATGCAAACGTCAACTGAGATGAAAGGACACACAAAATGTTAGACACAACTGTTCACAAAGCTCTCTTATAGCTGACTGTTGCTCAGAAATAGGTTTTTACACATCGTCATTAAAATTGGGACAGTCCCTTTTGTCCCATGTGTAACTTGTGAACCACCTAACCCATTGTGATCTCTCAAACATGGCCAGCAAATGTTTATTCTGACTATGATTTTACATGAATTGATAAACACAAAATTAAATTAATCCATATAAATGATAGTAAACATGAAATAAAAAGTCGAATACAGGTTTTTATTATTATAGTTATAATTTATGCACCACAATTGGAATTTCTGAAATTTTGCTTTTGGTATTTCACAAACGACGTATATGCAAAGCAACACAACTTATAACGAAACATGTTCTGTAATTGATTGGTGACGTATATGCGAAACAACGTATAGCGGGGTTTTACTGTACATACAATAATGTATATAATTAAATACATTGTATAATTTAATGGCACAGTAAATCCATAAAAACATTGCTTGTGTTTAATCATTGTGACTAACTTGCATTACTTGTAGGTTTTCTGCCTTAATACAATTTTTGTATTTATTGTTACTTTCTTTCAAATTTCCAACAGAGTCTGGAAAAATCAAAAATCTTGAAAAATATCCAGTGTGATTCCTAAGAATAATTGTTTCAAATAAAAATGCATGAGAAAAATCAATTTTCATTTGGCAAGCCATTTTACTTGTGGTCACTATAATTTATTTAATTTTCAATTATGTTGAGATATAAATGTTTCTGCTAGCAAACATTATCTTTCATAACATGCAAATTTTAGCACTTTAAGCCAACATATACATTTCCTTCAGATGTTTTGGGTATAACGGAGTCTTGGCAATAGTGGACAGGTCTTCCACCCTTTAGTCCGATATATCGAGAGTCCACTGTACTTAAATGTTTCCACCTTATTCCCTAGTATTGCACTTAAAGAGGCTAAAATTTTAAAATGTCTCTGAAATAAAAGTACCTCTCCTAACACTAAGAGAATATGTATGTATGAAAAAATTATTTTCAAAATAACAACAAAAATAACATAATCTAATGGCACTACCAGAGTTATCTTCATTCATAATTAATGTTTTCTTGGTTTATTTCAAAAGTTGTTTTCGAAAACTATTTATTGCTATTGGAGAGACATACTAGTTTGTCAATATAATAGTTGGATTTAATCAGAATCTGTCCATCTCCCAAAGTAGTTAGTTAACTTAGTTTTTTTTCTATTAACATCATACTCATTTTTAATTTAAAGGCCTGCGAGAGCGGTCGTGGTGCCATATTGCTTTCAGTAGCACGGGGTAAGGTGTCCGAAGGAGTTGATTTTGACCATCACCTGGGAAGAGCTGTGCTTATGTTTGGCATCCCATATGTTTACACGCAGTCACGTATCCTTAAGGCTAGACTGGAGTACCTGAGAGATCAGTTCCAGGTATTTTAACTTTATATTTAATGATGGCATATACCACATTTGAAAAATTCATCAGAGATGATATAAATTACAGCCTTGACTGGTATTTGAGCCCAGACAAGAACAAAATAGTTTCTTTTCCCAGTTAGGTTTTTTCTTTAGCTACTTTTTTTGTTTTAACATATGAAAGGGTCTCGACAATGCCATACAAAACTTTTTGAAATCATTATACTTGCATAAGCATTTAGTAGATTGTCTGGGGCATGTTTAATGAGTTCAAGGTTGTTGGGCGCTATTTCGTATGTTCAGCTGTACTGGATTTTTCAAATCTGTTATGTCTGTAATGTGCTATGTGTTCTTTGAAGCATGTTTTTATGTTCCGTCTGGCTTGTCCAATGTAGAAGGCATTGCATCCATTACAGTTTATTTTGTATGGCATTGTCAAGTCCCTTTCATATATTATAACTTTAACTGCTGTAGTGCTCATGGAATTTAAACATTAATACTTTTTAATCTTTATCACAAATGATTAACTTTTTATTTAAAAGTTTTTCATCTTAATAGGGTGAATTTTTTCTTTGTATATTATAGATACCATAACCTTACTAGATCAAAGTTCTATCAGGATAATTATCATCATCACTGTTTGTGTACAGTCCAAAGACAGGTCTGTGATTAAACTGGGTTCTCTACAATCATCTTCAATTCTTGGTAGCTCTCTTTACCATTTCAAGTCATCCACCTCTTGCTTTTCGGTCTTCAAGTTTTCTCTCAGTATTCAGGAATTCTCTCCTAAGAAAATTCCCAATGCTTTCCTCCTTTCTCTTTCTAATCATTTGTGCCATCAATCTCATTGCCTTCCTAATATTTACATATTTTTCACTTTATCCATCCATTATCATTGTTGGGAGATAATTGCATAGGAGCTTATGAAATTATATTAATATAATAAATAAATAAATCAATTTTTCTTGAGTATCTTTTCTGCACAAATTCTTTTGTTTATTTATAACCCTTTCTTATTCAAGTTACCTTAATATATTTTACCTCTCAAGTTTTCTCTCACAGTTTTAATAGAAGATATTTAAATCACTTACTTAATACTAATCAAAAGCTGGGCGCACTCATTCAGCTCTGGGTGGAATATTGAACATATTCTTTTCTGACTGCCTCCAGATTCGAGAGGGCGATTTCCTGACTTTTGATGCCATGCGCCATGCTGCACAGTGTGTTGGGCGAGTCCTTCGAGGAAAAACAGATTATGGCATAATGATATTTGCAGACAAGGTAAGAGTTATCACTGAAAAACAATAAAGTACTGTGGATTATAAACCAGGATTTAATTGTCATCCATATTTGAATTAATTAATTAATTATATCAAATAACTGATTGGAAATTTTGGTGGGAGGGGGTGCTTAATTCAATAATTATTTCCAATAAGGTTACATGTAATTTTCGATTTTTCAGACTGCAAGGTTTTTTCCTTCATCAAAATAGCTAAATATGGACCTATTTACTTTGTTTTAACTTTATTCGATGGTGAAAACTGTATACTATCTTATTCTTGTGATGTTTAGATTTTACATGGTTGAAGTTTTAGATTCACTAAATCTGTTGAATTTCAACGAGAACTTCCGCTAGTTTGCTCTAAAATTTAATGTTTCAATGTAGAACACTATTGTTTTATATCTGTAATTTAAGCAGCTGGAACAATGTCATTTGAATAAAGATTTTCTGGAATTTAATTACAAATGTTGCTATTTAGTTGTAAGATTTTCAGATCTCTACCATCAGGTTATTGTAACAACAGGACACATTTTTTCTACTCCATCCAAAACATAAATAAAAATGTTTTCCAATTCTAATTATCAAATCATTGTTTTCTAAAATTTATTCATATCACATTTTAGGAAAAAATTGTATTATTTTGTCATTTTCTCATTACTACATCACAAATGCGCAAGTTTTCTTAGAAAAATGTTTTGACCATCATCTCTTGCCTTCTCCCTTAGCGATTCTCTAGAGCAGATAAACGCACCAAATTGCCTAAATGGATACAGGAGCATCTCAAGGATTCACTTTGCAACTTATCCACGGAAGAGTGTATTCAGGTATGTGAGATACAGGTTGCATTTTTCTCTTTATGTGTACAAATTGATAGCAAGAGCAAAGAAAGCATTTAATAGACAACGAGAGTTATTGACCACATTTTATCAATAGTCATTCTGTTTCAATCTTATAGCTAAAAATTCAAATCAAATTTTCGCATTAAATTCATATCTTTAGTTTATTATGAAAGAATAAAATATCTGTTGATGAAACTTCGGGTATGGAAGTCTGTCATGGAACCACTTCAGTGTTTTAAAGCACAACGGTTATTCAAAGATCTATTCTGATCCTTTTAATAAAATGGTTGTTCTTAGGTTAATTCCCCAGAATGACTTTTAATCAGTTTTAGCTTCCAATTACAGTGAACTCCCGATTATCCATGTGCGAATTATCCGGTTTGCAGATTATCTGTGCTGTCTCTCTCCTTATGCCTCGAAATTTTATTAATACATTGCTTCCCGGATATAACGCTGTCGGTTATACCGCGGATTCGGTTATACAGCAGTTCTTTCTTTCTCTCCATTTCTTGGAAAGTTCTGTCATTTTTTAATACTAAAGTAAAAATAACAAAAAATTACTGACATTTTAAGGAATTGATTAAATAAATTTCTTGTACTGACAGTATATTGTGTTTTCTTTTAATTTTGTTGTTTGTAGCAATTAAATTTAAAAAATGAAAAGCTGTGTCCTCGGTTATACCGCAGTTATCTTATAACGCACGTCGCAGCTCCCCCCCCCGATACCCTGCGCTATAACCGGGTAGCAGTATATTCTAATTGCAATGCTTTAAAAGAAATTCATGACTGTGGGACCGCAATATTTTCATATTCTCATTACATCAATGCCTGAATAATTATATTAGATGCAGAAACAGCAAGTTTGTAGATATGTATATTGTTTTTTTATGATCAGGAGTTTCACGAAAATCACACAGGGAGACAGCCATCTTGATTTTTTTCGATTCATGTTATTACGATTCAATTTTAAGTAGAATCATT
The DNA here is from genome assembly GCA_036926305.1 of Uropetala carovei. Classification (NCBI taxonomy): domain Eukaryota; kingdom Metazoa; phylum Arthropoda; class Insecta; order Odonata; family Petaluridae; genus Uropetala; species Uropetala carovei. Next base: position 4,280,060 of record JAXCHB010000043.1, read on the forward strand.
TGCCAACTTCAGCTGTGTGCTAAGCTCGCTGAGCTATGTGGTTTTTATAGTGGTGAACATTTATCTTTTTGTTCACGAGAATTTAAGTGTGTATTTTTAATTAAATTAAACCATTTTCGCTTTATCCGTGTTTTTCAATTATTTGTGCCTCCTCTTACATCTATTAGGCTGGATGATCGGGAGTTCATTGTATTTTTGTACCTCTTGTGGTTTTTCTCCCTGACACTGATGTGCATTCATATCTTCATTAATTTCTGCTTATAGTTAACTCTTAATTGAAATTTTAAGTTCTGCAGATCTTCATTCAGATGAAAACACGACACTGTATAATTGAAGTCTTAATTGGCTGCAAAGTATATTACCCATTTCATATATTGTGATTAACCAATAATCAAATAATTAGAGTTCTTATTGCATCGATAATTTGAATCATTGTGCTACCATGAATCAATTCTTTAACTTCTCAATACAGATCGCTAAACGTTGGCTGAGACAGATGGCACAGCCGTTCACTCGTGAGGACCAGCTCGGAGTCTCACTCCTCACACCACAGCAACTTATGGAACATGCTTCTAAGGAGGTGGAAGAGAATAACTTGTTAACAGTTATGGCTAATTGAAGAGAGATGCCATTCAATCCTATGCAGCTGACATCCATTATCAAACTGCCAACTACCTCTATTACATCTGTACATGTGATGCAGTATCCACATTTCATTTTTACCATAATGGGGTGTCGAAAGACAATTTTGATTTGTGTTACAAGATTGCTTCCCTGTGAAGAAGATTTTCTGTTCATGAACAGAAGTTTACTATTTTCTGTGCTCTGGATATCTATATTTTTTTAGGTGTCAGAAGCATGTATTATTCTAAAAAGTATTTTTATAAAATGTGAAATTCACTTAATTACATTGTACTTTATTTTATGTTGGCAGAAAGTCTTTATTAACTACTATATTATATAATTAAAAGTCCAATGCTATTGGTTTGTTGGATCCTGAGTGTTGCCTGTAATGAGGAATTATGGCAACACAGCTCAAGAACTGTAATTTAGACAATTTTTTGCAATATACTAGGATATACTTCTTGCACCTTTTATGAAATATATTCAGCTAGATTATTAAGAGCAAGAAATAATTTTTCAGATTCAGCAATCTTTTCGTTAATGGTTTCTAGAGAAGGTAAACCAAAATTAATATTTGTTGAATGGCTAGTAAAAATTTATCCAGAATGTCACAACTTTTATCCGACTTTGAATATCAAAAGGCAGATTGCACATTGATGCAAGACAATGCTCCTGCTCGCAGATCATGAGCTACAATGGAATATTTCATGTCCCATCATCCCTCTTAATGGCCTCCAAGCCAGCCCTGATTTAAATCCAGTATTTCCAAATTACCTAGAGATTTCAAATTTGGAACGATTATAGGTTTTTAGTCACAACCGATGGAAAGAATCTGATATCATAAAAATTCCAATTTTTAGGGGCTGTTTTGCCCTATTACCGTATTTGACCGAATATAGCCCCTGTTTTTGACCAAAAATGAAGTGCAAAAGTTGAGGGGGGGCTATTTTCGGGCACTAAAAATTAGGTGGGTACAGACAAGTGTGCAAAGCTTCAATAACGATGAATTTCATTCGAGTCAGTAAGTGTTTCTATCCATTGTAAGACTAAACTACTCGGGTTGCGCATATTTATTTGCAAGGCTGATTGACGTCACCATATAGGAAGGATTTTTCAATTACCTGATCGCTCTCATTATCGTCAAATTGCAAGTTTTACCGTATTTGCTCGTGTAAGCCGCGCCTCTGTGTATTCTGCGCGTTTTTGGGCCAGCTCTAGGGAAAAAAATTTATTTGAGCCGAAAAAGGGTTTTTTAAATCGCCAATTCCTATTTCTCAAAAATGCTACGCTCAGGTTAAGCATCTTCACACTCCTACGTGACGAATTTATTGGGTGATCTCTTTATATCGGTACTAGCAGAAATCTCCTCGGTAGTCCTCTTTTGTTAAACACTTAACTGTTTTTGTCGTCATATTGGTCATGATTGGTGGTTTTAACGTAGTATTTCATTCTTGCTCATTCAAGTCGTTTACACCAATTTTGAAGGCATCTATTGTCTTTAGTGCTGAAAGTCCTGTGGATTGCCGCCAAAATCCCAAAGAAGGAATTTTCCGAGCTGACAAATTTAGAACCGATGATCAGTTATCCCTATCTTTGTTTTCGCAATAGCATTGAGATATAATCTTAAGGTGTAGGATATACATCTCTTGTTAGACTCATTATGGCCAGTTTCGGTTTGCTCGGGACCTGGGAGAATGCCGATCCCCCACTGAGATGATTCCAGAAAAAAACTATACCTACTCCTTATGGGTATATTCAGCATGAAATATAAAAATTCATACTCCGTAGAGATACGTTGTATCGAGATTTTACTGTAATCTGCCTCATAAGTTTCCCTTCACTTAAGAGTTGTTCGCGTTTTGTTTGCTTCAGGAGCGGATCCAGAAACTTCTCAAGGGGGGGAGGGGGAGGGGGGGGCGATCGCCCCTCCACCTATCGAATCCGCCCCTGCCAACTGCCCAAGATTTTGAAAATCCCTACCCAGTGGAGTGCAATGAGGTTATCCAAGGAGGGGGCGACCGCCCCCTTCGCCCCCACCCCCCGTGGATCCGCCCCTGGTTTGCTTGTTTGGTTGGTTTGACGTGATGAGGCAATATCTTGGGTTGTTTTTAGCAAGCTGGAGTAGCACTGATACGTATTTTATATTGGCAGATTAAACCATAAAGCCATATATTATACATATGTGTAATAGTGCACGGTAAACGATTGTCGACATGAATGAATCACTTCTCTTTATCTAATTTCAGCTTATTATATAACCGCATAGGTTGCAATAACCAAAATTTTATTCTTTTACAATAATATATTTTCATTATGTCTTAAACGCATTCTCATCTATTAACAAACTGTGTTTGTTTTGCCCTACTTTATTTTTTTAATACAGACCAAAAACCTGCGTCATTGATCATATCAAAAACTTATTAAAGTTTAACATTTAAAAACTATTGTGAGGAAAGGAAGTTTCCGTGGGTGGTTTTTTTCTGCCATTGTTTTTTTTTATGTAAACAAATCCCGTCATCCCGCCACAAAGACTGAACATTGGAACAATTTCTTAGACCAAAAGTAAATATATATCTCGCAGGTGAACACCCCCAGAATCCCCTTCCTATGTTTGCAAATTATCAGGAATTTAATTTTCTTGGAGCTATGCTTCTGACACCGTGCACACACTCTGGATCTTGTGTGTATATATATATATATATATATATATATATATATATATATATATATATATATATATATACGTATATATTAAGAGCTTGGAATTTTATGAAAGTCACTTTCCATCATCAGCGTATTCGGTCGGCGGTACGTCCAAAGTTATGTAGGTGCGCACGATTGTTAAATGTTATAATTTTCCTCCTACCTTCAGCTCACAAGGATGATTTCGGAATCGAATGTGTTGTAGTTAAGACTACGAATAGCCAAATAAATGGAAGGCACGATTCTCCTGAAGAGAAGGGATACTGATATAAAATAACTAGCGTAATTGCCCGTCAATATGACGGGATATCTTTAGTTAACCTTAAAATAGCTGCCTCCCTCCCCCCCCTCTCTCTCTCCTCCTCCTTCCTCCCTCCTCCTCCCTTCCCTTCCACCCTATCCTTCCCTTCTCACTCACTTCCTCTCTCTCCATCCCTCTCTCTCTCTTAAATGTAAGAGGAGACTGTTAGTCTCAATTTCGCCCTCAATAAAGTCGTTTGTCTGTCTGTCTCCCTCCATCTCTCTCCCTCTCTTTCCCTCCCTCCATCTCCTCCTCCCTCCCTTCCCCTCACTCCCTACCTCTCCTCCCTCCCTCCGTCTCCCTCCCTTCCCCTCACTCCCTCCCCCTCACACTCTCCCCCTCTCTCTCTCCCTCCCTCTCCCTCCCTATCTCGTATCAAAAGCATTCAATGCACGCTTACACCCATAAGGATTGATATAACTATAGGATTTTGAGGTCTAACAGTGTAATTGGTAGCCAAGGCAACATCCCGTTAAAAAGGCAATATTTCCACAAAATATGTTAATTAAACGTATAACATGAGCGATATCGAATTGTATGCGAAAAAAGATGAACAGAATAAGATACTTTGTAATCTTTTCTTCAAATGGTTCACATCCGAAGATCGTAGGTTAAATCCTAGTTTTAATTTCCAAAACAATAAAAGCCTGCACGCCAAAAAATGGGTTTTTACGTGTTACCATACGGAAAATGGGAAATGTCTTCCTAGGAGTCGAACCCAGGACTTTTTTGGAGATTAATTTTCGTCATTACCTTAAAATATGTTAATCAAGCATCCTTGCCTAATTTGAATCTTCAACCTATTCCGGAAGTTTGTTAAAACGCTCTATATCGACCATCATGAAAGCGTGACCAACCAACCAACAATCCTGGGCTATTATAGTATAAAATTACAGCATTTTCTCCTGTGTGTTGGAAGCAGCCTAATTAACGATAATTGGCTAAATTATGGAAAGGCATTTTGGCAAATATAATAAAAAAAATGTATGACAATCATATGACTAGTTTACATCTATGTACAATACTTATCTATTTAAATAGAAAATCTCTTAATTTCTTAGTCACTTTACAACATACCGAACCATTTTAAAATTGCTCAAAAGGGAAATTGGTAAAATAATATATATAATATAATAAATACCCTTTTGAGCTTCAAAAATGTTCGCCTTATAACATTTTCATAGTCGTGATAGACCAAGCAATGAATACCAAAAGTATATCGACAGTTTCAACCACACAACGATAGATGTCGCCATATTGCTTGTCGGGACGTGCCTGTTACCTGGGACTGGGACTGCAGTGTTGAGCGGTCGGTCGGCCAGTTCATGTCGTACTCCGTCCTAAAGGACAGAGTGCGAATGTGGATTACGGATTGGTAACGAGTAATTACGGTTTGCATTTTTCATTTTATATTGTGTCTACACTTCTTTTCTATATTATACATATTACATTATATATTATATTAATAGTATATTAAGGTTGTATACATATACATAATTGTAATCTACGTCTGTCTTTCCACCCCATCTAACGCACGACATGGCAGGTGGGTCGACCCCTTGCCACCCTCCCTCCCTCCCTCCCGGGGCCCCGACCTCGGCCAAGGTTCCCACCCTGTGTGCACACAAAATCCCAAACCACGATACGATTTCCACACGATCGATGTTTTACGCAATTGACACGTACTATTATCATATGTCATATTATTGTTTATTTTCCACGATAAATGCTAAATCGAATTTCGAAACGTACGTACCGCTAATATCTTTTCCCCTGAACGAAAACAGGTGATGCTGGAGACGTGCATTTCTTTTCCGAATGCACGAAGAGTGAAGAACGAAGACGCCCAGACACCATTCATCATGCAGGAGTAAGTATGTTTAGATGTAATTGTACTGTTTTTATTAATTTCTCCTTTTTAATAGTGATTTGTTTTTACAGAGCTCCTCTCCAACACAGTGTGTATCATCGCAGTGTGGCGCGGTTATCTCCTAGTGGAGGTAATTAATGGTTTCACTGGAGGGATGACACAGTGGTATGGTAGTCTTATTTTGATCTCAGGCATATAAAATGCCTCACAAGAATAATCATAATTAATTAGCAATTTTTCTAAATTCTATAATTTCTCTGACGTCGTTAACGGCGACTAGTTTTGCTGTCGTATATTGGATTTAGCCAATATGAGTTTATATGTCTATGGTTTATTCGTCTGCTTTATCATCAGTTGAAGCGGAAGAAATTGTTGTGTTATTGCCATAATTAAAGTGAAAATTAAGTATATCAATTCTTTAAACAGTATATCCTGATCTATTACATTTATTTGCTTTTTGAATATAGTGATTAAGTTTTAATGTCCATGCATAAGAAACAAATAAGTAGTAGACATATTGAACCAAATTTTGTGTTGCATTGAGTTGCAAAATGCAACGGTAATGTTTATTTATAATCAATTCTTAATTTAATATTTTTTTAAGTATATCAGTCATTTTACTTGAGCAATTCAGTGTTTTATTACTTAACGTTGAATTGGTAATTAAAAATTATTTGTAATAGTTTTGTATGAGGCCTTAGTTCTCCTCATAAAGACAAACGCTTACGGATAAAATACCTATAATCGTGCGTTAGAATAATAGACCGTTTTAGGAAATGTCTAAAATATTTTTGCTAATATAGTGATTGCTCTTAATTGCAGATAACCATCAACGCCACACTGGACAGACACGGACGCTCGCGGTAAGCTCAATTTCCCTTATTTATAATGCACACGTCATTTCGTGTAAGATATCACGAACATCATTCGAGAAATACGTTCGAACCGAATTGAATTAAGTCAGTATCATTTTCAGATGTAGTGTTTATTGTTGTTGGTAGGCTTGCCACCTCTAGGACTTTGAACGGGAATATTTGTGTTTTTCCATAAATTTTCAGGCTCTTGATTAATTTTACTGAATTTTCTCAAATTAACCGATTATAAATACGAGGATGTTTTTTGGCGAAACGAACTTCCCGACGTTTTCACGTACTAAAATATCGAATGATCAATAGCTCTTTAATATATATGAATTTCAAGTTGGAAGTATTTTTTTCATTAATCTTGAATGAAATTCAATTTCGGTTCTGCTAATGTCTGGACGTATGCAGGTACTCAAATATCTCTTAAATATAACGACATATAATATATTTCTTCCGAATGTGGCAACTTCATCAGTTTACATGTTGAAAAATTTTTCGTAACTGTTGGATATTATTTATTATTAATATATATTTAGAATTCTTTGCCTGTTATATCAACCCGTTCATTTTCAAATAAATGCATCACCTGTTCTTATTCTGCAGTCAGTAAGTTGAATAGAATATATCGCACTGTGTTTGTGATAATTAGCTGTTGTTCAATTTCAGCATGATCACACCATTGGGATATTTCAGATTAAGTATATATTTGCACTAAGGAATAGTACTGCAGTCAGGTTCTTCTGTAGCGTGTGAGGAAAATTCGGCTTGCTTTAATGTCACGAACAGAGACTTGGTGATGCGTTTATTCGGAAATGAAATATAAAAATATTTCTTCAGAAGATGATTTTTTAATTGTATTTTATTTTAAAGACTTCAAAGATGAAAATTGTTGGTAATGTTCCTGTTTTCAATTTTGCTTCGGGATTTAAAACCTCAAAAGATGTAAATCAACTAGGCTTCACAATTTTCTCATACATATAAAGCCTGTAGCATTGTTAATTTTAAATTTGGTATAGGTAAAACTGGCACTTTATGCAATACCTGAAGTGTATGTGGCCATGTGATAATTTCTTTTTGTAAGCGTTTAGTCGGTTCTGTTATTTTAGAATTACGTATCATAAAGCTCACGGATACATAATTTTAGAATATAGTATAAATGAGCATGTGCTAAATATTCTAGAAACTACCATGCTGATTTTTTTGCAGGGAAGCGAGGACTACGGGAGTGGGTGGGAGCTGTGGGCTTAGGAGAGTAGGTGATGCTTACTTAGGAGGAAAGGTGCTGCTTAGTTAGGAGAGTGGGGCTGCAAACTCGGCTTAGTAGGTTCGTCAACCTTAGTTTAGTAGGTGCGACAAACTTATATTAGCAGGTGCGACAAAGTTAGGTTTGTAGGTGCGACAAAGATTTGTAGGTAGAAGTAGTATTTAGGTGTGTGAATGTGTGTATGATGGTAGTGCATGGTAGTGCATGGATGTGCGCGCGCACATCTTTAGGTAGTGGTGGTGGTGTGTGTGTGATGGGTGATGGTTGTATGTATGAGTCATTTTGTCATCGATTACATTGTTTAGCTAGACAGATGAGAGTACTTAAGTTTAGCAAGCGTTAGCATGGTGTAGGGCTGGCGTAACCCAGCGAGCTCGCCATGTTAAATAATGAGCAACGATGGCCTAAGCATTACCTCCTGGGTGCCAATGGAAATATGCTTAACATGAAGGGTATAGAAATCATTCCATTCATATTTTAAAAAAACCTCCAGTTATCAGATGCAAAACAAGTTCTAAAGGTTTCCCAGTTTAGGATTTATTACGTTATGACTGAGTCTTCATTAATTATGTTGAATTCTACTGTTGAAATGTTATTTACAGTTGTTTATCTTAAACTGTGATTTCTATTTCATAAAGAAATCTTGTATTGTTAGTTTCTACATCACTGTTTAATATCTGAAGATAATACTTTAGGCTAATAAATGTATGATGCAACTCTCTCTAAATAAAATGTTTTAATTTTACCATGAGTATTTATTTAAATTATAAATTAAGTAAACGTTCGATGACTTTAAATGATTCTTTGATTTTCTATATCAATTAATTTAATTTATACATCAAACTGTAGTGAGCTTAAATGTGACATAAGTTTTACAATTCGTTTATAAGATATTTCTATTGCCAGGAGTGTAATTATCGAATAGCATAATTGGCCATCAAAAAACAAATGAAGTTGCAATAGTGTCCCAGATAAGGAAATGTAAACTTCTTCCATCAAGTCTTTGAGGTAAAATGTCCTCTGTCCTACTCTAATGATAATTAGGATGCAAAATGTCCTACTTTGTGATACATTTCTGTTTGGGAGAAGATCTACCGGCAGCAATGCCCCTAATCAATCGCATGGCTACTGGGACCTAATGGGTGAGTTTTGCATTGCTGTTTATAACCTCTTCCCCCTACGTCCCCTCCACTCATACTTCGCATTTAAGAGATCGCAATAATATAGTATAGCAAGAATAGCAGCTTGTCACTGTTAGTTCTGCTTCATCTATCATCAAAGATTGGTCATGTTCAGTGAAGTGAGACTGCATCACATTTTAGTTCCGTTATATGTATTAATTAAATATAACAAATTTCTGTCTTTTCTCAACAAGTTATATCAACATTTCTTGTAAATTTTGTTTTTCTAATAAGGAAAGCAGGCTTTACTTCCTGAAACTTGGGGAGATATCAAATCTGCATTTCCAATCAAAAGAGCATAGTTTGAATTGTTCTTCGGTATTTTCATTCATATTCATAGAATTATGTAACATATTAAATTTTGAAGTTTTATTCAAATCATATTGCTGCCATGAGAGTGATTTTTGAAGGTTATTTTCAAATCTTGGCTTTATGGGTCCTTTTACAGCCTAACTATATTTTCCGTTTAAATTGGCTTCGATCAGGAGGAGATCCTTTGGAGAATTAGAGTGTCTTTGATGCCAAATTAGCCTTGAATTCTGAGTTATTATGACTTGAAAACTGACACGCTGCTGAGTCTACATTGTAAGTACTTTTATGACCAGCCATCATGGATAATGGATTTATCACCTCTAAGAGCAATCAATATTATTTTGTGGAATTACATTATAACTAAATATCAGCTGTGGGTTCATCCTACAAATGTAAAACTAGCTAATATCAGAACATTTGGTGTAACAACAGCCCAAGAGGCCGAGTCACCAGAAAACACACATGTAATCAGAACATTTACTCATTAGTATGTACCATGAAATAGCAGATTATGAAAATTTCCAATTTTTTTCCTTGTATGAGTACATAGTCATTTAAAAAGTTAGTACCACCAATTTAAAGAGGTATTATTGAACTCATCATTGGCCTAGAAGAATATTAGCTATCCACACAGGGTAGAACAAATAATTAATATTTTAAATTAATATCCTTTTCCACACAATAATCACAATTTTTAGCTCATTTTCTTAAAAGCCAGAACTTTGTCCATCTGTCATTGGACAATCAACCTTTTTTAAAGAGGTATTTAAAAAATTCTTTTTGAATTAGATAGCGCTTATCCATCCTTGAAGTTCACTGCAACTGTACTTTTCATGTAATTCATAGTTTTCCCTCTAGGTGACTTTTGAAATGGTATTTACCCAAACTACTGAAGCTAGAGGAGCGAAGTTTTCATGAATGGGAAGGTCTATGTTCCAACATTGCGGGTTTCCCCCTCTGCAACTAGGGAGGCAAAACAGAATTTTGAAAATTTTTAATAAAATGTGCTTCCACCTGTTGCTTTAGTAAGTGTATCTTACTTGTTTGAATTTAAAAATTTGTGAATTGCTTTTGGAGTAGACAAGCGTCTAAACTTAGGACACCGAACTTGCCATGGTTTGTGGCAATGTGATATACTGTTCGACAAAAATAAGGAAATTAAAAATTATTATATCATGATAGCTGGTAAAGTTTACTAATAAGTTTTAATTCTTTGTTTATGTTAGCCATATAACCAAGATTAGTTAATGTATTATAGTATGAAAGTAGAGGATAGCTAGACAATTTGGCTCAACCAAGGCAAACTTAAGGAAATTTCAAAATTGTAAAAGATGTTATGTTGTCATCAGCATTCACAGAAACATTGTGGGAGCAAGGGGAATAAAAACCAGGGTCAGCTTGAAGCTATTCCAATGATAAGACTGCATTCAGCCCCCGAGTTCCTATGTAAACTGTTCAACTTCAATAATATTTATTTTATTTTATAAAATATATTCTGAAAGATATGTCTCTTATTTTTCAACCAGTAATTCTAGAGGGAGGGGCAAATGTGCACGGTCATGTATATAGTATTAACCCCTTAAGCCGATAGCCCAATTACATACTCGCCAAATGCAGATATTGCTTAAATTGCGATTCTATCAGCATAAAGTAGCCTTTCATGGGACTATATGTGTCACAGCAGATCATCGATATGTGATCTTTCAATGGATCACCAATTTCCTGTCAGTTTGTTAGTTTTTATACTTCGGTAGAGGAAATACGTAGCGTAAGCTACGCTATTTAGTAATTTAAATACATGCTTGAGGGGTTAAGGCAATATTGAAGATGTGATAACAAAAATTTATTGATAGACTCGTAGATATAGAATTTATTTCATTTTTAATTTGTATATTTTGCTGTAAAGAGGATTTTTATTTACATAGAAGAAATAAATATTATAGCGCTAATACCATTATTAGTCCACACCTTACTAGTAAAATCCAAGTGTCTGTTTGTTAAAATATATATATATATATATGTGTGTGTGTATATATGAACAAATTTTGAACTCTTTATTTCAATTTCAATAAAACCTTTAGCTTTTAATTGGCTTTCCCTAAAATTTTAAATAACACAGAGAATGATAACAACTGTGTTCTTAAAGTACTATTGAGTGTGGTGAAGTAAGAAATATGTAACAGAAATTAATAATGAAGAAATGATAAAGTTTCAATAACACACACAATGTGATTTACTGTCAAAATTGTTGATTCTATGCTATTCTAGGACAGTATTCAAACTATTTGTCAGGTTCTAATACTCTAATTCTCATATCAGAACATAAAAATAATTAACTTCAAGTTGCTGCAATTTTAGAGTTAAAGAACTTAAGTGTGTTTAAGATTATGAAATGAAATATAAATCTAAAAAGATTTAAGGAGTGTTTTTATTTCGCTTAAACAATGAATTAGTTCTGACAGAAAGTTTAAATTATGGATTGCCGGAGGTCCTTCTTCAATTTTTATGAGATGTCGAGGACTGAAATTAGGGTTAGCAGATATCCCGTTTCTTTTATAAATATCTCAGGTTTTTAAAGCTTTTCTTTCAGTATTCGAATGAAATGGAAATTTTGAACTCATTCTTCGTGAAGAGAACTGCCACTTACAATGCGATATAATCAATCAGCTAATTGCATGTCATTAAGCCTTGGATGAGTAATTTTATAAGTATTTGCATGAGTTTATATAAACATAACCCCTTGATCACAACATAGTTTTTCCTAATAAGAATCAATTTAGCTCGTATAAATATTATAAAAAGGAATATAAACGCCTTTCAGGAAAAGAAAATATCAAGAATACAAGTATTAGATGTACAGACGTAAACGAACCCGATACTCTAGTTTAAGATACTTTCATTTTAAATAATGTGTAGAAATTCCGCAAGATGTCGTTGGTGAGTTGTTACGGCGGTAGTGCTTCGCTTATGTTCGAAACCCATGGTGTTGAAGTGAGACTATGGGGTTTAAGTGTGATTCGGAAAATGTCGATATAACCCAACAACCATAAACTTAACGATCAGTGATTTGAGTGACACATTCATCGCGGGAAACGAAGAGAAAGGGAAACATCAACTAATGGAGCTTATAAACGAGGTAAGAATTTCTTTTAGTTTTCTTTTTACCATAGAGCTTCTCAGTTTTGCTGTACTATCTTTGTTAAATGAATAATATTGGGAAAAGTAAATAATTTATTGGGTAAATATAATTGATAATCTTTTAAAACACTCATTATAGATAATTTGTTCATAACAACATGAATCTCCGTTGCTCTGTATTGTTTACATGGTGCAAGTTTTATTTAGCTATAATAGATGTGATAGCTACTACCTACTACAATCTTTGAAACTTTCAGTGGTACTATATTGTTCCGTTGATTTCTACGTGTTTGTTTGTTGGCATCCGCAAACTTGTCGGAATGAATGAGCAGCATTTGTTGAAGCCGGTAATTCTTTCTTCTGCACATTTCTCTTCAGTGTGGATGCGCAAATGCAAAAGGAATTATTAGTAATAAATTTGGCACCATTAAAATTGTAATAGATAATGTTTTGTTTGGAAATTCTCAAGGCCACCGCCAATTGTGAAATATTTTTCCGAAGTTGTAAGGAAGGTAGGTAGTTCACCTATATTTCCCGTATTGTGTTTGGAATAATAATACGCGAAGGGTTACTCTTTCTTTAATGTGGAGATTCTCGGCTTGGATATTTGATAATTCGCAAGAAGGTTTATTAATTTTTTTACTCTTCTGGGTTTAAGATGAAATGTTTACCGGTTGTTGTCAGGATTGTGATGAAACGTGCAAATTGAATTTTACAGAAATATAGCGGTGTGATATTTAGTGCGTTTACTTCTATTTAATCTACGGAGGATTCTGCTCGGAAAAAGAAATATTTATTTCAGTAGTCGCGTTCTTCTCGCATATTATTTCGATTTTTGAGATTGAATTCTAAGCGCTTAACCTTCGAGGCATATTCCCCACCACTTCGTGCTTTCGGTAACGAAGCAGTGCGAACCTAAGTCCATAGGATGGCGCAGGGAAAATTAGACGAGGAAAGGTCTCGTATGGACACCAACGCAACCCCCCCCCCCCCCCGGCTGTGTTCGACGCCGGCGGGGCGTCTGATTCCTCTACGCGAGGGAAGGCGCTCCCAGAGCGCACACGTTGGGAACAGGGTTGCCATCTCAAAGTCCTCACCAACCCGGTCATTTTCAATTCTGAACCGGAGATTTCTCTGGTCTGACCGGAGATTTCCTAAGTTGAACCGGAGATTTTTAAAGACCAACTTTTTTTTTACTGTTTTTGCCATTCCGGAATGAAAATAGGATGATGGTTTCTCTGTTGCAACTGTCTTTGTTTTCCGGTCCCCACTATCAAATTTTTAACCAACTTTCATGACAGTTGGTTAGAAACTTTCTACAGAGGCCAAGACTTCTATTTAATCTACGGAGGATTCTGCTCGGAAAAAGAAATATTTATTTCAGTAGTCGTGTTCTTCTCGCATATTATTTCGATTTTTGAGATTGAATTCTAAGCGCTTAACCTTCGAGGCATATTCCCCACCACTTCTTGCTTTCGATAACGAAGCAGTGATAACCTGAGGCCATAGGATGGCGCAGGGAAAATTAGGCGAGGAAAGGTCTCGTATGGACACCAGCGCAACCCCCCCCCCCCTTCCCGGACTGTGTTCGACGCTGGCTACCGCCGGTCTGGCTGGACAACGGATCGCACCGCGAGTTGTCTACCAGTTCAACTCCGATGGCCTAAGGTCACACTACAGTGTGATCTTATGTTAGCCAAAGAGTCTAATAATGTGCGGGCGAGTCGCTGGGTCGGACACGCTCCGCTAAACCCACATGCGCGATGAAAGTGTAGGCCACCCTCGAGGGAGGGTCGGGTGAGTTCTTGCGGAGACGGCTCCGGCCACCCCTCTGAAACTTCGGTCAAAAATTGTGACGGAAAAGTTCGGTAGTCTAATCCTAAGCCTACTGGCGCTAGTGTCGAGTAAAAAGGCGAAAGGAAAGGAACGGAACTCTGTATCACTCTGTATACTCCGTGTCATCTTTTTCACCTTTTAAAGCGGACATCTTGTGAGAATTTGTGGACTGGTTCTGTTTTAGCTGTGGTTTAAATTTTTACGGAAAAATGACGATTATTATAAGGTGTTCAGTCGTTGGTTGCGGGAATACACGGGAAAGTCCTGGCATCAAGTTTTTTACTTTCCCGATTGACAGGAAGTTGTAAGTAATTTCTATTTTTCGATTTTGACGATTACGATAAACCTCGTAGTCAAACTCCCTTCTTTGGTATCTAAAATATTTCAATTTGCTATTTTTATGAAGATAGGTAGTAATTACACTTTATGTATGTGATTTATAGGCCATCGTCATAGAAGCTTCTAACAAATTTGGCTCGTCTACGAAAAAATTGTTGCATTAAAATTTTTCAAGAGGTCAGAAAATGGTCTGAAATGCTTTAACCAGCCTAGACATACTCCAATGCATAGATGTCTTACCTGCAATTATCATTTCCATTGTTGGTAACTTGGTGCGCAGAATTATTTCTATAGGGCAGCGTTTCCCAATTTAATTTTGCTACGGAACCCTTGCAACTCGAAAGAGTAGTTGCGGAACCCCAAACAGTTATTTTGTTTATAAGGTGAAAATCAAAGCACAAGAAAGTACAGATAATAATAAAGATAGGTCATGTGATCAACATTTCGTCTATTTTCATATATTTAAAGATAAAAATCGTTTATATGAACGGCATCTAGTCGATTTCTGTATTTTATTTTTGGTTTGTATTTCGAGAACCCAGTTTCGCATAACTACGTGCTCGCGAATGGTAATAACTCTACAATTGCCCGTATTGATAAGTCTGAATATTCATGATATAAGCTGCCCCAAAATGTAATCAGAGAAACTTCTTTAAATGTTTGTATTAAATGGACATCTGAAGTGATTTCGATTAAATTTTCATAATCTAGTGCAGATAATCTTCTGGTTTCTCGGTTATACAGAATGGATTTCGAATCCAGTTATTGTTGTCATTGATGTTTGGAAAATACTTCCTGATGTTGGTGTATAAATTGCGAATATGATCTACAATGTTGCTCTGAATTTCTTCTTCAAGTTTGCATTTGTTTTCTTCAAGGAAATCATTGAATGTTACGATGCTTTATTTGATGAGTAAGGTAAGCAAAATTTATATTTTTCTTGTGTAACTTTACATTTCTAATGTGTTATGATCGGAATACAGTGAAGTAGTTGTCAAGCATCTTCCTATCGAGGTGGCAGTTGGAGAAGATGTCTCCTATGCTGCTCCATGAAAGCAAAAAAAAGAACAAAATATACTTGTTCTTCAAGTGTAGTACCACTTTGTCCCCACCCATGATTTCTTAAATTTCATGGAAAGTAAACTGCATTTTGTAAATGTAAAATTTTTTCTGTTTTTGCATGTTTTGTATTGTGCACTGCATGCACAAAATGTGCTGCTGTATCTTCGTGCATAAATTAAGAGGACTCTTCCTGGTACCATGTTTGTTAAAATATTTTGCTATGTAAATGTGTAATTTAGATGTGTGTTCCAAGTTTAGGTAACTTTTAGATAAAATAATTACTTTTTCAATTTCATTACTTTTGTAAAATATGTGTGGGATAGAGTTTTAGTATCATTGTGTGAAAAAATAAGAGGAACTCTCTTCCTGGTACCATGTTTGTACTCATATTTAGCTATGTAAATAAGGTGTATTTCCAAGTTTAGGGAAACTTTAGATGAAATAAGTTTTTTCAATTATACTACTTTTGTAAAAAGGCGTGTGTGTGTTTATTGGGATATATAGTTCCTGCATATTTTTCTTTTAAGTTAGGCAAATAAAAAATATTTTTGATGTAAATATCCCTTCCTTCATCAGTGTTACAGACAAAAATCACCACTTTATTAAAAAAATTCTAAGTTTCTAGAATTTAAACTGGAAAGTGTTCAAGCTCGCAAAGTAAATTTTTATTAAAGTTTTTGAAAACTAATGAATGTAATCTAATAATGCGTTGTATATTAAAAGTTATAAAATTTTTGCTTGGTATTAATAAAAATTCTAGATTATGTAAATGTTATGAGTTTTACCTTCTGTGAACCTAAAAGCGTGTGCAAGATATTTGTATATGTGATTTGATCGAACGTTTAAATAAATATATTCATATTTCCATTGAATGCATTGTATATTAAAAGTTATAAAATTTTTGCTTGGTATTGATAAAATTTCTACATTATGTGAATGTTATGATTTTTACCTCCTGTGAACCTAAAAGCGTGTGCAAGATATTTGTATGTGATTTCACCAAAATTTTAAATAAATAAATTTATTCATATTTCCATTGTATTATATTCATTGTTTATAATGAATTCCCTCGGATTTATTTTTGTGTCTATTTCATAGACTCTAATGATCGTCTCTGGAGAATTATTACAAAACTAAAAAATAAAATTTCCCATTATAAATTTCAAAACTTCTCGTTCTTATGCAGTTAAAATATTTAAGCAAATTCAGCATGAATTCGTATTGTTTTCAAAAATAATTATTTTCACTCATTTTTCCGTTTAATACTTCAAGTCCGGACTTCGTATAATAATTTTAAGTAATTTTAAAAAGAAATTAAAAATGCCTTGCACCGATTCCAATGCTTATGCGGTAATAAATGGTTACTTGGTAACGGTAATCAACAAAGCATACATACCTAAGCGTTATATATATATATATAGATTCTGTTTCAATGCTTCATCCCATATATCGTATAAGTTTAAATTCATGAAATTCCTGTAATAGTGATTTTGATACAAAATGAACCTTCAATGTTCAAATCTGATGCTTAAACAGGTTTGAGAAAGCCGCTGTATGACGTCACGTTAAGAGCGACGCTATTGCCATCTGGTTACACACTACCGCTAAACTTCGGAACAGTCTTTTCTAAGGGAGTTTCAGAGGCCTGGAACACCCCCACCAACTCAAACTGGTAGCGCATGCGCCGTGGCCTCTGTGACGATTGCAGCAGAAAGCCGTCGAGTTCGGGGAGCACCCGTTTAAACTTAAAACTCATTTAAAATTTTTATACAATGAAGAAAATGACTAAATACACCGAAATTTAGAAATAACAGATGCGGCATGGGTGCTAGCTTAACGTATATTTGTTTACCGACACGACATTTTGGGAAAAAAGGTGAGCGGCAAATAAAAAATTCGTGTAAGACACGCACTCCCTTTTTTCGCCGGCGTTTTGGGAAAAAAGGTGCGCAGCTTACACGAGCAAATACGGCAATACCAATAAAATTAATCTTACCCGAGAATGGACTTATTGCCTGGCTGAGCTCGAATTGTTAATTACACAAACGAAAGATAGATTAGCATTGCGCATCGAAATATGAGCAAAGTGCGAATTTATATTGCTGCATAAATTGGTATGTTATTTCGACTTTTTAAAGTTTATTTTTACTCCCTAAAAATGTATTTTTGTTAATTTCCTTGTCAAATCTCTCTTTCGTTAGTATACCCTCTGAATTCTGAGGTACAAATCTGAAAACCTTAAAATTCCAATTAGCATGGCGTTTTATCACTCGCTAATTGGTACTTTTTTATTAAATGAGTGCAAGTATGACATTTCTTCAAATTATACAGCATGTTTCATGACATTAAAGTCCTAAAAATGATCATGTCCTTTCAGGGTATTAAAATATTTTCTAGATTTGTGTGAGAAAAATGGGTAGGGGGGCTATATTCGGTCAAATACGGTATTTCCCCATACAACGATAAAAATTATAAGGCACTTTTAAATGAGCTAGAGACAACATTTGGCATGATTATAGGGTTTTGGTCACAAGCGATGGAAAAAATTCATAATTATAAAAATTCCAATTTTATGGAGCATATTTTGCCCCATTTGAAAAGCATGTAAATCAGTGCAGAGACTTCCAGATAAGCTAGAAGCTTGAAAATTGGCATGATTAAAGGTTTTTCGTCACAATTATTGCAAAAATACGAAATTTTTAAAGTTTTATATTTAGGGATTGTTTTTACATTTTTCAGCAAGGCTGAAATGCTTGCATAATTATAAGAATGGAATAAAATCTTACCTAATTATAAAAAAAGGCTAAAAAAATATTACAGCTGGCTTTCGACAGTTGCAATAAAAATATTTTTCTTTTGTTGATTTGATCTTCTTGTCATCTTATTACAATTTATGTCTCTAATGAAGAGTTATTTTTGCGCTCAATTGCGAGGATGTTGAAAGGCCGAGGTGAAGTGGTGAATCCAGGAAGGGAAACTGTGGAGGGAAGCGGCTCTCCTGGTACCAGATGGAACTCAAAGTTGGCAACAAGAGCACCAAAGAATAGGAAGAGACTGCTCTTCGCAAAAGACATCCCAACACATATGCGTTTACCTAAAAATGAAAGTTCAGTCAGAAATATTAATAGCAAGCACAGTTAAAACTTCTCAAATCCAGAATGCTAGAAAGATTCTGATTTTGCCATAATATTAGGGCTGATAAGAAAGTTTGGGAACTGAGTTTATAGCCCTAAAACAAAAAGGAGTTGGTTAAAGGTAACAGTAATGGCACCACCTGTGTTTAGTGATGAGGTTATGCTGCAAGTTTCAACCTGCTAGCACGAGTCAGTGGAAAGTTAGTATTGAGAGAAGGCATTTCATGTTCAAGATGGAATGTTAGAAAATGTAGCTTTTATGCACGAATGCGTAAGACTAATCACAAATGTGTACATAGAGGAGAAAAATTCTGAACTTGACCAGGAATCAAACCTGGGTCTCCCACTTGTCCAGTAGGCCAAGTATACTTAAATAATGGCATGTCAGATTATGAAATGTTTGATATGCTCCTGCCATCAAATGATCATTTGATGGTAGGAGAATATTAAACATTTTATAATCTAACATACCATTATTTAAGCATACCTGCTACCCAAGCATCAAGTGAAAGAACATTCAGCAGTGCAGGAAATATTGTCACAATGAGGTGAGAAAACTTGTTAGCTGACCATGTTGAAGGACTTGTACTCATACCTGGAAGATATAAGAGTAATTCCGGTATTGAAAGCTGATATGTGTGGATATTTTATTTTCTTAATTTTTGTCATAATTTTCATAAAAATGTTGTGTATTCTTATTGAGCATAACTTGTGATACTTCACTTCTGAAATAAAATGTATTCATAATAAAACAAGTACAGGCAGCATCTACTTAACGTAAATCCGCTGATATGTACATTACATACTGACAGCATATATCCACACCTACATACATACTGTCCACTGATATGTACAGACATGGCTGAGAGAGCTTAGGTGGAGCACATCCCGACCCTTGACCCTCATGGTCAATGGACCTGCCTCCCTTGTATAAACAACTTGGAGAAGGCTTGCCTCTTGAAATGTTTATAAACAGAACTCGGCTAGCTTTAATAATGTGTCCACTAACTCATTTCACTTTACAGTTGATCTAGCACTTCATCTTAAATGCACAGATTCGCAAAAGACATTATTACTCTTAAGGAATGCAAATGTTCCAAGTTTTAAGTACACGAAGAACACATACTGCTGACTCTCGTGATGACTTCAGTTAGTATCTCAAACACCAACACACAAAACGTTGGTGACTTCTTGAGTTTTGCGAGTGCTTTTATATTTAAACTATTTTAATGAAAATTTTAGTCAAAATGGGAAACATGAGTATAAAGCATAGCTTCCGGAAAAAGCAAGGAGACTTCACAAAGATTTAAAAAATAGTATGGGAGGAAGTTCTAATGCAAGTGACAGTGAACCATATAATGCAAGCTGGGGGTGGTTCCACAGATTTAAGATCCGTGCTAGGCTACATAGCATCAAAGTGACGGGAAGCTGTGGGTGCAGATGTTGATGCAGCAAATGAATTTCCTAGGGCTCCGGCAAAATTTATCAAAGAAGGGGAGTACTGTGACCGTCAGGTCTTCTTTAAAATATTATGTTAAAATTTTATATTTATTTGTTTTATTATAGTATATGCATGTTTAAATTTAGTGTTAATTAACTTATAATTGCAATGGTGCAATATTTCAACGGGAATGCATCTACAATTATATCATTAATTTCTGTGGAAAATGACCGTCCACTTAACATACAGATTTTCAAGAACGTAACCTGTACGTTAAGCAGATGCTGCCTGTATATGAGTTTATTTATTTGTGAGAATTCTTGCTCTCATCGCAATTCTTGATTTTTTTATAAATTCTTTTCTCGATATAGCTCAAACATAAAAAATTTGTCCTTCCACATCCATAGAAAATGGTATATAAAAAGAAACTTAAATAGATATGATGTTTATTATTTTAATGACAAAAGTGAATCATACCAGCACCAAATGGAAGCATTGCATCATCACGTATCACTTGGCCATTTTTGTCAAGAAAGCGCTCAGGACGGAAATCATTTGGTTCTGGCCATTTAGAAGGGTCATGGCCTACTGCCCATAAACTCAAATTAAGCCATGTACCCTGGAAAGAACAAATATTACATACAGAGTATTTTAAAAAATTTAGTTTATCCACAATGTTTTAACAATAGAGTATTACTATCACTTCTGCCTATTGTTAAACATGTTACTTTTATGAATCAGATAATCATGATTATTGACAGTAACATTCATTTCACCATAAAATAAAATGATAGAATGTGTAAATTATCCATAAAAGTACTACTACTTCTGACACTATTACCCAAATAAAGGGACATTTTATAATTATGAGAATATAACATCTTTTTATCATAAACAATGGATTTTTCTTGAGTGGTTCAGTTATTACCCAACTTCTTCTATTATAACTTAGTGTATGTTCCAAGAAGATTAGATAAAGAGGACTTTTACAGTGCATAATCGGATAATAAAAAAAGCATTTTCAACAGCATGATTGATGAGAGGGGTGACACAAATAACTGCAAAAAAATAACTGGAAGCCAATGTGGTCGGCTGTCAATTATTCTAAAAATGTAGATGTTTCTTCCTACTTTTCAGTTGTCAAATTTCCCTTCAACTTAATTCCAGACAAAATGAGCTTGTTATATCATTCTTGAATTGTGTGAAGATTAAAATAAAGCTAGAATCCTTTTGGGCCATCAATTCTGCCTCAAATGCACTTTAAGAACCACCAACTATTGATATTTTTAATATTATATTGATGGGCCAAAAAATCTTTCTGCTGTTGTTATTGATGTTTTACGATTATGCATGTTTGCATTTTGAAAGGGAAAGAGAGCTATCAAGACATGAAGAAGACTGCGGAAAATAGGAGTATATGGAGAACCAGGTTTAACCATGAATAACCATGGACCTATCTATGCACAGACTACCTATGATGATGATGATGTTTGCAAGCAAAAGTTAATAATATATTAAATAGAATTCATTCTTTCAACCTTTTATTGTTTTTTTCCATGATCGTTAAAATAGGAAATTTTTTTTAAAATATACCTTGATACCCAGAATTTAGGCCCATAAGTTGTCTGGAAAATACCCTGACAGATATAAAAGTGCACTCTAGCCACAAAATATCACTGTTCAGAAAGAGAATTAGATTTCAACAGAATGCTGCACATAAATGTTTCTTTTACCTTAGAAACTGAGTAACCTGCTAGAGTAGTGTCACAAGTGGCTGCATGAGGAACTGCAAGAGGTGCAATGGGATTGATCCTCATCACTTCCAAAAGTACTGCTTCTAGATAAGGTAATCTTCAAAGGGAATTAACAAATTATGTTACAAATGGTACACTATGTCAACATATTTACACAGATTCGCCAAATTTAAATATTCAGTTGCATTTCTAATTAATTAAAATAAATAGTTGATTTTATGATAAATCATTCCAGAAATACACCTATCAAATCATTAGTTTTCAAATTCACCTAGCTCTATCTTCTAGACTTGGACAACTGACTTCACCAAGTTCTCTCTTCATTTCTTCCCAGAGACGAACTTGCACATCAGGGTGAAGCCCAAGATAAAGAAGGCCAAAAGAAAGAGTGTTGCCAACAGATTCTGCCCCAGCAGAGAAGAAGTCCTTGCAGATGCTAATTAGCTGTTCCTCTAAAAATATAAGAATAGCATTACACAAGAAAAATTATATTCTAAGCAGTCAATTATTGTCCCTCAAATCATCACCAGTTTAATATCATCAATCATATATTCTATCGTCTACCTACAATATATAAAAACCTTGCATATGTTTCTGCCTTTTTATGAACCTGCATAATATTTCACTGATTTAAAATTGATACATTCCAATTCTATTTTTAATATTGACTTATATTTTTAGTTACATCTCATTTATCTAGACATAGTATTTATTTCTGAAAAATCAAGAAAGTCAGTAAGGGTTCCATTTTTCCTGAGTGACTGAATTAACATCAGCCAGAAAATCACATAATGATACTGACTATACTTAAATCATCTGAGAAAAACAAGTATAACCGTAATTACCATTGAAAGAAGAATTCTTCTCCAAGGCATGTTCTTTAATTTCTTGGAGGTAGGAGTCTATGAAGTCACGAATGTTATTTTTCTCAAATGTAGCTTTGTGCTCTTCTATGGACCTCTATAAGGAGATAATGTAGAGAGAGATTTTAGCTGACATCATAAAAAAAATTATTTCTTATCAAAGAATTCTGTTCTTATAATTTTATTATAAATATTTAAATTAAATAATAGATTTTCTTCAGTTTTATTCATTGTTTCTTGTCTCTTCTAATAAAAGTTTAGGTTTGAGCTTGAAAACAATGTTGTACTGTTATTAACTTAAAATCTAAATTATTATTTACTTTGTTCAAAAGCGATAATTTTATTCTAAATGACCCGAGTAGAACATTCTCAAACAACTAACATACAGAATGTTTAAATTTCCATTTAAATACATTTTTATGTATTACTTTATTTTCAAGCTTACCACCAGCACCTAATTGATTCAAACTTCTTTGACAAAGCAACTCCTTGTTTAATCTATCAAATGCTGGTACTTAATAAAATTCACACCAGTACGCATAACCTTGTGGGATTGTTCCATGATGAACAAATAAAATAACAACTTTGTATTTTAACACTTTGAGTCCCGGGTGGTTTTAGGTAAACTTTGGTCTTTGCCCGGCCCATTGCATGCAGAAATGACAGATTTTTTGAAACTTACTAATATGACTGTAACTTTTGTTTTAAAAGGAATAATGAAATTAAACTCGGTATAATGATGGAATATATGTTTTTTATTTATTTAGTTGTGATATTCTAACCAATATTTACCTTTATGTATAGCAGCATTACGTTTTTTACAATAATAACACATTTCACTCCTTTTTTTATGTTTTGTACAAGTTTTACATGGAAAATTCTTTTTTGTAGTAGGTGGTATCTGCTCCAAAATATGGTCAGATAAAGCTCTAGATAAATTTACATCAGCATTACCCTCAGTTGATCCACTGGAGGACTGTGAAAATCACTGACTGGAAGCTCTGCTGGAGCTCTCATTTGAAATATTCAAAAGATTCTTACAGTAACTAAGAATGAAGGTTCTAAATGATTCTTTAGCAGAGGGATTGGTTTTTTATAAATAATATGCGAATTGAATATTGCTGACATAATCAAATGAAAATAAACGTTTTTTTGTCCATTTTAATGTCTTCCTATTCAGGTTGTAATAGGAAAGAAATTGATCTGAACGATCCACTCCGCTCATGTATCTATTATATTCCAAAATAGATTTTGGTTTGATTATAGCATTTCCTTTATAATCTTTTTTCCTGTGCATATCATTTCTGCAGGCTGAATTGTATACCCAGTTCTTACTACTCGTTTGTCCCTCCAAGCCTGGAACAAAATATCTCCCTTTTCACAGAACACATTTTCCCCTCTCTTCAAATTTTCATATTTCACTTTGAAATCTGCTGGAAGTTCTCGATTTTGTCATATTGTACCACACACTCTTATATTCTTTTCCAGCAAATTATTACACAATGCAACGCTGTTTTAATAGTTGTCTAGGTAGCAGTGATAGCCTTGATTGTATATGGCTCTAATAATGTGTTTACCGTATGTTCCAGTGAGTGGCCTTCTCCATGATATAACATAAAGTTACATATATAGCCTGAACTGGCTTCACATACAGTTCGACTAAGTATTCCATACTTTATAATCTTCGCCGGATTATAAGTACGGAATACAAGTTTACCATGCCATGCTATAATGCATTCATCTAATGAAATGTTTTGCTCTGGCTTCTATGCAGATTGAAATCTAGGCAAGAAGTGGTCCAGTAATTGCTGAATTTTGTACAGTTGATTACTGTTTTCTGGACAATTCAAATCATCATTGAAATGCAGCATTTACAAAATTTGTTGGAATCTATCCCGACTCATGACTTTTCCGAAAATTGGGGTTTCTAGAAGAGGATCGGTAGACCAGTAGTCTCAAATAGGATTTTTCCTTATTTGCCCCATAAGTATAAAAAGTCCCATAATTTTTTTATTTCTGTAATAGTAACAGAAGACCACTTTAAATTCTTAGCGTGGGTGCTAATTTTTTGTTTATTCTGCCCATAGTATAAATTTGTTTACTATGCAATCATCTGGTAAAAATTGTCATCAAGAAGAATCTCACAAGCTGAGCTCACACTTCCAGAGATTTTAGGAGCTAACTTGATCCCAGAATCACCAGTAAACATATCTGTGTTGGGACTGTAGTCTTCTGTGTACCAAATGCCATCAGGAACCACGTCACTTTCGCCTTGGTGAAGTTTGGTGATCGTGAGGTGCTTGGAGGTATCACCGGTCCTGAAATATTATATCCATGGCCATGCCAAAATCTTGTACCAGAAGTCCTTACTCCACAAATACCTGCTCCTCTTGGATACTTCAATGGACGTACCTGGTCATTAAATGGAATATTTTCTTGGTTTTCTTCCAGACCATCAAGAATATTGGATGAATCCAGCTGGCATCTATCTGCAATGAGCCGCTGATACATATCATATGCATCAATTTCATCCAAGTTTGCCACGTCATCGGCGGCATCTGATGGTACATCAGAATCTTTGTCAAATATCAATTCTTTGATAATCTCTTCTCCATTGAAATCCTTATTCATTTGTATTGATTTTTGTAAAAATGGGATATGAAACATGAAGTATTAAAGCTGTCCTAAAATAACAATAAAAATCAGTTATGACAGCTCACTTTTATATCAGAAAAAATCAAAAATTTTACATATTTACCGATAATATCATCATCATAGGTAGTCTGTCTGTTGACAGGTTCATGATTATTCATGGTTAAACTTGGTTCTCCATATACTCCTATTTTCTAGTTTTCTTCATGTATTGATAGCTCTCTTTCCCTTTCAAGTTGTCTACCAGCTGAAACCTTTTCTTACCTCTTTCTCTTTTTCCATCCAGTTTTCCTTCTAGCACTTCTTTAATCGTGCACTCTCTCCTCAGGTAATGCCCAATCCAGTTCGCCTTCCTCTTTCTGATAGTCTGTATAATTGTTCGCTTCTCTCCTATTCTTCATAGTACTTCCTAGTTTTTCATCCTATCTGATCATTTTATCTTCAACATTCTTCTCCATGTCCACATTTCAAAGCTTTCCAAGCACTTACTATAATTTTTCCTTAGCTTCCGTGTTTCTACCCCATACAGTTGCCTTCTCCAGAAATTTGGCATCGAAATATTAAGTTCACTGTCAGTATTTGTAAATTAAAAGCAGAGTTAAGTTAAGTTAATTATCGATTCCATCTGGTCATAGGAATGACATGAGACAAGTCAGGTACAAATACAAAAATACAAAAGGAATACAGGCATACAAAACATTAACATCCAGTGTTATAAAGGCTCTGAAAGATATTTGTTAATGCTATAATAGCATTTGTTAAGTAGCATTTCCTTCACTTTATTTTTAAATATATTTACAGAGTTTATCTGTTTGATATGGAGAGGCAAATTAATATAAAGTAAAGAGGCAGAATGGTATGGGTCTTTTTTACAGGATGAATAGGAATTAATATGAATATCTCCTCTACTGCGAGTGCCATATTCATGGAATTCTGAATTTATTTGGAACAACTGAGGGTGTGATTTAATGAACATGACACAGTTTAATATATATATATATACACATGGAAGGGTGCCCGAAAAGAATTGTGTCAAAATGGCTCTCAATCATACACAAACTTTGAAAGAACTGGTTCATTATTTTATCACCAAGAGGATAAAACAGTTGTGTTTATAACGTTTATAAGATAGTTCGTCCTCACTAATGTAAACAGATCAAACAGTTCTCAAAAACATCAATAGATGACAGCACAGTTCAGATTTTTGAAGATACATCAAAACTACGACAATTAACGTACCTGGGATCTGACGTTTGGCATGACACTACGTTAAATGTCGTAGTCAGGACTCAAAGTGTTAATATCTTAACACAACCAAGATTTTGATGTGATACATCATATTCAGGTAAATAAATATGGTTGCAGAGACAATATGCAGGCGCTCCCTGGGTTATGTAAGCCTCGACTTTCACAAGCCCACACTTTTGTAAGCGGCCCCATAAATCACTTAAAAAGATTTTCATTATGAGGAAGGTTTACATTAGTGGTTTGCGTAAGCGAGTGGGAACTACATATGTGCACGGAGAGGGCACACAGGGCATGGGTTGTAATGCGATGTGTGTTTTACCGCTCATGCATATTTTCTTGATCTCTTAATGTGGGTTTCCTTTTGCGCTTATTAACGTATTGCCCTTGCAATCATGACTGATGAGCATTGCAGTGAGAAAAAGTGCTAGTTTACATGCATCTATTTTAACCGATTACTTACACTGTACATATGCAGTAAATTATACTTTAAACACATAGCATCCATAGTAATTTTCGACTTATGGAATGGGTGCTGGAATGCATTCCTTACGTAACCCGGGGAGTGTCTGTATATAGTCTACAAAGAGGCATAATGGGGGAAAAGAAGGGAGAGGAGGAAGGTTGGGAATGGAATTATGGGTGGAGTGGGAAGGAGTGTCTTCGAAGTAGTGGCAGCCATCAGAGGGGAAGGAGTAAGCTAGGTGAGACCATTGATAGGAGATGCAAGTGAGAGTTCATAGACAAGGGGAAAGGTTTTTGAAGTATCAGCTCCTTCAGTATATCCTATTATGTTTATAGATGTTTGGAAAAGAAATCAGTTGAATCTTTTGCACCAATAAAGTGTTTTTGACATCCAAAACCTTCCAAGCAAAGTCCCCCCCCCCCCCCCCCCCCCCCCCCCCTACAGGCAGTGACATTTGTTAGACTGGTAGTTCCTATCATTTTTGCCAGAGCAACATCCCTTTAAAGATAAGCAGAATAATGCCATTCCCCCATCTTGAAACAAGTTCATGTATTTATACAAATAGGTAGATATCACAACATTTGGATGCATCAATCTATAGGTACTATGTCATCATAAATATTTATATAAGGGATAGATCATTACCATAACAACTTATAAAAACCTTTTTATTTAGTAATGTTTTTTTACAGCACCCTTTACCAGGAGTTACAACACTGCAGTTGAGAAACACTGCATTAGACATAGCCTATCCACACATGTGCTTTACCACCAAAGTATATGAATACCTTCACCCTATAGCAGCAGACCAATTTTGGTGAACTTTTTTCAGGAATAAATGCTTATTATAGGTTGGTAAATATAGTAAATTACCTTAAGGAATTCATTCAAAGCATCAGAAGTTTCCACTACATCAGTATAACCAGACATCTTTGGAGCAATAAAACGTATAAATGGTAGGGCATTGAGGAATCTAGTTGTGCTCTGTCCATTGCGAAAAAATCTAGTCAGTAACCTCTGCAGGCGTTGGAATTCAGGATCTTCTCCTGAAAGGCGCTGTCCTGACATTAGAGTCCATAGCACATTCACTATGTGGACTGTAAATAGGCCATTTCCCTAGGAAAAAAAATTATTTTGATCAATATTTCTCATTCTTTTATCTTAAACGAGAGGTTCCTCACCTAATCTGTATGCTTGTTCCTTTTTAAACTTATTGAAGAATAATATTAGTAACTTTTGATGTTGGTTTGATTTTATTAATGATCATTCCTATTGTCTAGTGCTGGCTAAATTGAAAAGACTGGAAACCCACCTCACATATTGAAACATTTCTTTTAATAATATTTATGCTAAACATATCAACAGATTATATACACCATTATGATGAATTTCCAGGATATTTAAACCATTGGATGAGGTAGATTGACCAAATTTTTGTCTGGCATTAGAAGCAAACAAGCATAACTAATGTTAAAAGACCATAGTCATAGAACAGAATATTAAACTAAAACAGAATATTTAAATAGTATCAAAATTTTACTAGTTTAGAATCTAAGAATTATTCAAGTTTCTTTTGCAAGTAACATCAAATCAACAAATGAAATGCATACCATTTCTTGTGTTATTCCATCACCATTCATAAGCAATTGCATTTTTATAGAGCAGGGGTTCCCAAACATTTTGAAACCATGGAACCCTTATGCTCAAATATTTTTTCTCACGGAGCCCTAACTAAGAGATGATAAGCCGAATCACAATAAAATTATCTTTAAAATCATTGCAATATTTACATAGCTTATGTATTTTACAGTTTACAAGTGGAGCTCATGTTTCCTGCTGTAAATAAGAGAAGGAAGAGCGTATCAGGTCTCTTTCTCTGTCTATCACGAAACCACATTTAGCTTCTGCGGAACCCTTGGGTTCCATGGAACACAGTTTGGGAAACCCTGATATAGATCAAATAAAAAAATATCATTATAATGTAATAAAATATGCTAGACCAATGACCTTTTTCTTATCATCATAATTATCATAGAATCATATTTTCAGTCATAAATTATTATAGTAGCTGTCTATTCCCAGTGAACAAGTATTTAAAACTCAAGTTAAACTACCATGGGAATTTTAAAACAAAATATAAACATTAAACTAACTATACAAGGTATCCTTACTTGTAACAACCATGATCCTTCAATAGTTCCTTTTGGGTGGTGTCTTATGTGCTGCAGAAGATCAGTAATTTCAGAATGGACAACTCCCTGCACCTTATGAAGCCCTAGTATTCCAAGGTCTCGCAGTTGACGAAGTGAAAACCGACGCTGCTCAACCCAGTCAGGTCCTTCTCCGAAGAACAGTCCTGGACATTAAATTACCTTTTGCAGGTTAAATTAACTACAAACTGGCATTATATTGGAAAATTTTAATCTCATGAATTTAAGTCTACCCAATTAATTTAAATATCTCTATAATATAATAAATACATACTTGCATAAATATTACAAACAAGAAATCCCTTAATACTAAAAATAATAACAACATCTCTTTTCTGTCCTCCCTTTATAAGCCAAAAAATCTTAATCAGAAGCTATTATCATTTTTTTCTGCATTCAATTTTTACACACACCCAATTTTGACATGTATTTTGCTCCTTTGTGAAGACAAAATGAAAATCTAGAAATGTATTCTACTTGAAATGATATTGAAAATCTGGTATCTTAGAGGTAATGCAGAAGAACAATGAAGCGAGAAAAATAAATGTTATAGTCAATGTTTTAACTACGAGTAAGGTTTTATATCAGATCAAGATAAAGGCCATCCCCATTTTTATATCACTATGTGGAAACGCCATTCAAAAGTTGATCTTCAGAAAGTGAGTACCATTTTCTTATAGACTTACATGTTATAATTGGGGATTGCGACTTTTTTTCATTTCTCGTGAAATAGATACTTTGATTAAATTTTATGTTTTTCCGACCGACTGTCTGACGATTGTGTCTCAGCGCGAGAGTTTTCTTTAAACAGCTCAGCGATCAGATAAAAAACGTACATATGGGTTCCTGAACGAATAAAATAAACTGATTCTGTCACAATGTATACATTTGTATGTTTCAAAAATTTTATATAAACATAACAAAGTAGTATAAGGTAAATTTTTAGATACTTTGTCCATAACATTAAAATACGTTTCTACAGGTCGTACGGCTGAGACTGGCAGTATTCCGCCCGCATTCGGGTTATTTGAAGTTCTATGCTCCGATAGATTGGCAAAAAACTTTTTTTTGGATTTTCTCATTGAGAAAATAAGGAGTCTTATCTTATATTTGGGCTAATACGGTATATATATACACACACACAGGCGACTCCCAAGATTCGACCATTCGAGATTCGACCAACTCGAGAATTTGACCAATCGAATTGACCCAGCCGATTGATAAGTCAAATTAGAAACTAGTTTACATGAAGTAATTTTTGGCCTGACTGACCACGAGAGGTTTAGTTTCAGTCTAGACATCGTTATTTCTGCTCCAATTGTTTGAATTTGTGCTGATTCGACAGTCGACGGTTCGAGATTCGACCACGTTTTCAGGAACGCATCGCTGTTGAATCTCGGGAGTCGCCTGTGTATGTGTGTGTGTGTGTATATATATATATATATATATACAATAATAATATTAACATCTATGTTGTTTTGAGCCCAAGTTGACCCCTGCTTGATTGACTGTTGAACCTTGCATTTTGTAGAGTCTATAAAATGCAAGGTTCAACAATGTAGACCAGTGTTTCCCAACCGAGGTGCCATGAAGTGTTACGAAGGGTGCCGCAAAAAATATTCTGTTTTCCCATTTTTAGACTCATTTTGCATCGTCGGCTTTCAAAAATGCAAACCAGAGTTAAGTCGACCTTCATTTCGTCGCAAAGGCACTTCGAAATGAAAGGAGATATGAAGATTGGAGTTAGGGGTTCAACTTCAGCACGATTATTACTGATGGTGGATAGGGAGGGGTGCCGCCAAATTCTGAAAAGTCACTTAAGGGTGCCGCGACTCTAAAAAGGTTGGGAAACACTGATGTAGACAGTTGAAGCCCAACAAAGAATCAGAGGCAACATTCGCCATTCAGCTGTTCTGATAGAAAATTTTGCTGGAAATTGGACAGCCATTGATTTGATTCTGTATATGTATTCCAATATCTCCAAAATCAACTTTCACAGCTAGGATATCTTGTTCATACATCTGGGCTTGATGGAAGAGAGGCCAAATGATGTCAGTTATTCTACCCATAGCTCCATTCACCAATCCTTTTACAGTATCAACATTATAGCATATCATTACTTTTGCTCCTGGAAACAAGGTCAGTTCATTTGGCAAACCTCCGGTTTTGTTAACATCAGTGGGAATGAGTCGGTCAATATGATCCGGAAATGGTCTGGAAATGTTAAGTGAATGAATCGTGTCTGTAGATAATTTCATTCGTGAGATATAAAAAGCCACCCCTTCACCCATTAAACAACCCTAGGTATCCAAAAAAAGCTTAATATCTTAATTGTCACCAGAGATGAATTAACACATTCGCTGCGGGGGTGGTGAACACGATTTTTCCCGAGAACGACTTTTTAAAAAATATTTACACAGAATAGGAAGGAAGACGCCGAAAGGCGGCGGTCGGTCCTAAGTAAATACCTGAGCGCCGCCTGTCGGCGGCACCCGCAGCGAATGTGTTAATGCACCAAATTTCAAGTTTCTAAGTGGTACTGGACTGGTGATATTAAGCGGCAAAAATTTGAAAGAATATAAATATATAAACAAATATCGAGGTAAGTTAAGTAAAAGTGTGTAAAAACCATGGTATTATGAGTTAAACAATGCTGAAACGTACAGTAAATGGCAGTTTTTCAAAAAAATATTTTAACAGAAAGTTAAAATTTATGTTTACTAGTATCATTAGCCTGAAATAATATTACAAAATAAATAAATTAGACGGACAAACTGTAAAAATGTGCACAATGAGACAGAATACTAAATCGATTGGTGAAAAATGGAAGTCTCTATCTGCCTTCCTGTAGAAGGATTTAGCGCATCAGACAGACGGACAAACTGAAAATACGTTTATTTCAAAAGTGAATTGACACATACAATATAAAAATAAGGTTAAGAGTAGTCATCTGCAGAGTCTATCATATGAGTTTGTAATGTGAATGTATATTCACTTTTACACTACCTTCATGTAAATTAACCAACTTTTTTATTTAAATCATCGAAAGGCCCATTATTTATGTTTTAACAGACAATAAGGCTCACCTAGTCGTTTTCCAAAAGTTCTCAAGCGGAATACAAATGCATCAGGACGTCCTTGGAATTCATCCCTTAACAGCACCTCTCGGACTAATGCAGGATTCCAGATTGCGATTACCGGAGTGCTGTTGCCAAGCATTAATCCCATGATACCATTATCGCATCCCCACTTTTTGCCTGTCTCCTCCAAAGCCATGTAGAATAGAGGCTGTTTCTTCAGATCAATGAAGGGAATGGAACCGATAAATGGTAAACATGGAGGACCTTAAAATCATAACAATCAGGGCATTTAATCCATTAAATAAAAATAATGGGGACCAACAATGGATTATATTATGGCCAAGTCTGCATTTTTCATAATGAATTGAATCTGAAATGTTTATTTCAAGCTAAGAGAAAAGCTGTGTGTTTGGACATTGCTGGGAGATTATTTTTTGAAGAATTAAAGAGATATTGGTACCGAAAGAAGAGTTAGTTAACAAAACGTAAATGTCATTACCATGAGTCGGAGTTTTCATTGCAATATACGAGCTGAGCAATCAATTTTAAAGAATCTTCTGTATAAGGTGACCATGCATCCTGTTTTTGGCAGGACAGTCCTGCTTTTTTGAACTGCGTCTTGCTTTTTTTTCCTTTTCCTTTTATGTCCTGCTTCATCCTTTTTACTTTCTCCATACGTAGTAATGGGAAAGTATTGTATTCATGAAAAAAATCGACTTCGAGATTTCAACAGAAATACATGTTTTGAGGTCCCTAGAACACGTTTAGACTATTTTCGGAATGATGTCTGTGTGTGTGTGTGCGTGTGTATGTGATTGTGGGCGCTCTAACTCAAAAAGTACATGCCATATCGTTACCAAACTTCATATATAACACTTTAACATAAGCACAAAGAACTGATTAGTTTTTGAACAATAACGGTTAACTGGAAGTCGAAGTTTATTTGAAACCCGATACGGTTTTTGCGATATTTCTCCGTTAAAACATCATTATTGTATATATAATTCTATACAAAGGTTATAGAGAATGTAATTTCCTACAGTTTTCTATGGGAGTTATTGTTTATGAGTTATTTATAAATAACCGGTTTTTCGGTTTCCGTCAAATATCTCCTTAAAAACATCGTTATTGGTAATCTTCGTAAGGACCAAAGTTGTAGAGAATAATATTTCTTTCAAGTTTTGTTTGAAATAAATTTTTGAAGAACCATCCATTTCGGAGATATTTTGCTTTTTCTTAATACCAGTATACAGCGCCAACACCATGTAGCGGTGAATTCTGTAAACATATTCAAAATATATTAATTTACGG
This sequence comes from Uropetala carovei, assembly GCA_036926305.1. NCBI lineage: Eukaryota > Metazoa > Arthropoda > Insecta > Odonata > Petaluridae > Uropetala > Uropetala carovei. The sequence goes on from JAXCHB010000043.1 coordinate 4,313,709, forward strand.
CAATAAGGACAGCTGTATTCTTTTACGATACGAAATAATAATTTTGTCTTATAATGCTATCCATAATAATTTAAATATCTATACCCCAAATATGGAGAAAGTCATGTGTTGGCCACATCAGATTTTTTAATATTATCATATAGTATGCATATGTTTATGAATTATGCAAACAGGATGTAAAAATATGAATATAACACAAAAATCTCTTTTGTTGAAATTAAAACAGGACATTTTAGGGTTGGAAGCATCAGTAAAAATTGTAACAAAATTAGCGTTATTCAAATCATGCCTTATTGCCTTTAATTTTCTGTAAACATTCTTCTCTTCATTTCTCTTCAATCCTCCAAAATTCGTGTTCGTTTTATTTGCAATTGTAATTAGCGTTATTCAAACCATGCCTTATTGCCTTTAATTTTCTGTAAACATTCTTCTCTTCTTTTCTCTTCTTTTCTCTTCAATCCTCCAAAATTCATGTTCGTTTTATTTGCAATTAATGCAATAATTTTTTCAGTAAGGGATTCATTATTCAAAATTTCCATTACATGATTGGTATTATTCCACTTGTTTCTCTATGGAGAGAAGCTAGTTCAATTATTTTAAATTTAATTCCTGCCCTCACAATGAAATATTGTACCAAAATTTTACTTTTAAATAAAGCAGGATAACTGTCTGGGTGAAAGAAAATTTGGTCACCATATTAATTACACCTCAATATTTTTTATATCTACAGAATTGTACTCAAATTATACCTTTTTGAAGTTTAAAAACATCCATCATAAAAAACAAATTTGGAAAAAAGATGTCCTGCTTTGCCATTTTTTTCTAATAAACTCTGGTAAATATCCTGTTTTTCTGTTGTGTGCATATGGTCCCCTTATTTCTGTATGATCTTCACTTTATAGCAATAGTATAAGCTAATGCCAACAAGCCAGTTCTTTCTTCCATTTTATTGTATTGTTTAAAATCTGTACTGATATTTACATTAGTCAGAGCTTTCAAGAAGCTTAAAAATTATGTTGCAAATGCATGAACTATGTCAGTTTTTAACAATGTATTCATATCTGCAGTACAAGCGCCACTCAAAAATAAATTTATGCAAAATATGACTTTAACGTTCTATTTGTTATAATTTCATACCTGGAGGGAAATTTTTCGGTCTGGAAAACATCCAAAAAATGAATGAGATGAGGATCCCTATGCAAATCAGTAAATACAACATGCTGATGCTTGAATTTCTGTTCTTACACTTCTAGAATCAAAGAAAAGAAATAATAAGCATTCAAAATTATCGTTAAATATTACCCTTTCTCAATAACATTTTTTAAAAATTACATATGTGACATATTTTGATGGTCATTCAGATATTAAACCTTTATATGTGAAAGCACTTACCGTATATCTTCGAGTATAAGTTGAAGTGTACTTTTTAGACTAAAACAGCATCTAAAATCCAAGTCTCAAATATTAGTCGAAGCAAAGAAAGCAAAAACAAGATAATTTTGAAATTTACAAAAAATTAATATATATATACAGGTGAGCCTCTACTTACGAACATTCAAGAAACGAACAATTCATATTTGCGAACATTACACATACCAATGAATTGCGCCTCGCACTTCATTTACAAACACACCCTCCTGCACTTACGAACATCGGTCGCAGTAAAAACACGTAAACTTGTCAGCACTTGTCATTTGCCGTTTGTATTCAAAACCATACGGGTGCATGTTTATGTGTGTACTGTTTTTTATTTCCTTTGAAATATGGAAAACAATCATAAACGTAGTGTTTGTGAAAGTGTTAAGAGTGGTAAAAAACATCGAGTGCTTTTGATAAAAACTAAAATGGACATAATACGTAGATCAGATAAAGGTGGCAGGCTCTGTTCAGTACGTGATTATAAGTGAAAAATGAAATGCCGTCGTTGAAGAAATGGAACGGTGTTTAACAATTGGAATTCAGGATCAAAATAAAAGAACAGCACTTGAGTACTACATTGATTATTCTCTTCAGTCCACTCATTTGGGTAAGATTTTTAAAGAGAAAATATAAATTTCAAGTTTTCCTTTGAAACTAAGTACGGCGATGCTGTATTATTTTATCATTTTCTGCTAGTTAGCATGAATTTGTCATTCTAATGCGCTTCAAGGTCAGTCAAATGTTGTTTTTTGCCAGTCATGTTTAATTATTGGGCCAGAAAAATCTCCATCTAGTTTGCGACTCGAATAAAAGTCGAAAGTAGGGTTTGATCGGCCTAAAAAAGGAAGAAATTTTTCGACTTATACTCGGAGATATATGGTAATCGTTATTAAATTTTAATGTAACAGAAAAAATTGTGATGAATTTTCATTGACAAATAAAAATTACAGTGTGTTTGCATGGCCATTAGAATTTTAAGCCTTTAATCATGATAAATAATTAATCCTCTGCAGATTTAACAGTAATTGCGATAACTTTGATTAATAATAATACCCAAGATAAAGGTGTCCTCAAATTTAAATACAGTAGGACCTTGATAACCATCATTAACTGGTTCCTGGAATCCCCGACTATTAGCGAAACAACAATAGCCGAAACCGATTTTCCCATAGGAACAATGTCATAGGTCAATAATTCGTTCAAATGTTCTCCGAGGACAGTTGCAGATCAGGGATGCCCAACCTGCAGTCCACTAAGCAATTTTATGCAGCCCACCGCCAATGTTTCATAGTTTTCAAAACTTTTTCATTTATTTTAATTAACTAGCAAATATTCTTTTCCGTGTAGCAAAATCTGTTCAGATATCTAATATTGAACTGCGACCTCTTAGTAAATATTTCTCAATTCAAGTAAGTTCCTTTTAATGCTGTTTTGATTTTTTCTCAAAGATATTTCTAATAATAAGTTTGAATTCCATGATTTTAAATACTGAAATGTTAACCCTAAAAAGCTAATTCTAACTTGATTTCCACCCATATGGCACCTAAGAATCTCTAGGTAACTTACGATTTAACTATAATCCATTGGCCATTTCCAATGTGGCCCACCAAAGGATTCACTGGCAGTAATGTGATCCACCATGCAGAAAAGGTTGCCCACCACCAGGGACGTCGGCAGAAAATTTTGCAAGGAGGCAAAACACAAAAATGCCTATTACCCAGGGGCGGACGCAATTTTTTCTAACCTGGGAAAATTTTACTTAACCGCCCACCATCTTTCCACAAATACATACCAATGAATCACTATGAATTATATTATCACTGTATTGAATATCCTCTTGAAATTAACTTAAAGTAGGTAAATTTTAAATGACTAATTTATTTTGCGCGTGATGATTGGCCTTTCCCTTGAAGCAGGTTAAAATCTGTGCTTGAAATGGAAAATGTTACGAAACGGAACGCTTGTATTGTAGTGGAATGGAAATTTTTACAAAACGGAACGTTGGTTATAAGGGACAGTATTTCTAAATGTCTGACGAAACGGTATCATCGGCGCGTGTGACGAGCCGAAGCGGCGTTTCAGGAAACGAACGAGCCATAGGGAATCACAGAAATGAGCCCTATTACGATAAAATGCAGTACTGCTGAAGAAGAAAGTGGTACCAAACTCTAATGGCATTTTCAAAGAAAAAGTTAAAACCTAATGCGCAACAGTGGCTAAGTATCAGAGCTACAATGTTAAAGTCGTGTTTGAATCAAACAATACACCCCTCCTTTTCGCCCAGGGAATAGGAAATTATATAAAGAGATTACATGCTTATTAACTGCTACTGCATCTTCCTGACATCGCCAAAAGAGACCTTATTGCCTTCACTCGCAATTCTTTACTGAATACCTGGCTACCGATTCGCTGACTAGTTCTGCAGTCATGAGGGTTTTCCCATTAAATACCGAAGCGTAAGGACAGCCAACCTGCTCTACTGGGCTGATATTACCAATGACTGTATATACCAGTGGTGCTCAAACTTTTCGGCCCGAAGGCCACATGAGCCATTTCTGCAAACATCGCGGGCTACATAGCTCAATTCCGCCCTCTTTGCGGGCCACACCGTCGAAAACAGAGGTTAAGAACGACTTAAGGAAATTAAGGATTTAGTTGTGAGTCGAAATTACCTAATTTGTTAGTTATCCATTATGGAATTAGAGAGGTAAACACAAAATATATTGTTTTTTAATTTTCTATTTTCTTTTTGTTACATTGAGTCCTTTAATTGTTAAATTCATCCTATTGTACTTTTGTGACTGATAGAAAGCAGGACGTTTATCTTTATACATAGAAACGTAAATAGACACTGATAATTATTCAGGAAACAGCCTGTGGGAAGCGTTTAAAACGATTGGCCAAAGTAATTGAACCTTATTTCGTCTATTGAATACTGGAATCTTACCTTTTTCATAAGTAAAGTCATTATATTCTACAGTTTAAATGTTTATTAACGTAAATAGGCCCACGCATCTGGTGTACATTTTTCTGGGTCAGTGTTCAATCATAAACAAATATACGTTCACAGGTGTTCTTGCTTACAAGACAAAAGTGAACATTTCAGAAAAGCATAATTATACAAGAAATGAAGCTGGATTTGGCGAAAGTGATACGATCTATGTATATAAAAGTGAAATTCTGTTTTTTTGTCCGCTATAGAAATCCACACCGTTGAAGGTTTCGTCCAAAACTTCGCATAGGTATATAATTTTACCCTGCGAGTAACGTAAGATATATGGCGAGAAAAAAATTGGGGGAAGGGGTGCTTAATTCAATAACTATTTCCTATAAGTTTACAAGTAATTTTTGATTTTTCAGAGTGCGAGTTTTTTCCTTCATTCACCGAAATAACTAATTATGGATTTTCTTCGTTTTTGCTTTATTCGACGAACACAACCGTCCATATGTGCGACTGTGCGATGCACACGGGCGGTCAAACAACGTGAGCGGCCGATTTATCGTCAGACACGTATAGTATTTTTAACAGTAATGCGGATTATATTATAATATGCCGTATATTCTTTCATATTTATTGCTTACGGAAATTTATCAAACCAAAAGGCGTTTTTTTATTTTTGTAAAGAACACCTAAAAATGGCGGTAAATGAGAGACTTGCACAGGAGCGGCCAATGAGAGACTTGCACACAGGCGGCCGTGAGGTTACAACTACATATGTATTATTTTATTCTTTCGATGTTTAGATGTTATACGGTCGAAGTTTTAGATCCACTAAATCCGTTGAAATTCAACGGGCACTTCCGCTAGTGTCTAATATAATACTTAGGTTTTTACACATTTCCAGGGGGGGCCAACTGCCCCCCCTTGCTCCCCCCCCCTGCCGACGCCCATGCCCACCACTGCGATAGCAATCTTTCTCTCTCAGTCACAGTGCAATCGCCATCTTATTTGTTTCTCTGCTTCATTCAAAAATGGCGATGGAACTTTTCATTTTTTGTACCACTTAGCGAAACAATGGTTATCGATGGTGATGGTTATCGAGGTCCTACTGTATATTAAAGAATTGTTGACTTTTCATAGCTAATTAACTAAAGAGGTAGAAACAATAACTTTTAGATTACTCAAACATTTGTAAACATGCAATGATAGTTTTATATAAAGATACTTAGTACTTACATTGGACAAGCTCTAAAGAAAGTGTTTACTCAGAATTAGCATATAAGGATAAAAATGAAAGTATATGTAGTGAAATTGAATTTTCATGCAAAAATATTGGGAAACTGAAGAGTTACAAAATCAATAATTAAATAAACAAGATATCCTTGCAAAAGCAAGAGGTGGAAACGTTTTCTTAAAAATTTCCGGGGGACATGTGTTTAGGGGGCTCAAATGAATGAAGAATTTCTGGTTGTCTCTCTCTCCCTCTCTCTCTTTAACGCTCTGTACATCGGCCATTTTTAATCTCCGGAAATTTCAGCCCTCTAAGTTTATTTTTTATCGAGTTATTCAACTAATTTTCTTAATTTGTTATTAAAAACCAAACATACATCCCTTATAAGATATATTAATTAAACTAATATTCAAAACATATTCCCGTTAAACTAATCTAAATGTAAATCCAAAAGGTATGTACATGGTAGGAACGAATAAACAGCGAGCAAAGGGGGGGAGGGGGGGAGAGGGTGTTGTTGGCGAGCGTCAGCGAACAGGGGGCTTGCCCCCTAGTAATTACATAAAATTTACAGATGTGCTTGTCCATTTGCTGATTTAAAAAATTGCTGCACTAAATATACACACATATAAAGTGAAAATTTGTACTCGATTTTAGTTAAGGAGGCCCGGGAGCGGAAAAAACACCGGGACCTGGATTTTTTTCTCTCTCGAGCCCTGATGTCCACTAGTAATATATAGTGTTGATTTCTAATGAGTTTTTTTTGTATGCCCTGATGCCAACTGTCCTTTTTCAAATTACGGGCAATAGTGACTGTCCTATGATAAATAAATCAAATTCACTCTAATAGGGGTACTTAGGGACCATAATTAAACTAAAGTACACAAAAAAATGGAGTTTATCGAAAAAAAATTCCCGGCATATATGGGTTAATACCCAATTCTAATTAAAGCCGTTTTCTCTTGGAAATTATCATAACTGTCATTTAAAAAATATTGTATATGAAAATAAAAAATAACAGAACTGAAACATCTATCGCTCATTTATTTTTCCACCTCTCACTTCAAGTCAAATATCGAATTAAAACCTACGGTATTTTTCGAAATTAAGAAACTATCATCGCATACGAGGCCAAAAATCCTCCCGAAAGCCGCCTAAGTCTGACATAAGGAGAGTATGATTAATGGCCAGGAGGAGAAGAGAAAGCAGTGGTGGATCCAGGCTTCATATAATCAGGAATGAAAAAATAAACTATTTGAAAATATCGTAATTCATGTACATTTTAATACAGAAAAAGGAAATATATAACTTTTGTACAGCAAAATAAATGTAGTAAAACGGTATAGAGGTTTAGGGATTAATTATTTCTAGTTTTCAGAAATCTTGGGGGGAGGGGGGTAATTACACCATTTACCCCCTCCCCCCACTGTATTTGCCCTTGGGAGATAAATGAACAATGATTTTTAAAAACTGCGACCTTGATAGCTGAAGAGGGAGATAAGAATGAGCAGACTGTAACGTGATATTCGAACATGATAATAACAATTGGACTATAATGTTATAAAAAACATACTTTAAACCAGAGCCGGGACTGGGTAATTTGGCGCCCGGGGCAAAGAACGTGAATCACGCCCCTCGCCCTAATCCTGTTTCTTATGGCAAGTAAAAAATAACAATTATAATTACTGTCTGACCGTCGCCGCCAATCTCACTTTATCACGTCATTTCAATAAATGTTATTGTGATTATATACATAGGTATAATCCCAATTTTGGCGCCCCATAGGATGATGCGGTCCTGCTTTATGCCAACCAATTACCCGCGCACTGCTTACTTTTTGTGCAAGTCCTTGAAAACTCCCGTGTGTCGTACACCCTCTGATGCTTTCAACTGGTCGCTAAGACTTCCACTAACCGATTGATCGTCCTCGCGGTCCTCGCTTTCCAGCGGATGATTCTTTTTACACAACACCCATAGCCGAGGTTCACGTGACCAGATAGTGTTCGATGATTGGAGTAACAGCTCCTCTATGTTTACAAGCCTTATTTTGAAATGCCTTTAAGGATGACGATGCCAAAATACTATATGTATGACGGGTCATAGTTCATTCTCGTCGGCCTTCATCAGTTCCCATTAATTTTTCATATCAATCGGTCCAGGAAAATTAGACGATTTTTTACCAAAGAGCGGAAAAAATTCGAACAAAGCTGATTTTTGGCATAGATGCTCAGACTGGCATCTATCATAGTTCAACATACTAAAAGTTATTGGAAAAATGGCGCCCGAAATCAGTTTTTCGTGAATATCTCGCGAACGGTGGCATCTACGTGAAAATTTCCAATTACAAGGTTGTAGCGAATTAAATTTCCTACAAAAAAGGTCCTATCACTTTTTGTCGTCAGAGTAACCATTCTCCGTCAAAATAGCGAAAAACTAAGCGAACTCAATGAAAACGACGAGAAACGTGGCGAAATCCGTATATGTGTTGGTTATGTCTCTGTATCGCTGTTTTTTTATTTATTTAAAGCTACAGCTTAGGGCAGTGGTTCTCAACCTTTTTTTGTCTGCATTTAAAATGTTTATTCTCCTGGTTATATTTCTGTTTATAAGTCAGAATATGATACACTGCAAATTTATCAAATATTCACGTCACCCCTCAATAACCTTTGCATCACCCTGGGTGTTATGTCACCTGGGTTGGGAACCACTGGCTTAAGACCTCACAATATGAGGGGCCTCAAAACTAGAAAAAATTAATTAATTTCAAGTTTTATCAAAATCGGATGATAAATAAAGATGTGGGAAAAAGAAGATTCCCTATAAATATGGACATTTTCGTTCAAATGTGAAAAAATGTACCAATTCTAATACCTACTGCCAATGTACTAATACTTATAAATGTTGCCATGTTTATCAGCAGGCTTTACTTATAATCCAGCCTGGAATTAGAACCGTCTTGTTGTATGGAACTGTGGACTTTAGACATAATAATGAATATATTTCTAATTTTTGGGGTCTCTTAAACTTGAATAACTTAGGGCCTCAGAAGGCCAAAATCCAGCCCTGGAATGATGTCATATTCACTGCGGTTAAGTGTGTGAATAAAATTAGGGCAAGAGTATTGTATCACCCCCAATTTAAAGAATATTGCGAAGTGTTGGAAGAAGAGTATGACAATCTTATTCTTCACTCTGAGGTGTGCTGGTTATGCAGAGGGTAGGTATTACACCATCAGTGCTGGCCAAAGAGGGGGGTGCAGCGAATGCGAGGTATCCGGCCCCCCGAATAATGGGAGCATTACCAACAAAATACAAACAGTGGATATTATTATAATATATTTAACGAATAAATCTTCATTAATATTTCTTTGCCATGCAACTTTTATGTGCCCAAAACTATTTTTACTTTCTGGAACATTCAATTATGTGGATTCTATATTCATTGTTTACTTCATATAAAAGCTGGTTTCATTAATTTTTGTTTGAATTATATTTTAACTTAACACTGAATTCGCACATACCCATCATATTCAATGGGAAATTATGATAATTATTCAATAATTGTAGACTAGGCACCTGATATATCTCATAAACAGCAAGGATTCTTAATTATATAGTGCATAATTGAACAAGAAAGTAACAATAAACTTTCAGCAGTGATGACAAATGAAGAAAGATTTATAGTTTTTAACAATCTATAACACAAGAGAGAATATCTGGTAAAATTATTGTACTTCTTAAACATTTAAAGTGGTAAATTACGGAGTTTCAAGGACAAGAACATGAATTGGAGCCAGCATGAGGGGTTAGCAGAATGGATTACAAATAAGAATAAGAAACATTAATCCAAGAGCACCTTTTGAACCTTGCAGCTCACATTCATTAAATCTGGCATTAAACGATACAGCTAAATGTAAAATAGAAGCAATGTTTTTCTTTTGTATTATTCAGGGCATTTACAAATATTTGTCAGCATCTACCAACAGATGGGTTATGTAATTAAAATATGTAACAGATATTATAGTGAAACGGCACAGCAAAACTTGTGGAGAACGTCAAATACATGCTGTCACAGCTATGAAATATCAAATTAGCAAAATCAATCAATAATTCTTTATTTGTCCAAGAGACACTACAAGGAGGTAGGCCATAAGACATATCAGTACAATTGAGACATATACAAATATTTGCTAACATTGTAATTGTATTGATTATCTTAATACAATTTGATAGAATTACAGAATTTTTGTCATGTAAAACAGGCAGTAGTTTTTTTAAGAATGTCATTATTCTCACAATACATACTTATCATTGTAAGTGAACAATTTAATAATAAGTTTTCCTTGGTTTTCATTTGGGATTGGTCATTACAAGAGTAAATGAACAATTAAAGAAATGCAGAACAAAATACTTTGAAGCAGTCATTAAGTGGCTCATTGTCAGTATTGACAATCTCTGGTAGGTCATGTCAGCTGAGAAGATAATACCTAGCCTCTTTTTAGCCTCTGTGAAGATCCTGACAGGATCAAGAAAGTTAGGGTAGGTCAAGGAATGTGCAATTTTATATAATAATAGCCGTCATCCGTTGGTTGGTTGATCACGCTATGCAAACGCTAATAACTCGAGAAATAATAATGATAGAAACTCGAAATTTGGAAGAGATGCTTGATTAACACTTTTACAGGTGATGACGAATTTAAATCGCGAAAAAATTCCTTGGTTTGTCTCCAAGAGAGGCATTTCCTTTTCCCATTACTTAACATGTAAAATGCGATTTTTCGACGTGCAGGCTTTTATTCATTTGGAAATTAAAATTAGAAGAAATTAACAGACAACCTACGGATTTGAACCATTTTGAAGAAAAAGTTATAGAGTTTCTTATTCCGTTCGTCTTTTTTCGCCCACAGTTCGAAATATTCCATGTTAAACGTTTAATTTGCATATTTTGTGGAAATCTCGCCATTTTAACGTGATGTTGCTATGTCGACCATTATCATTGTTAGCTTCAATACGAGACAGAGAGAGAGGAAGGAAGGGGAGTGATTGGCGTGTTTTGTGGAAAATAAGTATATTAACGTAAATATAAAAAATTTTAAGTATCAACAGTGTCATTTTAGAAAAATTGGAAATAAAAAGCATTCTTAAATTAAATTCTTTGTAAACCATACGTGCTTACGAATTTATATTGTTATTCCTCGAATTAATTTCGTAACAATGGCCGAAGTTTGGAAACGAATATAAATTAAAATTCAATTAAAATTAAAAGGACATTTAAAACTGTTAACAGGCAATTTTCGAAGAAACAACAGTGGATCTTTTAATGAATTGATTTGTTTTTATAAGAGGAATTTTGGTGCTTATTTAATACAGAGTAAGTTCTAAGGCTTATAATCCATTGAAATCTAATAACAGCGGCTATTATAGTTTAAAGAAAGAACTTTATTTATTCACTTTACAGAATGAATTAATTTTAGGCTAGCATTGCCTATTATAAAAGGAGTTACTTTGGAATTTACAGTATGTAAAGTGGAAGTTGTACTGAATTGACTCAAGTATTTTGGGCACTTTCCTGTTAACAGGAATGCCTCAAAAAATAAACACGTATTGTTGTGACATGTTGCGACGTATTTGTTTGTTAACAATGCGTAACAACGGGGGAATTACTTAAAAATCACATTTTTTGAAACTTATTTATTAATAAAAGCAACATAATTACTAATACAATCTAAATTTATGTTACTAGGGGGCCAATATGTCTTTATGGCATTTAAAATAGCTGGAAATATGTCGATTTCTTTTTTATGTTGTCGTCACATGAATGCTTCTGCTGACAGGCTTTCGCGTTGCATTTCCAAAATATTCTGTCGCAGAAGTAAAGTTTCATAATATGATCCTTGCACATTCGCCCTTTAGATAAAATACCATGGTCTTGAAGCAAAGATTCAGCTTCTTCTTCACTCCTCGGCAAGCTCCACAAATTCATCATTAAGGGATCAACGTAAATATCTTAACGAGATTTGTTACGCATTGTTAACAAACAAAATATCACAACATATCACAACAATAGGTGTTTATTTTTTGAGGTATTCCCGTTAACAGGAAAGTACCATTTCAAAGCAAAAATCAATTTAAAACTATTGAAAGTTGTTGTTTCGGAAAATGAGAAGGCAAGAGTGCTGAGCAGACAATAAACGATATTGAGGTACATACATTATATTCCAAAATCTATTTAAAGTATTATCAGAGGCAATTGAAGATTGAACAAATTTTTTTGATACCGGAATTCTGCTTATTTAATGAAATTGAAATCCTAATGCTATAATCAATTTAATACTAATAACAATGGATATTTTAGTAGAAAGAAAGGTACTATTTTATTCACAAGGAATTTCTGTGAGATTTTAGTTAATTAATTAAAACAGACTTATAAAATAGAAATATTCGATGGTTAAAACAGTGCACAATTTTATTCTTGCAATTTTTACATGTTGCATTGACGAAAATTTAGATTCATTAAACCCGTTGAAATTCAACGGGCACTTATGCTAGTGATCATATACTAGTGGATCATATAGTTTGGTGCCAATATTCATTGCATCATTGTCAATATATACAGGGTGTTTAAAAAAAAGGGTTACAAACTTTGAAGGGAGATAGTATTCAACAAAATAAGTAAAAAACTCCTAGTGAACATAGATCTAAAAACAAATGCCTACCGAGCTATGAGGCCTTTATTTTTATCACTACAGCAAGTGCTCTATGTCGTTTCCATTCATTTCTACACAGTGTTCAGCCCTTCGTCGCAGAGAAGCACGCATTCTTTCAAAAATTCCTGGTTGCTCACGAATCTGCTGACAGGCATTCTCAATTCGTTGATGTAATGTCTCCAAGTCGTTGATCGGCCTTGAATACACCAAAGTCTTTAAATTTCTCTACAGCCAAAAATCCAAGGGTTTAAGATCAGGGGATCGTGCAGGCCAATTAACTGGGCCTCCACGACCCATCCACTGTTCACCGAAGGTCTGGTTTAAATGTTGTCGGACGATGCGGAGAAAATGGGGTGGTGCCCCATCATGCATGAACGACAATCGTTGTCGCTGATGAAGAGGCACATCTTCCAACAGAACAGGTAAATTATTCACCAAGAAATGATGGTATGCAGCACCTGTTAGTCGGTTAGGTAATATGATAGGTCCTATGAGCTGATCACCTAAGATTCCTGCCCAGACATTGATGGAAAATCGATGCTGATGCCTCGATGCTACCGTGGCATGGGGGTTTTGATCTGACCAGACATGTTTATTATGGAAGTTCACAGTACCGTCCCTTGTGAATCCCACTTCAGCAGTAAACAGGATGTTGGCAATGAATTGTGGAGTTTCACCACATTTTGCGAGAATCCATTGGCAGAACAGTACCCTTGCATGATGATCAGGTGGAGTGAGAGCTTGCACTCTTTGGATGTGATATGGGTAAAGTAATTGTTCGTGAAGAATTGACCAGACAATGGGATAACTGATACCTTCAGCTGCTGATATTCTTCTAACACTTGTTCCAGGATCTTCTTCCAATCTTCTTAGTACGCGAACCTCCATTTCGGGCGTTCGAACTGATCGAGGCCTTCCGCGATCTGACACTCGTGCAGTAAAGGATCCAGTTTCTGCAAGTCGCTGGTGAAGTTTGGAGAATAACTTATGAGATGGGAGTCTGCGTTGTGGATACTTTTGCACGTAGAGGCGACGGGCTTCCCGACTATTTCCCCTTGCCCAACCATACATGAAATGCATGTCTGCCATTTCCAATGTCGAATAATAAGCTTCCATTATGAAAGCACAAAATTGCAGTACTGATAAACATGCACAACACTAATCAAACTATCACTGCTTTCTGTTTCGTAGTACACTGCAATGATACACAGCTACAAACGTGAGGACTCCGAAGAGCGTACACAGCCAACTGAAAGGTCACAACACATGCTAGAGAGATGTAAGCACATACAAATGACGTGCATTGACCTTCACGTTAGGTGTATTGTAGCGTTACCCTACCACTCCGTCAAATGGAATCTTCACCCGTAACTTCGAAGGTATTGGTTTTAGGACCTATGTTCACTAGGAGTTTTTTACTTATTTTGTTGAATACTATCTCCCCTCAAAGTTTGTAACCCTTTTTTTTTAACACCCTGTATATATATATATATATATATATATATACACACACACTACGGAGGAGGAAAGGTAAGGATATTTAGGGCAACTAGGTGTTGAAGGAAACCCAATGAACACTTACCGGAAGTAAAGCCGCTGGGGTGTTGGAGAGACACATTTGTAGAGGTTAGAGCTTTCGGGATGATCCCTTCGTCAGCACTAGAGAGACACAACTGATTTGGCAGTGACACTGGGATGAAGGTGTGGGGGTAGAAGGGAAGGGAGCGTGGAAAGGTTGGGGATTGGAGGATGCAGAAGGGGGAGGGGGGAGAGGGGAAAGAGAGGGTGGAAAGAAGGAAATATTAACGGATATTGAGGCCGGGAGGAGAGAAAGAGTTTAAGATTTGGATATGGGCCAGTTCCCATTGATGGAGTTGGGAGGCAGAAGCATCGTCCGGGAGGGTGCGGATGGCCCTCACCGTGAAACAAACAGTGAAACTAAGATTGTGGTTATTCGCATGAACGGCCACAGGTAGCTGTCATTTAAGACTAATGCTGTTGTGATGGCCGTTCATGCGAATGTTGAGGGAATTGCTGGTGAGTCCGACGTAAAAGGCAGGGCATTGGGTGCAGGTTAGTAGGTAGATGATGTTGCGGGTGGTACAGTTGGTAGGGGATGTTATGGGGTAGGTGATGTTGGTGGTGGGGTTTGAGAATGAGTTGGAGGGTGGGTTTATAGGGAATGTAAGGCATCGTGGTCTGCAGCAGGGGTGGGACCCTGCAGGGTGCAGAGGAGTGGGTGATGCGGGTTCTTTTCTCCACAATATGTTGGCTAGGTTGGGAGGTCTGCGGAAGGAGAGGATTGGGGGTGTGGGGAAGGAGACCTGGTTGGGGGAGGAAGTGAGGATTGGGTGGGCTGCCTTTAGGATGCTTTTTAGGGTATCGTGGATGCCGGGATAGAAAGTGGTGATTAGGGTGAGTTGGGGGGTTGTGGGGCGGTTGCAGTGTAGGTTAGGTGTGCTGGGTGCGACAGCCCATCGGATTTGGTCCTAAATCAGGTCCGGCGGGTATCCGCGTTGGAGGAAAGCATTTACGAGGACAGAGCAGTACTCAGAAAGTGAGTCTCCATCCGAGCAGATTCTCCGTTCTCGGCGAGCTAGGGTGTAGGGGATTGAAGTTTTAGTGTGGAGGGGGTGGCAGCTGTGGAAGTGGAGATATTGAAGGTGGTTGGAAGGTTTTATATATATATACACACACACACATACGTACACACACACACACATATACATACATACATATATATATACATATATATACATATATACATACCGTATTTAATCGATTGTAAGCCGACCCCCACTTTTCACAAGGCCACGCAAGGAAAAATTTTGATTTTAAAGTGATTAGACAGCTGGGGTCATTTATTTCAAAATATCAAGTATGAATGCTTCAGATTTTCAGTTCGTAATTACATAGAGTATTAACTAAAATTACGGTGACATAAAATACGTTTCATTCACCTATTCATAACAACTCAAACGAAAAGAATAATTTGACCTCGTTATCCCCCGGGATCTTATTCTTGTAAAAAAAATAGTCGTTTCTCGTCAATCAAATATGGACACCATATTACGTCTCAGATTTTCAGTTTGTAATTAAATAAAGAGTATTAACTAAAATTACGGCGACATAAAATACATTTTATTCACTTATTCGTAACAACTTCTACTAAAAGAGTAATTTGACTTTGTTATTCCCCGGATCTTATTCTGGTAAAAAATAGCTGTTTTTCGTCAATCAAATACGGACACCATATTACATAACATACGTTAGTACTACACTAGTATCACCTAGGCATTCCTTTTCACTTTTATTCTTAAATTACTCTCCCAAGTTTGCTTCTATGCCGCTAAGGCACGAGGAAGTAATGGTTCGCTTGGGAAATCCCAGTACAAGCATGCTAGACACACTGAAACAAGATAGGTAGAGGAGGGAGGGGAGGGGGGTTGGAAAGGCAAATGTTTCGATTCACGAGTAAAATGAAACATTGTGTACATATGAAGCTTCTTACGCATACGAGCGCTTTTGCTGCATTTTTTTTAAAGACTTTGACACCTCACGTATTATTTACATAATTATTTCTTCGTAGGTTTTCAGTCATTTTAATTCTTTTTTGTATACATTTAAAGTGGATAGTTTACTTACACTTTAGTACACTTATATCTCGCGTTATAATGTAACTACGGACATAAATTCATTGACTACTTTTTTACACCGATTCTAAGCCGAGTGGTGATTTCTGAGATGGTAAAAACGTAAAAAAGGGTCGGCTTACAATCGACTAAATATGGTATATATACTGTCCCATAAAATTTTACATGTATGAAGTTATAGTTTCAATAATGGAAAATAAGCCATTGACAACTCAAAGGAGGACAAAATCAAAAGTGGAAGCTCAAGGCATGCCAAGCAAAATATATAATTTTAATTTGCTATTACATTTATGTGATATAAATATAATTAGCCAACTATTCCATAGGTCATCTATGAACATGCCAACAGTGATTGAGTTACTTAAGAAAACAATTTTTTTAAAACTGTAGAAGAGATGAAAAATTTTAAGGAATTATATGAAAGGTCCAACAAATAGGTACAACAGTAAAAATTTGCTTATATAAAACTATTTTTGTTTTAAAAAATAAACTTTAAAATCTTCTCTTATCTTAAAAAATTACTTTAAAAAATACGCAGTCATGTCACAACAATTATAACAAAGTTATGTGAGCAGTTTCTGTTTCAGATAGCCACTTAGCTGTTTTTGAAGTTATGTCGTGTGACATAACTTCCTACTCTGTCTCAGTTTTGACATAATATTATGTCCCAATGAACTTTAAGAAATATGCAAGAAATGTTAGAAAATAGTGTGTCTCTTTATGTTATAGGGTGCATAAAGAACCTTAAAGGATTGCAGGAATTATCAAAGGGACTGACATGAGATATAAGTATACAACAATTACACAGTTATGGGGTTAATATGCCAAGATCATTTTATCGATGACAAGAAGAAGCAGAACGATTAGTTACTTTCTCACTAAGAGAGATTTTTGCGTTCGATCGCAAGTATGCGGAAGGGACGAGGTGCAGTGGTGAACCCAGGAAGGGCGATTACAGAGGGAAGAGGATCCACTGGTACAAGGCGAAATTCAAAGTTGGCAACAACTGCACCAAGGAAGAGGAAGAGGCAGCTCTTTGCGAACGACATCCCAATACATAGACGCTTTCCTGAAAATGAAATTAGACAAACTCGTTAAAATATAAAAAATAAAAACTAATGATCCCCATACCATACACCTGCCTTATGGTGCCTTGTTCATTTTGACTGATACAATCTGACCACTTTATCAGATCTTAAATTGAAGTATATTAATGCACATGATGGGGATTTTGTTCTTTTTTAGGTGCATTTCGCTTACAGCGTGAGCACCTATTATCGTCGGTCGGTCGGTCCGTCTGTCCGCATGTTCGTCCTCGGCTTCTACTGAACGGATTTTCATGAAGTTTGATATTAAGAACTTTCAATCAAACATAATAAGAAAATCGTAAAAATTAATCATGTACGCCAATCAGGGGACAAAAAATTAAATTTTCATCATATCTCGTAAAGTATTGCTCATATCAAAATATTTTTCAAATAAAAGTTGTAGAACTGGTAAAGTAGAGTATTTCCTTTCCTATACATTTTTATTGTAGGAGTAGCCGTTATCGAGAAAATCAAACAAGAATGTCTTATATTGAGTTGAACAGAAAATTTCTTGCATTGTTACTTGTAGCTAACATAAACAATCTCACAGACAAACGTTTAATTGCCTTACGTGTGCATGTAATATTATTAAATAGGAAGAAAATGGATTATTTATGATGAAGAAAAGAACTTTAAAACGCAATTTCCCTTACGTACAGGTATATAATTTCTTTCTAATACTCCATTGCACGAAACGCGCCCATTTGTGATACGTTGTACACTTTCCTAACTTGTTTAAGATGATATAGATTTTTTTCCCAGTTAGATTACCAATGTCTTTCTTATAAAAACATATTTCATAGACTTTTATTTTTATTTCATCCATTATTAGATATTCCTTTCCAGTGAAGTGACAGTAGTGGAACACCTTATACCATATTCTTCTTTACCTGGCTCTTATATGATCAGTAAGGTATTTGGAATATATGACACATTACAAAAATTCTGCGATAGCACATAATTATGACTTATAGTTTTGAAGATAAAAATTCAAGAAAATCCAAAGCATAATATCACATATTTTATTCACATCAGTTGCTATGATAATTCTATCTGCAAATAACAATTTAAAAAACCACATTTTTCTCTCCCAAGCTCTCATATGATGTGAGGTATAGATTAAAAATTACTCTAAGAGAGTAGTATGTACTACATATGATACAAAAAAGTCCCCTAGAGCAGTGTTTCTCAAAGGGGGCCGCAAAATTATTTTAGATGTTAGGTGAAATGCTGAAATATAAAATATTCTCGATTAATAAAATTTCATCAGAAAATTTTAGGAAATAAGATGTGATAAAAATTATTAACAGTTATATAAAATAAATGAATTTGTATTACAATTTATTATTATTACTATTTTCAATTCAAAGGGGGTCGCATAACATTCAAGGGATACACGACAGTTAAAAGTTTGAGAACCACTGCCCTAGAGCGTATAATTAATACTTATAGTTTCAGATAAAAATTTGAGAACCACCCAATCTTTCGATATTATTATGTACATAAATCTCATAATTGGCGGAAATTGGCAAGTCAACAGTTAAATTGACTTTCAACTGTTAAGTACACAATGCCTTAGTAGCAGATAATAAGTTTTAAGTATTTACTTCTTGGTGTTTTCATTTAAAAATATAAATAAAGAATGTCTTTGAAATCTCTGTGTATTCCATTTATGGAGTATACTTTCCCATCTTGCTTTTTGTCAGGGCTTTGCTAAATCCTTTCCCCTTGGACTCATAAGTTTGTACTACATATGCCTAGGACATACGGTAAACCTAGTTTGCAACAGGCAGTATATAGGTAACTTAATAATCATACCTGCTCCAAAGGTAAGCAATGTTTCATCATGAATCACCTGACCATTTTTGTCAATGAAACGCTCAGGACGGAATTCATCAGGTTCTGGCCATTTAGAGGGGTCATGGCCTACTGCCCATAAACTCAAAAAAATCCACGTGTCCTGAAAGAAGTTGAAATTGATCGAAGGGAAATAAATAACTTATAATTCATTAAAATTATCAATAACAATATTCTATACCTGACTGTCTTTACAGACCAGTTCTAAGGTTTAAAATGTTGTAAGTATAATGCAATAACAATTTTTTCTCACTGACATTAGCATTTTTTAGTACAACTATAATGATAAGAAATGCAAAGGAGGCTTTCTTCTCATTACACGTTCGTACCCTAAATCAGAGGTTGGCAACCTTTTCTATAAGGCAGGCCACATTCGTTGTTGTGAATCCTTCAGAGGGTCGCATTAGAAATCACAAGAGCTTCGGCAGGCTGTATGGGCATTTAAATCAGAAGTTACCTGGAGATTTGGTGGCCTCATATTAATGAAAATCAACTCTAATTTATTAACTAGTGTTAAAACTCTGCCAGAAAAAGTGAGACCATAATTTCACTGAAAAATATGAAATTGACTGTATTAAATTATACCAATAACTTTTTCATCGTGGCTTCATGGGCCACACAAAATGCTCTCGGGGGCCGTAGGTTGCCAACCCTTGCAATAAATAGTTAATATTTTATTTTTGACAGACATATAATTTCATTTTGGAAAATAATGAGAATGAAACAATTCTGTTTTATTTCATTCTAGTTATGAATGTTTTATTTACAAAAGACTGACAAAAATATATCAACCATAATAGGAATATAAATTCTACATACATTTATCAAAATGTTCCAGAATCATATTAATCAAGAAGTTTCTTAATTTTCGTAAATCTTTGTGGTAATGAGATAATAGAGGTGAATTTAATATGCAAATTTCATGAATTATTTAAAACTTATGAAAGTAAAATATCCCAAAAATAAGACTAAAGAGTTAGTGAATAATATGTACACAACATTTTACCTTAGGAACAGAGTATCCTGCTATTGAAGTTGGACGAGTTGCTTTATGAGGGACTGCCACTGGTGCAATTGGGTTGATTCTCATTGTTTCAAGGATTACAGCTTCTAGGTAAGGCAATCTGCAACAGGATAGATTGAAACATGCATAAATTCATTCAGTCATTTTCCTCAAAACATACAAAAGGAATAAATTTTGTACCATTTTTGAGAGGCTGTGTAATTTTTGTCAATTGCTTAAGATTTATCAATTGCTAGTGATGGCAAATAATAGGTAAATTTATTTAGATATTTCAATATGTTATACAGGTATACCCCAATTTATGTCAATTCAAAGTTATCTTGCCGATCAATTGGTACCTGTATATTGATTTACATAATTTTGAATTGAAGTTGCGTTGTTAGATGTCAAACTTTTGTTTCCACCTGAAGCTGTTTTTTAATTAAAATACTAAATATAAATCACATACTGTGTTTTGTAACAAGAGAACCTAGTGATCTGAAAAAATTGGTGAATTCGGACATGAAATCAGGGGGGTATAGTCGAGTGTATACGGTGTATATCAACTTCTTAACATACCTGATCAGCATAATACAATTTCTCAAGCACAAAACATAGGGTATATGCAGAACACACTGTGTATAATAACTTCATCAGAAAGTCAACTTAAGTTGGTATAAACTTGGCATCGAAAAACCTGGTCCTCGTAATTTTGTTAGTATCTCATCTCATCTCTGGCTCTGTTACCTTAATTTTTTCTGTCTAGACTTGGACGTAATTTGACGAGTATCTAGTGCCATCATTGATGGGCTACAGAGCCAGCCAAAGGGGAGATACAGTGGATACAGGGCATCCGGGCCCCTGAATAATGGGGGCCCCAGAAGTTCCCAATTTTTTAAGTATCGAGTGTAAATTTTGCAAAAACATTTACTAAAAATCACTTGAAAATTGATTTTCAATTGATATTTGGGCGATTGTCCCCTCTAGAGTCAAAGCAAAACAAAAAAAATCAGATTCACATTCACGAATCGACCCAGTGCATCATGTACGTATAAGCTCGTATGCTCATACAGCAAAGTGCTAAAAAACATACATAATGTAATGAAATTATGAATTGATTTTTTACTTTCTTATATATGTAGTATATACAGAAAGTATTGTAATCGTGAAAAAATCTGACTTGGAGATTTTATGAATTTACACGTTTTAAGGATTCCGTCGAAGCTTTTCTGATGGGTTATTTTTGTTATATGTAGTAAGACATGGGTCTCAAACATAAAGCACGAGGGCCTTGTTTCCCAATGAGCACTCACCCTCCTATTCGATTGAAATCTTCATAGTATTTGAACATCTCATAAGGGTTTTGAGTTCAGCGTTGGATCCCGAGAAGGAGATACTTGCGTTCGCATCGCTGTTTGGAAGTCCCAGTCTTCCATTTCAAGATCTGCTCTTTGACCCATTCGGTACTCTCGAATGTGCGCCGCAGATTAGCTCTTTCTGAATATGGCAAACAAATCTTGCAGAGTGAGAGATACCCAAATCATGGTCGCCCCAAGTTGTGTATCTGAGAGGATTGCACCTATTGAATAATACCCATCACCTCCCTCTTGAGAATTTTCTGTTTCTGCCATCAGAAGTGAGTTTACTCTTGAATTCTGTTAACATATTCTAGAAACATAAAACTGACATCAATTCCTACTCAAGAATGGGGGACACGTGAATACTGGAAGCTGTGGAAACCCCTCTATAACAGAGGTGGCCAGCCTCCCTGATTAGGCTTAAAATAATCTGTAATATTTTTCTAAAAAACACCTATGTTGGCCATCCTTATGACTTGGGATGTAAGGAAAATACCCCTATGATTCTCCCGGACTGATCAGCGACTCAGTAGGCAGGCACTCAGTAAAGACTTGTGAGTATGAGTCGGTAGGTGATTTTTGGTGGCATCAGGAATCAGCAGTAGCAGTTAATAAATTAAATAATTGCAGATGCATTTCATAACAATCAATTCTTATCATTTTTATTACTTGTATTAATGATGTTACTATCACTATTTGTCGGTCCTCAATGAATTTTACAATCTTACTCTATATTGTTTGTACACTTTGATTATTATTTTTTGGTACTCATGAAGCATACTGAGGTCCAGTTTGAACCGCAATTAGTTTGACACATGTGGATGTAAAATGTAGAAGTAGGGTGGCCAGAAGGTCTCTCTTAAAAATGTTTCAAATTTCAAAACAATAGAAAACTACTAATGGTAAAACCAAATACAGACGATTTTCATTCCACCTGGGATGAAAAATCACTTAAAAGAAAAAAACATTCTCTTTTTTTTACAATAATGTTTTAATTTTTTGTCTTAACTATATGGCCACCTTTGTAGGAGGCATTGGGATTTAAGTCTGAGACAGAGAATGCAATACATTCTGGAAATACTGGTGGCCACCTGAACTTATTCTTAGTAAGATTGATTAAGTCATACAAGTAACATCGAATATTTTGGTGCCTTTAACATACTTTGCCTATTGGGATCGGAAATTCAATTATATTTATCGTATACCTAATATTAACTAGAATTTTAATTTTTATGTAATTGACATATTTTTTATTAAAGGAAAAATGTCAGCAGCTAAGAAATAAAAAAAGATAAAAAAATATATCCGCTGTTTTCAGTCTACTTGGACTGACAAATATAGCTTTATAAAACAAGGTGATAAAACGTGCTTTGTTTTATGTTCCGAAACTGTCGCATGTAGAACTTCTTCAGTGAAATGGCATTTTGAAACCAAAATGTAATATTAGATGTTGTGAGCCCGGCATGCCTACTATCATTTTACAGATTTTTTTCTTTTTCTGGCATGCTGGCTAAAACCTATTTGCCAACTCTGGTCTACGATTTCGTTGAAAGACTGATCTGGAGAGAAAGAGGGAGAGAAAGGAAAATAAAAAGGACGGATAAAAAGCGAAAGATAAGTAGGGAGCGTAAAAGATAGAAGCAGAGTGAGAGGGAGGGAGGGTGAAAAGGAGGGAAAGGGAGATAGGAAGGTAGAGATTTAGAGAGTGGGAAGCAGAAGGTGGGGGTGGAAGAGGGAGGGAAACATAAAGGGAGAAAATGACCATTGTTTTCGCCTTTGTGATTCCCTTTCTTGGCTAATTTTATACTGGGTCTTACTCCATAAGTATAGTTATGAGACACTTCTAAGTTTCCTGATGAATTTCAAGGTATGTTCCAAAATGGTAAATGATTTATTTTACATAAAATCCAATGAAATTTGTAATTGGGGTTATAAGACATCACTTTGTTTCAGTATATTTTCATTCAAAGAAGTAAATTTTTATTGATAACTTAGGCCTACTGTATATGATTTTACCAAAGTCTAATTGAAATATTCATGAATTAATTTAAAAAAGCTGAGCCTAATTATATCAGTTTCAGATATATTCAGTATTCATTAAAACTAGGGGCCTATTTTATTTTGTCTTATTTAATTTTCAAAACTTCTTTATATACGATGTTATTTGTGACAGACGCTCCTTGCTTGGAACCTGGTATTATCTGAATTTTTAAAGAATGTTTATTTTGAACTCTTGAGCGTCCCACATATAACTGTCCATGTGTAAAGCAAGGCTACCGTATCTTAACTGACTTAAGAAGTCGCCTTTCTACTCCATGTGCACGGTGATTTTCCTTCTAAGATGAGTGCGCACCTTCAATGCCCATCTTTTCTAATGGAATTCGCACCCCTCCACTCTAGATAGGTATTACCTCTGATCACTGAATTGTAAGGTAGCTTCCAGTAATTTTCAATCGCTACGTTAGGGGGAACTACCTGTACTCTGCGCTGTACTGCATGCTCTCTACCGGAAGCTTAGAGAATGAACTTCACTGGCAAAAAGCATCACCTCACCTTGTCTAATAATATAAAGGAATAAACACCAAAGACCACGATCGTTTATTTCCTGAAATTTAAATTTATCCAGCTATGAATGAATTCCTTCATCGAATCACTAGGTTCCAAATTCACCTGGCACGATCCTCAAGACTTGGGCAACAGACTTCTCCAAGTTCCTTCTTCATTTCTTCCCAAAGACGAACTTGCACATCAGGATGAAGCCCAAGGTACAAAAGTGCAAAAGATAGAGTGTTGCTCACGGATTCTGATCCAGCAGCAAATAGGTCCAAGCATATACTAATAAGCTGTTCCTCTAAAGCCATAAAAGGAGAAAAATAGTTAAGGTCCATTCATCTGGTGCTATTTCATCCAGCACACACTAATGTCTGAGATACTATGAATCTCTGCAGTCTGGCGCAAGGTGTTGACAAAGATGTAACTGATATCGTTGATTATTATGTTACAGAAAAACTTCCGGTGTTATTTATCTCAGTTAAGTATTACATAAATAGTCAACTCAAAATAATGAAGTCATGCATTAGGTCAGCAGTATCCAAGGAAAAAATACAGAAGCATCTGATTATTACCCTAAAATAGACAATTAACATAAAATAACAAAATTCTTTTCAAAAAGCTCATGGATTAGCTTTAATATGAAAAAAATCCCATTTAGCAAAAAGAGTATAATTTAATTTTCATATGGTTTAATTATACTAATGAATCATTATAATTTTTTGGACATGCATTTTTTCTTCATTATAGCAATGGTAATCATCATATCAATGAATAGTAATGATACATTGAAATTAACTTAAGAAACAAGACAACCAGGGGTATACCAGTACTTACCATTGAAAGAACTATCGTTATCAGAGGCATGTTGTTTCATCTCTAGGAGATAAGAGTCTATGAAGTCACGGATGTTACTTTCGTCAAATGTGGCTCTGTGCTCTTCTATAGATTTCTTATGATAAGAAATAATAGAAACAGAATTACATAATGCACATATCAGGTAAAATAATAAATATCGTAACATAATTTCCACAGTCCTCTGTGATATAATCATTTTAACTACCAAATCACTCTTTGATGACAATGTATCACGACTGATATCATATTAATAGATGTTAGTTTGGCAATCAGTAAAACTAAACTAAACTAAACTAAACTAAAAAACTAATTTCTAAATTATTAGTGCTATTGGTATTATTTTAGATTCTTTTAAAATGTAAATTTATTCAGAAATTTGTCTAATTAATGATGTCGTAAGACATATTCATGTTGATTCTATCTTTTTATAATTATTTTATGATAAACATTTGTTTTCTATCACTACAGTAGAGTCTCGATGTTCGTGATTAATTGGGACCGAGAAAACCATCACGAACATTGGAATCCATTTGCAATGTAAAACGCCTATTTGGTTCCAAGGACTTACGAAATACCAGTAATAAAAATATAAAATAACCTCAAAAAGCATAAAAAGTTTTATTTTAATAAAATACAAATACTTTTTCGAAGCATAAAATACATAAAATGACTGAAGGAGAATCTCATTCCATAAAGATGGATGGTGGGTCATCCTCATTAGAAATTTGAAGGCAATCAGTTGAAGTTGAAGGAATTGGAGAAGGTGCTCTTGTTGTTGAAGCAACTGGAGATGAAGCTCTGTTTGGTTTGAAGAAACTGTCAAGTCTTATTTGTTTTGTTTTGGCTTCAATCTCTTTCAATTTAGTCTTGTATGGGAGACAGGCTGATTGAATATTATTGTAACATTTAAAGGCTCTGTCTTGTATTGGATCATTGTCTGTGATTGTCTTGATGAAATCAATGTAGGTAAACAGTTGTTTTAAATCTGCTGCTGTTAAGTCCCTCAGTGGTTCATCTGTTGATTCTTCGGGTTCAGTCTTCAGAAACTTTTTGTTCATCTATTTAAAGAATGTCATCTTCAGTTAGACTTTCATTACGTGATTTAACAGGTCTTCAACAACTTCTTCTGAAATCTGGAGGCCTAACTTATTGCCAATTTCTACTATTTCTCTGTTTATTTGCTCAGGTGTAGGCTCAAAACCTTCAAAATCAGGAATCACACGGATCTGGCCAAAAATTCTTCCAGGCAGAAACTAAACATTTTTCACTAGTTTGCTCCCACGCTGCAGCAATATTTGTCATGGCATCTTTCAAATTGTATTTTTTCAAAAATTGAGCCACAGTTGGAACATCTTCTCCATCACGATCAGTGACTCGAAAGCATTGTTCAAATGTAATCTTGTGGTAGTACCTTTTAAAATTGGCAATGACTTGCTGGTCCATGGGTTGAAGGATGGATGTGGTGTTCTGTGACAGGAACTTAATACTGATAAAGTCACTGGATGAATCCAACAAAGGAGAATGTGCAGGTGCGTTGTCTAACAGTAACAAAGCTTTCTTATCAAGATTTTTTTCTTTAAATAACGCTCCACGGCTGGTTGGATGAAATTTGCAAACCAATCATCAAAGATGTCTCTAGTCACCCATGCTTTGCGACTACTTTTCCATATGACTGGTAAACGAGTTTTGACAGTATTCTTAAAAGTTCTTGGGTTTTCCACGTGATACACTATAAGAGGTTTTATTATAAAATCCCCAGTTGCATTTGATCCAATTATTACAGTTAGCCTGTCTTTTGAAGCCTTGTGGTCTGGTAATTTCTCTTCAGCTTGAGTTATGTATGTTGTTTTGGGCATTCATTTCCAAAACAACCCAGTCTCATCAAAATTAAACACCTGTTCTGGTTTAAATTCGCTAACTAATTCATTAAATTCACTTTTATACTTTCCTGCACTTCCTACATCAGCTGAAGCTGCTTCACCATGCCTCACTACACATTTCATACCAGTTCTGTTTAGAAAATGATTGAACTACCCCTCACTGGCAGTGAATTCTAATTTACATTCTGGGTATTTTTCTTTTAACTTTTCAAACAGTTTTTTAACCTTTTCTCTAATGAAATCAGAACTTATAGTGTCTCCACACTTTTCTTTCTCATGAATCCAGGCCACTAGATGTTTTTCCATTTGTACAAAAATATCTTTACGAGATTTTAATAGTTTAACATCACCTGAGACACTCTTAGCTGCTGTTTTGTACCGATCTTTATTTTTGTACAATGCTGTCTACAGTTGACCAAGATAAGTTGAACTTTTTGGCAATATGACTGGTGCGTGCACCTTCCTCTCTCTGTTCTATAATTTTAATTTTGGTTTGTAGATCAGTAAAGTTTTTAGATCTTGTATTACTACTAGGCATAACACTTTTATCAGATTTTCTTTTAGGGCCCATGTTTATCACACTGACCTCTCCACTAGATTTAACACCAAAAAGGATTCAAGTGCAGCACAATAACACAAAACAGTACATGTACACTGGAGTTATGGAGCACAAAAGCAAACAACCTCACTCAATGAAAGACAGAGCTTGACTGAGCTGAGAGAGAGCTGCGCAGTAACAGTAGAGTGGGGGAAGTCGACTTGCCAGCCACGTGGTCTCATCCCGATTCATCGGAACCAGCCACGATAGGTAGAAACAATGGTATTAAAATGGGTGATCACGAAAGGTCGAAATCCTGAACATTGAGGTTCACAAACTTTGAGACTCTACTGTATTTAGATTGTGAAATAAAAGATACTGACTAAATATACATTTTGATCAAATTTATCAATAGGTACCTAGGTGTTGCCTCTTTGAGTGTTCCACTACCTAAATGCAAGCTAAATTCCTCAGCATTCATTTATAAATCAACTAATAACTACACAGAACTCTTAAATATTTTGTTAAGAACTATTATATAGATTTTAAAAAATTCAAATTATAAATTCACAAAATTTAATTCTTACTTGTATAAACTCGTGTGTAGCTTTAATGGCCCTTAACAGCGGAGAATAGTTAGATAACTCAGGTGCAATAAAACGTAATATTGGTAGAGCATTTAGGAATCCACCAGAATTCTGACCATTGCGGAACACTTCATTCAGCATTTTTAGAAGGTGCTGTAAGTCTTTATCTTCATATGTATGATGCTTTCCTGACATCAGAGTCCATAACACATTCACTACATGCAGTGTGAATAAAGCATTACCCTATAAGAAAATAATTGACATAGTTTATATTTTTCAACATTCCACATCTTAGTTATTATAAAATATCCATTATTAACCCTTACAGATTGAGTTATTTTGCAATTCAAAAATAAAATAATGACAAAATTATTTTGGATTTACAAGATTCATTTTGTTTTTTATAGACAGATACAAGAGAGGGTATTATTTCAGTAAAAATCTAACTACAATTCAACTTGAATTTTTAGGATTATCTATGGATGGAAATTGTAAATCTGTAGCTTGAAATTTCATCAATGGATGTTGGAATCTGTCGCTATTTATTTTTCTCTGAATAATGTACAACTGACAAATATTTGTGTCATAACTATGAAATTTTTAAAACTCTTTTAAGAGTCATGCTATGGAAATCTCTTATGCAAGAAACATAGCACAACAATACTGCATATATCTCACATTTATTAAAAAATTTAATTTATTCAGAATGTAATTCAAACTTTCATCATACTTGCAACAACCATGATCCCTCAAGATTTCCTTTAGGATGTTTTCTTATGTGTTGCAGAAGGTCAGTAACCTCAGAGTGCACAACGTCCTGTACCTTGTGAAGTCCTAATATTCCAAGGTCTCGCAGCTGACGAAGTGAAAATCGACGCTGTTCAACCCAAGCAGGTCCTTCCCCAAAGAACACTCCTGTTCATTTTTACGATTAGTTGTGAGTTACTTTCACTTTCAAATGTTTGATGAAATTGTATACATACATACACAAACAATCATTTATATTATTATTAATCTTTACCAACACCATAATTAATTCCCTTCAACTAAATAAATAAGTGCTGCTTCTTACTAGTAATAATTTAAAAACTAAGTAGAAGTGCTCAAACTTTCTCACCAAGATTTTTTCCAAAAGTTCTCATTTTGAACACAAATCCATCCGGGCGTCCTTGAAATTCTTCACGTAATAGTACCTCTCGAATTAATGCTGGATTCCAGATCCCAATAGCTGGTACGTTCCCAAGGAAGAATCCCATGATGCCTCCCTTGCAACCCCATTGTTTTCCGGTATCCTCCAATGCAAAGTGGAACAGAGGCTGCTTTTTGATATTGATGAAGGGTAAAGAACCCACCAATGGTAAACCTGGAGGGCCTTAAAATCACAAAGATCTCTACATCAGCTAATAAAAATAAATCTCTGGCAATATTTTTCTACACATATATTCTTGCAGAAAGTTTAATATTTATGGATTAGAATTTACAAGGCCTCTAAATAAAATATTGTCTGGAATTGGCTTAATTAACAACCTCCAAAATATACTCCATATACCAGGAAAAATGAATGATAAGAATAAACACAGAGGATGTGTTGTATTCAGCAGAGTTAGAGCTAGTAAAAAAAGGAAAGCACACAAATTTTGATTCTGAAACCTATGTTTGCATATCATTTATGTTCATGTCAGAATGATTTTAGAAATACCATACAGTCATAAATTACAGATAGCCTCCTTTCTTTTACTATAATGTATTATAATATTTTTTCATATAAGAGATTTATCACTGGATTTTTTTCATTTTATTTCTGTCAGATTGCCATACTGTTTAAATGGGGCCTGCTCCTCTTAAGCTCTTCAACCAATTTTGGGGCTCCTAGCTAATATTTTGTTGATTTTCATTATGATTTATTTGATAAATCTGTCAATGGGGCATAATAAGGGTCCTGGGCCACTTTAGACCTTCCACTTGATGTTGAAGCAACAGCTGAACAACAAAATCTGCCCCTGCTACAGAACAATTAACCTTAGGCCTTACATAATCTTAATAAAGCCTTAATTCAGGCATATGGCTATACATACCTGAAGGAAAATTCTTTGGCCTGGAGAAAATCCAAAAAACAAGCAAGATTCCTACAATAATCAGCAAATACCACATTCTGAATGCAGAAATATCCCTCTGGTAAATGTTCTGGATGGGTTTCAAGTTATCAAGAAAAATTATATTAAAAATGCCACAGATAATAGTATGATATTTCTATTATTAATTATAGTACTCACTCTTCCTTAAATTGGCATGAATCACTATATTTTTCATGCCATAAAAATATTGCATGTAATTCTCGGATACCATTATCTTTAAGAGCTAACTTTAAAAAATATTTTGATCATGCTGAAATTTAGCATTAATGATGGGTTGAATACTTTTGGTACAAGTTGGTTATCCTGGACTCCATCTTTAATTTTTTACATTTACCCACCCAATCACTGCCCACATGGCGAGGGTTTCTTTTGTTCCAGGGTAGTTCACCCGCCATTAGTCGCTATACGAGCATTTTGCTCACGTTGTACGAAAGAGTTAAATTTCTATCCTAAAGATGTGCAGAAATCATCAGCCTCCCCCTCCTACCTTCCTCCCAATTTGTCTAGTTTACCCCTAGCGACATTGTCAGAAAGTCAATGTGTTAATTGAAGTGTGAAAGGTAGATAGTTTCAGGCCGGCATTATTCATGAGCAGAAATTTCATTACGCGACTACTGACATAAGTATTTTTTTTATGTGGTGTATATTTTTTTATTTCTCAATTTTATCCCAAAAAACTGTACAATACCTACAAAATAGTATTCTATCTATAAAAATATGATCCCCTATGCCAGTGGTTCTCAACCTTTTTCCTCTAGCGTCCAACCTACCACCTTTTCAAGAAACCCTGGTCCCACCACGATGTAAAGAAAAACCTCCCTTTTTCTAATAAATGCATTTCTACGTTTATCAGCATATAAATAGTACATAAATAATCGGTACGCACAAAGGAGAAGGTCGAAATAAAAAAAATTACCTGGTAATTGCACAAAAATTTATTTATTGAAATTGATTTTTGTTGAATTACCAAATAAATCCTTTTTAATTTTGACAATATGACAAAATATATATATATATATATTTTAGCCCTCATAACACCACCACATAAAGTTAGGAATAATATATTAAAATGTTTAATCTTTCTCCGTATTGATGGCAGTATTTGATTTCTGATTTCAATAAGAAAAGAAAATCAAAAGCATTTAAGGAGCATTGTAATTTCTGGCAGTACATTGTTAATAAGCCAGCAAAGTGCGGCATAAAAATTTATGCCCTCGTTGATGCGTGCACCTTTTATACGAGCAATTTAGACATTTATATGGGGAAACAGCCTCTAGGCCCTCATAAGGTGGACAATACGGCCAGTAGTGTCGTGAAGCGTCTAGCTGCACACATTTTAAATTCTGGCCAAAATATAACTACATATGGATAGTTATTTTATGACTGTTCCTCTAGCTAATGAACTAATTACAAACTTTGGAACTACAGTAGTGGGCACAATACACAAAAATGAAAGAGAAATTCCTCAATAGTTTTTGTCAGTAAAGGAAAGGCATGCACCAAGTAGTGTATTTGGGTTTGGTGATAAAATGCTACTAGTATCACATGTTCCCAAGAAGAAGAATTTTCTCATGCTGTCGACATTTCACAGTGATGACAAAATAGATGAGGAAACAGGAGAAGCCGCAAATCCAGAAGTTGTGACATTTTACAATCTGACAAAAGGGGCAGTTGACGTTGTAGATAAAATAAAAGGATCCAATTTAGGGTTGCCAACTTTGAGATCTTCATGAACCGGAGATGTTGTTACGGATTGCCTACTTTAAGATATTCATGAACCGGAGTTTGCTTGAAACCTGGATACTTTAGAAGAAACCCAAGAGGAATTAAATGTAATTATAAATATATTCAATATTCTGAAAGGCACTCATGATTTTAGGGCATATGATTAAAAATTATCTTTTTAAATATCGCTAATTAACGAAATTATAACAGCATCGTCAATTTGAGTTTTCTGTATAAAACAAAATACAATGGAAATTAAAGTGCAGACTATCTTAATTCGAATCATTTATTTAAAAAACGCTAAAAAGTCATAAAAAGGGCTTTCCGCTGCAATCGAAATTGAACCGAAGATTTGTGCTACTCAACCGGAAACCGGAGGTTATGGCGATGACCCGGAGATCTCCGGCCATAAAGCCGGAGGTTGACAACCCTGATCCTATTCAGTCGCGACAGCCCACAATCAATTAGACAAAGCGAACCGAAGGCTCGCCAAGGTGATATCATTACCGTTGCCAATACGGATTGAAATGGTCTGGGATAACCGACAAATACCATACTTTTTAACAGGATTCAATTGTAACAAAAATTCGGACAAAAAATTCATTTAGTAAGGAGAAAGTTTTTATGGAATTATGATTAGGAAATATTTAGAAAAAATTAAATTCTGCGGATCATCCCTTTTCATTCTCTTAATAATAGTAGTATAAGATGTTTGTAAACAAATGCATGACACAGCAGCATTTTCAAGGGTAGTGGTTAAATTTAAAATAAAATTTCTATCTGAAACTTGAAGACACTTTCATATCTGCATTGCTACTGAGTATCCCTGATTTAATTTTACAAAGATGTATGAATAAATAAAATGTAAGAATAAAAACCTTAATTTCCGATTAATTCCGTGTGACTGAAGTTCACGACCGAGAACAACCTAGAACGCCTTGAACTGAAGTCTTGTGACAGAACAAATACTTTGAAGGTCATCAACTGTCTACTTGGAGAAATATTACTCCGATCACATAGCCTTTCACAGAACTGGTTAGAATACGCTCATCATGTCTTGAATAAGAACTGCGTAATTGCAGGAATCGTAAATGTTTTGACAATATTTATCTTTTATACCATGTTTCTTATCCGACTTTGACTCATTTTTCATAAGGAATTACAAATCAACAAAGATGCAAGTCATCTTTTACACAATTTAGATTATGTATCAAAACGCAAAAGTACAGATAAAGATAGAATATTCAGGACATGAGGTTATAATGTAATAATTATGAAAATGTTCATGAATCTCATTATGATATTGCAATGATGCCATTATAAAAAAAAGTTTTATGAGTTAAGGTGCCACAATTACGGGGAAACAAATGACAATTTTTGATTTAGCAGGATAGTAAAAAATTATACAATATTTATACTGGTTAAATGTAAATCTTAGTTGATATAATTCTTTAGTAAAAATATACTAAAAGGATCTACAAAAATGTATACGTAAATTATAAAATAACATCCCGCCAAAACCATTTAATTTTCACTGCTAACATCAAGAATGTCTTTATTCTTTAATGACTTCCAAAAAAACCCTAAGGTTGTTGCAAACAACCGTTTGTTTACCATTAAAAAAATAAAAAACCTGCAATTCTAGATCTTGTCATGCATAAGTTTTTCCCGTAATTAACCCTCGGTAAAATTCTGACACCTCGTAAAAACTTTAAAAGATGTATTACTTATGTAAATCTATTCGAATCATTAACACTTTTACGTCATCTTAACGTTTGCAACATTCGTAATGACCAATGATACGAAATACTTATGGACGAAACTTTTTAGATGCGTTACATAAACTGCCGAAGGTCACATAAATTGTTCAGTGATTGTTTGAATAATAAATTACACGTAATTATAGAAAAATATTCTACGGCTTATTTTCCTTAAACTGTAGCTTCATTGGAATCCTTTCGAGCTCTCTCGGTGCGATTATCGTATGATAATCTGACAACTATAAAAAGATAGTAGGTGTTATAAGCTGCTCTAAAACTTTACATTTTGTAGTTTAAAAGCAACAGAATCATTGTCTGCACATGTTAAAGTAACGGAGGTGGAGTGATGCAGAGGAGTTAGAAGGTCCTTATCTGAAATTACTCTCTCGTTTCTTATCTCGAATTTCCATGACCTCGTGCATGTTTACGCTCTCTGCGAAGTGCACCAACGGTCTAGCTGTCGCCAGTTCTAATACAAACCAACAAAAAGACAAGGGTCAATCAATAAGATAAATTACACCGTTTCTACCCATTTATACATATTTTCCCATGTTTTATTTAATTATTTTATATTTTTTTATTCCAATTCTTTTAACACAATGTACTAAAACTCATTATACCATATTCTGCTATTAAATAATTACCTCACAAACATGTTGACAATTATATACTATAGGCAATGAACTTCAAAAGATCATTTTTTGGCTGGTAATATTTAATTTTGATTAGGTTTTGTACTTGAAATTATATTCTTCAAGGTTGGATAATTTGTGATAGCTTTAATTGCATCATAACACACAAGGCAAGATTCCATGGACAGTTTCTATAGCAATAGGATATCAATTCACTGAGCAAACTGTACACTTGCTTAATCCTACTCTTCTCTTTCCTGAAGAGGGATTTTTGTCTATGAAGTGGTCTTGTTTACCTTTTGCATTGGAGTCAATACACGCTCACTTTGCTTTTCAATTCCAAACTATAAATATTTCATTTATTACTCTTACTTGGGATAATTTTTTTATTGCCTTCTTTTAAATATAAAATGTTTGCTCAGTCGATATAATTCCACTGGAAAACTTGGTCGCTCTGTTGCTCTCAATCTCCTAATTTCTCAATAATACCTTCCTCATCTTCTAATTCACTTCCAGATGACAGTAAATTTCTTTCAGAAGTATTACCCACAAGAATAATAATATTTTCATTGTCACTACATTGATTTTTAGTTAAGCACTTCTAAACAATCATGCATCCTTCAACTAAATGGAGAAAAACCTTAATAAAAAGAATTAATAAAAAGCACAATAAGATAGGAAACATTTGTATACAAAAGTTTCCTAATCCAAGGGGGACAGAGACATCTGTGATTCATGAAAGGATAAATGAAATGTAAAATTGGATGCTGTGTAGGACATGCCATGTCACATACTTGCATTTGAACTAGAAAAAATGTACAAGAGGAAAATGAGTTTTATATCATGTACCAACACACATCTGACTTGAGATCTTATGAATATTCTGTTTTGAAAGGCAAATGCAGTGCAATTAATTGACCTTGTTATAACCTCTTAAGATGTGAGAATCAAGGTGTTTTGGCATAAGATTCTTGGTGCCTATGCAAAATTAATATTATCATCTGATATTTTTCATTTTTCTAGACATTTCAGAATCTTAAAAACCTTTGCTTAGTGCATACATCTACATCACAAGATATTTTTAGTTGTCTATTTTCTTCAGTCACAACACCATCTTAATAAAAAACAAAGATTGAGGTGGTATTCACTATGTGTGAATAACTCCCTCCAAGATCCCATCACAGAAGATAGGTTAAGTTCCCAGTATCTGAAGATAAGATGCAAAATAAGGGATATTACTGTGGCATGCTTTCATGCAAGTAAAGATGGCATATGGAAATAAGATTAAAACTAAATTTACAATAAAAAATGTAAGAAATATGCACAGTTCAATATTTAGGATTTTAATGAACATTCAACTTGCTTGCTTCAGCAAAAATTACTAAGCCTAAAATAAAAAGAAAATCATTTTCTCATGATTTTATTAAAAAAAGCATCTTACAGAGCATCTATCTATATTCAGGGGATTGGCATGATTGTTTGAAATTGCTTCACAATCTCTAGTGATCCTGATTCCAAGATATATCATCACCTTGTACTAAAGTGAAGATTCTTAAGATTCGTTGGAACTGTTTATTTCCAACTAAAAAAAATTTTTCCCCCCAAAAGTGCTCTTTTGCAACATTTGAGGATATACCTGTGATGATATTCTGCAGTAATTATCTTTCCAAATACCAAACGTAAAGTGGGGGTTAAAAAGCAGGAAATCAATGCCTTCTGAAAATAGAAGACAAACGACGCCAATAGTTCAGCAAAGACCAATAATTACTATATTTTTTTAAAGAAGTCTTCTCAAAGCCAAAGCCACACTGGGATGGAGATGTTAATGTCTTTGCAAAAGCAGTAGTGGCTATACGCTCTGAAAACACAAGGACTCGTGAACAGAACCAAATTGATTTCTCTATTAATACCTTCAAAAAACCAGTCTGCCATGGCTTCTTTTTAAGTCAACAAAAAATACACTTTCACTAGTAGTGTCTCTAGCAACTTCACTCACACGGTTCTCGACCATAAGGAATCTTAACGAATGAAAGCATTGAGCCAATCAAATTCAACTCTAGGTAAGTTCAATCTCTTTAATCGATCAACCTTTCAACATCCATCCCCCAGATGAGACCATCCCACATGCTCTAAAAGGCCACAAATATGGTGTAGAGTAGAACAAGGGAAGACGACCCCGATGCTAACTTGCTAACTTTTCCACAGCGTTCCCACATCCAACAGCTGACGGAATGACACAGGACTCCCCAAAAGGTCTCTATGATGGCCAAGGCAGATGTAGGTGGTTCTTGGAGGGCTGTTAGCTGTGGTGAAATGTTCCACTGTGAGCTCGATCTGAACACAGTCTTAGGTATGATCTGATTCAAGGAAT